>OX326956.1:64987988-66187988 GCA_946800325.1 Luzula sylvatica | reverse complement strand
CAGTTTGCACATGGTGTCATTAGGCCATCCCTTGCTTTGTCGGATGTCCAAAGTATTAATTTTCTTTTTAAAGCCTAGTCATACTAAAACTTTGATTTTAGTGGGAGTTTGAGTTTTTCATATTTTTCTTGCCATTGAGAAGTGATACCCGAGTTTATCATGAAATTATATGAACTCCTTGCGCTATAAATACCGTTCAGTGACCATTTGCAACTTATTTCCGTTCCAATTGTTGGTTGCGTTGTCGTCGCGCGGTATGTCAAAATCAGAGAGATTAGTGTTTGTAGGAAGGAGGAAAAGATTTTAAACTTATTTCAAACTCATTTAATAAATACGAGAACTTTGTAAAGTCGCCAGAATTTTTATAGTCCAAACTTTTTTATTTATTCGGAACTTTCGAAAATATGGTTTTCACATATTTTCAAATTGTTTATATATATATATATTTTCAAAAAATTCATAACAGGGATCCTAACTCACAAATGTAAAAAGAAATATAAAATGCAAATTTGGGTATGCAGAACAAATCAACAATTTCATGTTGCATCCAAATTTTTGTCTCCATCCTATTTTTTTGCCCACACGCACGGAAACAAGGGTTAAAAAGAGTCATAACTTTTCCTATGATTTTGAGTTTTCACTGCCCTAGTTTTCTAAAAAAAAAAAAGGGAAATTTTCAAAAAAACTCCTATCTTTTTTGGATATTCTAAAAAACCCCTATTTTTTTGGAAACTCCAAAAAAATCCTCTACCAAACTTTTATTTTCAAATACCCCCTATGGGGTTAAAATTAACTATGGATAGTGTTAAATATTTTTTTATGACCAAAATACCCTTCTTTTTACATATTTAGTAATTAAAATAATGTTTTTGTTATTTGTATTAATTTTAAAAAAATCCTAATTTTTTTTTAGCTTATAATAATTTTTAAAAAATAATTATCATATGTTATATTTATATAATTTTAATATTTCATACATTATATATATTTGACTTTTATATTTTTTTACTGAAAAAACAACATAAAATAATAATAATATGAACAATAATATTAAAAGAACACCTTGCAAATATTTAAAAATTAAAATATCATGGATCTATTAAAAATATACATAAAAGAAGAACGGAAATGAAAATAAAATAGATGTTTAAAGAAATATTTTTCTATCAATATATTTTCGAGGTGTTTATTTTATTATTATCCGATGTTAGTTTTTCATGAATAATAAATGTAATATTAAAATTATACAAACACAACATTTAATCATTTTATTTTTGTGAAATCATTATATGTTAAAAATTATTTATGAATTTTCTTAAAACTAATAAACTTAATGAAAAAATAACAAAAATATACATATGAAAATAGAAGGGTATTTTGGTCAAAAAAAAAATTTAACACCATCCATGGTTAGATTTAATCCCTATATGGTGGTATTTGAAAATAAAACTTTGGTAGAGAGGATTTTTTGGAGTTTCCAAAAAGATAGGGAATATTTTAGAATATCCAAAAAAGATAGGGGGTTTTTTGAAAATTTCCCAAAAAAAAATCATATTCTTCTTATATATCCCTACAAACCCCAAAATTACTTTTTGTATTTCGATTAAAGTATTGAAGAAAAGAAAAAACATTTCCTGAGTCACTGCAGAGTGCTGCAGGGAAGTCCGGTCATCGGTCGGCCATGAGCCCTCCCTCCCTGATCTTCTGTGCCCTCTCCCCCCTTCTCCGTGTCCTTTCTATCCTCGCAATAATTACTACAAAGAAATATACCACCTAAGCCACTACAACTACACTATTACTCAACGAGAACCTTCTCTCTCTCTCTCTCACCCCCCCATACCCCCTCTCTTTTCTTTCCCTCTCTCTAGGAACCCAAAACCAAAGAGGCACGTTGATGTGATGTCACCACCGCAAGACCACCACCACCACTTTGCCGGAGGCGGGGATGCAGCCGGAGTCGGAGAAAATCTCAAGGAAACTGAGCTGACGTTGGGCTTGCCAGGCTCTTCTGAGGAGAAGAAGAAAACTGGGCTCACATTGGATTTGCTCCCGACTAAGGGTTTCGCTTCGGCTGGCGCGAAAAGAGGCTTCTCTGATGCCATTGATGGGTCTTCTTCTTCTTCCAGGGAAACTGGAGGCGTCCTGTTTTCCAATGCTGTAGCCGGAGCTGTTGCTGGTTCTACTTCTAAGGTCGAGGCTAGTGCTGCCAAGGAGAAAGGTTCTGCAAAGTAAGTGCTTTTCTTCTCTTCTTCTTTTGTGATTTTTAATTTTTCTTCTATAATTTCTGTGTGAAGAGAATTTTGGGGGAATTCTTTCATTTGATTTATTTATGCTGATATATTTCTCTGAATTTTCTCTTAACCAACTAAAATTTAGATCCGTTCATCAACTAAATTTTTTGAACATCTGTGTCCAAATTCCAAGTTTCAATTGAATAACCTTAAATTCGCTCTGTATTTAACAATTCATTATCAAATTAACAAACCATTGAATTAAAAACAGAGCACAAGTGGTGGGATGGCCACCAATCCGAAGCTACAGAAAGAACACGATGGCCACCTCGACGAACCAAACAAAAAACAAGGAAGAGGTGTCCTCTTCTCCCCTCGAGAAGAAACAGGGCTCGACGGGCTGTCTCTACGTGAAGGTCAGCATGGACGGCGCTCCGTACCTCCGCAAAGTCGATCTCAAGATGTACAACGGATACAAGGAGCTCTCCATCGCACTCGAGAAGATGTTCAGCACCTTCAATAACGGTCCGCATTTCATACACACACCAACCTTGAATTTACGAAACGTTTTATTATTTTGTGATGATTTTGGTTTGGAATTTGGATAGATAATTGCGGAGGGAAAGAGGAGGCGCAATCCGAGATGAAAACCAAAGATTTTCTTAACAAATCCGAATACGTTCTTACTTACGAGGATAAGGATGGCGATTGGATGCTCGTTGGAGACGTCCCATGGCAGTACGTCTTTTTTTTATTTTTATTAATTTGATAATACCCTTGCAAAATGAAAAATAGTCTAAAAGATATATCGTATACGTGTATTTAATGTAGGATGTTTATCGAGTTGTGCAAGAAATTGAGGATCATGAAGGGATCCGATGCAATTGGACTTGGTTAGTAATGTTCAAAAAGTACTTTTTATTTTATTTTATTTTGCATTAATTTGTTTAATGGGACCGAATTGTTTTCGCAGCTCCGAGAGCCAAGAACCAGAACTAGAGCGAATTCGGGCCATCGGAAAAAAAAGAAGTTGTCTAATTTGGAAAAAGAAAAAAGAGATGTTTAACAATATTTTAAGGGGTTATTTGTGTTATTATATTACTTGTGATTTGTGGTTTGCTATTTTTATGATTTCAACAAGACATTTATTAGGGCCTTCGAATCTTTATTATATTTGCTTGAAGTGTATTTTTGTGAGTCCGAGTCGAGTCGTTGTTGTGTAAATGTATTGCACGCACTATTAATGTTTTGCGGTTTGCATTGTGTTATCGAAGTCTTTGTTTGAAGAAATTCTCTTTCAACTATATTATGAAGAAATTCATAATATACATGTATTCAATTTTATGCATGATAATTTGATTCATTTATGCCCTCTAAAAATTGAAAAAATCCGCTTGATTTGTGGAAACAATGTCAATCTTTTTCTTTTTTTGAAGCTTCCAATCCATGCAGTCTTTTTCCGACTCAAACATACATGATAAAATAATACTGCTTTGCCAAATCGGTACAAAATATCTGAACTCTCCTCTCTCTCTCTCTCTTAGCCAGCTTTTCATTCTTCTCGGTGAGTAAAATGGGGGGTGGTCTCTCTCTCTCTCTCTCTCTTAGCCAGCTTTTCATTCTTCTCGGTGAGTAAAATGGGGGGTGGTCTCTCTCTCTCTCTCTCTCTTAGCCAGCTTTTCATTCTTCTCGGTGAGTAAAATGGGGGGTGGGTGAGTGAGTGAGTGTGCATGGGGGACCTCCACTGTCCATACTTCGACTTTTAATGGCCATTATGATCATTTTGTCTATATGGTGTTTCCTTGGATTTAGGCTTTCTCAACTTGGTTAATTTCATTTCATCATCTCCATTACACCGGTACACATCTTCGAGGAGATTTTTGATATAATGGAGAGGGAATTTTGCTTCTTAAAGAGCTAATTTAGTAGTTTTGTCCTGTTCCATTCAATCTGTGTTCCTTGTAATATGGCAATTGGTTCATTTTGCTAGTTGCCCATGTGAATGAGTTCCATGGATGTTTGTTTGATTTGAGATTTTGGATTCTAAATCAAGAATATAAGCAAAATCTTTTGTTTGTCATTGTCTGGTCTAATGTATATTGAAAAAAGTTTGGAAATTTTAAGTTTATACATTATTTTTATTGCTATGTTTGCAATAATTATATAATGGTCTTAGATTTTTCAATATTAATAAAAAATAAAACCTGTAAATAAAAACCTGTAAATATTATGTATTGAAGTTCTTCAAAACACCGCAAATCAAGCATCTATAAAGTTCAAATTTTACAATTTTAAAGCAAAGTCGAGGTACTTAGTAATCACTTCTTTTACTAAAGTAATTCCTTTTTTTTTTGTGGTCCTTGTCCTCAAATTTGTTTCTTAAATGACCACACAAAACATGTTTAGCTAATAAAAATGAGTTTTTCCCCCCTCATACATCCTCTCAAAAATTCTGAAATATATACTTTTTGTTATAATTATTAGACACATCACATGCACATTAAGGTAGAATGATTAATCAATATGAAATTCTATGTTATATATATGATTAAATTTATTTTTTCTTTAAAGGAAAAACCTAATTAGGGTTTGTTTCTTCACTTTGCTGGCAAATACGTGGGCCTTTAGGTTTATGCTTTAGGATTAAAAGCAATGCAGGCTTAATTGGTGGGCCGTTAAAATTATCCTTTTATCTAAGTAAAAAAGGGCATAAAAAAGATTTTGCTTTATAAACTTTTTTCACTTTTTTTTTTTTCTTTTCTTTTTTGCCTTTTCCAAAAGCTTATATCTTTTTTCCTTTAAATTTAATTGTTTGTGGATTTGTAGAAATATGGATACATAAACCTGAAGCCTGATTAAAACCCTTATTAAGCATCTCATAAAAAATTCATATTAATTATTGTAATAATGATAATATTAGCATTAAACAAATAACATAAGTATTGAAAAAATGAGAAATTATTTCATTATTTTTTGTATGATTTTTACCCTTCAAATAAGTTTAGGCCCTAAATTAGCTATTTCGAGGCCCATTCATATCATACGTTGCTTAATAGATTCATATATAAAATGGGGCTTTTATGGTTTTTGTAAGGCCTGTTTTAAGAAAATAACACAAATAATTTGATAATTTGATTTCTCTATGCTAAATCTTCAAGTACGAAACATGATAATAAATTAATAATTAATGATGCATATAAAATATCACATAACTGACGCATGATAGAATAGTTAGTTGGATCTAAATTTTTGCCAACAAAAAAGATATCAATGAAACGTGCTAACAACAATAAGATAAAGAGAAATCCAACTAGAACTACAAGAGGAATTAAATATCTTTATTCTGCCCAACAAACTCTTTTTTGTAGGGTGTATCTTTGATACTTCTTCTCTCATTTTAAAAGGTTGTTAAGACACCTATAAGATACCCTTTTGTGATTTTGTGAAATTTATTTTTAACAAAAAATAATATAATTTATTACTAAATTAGTATGACGTGTATAGTTTTTTTTCACACAATATATTAATATTAATATTACATAGCTTTTTTTCATATTCAAGTCAAATAAACTTTGTAAGTTGAAATTTGCTCTGTGTTGCGTGCATCGTAATCATATTTTTCATTTTAATACAAAGTATTGTTTTGTAACATAATGATAGCAATATGAGCTTAAAACATAATTATATAATATATTAATCTCATTATTCTTTATAATTAATTTAAATATTATTACGTATATATTTCATGATTATTTAACATTATACTAGTAAATGATTTTTATTTTACCAGATAATAAATATATATATATATATATATATATATATATATATATATATATATATATATATATATATATATATATATATATATATATAGTATCATTGTATAATAATATCTGAAATATAACATAATTTTACAAAAAAAACACATCAACATATTTTACAACATTACCGTTCTCACTAATTTGGACAATAATAAATATAAAAGTAGTGAACCGTACTATTTATTTGCTCAATCTACACTGTTAATTATAATAGTCTTAATAAAAAAATTATTGGTACAAAAGACAATGAAAATTATAAACGACGGATAAAATTAATGAAAAATTAATATTAAAATTTAATTAAAAAAAATATTTTTTTTTAACATCACATGATATTTTCAAATCATCATATGATATTTGAAAGAAGGCCAAATATGAACTTAGATAACTTGAAAACTGAAAATTGATTGATATTTTGATATAATCATAAATTTTACTCAAATCTTGAATTGACCCGTACAAATATAATTTAATTAAAAAAACATAATTAATTTTACGTGAATGATAAAATTAAAACAAAATTGAAACGAAGATATTTGACTGATTTTTAACATCATAGTTTTAAAAATAATAAGTATATGATGTATGTTTTATAAAATTTTATAATAAGATATTAGTGTTCGATATGTACTCTTCATATTCTTTTTATAAGATTTTATAACAACATAATAATGTACGTCGCTAATGTAAATATCTACAATAAAAAACTATACGTCTATAATAAATTTAATAGTTTTCGGTGTTCAAATTTTGACACATAATCATAATTTAACAAGTCAAAAAAAGAAAAGAAAAAAAAAACAAATGTAATTATTATTATGACGGGGAACAGAGAGATTGTCAAAATATTTGAGAAAAATATAGAGTTGTGTTAATTACATGAAACTAAAAACAAAAAGAAAATTCAAATCAATTTGTATGTGAATATTTCAACACATAAAACAAAATATTTATTATTTACTAAGAATCGCTCATTCTTTCAATAGAAGAAGAAAACAAAATCGAAATCTGAAATAACTAATTTAAAATAGTCTACATAAATTAACTTCTTATTTTAAATATTTATATCTACAAGAAATCCTATCAACCTTTTCCCATATGACCAAAAAAAATAAGTGACTAAATACATGATTAAATCATAAGGTTCAGATCGAGAAAGAATCGAGAAATCTATATTTGGCATCTAAAAAAATCGGGAATTATGTAATTTCTTATGAATGTCATAAGATCGGCGAAAATAAAAACGAAGGGTAATTCTATCATATACTACATTTTAAAAGGATATTTTGGATATTTTAGCAATTAATTATATTTGTAAAATGATGTATTATAAAAATTTTCTTTTATATAGAGTTTTTTTTTAAATGAACAATAAAGAATTTTCAATTTAGTCAAATATTAATTGATAAATATACTTGAGATTTTACCTTAAATATTCATAAATGAATAATTATTCAAAATATCTTTGAAAATATATGTATCATAAGGAAAATAGTTTATGATTGAAGCCCACAAAAACGAAACATATGATATATTATGTTTTTTTCTAGATCACTTGAGTTATGGATCATTAAAAAAAATACAGTTTTAGTTCCTTGTTTGGCCTCGCATATGTATATATATTTGTGACATAATAATCTTGGTGGGGGTATAAGTGAAAATTTACAGTATTCTTTTGGTAAAATATTTGCCTATTTAAAATTTGGGCGTGTTAGGTAATCTCAAATGCATGATATAATTAATATGATTCTCGTTTAGAAATAATATATTTGACTTTCGGGATCTATATGGATTTGGCAACTATAAAAAATAGATCGGATACTTCTGCGTGATTTGGATGTTTAATTAATTATAGTTCTCAAGAACCACTCATCACAAGTTCTTAATTATTATATCGTCAACGGTTATAATTATCATTTACCAATACCAATTTTAAACTTCAAATTCATTTAGATAGGTTTCAAAATGATATTCAATATTCAATTTTTTATATTGAAGTTTTGCTCATTTGCTAATTATTTATATTCATTACTAGTTCTAGAATCACTGAAAAGTTCTAAACATAATAATCTTATCAATTCATTTTATAATTATCACTTATTTGCAAATTGTAACCATGATGAATTTTTTTTGTTGCAACTAATTAAACAAAGTTGATTAGTCAATGAATACTATAGATTGGATCTAATTACCAAGATGATATGGTGTAATCAAGTAATTAATCAACAATAGAAAATATGATTGAGGACAATGAGGAGATCTTTTTCTATAATTAAGTTAAGTTGTGTAATGGGGACCATAGATCTTGCCTTAAATCTTTTAACAGGCTATCATGCCATTTATTAAGGGTACAAATCATATTGGATCTTCTTGCATAACAACTAGTACATGTGGATTATTCTACATTCATGACCTTGTTAATTAAGAAAAGAGGAAAAATGCTTTTCTACTCCACCAAGTGTACCCCTGGCCCTGAATTCCCAAACAAATCAAATGATATGATGTTAACTTCTCGAAATGTAATAGTATGTTGTAAATAAATCACATTTCTTTTTTTTCTTTTTTTTTAATAGTATAATATGACAGTAATCGAGGACCTAGTTACTATGTGGAGATGTTATTGTTAAAATTTCGGGAACTATATATTCTTCTTTTACAGTTTTTCTAGACAAGTGACGATATAACGTAATTTTTTGTATATTTTTATATATATATATATATATATATATATATAAGGAACACGTATCATGTTTGCTATTCCTTCAAAAAAAAATATTATTATATGACAAATCTCTCTCTCTCTCTCTCTCTCTCTCTCTCTTCCTCTCCCCCCTCTCTCTCTCTCTCTCTCTCTCTCATTAATATTTAAATATTTTTTTACCAAATTATTCAAATTAAATTTATTCGATACAACTGGTAGAAATTAACGATGATAAGTATGAAATACACGAATAATTTATATTTTTAGTTTTTCTACCTCAACTTTTCGATATGTCATATTTAGATAAAATCATGTCAATTTTTTAAAATATACTAAGCTTAGTCTAATTGAGTAAATATCATTGTCGCCATACAAGATATTGGAGGTTAAAATTTCTACTCTTAATATTAGCAACAATGCATGTCAAGCTTTGAATTTTATTTGTTCAAGGCCATTTACCCTGCCCCCGAATTCACTACACATCCTATGTGTCCTAATTAACATGGTAATTAACACATGTCGTACTAACAACTAATTAATATATAATTAACATACAACTGAATTAATATTAGTTAATTATTAGTTCTTTGTTAATTACCATATTAATTAAGTATGTTAATTAGGATATATAGATGTGATAAGTGGGACAAAGTAAAATTCATTATTATACGACGGACAATACATGCTTGCACAATTGGTATTGTCCAGCATATCAACATACTAATGCAAGGTTGTATTCTCCCTAAATGGATAACCAAAATAATTGAACGCAATATTCGAGCTTTATTTTGGAACGGCTCAAATGGATACACTCAGACTAATGCACTAATAAATTTGGATAGAGTTTGCCCTTCTTTTTAATTGAACACTGAGTAAAATCATTCCCTTTTACAAAATTTCAACTTCTAACCATGATGGGACGAGTGTCCATATTCAATGGAAATGGACGAGAGACATATCTTTCTCAACATCAAGCGCATACAACGTATTAATAGATCCGAGAGAGCGTACCCCATGATGTAATATGTTATGGAAAGCTAAGGCTCCGATAAAAACAAAAATATTTATGTGGCTAATTTTAAATGATCGCATTCAAACAAGAGACATATTGAGATCATTTAGATATCGAACTATGTAAAAATAACAAGGAATGTCCTGAACATATTTTTACGAAATACGCCTATATATGCAAATGAGCGCATAATACATGATCGTATCCACAACATAATGCCGCCAAACCATAATACAATTCTAGAGGAGCAACATAACAAATATAGATAAAAATCAACGACGAGCATGGGACACCATCATTATTGCAATCATGTGGACGATATGACAAGAACGAAATGGACGAATCTTCCAAAGAAAAAACAAAGTGACAATGCTTACCGCAACAAAAGTAATGGAAACGGCATTGTACTAATTAAGACATTGTTAACACTACAAATATCATTATGTAGTTTTGGACAACTCTTAATTTTTATTCAATTTTAGTAATGGAATGTAACATGTAATTTTAAATTCTGTAAAAACAATTAAATACCATTCTACTATACTAAAAAAATATATTGTTAATTATGTATATTTGCTGGGTACTCCTAGCAGTGGTATTATGATACAAGATCATCACTAACGCATGATTACGTACTTTATGAAGTTCCTCTGACCATGCAACAAATAATACCCAAAAAATATCCACCGATATCTTCACAAAATCCATTCCAGCTTTGCATCAATCTCTCTCTCTCTCTCTCTCTCTCTCTCTCTCTCTCTCTCTCTCTCTCTCTCTCTCTCCTAATTGCTAGTTATCAGCAACTATATACTTCTCTCAATGCACCTTAATTTCTCATAATCTCTCTCTCTCTCTCTCTCTCTCTCTCTCTCTCTCTCTCTCTCTCTCTCTCTCTCTCTCTCTCTCTCTCTAGCTCTAGCTCTCTCTCTCTCTCAAGATCTCTCTCTCAAGATCTCTAAGATGGATAGCAAATGCTACAATGGAAATACCGGATCATCATCTCGAAAGGGGAAAAAGAATAATAACTCAAAGACAATTAAGGAACCACAAAGAGGTCTTGGAGTTGCACAATTGGAGAAATTAAGGTTGCAAAATCATATGATGGCCAATTACATTCACCACTACCCTTCCTTTCAATCTTCATTCCAAACTAGCTCAGAGGTATATATATTAAATTATTTATACATAAAATCATTCATTAATTATCTTCATTCATCAAACAATATGAATTGTACCAAATCAATTCTGGAATAAATGATTTGAGCTCAATTCTTTTTTGAGAAAAATGAAGTAGTCTCACATGTCCTACTTTCATTGCATTAATAAAACCCTAATTACAAACTAATGTATATTATTTCTTCTTAATTTGCTTCAGATTGAATTTACAGATTCATCAAGAACAAATGAGTATATATGTGGTGGATCTCATCACAGTGCATCAATGAGGTACAAATTAATTTTTATATTCCTTTTCATGCATTGCAATTCTATATTTTTATTACTTACCAGTTAAATTTATACAGATCTTCTGTTCATGTAGAAAGTGGTGTCTCATTGCCTTATAATTTCATGGAGAAGGTATGTATATCTCTAGATTTTCTTTTCTTTTTTTCGACTTCAGTAATCGAATTAAACGGTTGTTTAATTGATTGCTAAATAATAAATAAACAAGCATGAAAATGTTAAACTTTCTTTTTGGAAATGGTTATTGATCTATGTAGATTTATAAACAAATTTACGATTCGTTTTTTTTTTCTGTGCAGGGTTCGTTGCAAACTCCTTCAACAAATTACCACTATTTCTTCGATTCAAACGACTCACAAGACGTAGATTTGGAGCTTAGATTAGCATTGTAATTAAATAAATAACAATTGGTTCATTGCATTTAAATTAGGGTTACCAATGAATTAATGGTGCATTATGCTATGCAAGCCAGCTTTTTCATTTTTTTTTTTTTTTTGAGGGAAACCTTTTTCAAATTGTTATACCTGGATTATCTTTTTTAGATACCTGTGCAGTACAAAAGTTTGCTGGGTATTTATGCAAAAAATGAAAACTAATTTTTTTTCTCTTTCATCCATGATTGATGATTTGTTTGTTAGGGCGGCGACGATCCGGCACCGCCCGTTAAATAAAATAATAAATTAATTTTGCCCGTACAAACGGACCGTACTAACTATGTGAATTCAACCGAATTATCTCAAAATAAAACCGTACCTTAACCGTATGCGGAAGCGTATGGAATCCGTCCGAATTGATGTCGCGCCATCATCGTCGTTGCGTCCACGAAGCCTTAGTCGCAAGAATGGAATTCCAAGTACTTTATGATGTCCAATTTAGAGTCCTTTTGTTTTTTTTTAATGGATCTCTCTCTCTAATCTTAATGGGGCAGATTTAAGAATGGATTTTCATCATATGTACTTGGGACCAAATTGCTTATATAGCCACAAGACATCTTCGTACCTTTTGGGCTCCCTAATGTGGATTTTCTAATTCAGTCCATCATAGAAAATAGAAGCACCACCCACAACATTCTACACATCAAAAGGCCCACATCCTAATTAACACATTAATGCTTAAATTTATTAACTAAAATTGGCCACTTTATTTTAAGCATATAAATAACAATATTACAACACATAATATTTTACATATAAGTCCAATGTTGGAATAATGTTCCAACATTGTTCGGTTCCATGATTGATGATTTGTTTATTCGTATATCAGTATATTTACGAATTAGTATAATACTGATTTAGTCCTCATGTAAGGTAAATTTCATTAATGAATCCGTCTACGAGCAATTGAAGCAAAAAAAAATGATCGATTGTTTTTTTATTAAATGGAGAAGACTCTTAGTCCCACATTGATTATTTCATGAATGACTTATGTTATATTTTGATATATACTTAATCACATGAGTTATGAGCTCATTTGCATGATCGATGATTTGTTAAACGCAAAAAAAAAAGTACGTTTAATGATTTGTTTTTTTTTTTAAAAATGAAACCTAATTCAATCTTAGATAACTTTCATATTTTTAGTTTGAAGACACATAGGACTAGACTGAATAAAGAACCTTGAAAACCGACGTTATAGTTTGAAAAATATTTCGTTTGAATATTGGCTCGAACGAACTCGAGCTGAGTCACCTCGAGTCAAAGTCGAGCAGAGCTCGAGCTGGGTAGAGATTGGCTTGAGATAAGTCAAATTCGAATAGTTTTACATATAAATCCAAAAAAACACTGATTTTTTCGAGTCGAGTCGAGCCAACTCGAGTTTGAACCGAACCGAGTTGGCTCGAGCTGAAAAACCGAGCTCGAATCTCCATTTCGAGCTGAAACGAGCTGGCTCGAGCCAGGATAGAGCCGAGCTCGAATTTGATTTTGTTCGTTCGAACTCGGCGTTGCCAGACTTAATGACACAGATTAATAACTTAAGGGGCCGTTTGGTTTGTGTTTTGGAAAATGCATTGGCATAAAATATGTCAAAGAATTTAATACCAAGGCATATTATTCCATAACATACTTTATTATCATGTTTGGTTAGTATGTTTATTTATTTCATGACATGCTCTAAAAATGTATTTTCTCCTCATGGGAATAGAAAAAAGTCATCAATTTTGGTGGTAATCCTATTCTCACCAATTATACCCTAAGAAATGAAATATTTTCTTACTTTATTACTGAGTGTACAAACCAAACATGAGAATAGAATAAATTATAATGGATGTCAAAACATACTAATTTTAAAGCAAGAACCAAACGTCCTCGTTCAAAAAGAAACTCTTGCCAACAAAAGTTCTGCGCGGGATAGATTTTGTTTCAAAATGAGCTGAGAAAAAAAGAAGAAGGAGAAAGACGAGGTGAAAAGGTCCAGCACCTATGTTGTGCGGATACTTCAAAAAACTGAATTTACCTGTACCGCCATATTCGTATCATATCTTAAATCATATGTTAAATTGTCATATCGTTGTTTCGATATGCGTCGCCGTATCGACGTATCCGTGCAACATAGTCCGACAATGTTCCATTTAATGCCACCCTTTTTTACCCTCGAATTATAGAAAACTGTCCTGCACACAGTTGGTAGGCCCTCTATAATTTGACATAATAGATTTTTCAATACAACACCCCAACTTTATGCTATTTTTTGAAAAAGAAATTTTTTAGGATTTTGGTTGTGTGATTTGGTTGACAATTGCAAGCCCATCAAAAACTAGAAATCGTTAGAGAAAAGATATAAACTTAATTAAACAAATATATAAAATAATAATCATGTAAAAAAACAGGCTGAAAAAATGATAGTACATAGTATTTAGTATTAAAATATAAAAAAAAATGAAATAATACTCCAACTATCACGAGGATTATCTTGAAAAATGATATGAGCACATAAAACCAATGACAAATATGATGCAATTTTTTTAATTTACAACATCAATTATTAATGTATAGACTCCAAATTAAATTTGAAATTTAGCATTTGTGTCATATATTTTATTTATTTACCAAGACAGGCTGAAAGACCTGTATCCAGATTATATTGATTTTATTTACAATGATGTTTTTTATAAAAAAAAAACAAAGAAGAACATAAAATTATTTACAAGAACATTTATGTCGCATTTGTATTTGTAGTTGTTTATGTGATCCTATCATAATCGTTTTATCCTAGCATATTTATAACAGTACACAAGTTTTTAATTTTGTTCAGCACTTATCTCGAGGAATCGATTAAATCCAAATTTATATCATAGTATAATATCGGCACAATAAATTTTGAGCCCATGTACTATGTCCTCACGATTCATGTTTTTTATCCTTGATGTTATCACATGACATCATGATGTTAATAATTAATATTATCAACACAATTAGCATCAAATTAACACCAAAAATATGTAAAAAAGAATGAATGATTAATTAACATATATTTTTATTGGTACTTTGAAATTAATAATTAATTCATTTTTATGTGTTAATTGAATTGTTAATTATCTTCACTAACTCTCCTCGAAATACGCATGGAGAGAGGAAAAAAGAAAGGAAAATATTGGACATACCCTCATCTCTCTCCCCACACCCTTGATGAGGTGGATATGGTTTAACACCTTAAAAATTAACACTTTAATTCACGATTTAACATCTTAATTGTATGTTCAATCATAAGTTGAGATAATTAAATCATAAATTAAGATGTTAAATCATATTTTTGTGTGTTAAATCATATCCTAGTCATCAAAGAGGTGGGGGGAGAGTAGCAGGGATGTACATCACTACTAAAAAAGAAAAGAGTCGTGGGGCCTCACTTTAAGAAAAAACATAGCTTTAAAATCAAGCAAGCCAAAAACCAGGTCCATGCAAAAGATATTCCCTCTCGTAATCCACCATACTAACTAATAGAAGGCTCATCTTTCTTTCGTCTCAGTTCATAAATAACATAAAAACCAAGGGTTTTATACGTTTACGAAAATCCCCCTCAATTTCTCCGTTCATTACCAATCTACCCTGCCTCTTACCTACTTTCTTTCTCCCTCGTTCACGTTATCTCCGTGGAAATCGATCTAGGCATGGATCGGATAGTCGGGGTTAAGTACAAGCTGGGCCGCAAGATCGGCAGTGGTTCCTTCGGAGAGATCTACCTCGGTTTGTTTCTTTTCTTTTTCAATTCAAAGTTGTTGAATTTCTGTGTATTTTTCTTAATTATTTGCTTGATTTTGATTTTGTTCAGCTACTCATGTGGATACTTTTGAGATCGTCGCAGTCAAGATTGTGAGTAAAACTAGTCTTTTATTTCTTTTTCTCTTTTTTTTTTTTTTGTAATTTTTAGATAGGATAAGGTTTTGGATAAGGCTTATTCCTTTTGATTTAGTCAAAATTAATTTTTTTTATGGACTAAGCTTGTTTTCAGAACGATCGATCTTTTCTGAGGCATAGTTGCTTAGAATTCATCTTTTAATTTACTGTTCCTTTTTGTACAGGAAAACAGAAAGACTAAGCATCCTCAATTGCTATACGAGGCAAAGCTCTACAATAATCTTCAAGGAGGAAGTATGTTACATCATTAAATTATCAATCTCACATTTCTTATTTGATTTATATGGATTTATAGTTAATTGCAACTAATTCATTAATCTTTCTGTTAATTTAATCAAATTTAGGTGGAATTGCCAATATAAAATGGTGTGGTGTAGAAGGCGAAGATAATGTGTTAATTATAGATTTACTTGGACCGAGTCTCGAGGACTTATTTGTATATTGCGGTCGCAAATTCTCATTGAAAACCGTGCTAATGTTGGCCGATCAGATGGTAATTTCAAGTTAAAATCATTTATTTGGATTTTAGTTCTCCATATTTATTTCAATTTAACACCAAAATTATGTTATTTTTCTATTTTTGATAGATTTCGAGAATAGAATATGTCCATTCAAAAGGATATTTGCATAGAGATATTAAACCAGATAATTTTCTCATGGGTCTTGGCCGAAAAGCCAACCAGGTATTTATTTTTCTTCTCAATCACAACATAATTTAAATAATAAATATATTAATCTCATAATTTTGTTGATTAATTAAAATTAGGTTTACATAATTGATTTTGGGCTTGCTAAAAGATACAGAGACGTAGGAACCAATCGCCATATTACTTATAGGTATTTACTAAATTGAATATTTTTATTTCCTAAACTATTTCGTCCATTTTTAATATTAAAATTAATCATAATATATTTGTTCTTTTATATAGAGAAAATAAAAATCTTACTGGTACTGCTCGTTATGCAAGTTGCAACACTCATCTTGGCATTGGTGAGCTAATCACACACACACATTTATTTGAGAAAAAATTCAAAAATACCCCTATATTTTTGTTTATTTAATTTGACTAATTTAAGTCTATTAATTTTTTTTTCAGAGCAAAGTCGAAGGGATGATTTGGAGTCACTTGGTTATGTTCTCCTTTATTTTCTCCGTGGAGGGTATGTTCGTAAATTTTCATTATTTAAAGGGTCAAAATGTTAAATTGTTATGTATTTATTTATTTTTTTCATGCAATTTTAGCCTCCCTTGGCAAGGATTAAAAGCCGCAACGAAGAAGCAAAAGTATGACAAAATTTGTGAGAAAAAGCTTTCTACTCCTATTGAGGTTCGTAATTTGACTAATTTCATATTTATTTTTTTATATTTGTTATTTTTTTATGAATGTTTTGAAAAAATTATTTAGGTTTTGTGCAAGTCAAATCCAGTGGAATTTGCATCATATTTTCATTATTGCCACTCTCTCACATTTGATCAAAGACCCGATTATGGCTTCTTGAAGCGACTTTTTCGCGACTTGTTTACACGTCAAGGTATACACATAAAATTATCGCTCTTTTTCATCTAGGTCCCTCAACTTTTAGTATTTGTCGAATTGGTCCTTCGAGATTCTTATTAATATTTTTCTATTTTGACAGGATATGAATTTGATTACGTGTTTGATTGGACGATAATAAAGTACCAAAACCAAAACCAAAGCAAGAAGTCTCAGCCTGATCCTCCACCTCAGATTCAGCCTCAGCCTCGATTTTCGGTTCGTACGAATCCTCAAAATATCACATATACCCCTCTAAAATATATCACGAATACTACAAAATATGAGAAATATCGTCAATGTCCTTTCTCCTAATTTTGTAGTGGTATCCATAATTTCATATTTTGTAGGGGTATGTATTATATTTTGTGAATCACACATGAAATAGCAGCTAGAAAAATTGTATAGTTTATTTATCGACATATATAATATAACAAATAATATATTTTTTTAATTAATTGCAGCATGGATCTGGCATAACAACTGGTCCTGTAACTCCTGACGAAATTACGAATAATAATAATATGCCTCGTCAGACTATTCAATTGCAATTCAAATCCACACCAAATCCTTTGTCAGATAATCTCGTAAGCCACGCTATATACTTATTATTAAAAATATAACTCTTTTTTTGTATTATTAGTAATGTTTAATGTTTGTGTGTTAACAGAGAGGACAGGTGGAAGCGTCGTGGAGAACTACCGGTACGAGCAGTTCGAGAGCGGTACCGTCACAGGGCCAAGGTTTCGGTGCGAACAATCAAGGCTCATCTAGCAATTGGACTCATCCTACTTTACAGCGCAATTCTTCTGCCAAGTGAACACGAAAGAAAGGTTCTCGAAGGAGGAGAAAAACCCTGATTTCATTTCATGGAAATGAAATGATGTATTTTGAATTCTGGGTTCACGTGCGAGTCGAGTCGCAGATAGAAGTAGGGGTAAATTTGTAATTTCGGTATTGAAAATGTGATGGTTTTTGTAAATTCGCAACCAAGATCAAAGTGTTAATAGTTTTATTGCATTGTTTGTTTTTGTCGAAATAGTTTATTTTCGTCTCGAAATGAAATGGAGATGTCCAGTTAAATCTGATTAGTGCATAATCATTATTCCATTATTCAGTGCAATGCTTAATTAACATATTATACAGATAATATAATTTGATTAATTAATATCTGGCAAAATGATATCCACGTAGATACTTACCCCACTCTGATTAGTGCATAATCTCTTCTAATCGAGATTCATTTTCGTGACAAAAAAAAGATTATATTAATTATCACGATGACCAAAATTATCCACCAAGCCACTTTAGTGCATTTGAGTTCCGGAAAAACTGGTTGAATCGTGTACCTTTGTTTCTCAACAGTAGTAATAAAGATAAGTGATTGAAATTGTATTATATTTTATTATACAAAACATAATGAAGAATTACTTCCATCCTTATCAGAATCAAATTCCAACTCATTGCATAAATAAACAAATTTGGTTATGTGATGAAATATATGATTGATGGACTAATAATTAAGGACTGTACTGTATACATACATTCTCTGTATAATCGAAGATACGATATGATGATGAATTTGAGTTTTTTGATCGAATAATTCGGTACCAGAATGTATCAAAGCGTGACTGACATATGCAGATGAAACTCATTTCATAGTATTTATATGCTCTCCATTTTGTATATTATGAATATTTGACATGAATTTCATTATTTGCGATCCTTTTTTTGTGGGTAAAACTTGATTAGTATTCATATTTGTTCATCCTATATATAAATTTGACCTTTTCAAAAAGATAACGTATATATTTTGTGCAAATCATGAACCATAAGCCTAATTTACGTACTTGTTTAACATATTTAATGGATACACTTGAGAGGATAAAATAAACCTGTACAGTCGGATCACCTGAGAAACATCTTGGGTCCCATTGGAGAGCACTAACGAAACGCATAATGATTTCTCACGCCGTTCCAAATTAAAGCCATGGCCAAGCTCTTCCTTTCTCAAAAGGCGATGCACAAAAGAATGAACTATATATTATAAATATTAAAAGTTTATATTTTTTACATTGATACTTACCTTCGAGATATATTTACTGATAATTCATATAAGCGAATCTTTTCATAATGCTCTTATACATTTCAAAATTTTGTACTGTATAACATAGGTAAAATGATTTAAAATCCTACTTTTACAGTTTTACTCCACATTCCAAATATCCTGTACAAAAAGGTTTATTTCCTAAATATATCATTTGTTCTTTTCCTATATATACTAACACATCTTATTACTTCTACCTACATTAGCTCTCTTGACACCATGGATCACTGCGCGAAGCTAGAAAACATAGTAGAGGAAGATAATTCTACTCGAGTAGTAGCGAGCATAGAAGATGAAGAAGGATGCGATGTTAGCCGTGCGCCTGTAGTTTCGGTCCGAGCGCCGGAGACTCCAACCGAGACGATGGAGTTTCTCGCGAGGTCGTGGAGCATATCTGCTCTAGAGATCTCGAGAGCTCTCTCCGTGTTAGAGAGACGAGACGCGTTGCGACCGAGAGGGGATGAGAAGAACGATGAAGGTTTAGGTCAAGATCATGCTCATACAAGTGAAGAAGTAAATTACTAGAATTTTAGTTAAAAGTTTATTTGTAGTTTTGTTTATTTATGTTTTATTATATTATTTTCAGACAACGAATGTGATGCAACCGCCGATTTCAAATGATTCTTTCGCTGTTAGCCCGCCCATATCGCCCAGAGCCAACTTGGACATGAAGGTAAAAATTAAGAATTATTTCACTTAAATAACCCTCCTATTTGCATGAATTAAACCACCACATATATCTGAAATTTTTTTTAATAAATAACATGATAGATTCTTCGAGGGGCGAGAGCAAGGACAATGGGAGGATGGATTAAAGAACAAAAGGAGAAGAAACGAGCCGAAACACGGTCCCGCAACGCGCAAGCCTATGCGGCCACCTCCGTTGCAGGAGTAGCCGCAGCGGTAGCAGCTGTAGTCACCGGAACCGTATTTGGACCCGACGGGTCGAAAGCTGAGAATAAATCTAAAACTGCTGCTTCGATAGCTTCTGCATCTGCATTGGTAAAGTGGCATACTAATTTAGGTCATTATATTTATTTATTAATAACATTTTAATTATGGACAGGTCGCATCGCATTGTGTGGAGATGGCGCAAGCTATGGGGGCGACTCATGATCAAATATTCACGGTTATACAATCGGCTGTGAATGCTCAGACAAGTGGCGATATTATGGCTTTGACAGCTGGCGCTGCAACCGGTACCTTTCTTTCTGATCGTTATATTTATATTCAAGTATTATCGAAATATATATATTGGTACAAAGATTTTCGAATTTGGTTAAAAGAAATTAATATTTAAGCTAATTTGGTTCCGACCTAAAACCACAACAAATATATTAGATCGAGCCTCGAAAAGTCTACAAAAAATATATAAATTGAAGAATTTGATTTGCACGATGTAGCGTTGAGAGGAGCAGCAATGCTGAGAGCAAGGCTACAGAGAGATTTAGTACATCGTCCAACTTTCGCAGGAGAAATTAAAGAACCCGAAAGATACACATCGCCTTTGATTTTTGTTTCGAGAGGCACGGAGCTTCTTAAACGCACGAGAAAAGGTGCTGTATAATTATATATTTATGCGATAATCAATTAAAGCATAATTTATTTTCCTAATTTTTAGGTATTCTTCACTGGAAACAAGTTTCGGTCTATATAAACTCTAATTGCCAGGTAATATCTGTATAATTCTGTTTTAAAAAAATTTATCGACCAATTTATCGTTGTTTAAAAAAGAATTTATCATTTATTTCCATTAATAGAAGAGTTTATATGGCATGATTATCAAATCACAGGTGGTTCTCAAAATGAAGAGCTCCCACATGGGTGGTACTTTCATTAAAACAAAGAAAAGTAATTCATTTTACTTATCTTTCAAAATATTTTTAATTTTTAATTCATATTTTTATTTATTTTTAAAGGTCTCGTAATGGATGTGTGCTCTGAAATTGCGGCGTGGCCAGGAAGAGAACTCGAAGAAGGGATGAATCGAAAAGCTTATTTTGGGATCAAAACGCCAGAAAGACGAATCGAATTCGAATGTAGAAACAATCACGAACAAAAATTATGGGTTCGTGGCATTAAAGAGACGATTAATCGTCTCGACAATCTTAATAATCCCATATCAATGTAAAAATATTAAATAATAAGTAAATTTTCCCTACAAATTGTATAATATTGTTTTTTTACTTTTCAAGATTCAAGGGTGATGATAACAAAAATGTATTGACAAAAGGGTACGGATAGAAAATCGAGATTAAAACACAAGAATTCTAATCTACATAAAATTCATAATCGCCCACCCTCTACAAACACGAAATTCGACTCTAATATAACAACATGCAAAACATCGTCATAAAAAAAACAAAAATTAATAACCCTATCTACAGAAAGAAAAATTACCATAATGCCCTTCCATTCATCCTTTACTTACTCCAGCTCCTTGACGAAATCTATGTTGTCCACAAACACCTATTCAAAAAACAAAAAATAAAAATAAATGAATATTACCAATTTATATTGTAGGGGTATATATGATATATTGAAGTTTTGAGATTACAGTTTTCCAGCCATCAGGATCGACACAAGCGGTGATCTTGGTGCTTATACCCGGTAACGGACCGGGTTCACGGGTCACGTTTCCTCCTCCGTACAATTTTATCGCCTCTGCAGTTTTGTACACGTCATCCGTACCGATCGCAATCTGTCATCAAACACAAAACAGCGTTTCAAACCAATCAAAACCACATAAAAAAATAATATTAATTAAATTAATTAATTAATGACCTGAGCATAAGCATTTCCTTTATCATATTCGGTGACGCCGTAATTGTATGTGAGCTCCAAAACGGCACTTTTGTCTTCTGGTCCGTATCCCATCATCGCTACTGTGTACTGCAACATTTTCAAAAATAATTTTTGAATTTTAGATTGTAATTATTGCGGTGTATAATTTGCAAGTTTTGTTTACCTCATACTCTGGATTATCTCTCTTCCTCAAAAGCTCCATTCCAAACGCCTTATTTTAAACAAATAAAAAAAATAAAACTAAGTTCGAGTTTAATAGTTTTAATTTTGGGCAAAATTTGCAAATAAGCCCCTACATTCTTCAGAATTGCAAAAAAGCCCTTCTGGCCCAAAACTTCTGATTTTCTTAAGTAGAGGGGCTAGGCTCTCTTGCAATTCTTAAGAAACACAGGGGCTTTTGTGTGATTTATACATAATACAGGGGGCTTTTGCAAATTTTTCATAATTTTTAAATTTGTGTACATTTTGGTAGAAGTGAATGGCGCGGTCGAGATCGCCAACGCGGAGCATGACCTGGCAAAGTGGCTCGGGAGTGGGGCCTCTTTCTAGAAGTTCGAATTTGTAACCGTCTGGATCCTCTATGAATGCAATTACCGTTTTGCCCCCCTTCACTGCCCCCGGCTCCCGAGTCACTTTTCCTCCCTTGGCTTTTATCAAATCCACCGTCTTTGCCACCTAATAAACAAAAAAAACTCATTTTAGGGGTATTTATGATATTATGAGGTTTTGTAGGGGTATATGCGAAATTTCGCTTTTGAAAAATAACAAGATGATTATTAAGTAAGTTACATCCTCAACGGCGATTCCAAAATGGCCGAATCCGGCTCCAATGTCGTATTTATCTACACCATAATCTGTTAAAAACATTAAAAATAATAAGTAAAGTTAAAAAAAAGTAAATTAAAATAATCCAATATTGGTTAAATATAATTAAACATGTATAAAAAAGATGGATTACTATAAGTTAATTCTACAACAAAATGAGAATCTTCAGGTCCGTATCCAAGAAAAGCATTTGTGTATCTCTCTTCTGGTATATCTCGTTTCCTCAATAATTTCATCCCTAAACACTCTGTATAAAACCTACAAGACATAAACAAAATTACCGTTTAATTTTACTCATCGTGCAAAAAATCGATCAAAAATATTGAAATTGAAAATATGCAATTACTTGATAGTTTTGTCGAGGTCACCGACGCGATAAACAACATGAAGAAGCCTTCGATTGTCCTTTTTAACCCAATCCAAAGCTTCTTCTTGGCTAATTGTCGTCGTGCTTGCCTGAGACGCCATGTTCCCCGATGCACTGGATTCAATCGTGCTTAGTTTTCTGATTAATCCACTTCCTTTTCTCCCGAATAACTGCTCCTGATTCGAAACTGCACAAAATTCGAATTCAATTTCGATTATAAACAATAATTACTGGTTTTGTCATGCTTCAATTTCATCAATCAATGACTATCGCGATGTCAATTATTCGATTTATCAGGCATAAGATGTGGTCAGTGAGTCTTACTGGTACTGAGGCAAAACAGAGAACCCCGACGCGAAACGTGTCCGCCGCCGCACGGGAGGCGAAGACGGCCATTGGAAACGGATCTAACGGCGGCGAGAGAAGCCAGGTGGAGCGACGATGCGGCGGCCGCCGTCATAGGGAGAACCCTCACCATATCAGTGTAGAAACACTAAAAACAAAGAAAATTTATTATTGCAGAGATAATATAAATCGGCTCTGTTCGAGCTATGATGATGCCTTTGCCTTGTCTTCACACCTCCGTTCTATCCTATTCCTAATTCCTCCCGTAGGTTCTATTTAGTTCTCCTGAACATGGTTCATGTGTAAACCGGTGAACCGGCGATAATGACCGAAAACCGGGAATTCGTTTCCCGGTTCATGGTTGTTCTTTGTTTTCTATATTTTTTTCTTATTTGTTATGTCTTTTCTTGATTATCAAAAATCACATGATCCAATGATTTTATTGTAAGGAGATGACTAATATTATTATTTCTCAAAAACAAAAAAATATTATTATCCAACATATTACAACAAACACAAATTGGAAAACATATCAAATTGTGCACGTTAATCTCAGACTTAAACAATTAAAAATGACATCCATGATTTTTATCAAAATATGAAGAAAAAAAAGAATATATCAAAAGTAGGTTATAATATATTGGAAAATATAATCAAAGCCCTGAGAAAATTTATCCATACCATTATTTTGGACTCTTTTTTATACGATATCATTATGTCAAATCATCACAATTATTTCAATTATTAAATTATAATACGCGACAAAATCTGAATCATTGATTTTTTATGATTATGATTTTCTATAGATATTTATATGTTCATTATAATACGTGGCAAAATCATCACATTACTTTGATGGCGTATCATATTATAAAAAAATATTAGGCCGATTGTATTCAGTTTTGTATTTTTCACACTAAATTATAAAAAAAATGAGAAAAAATAAATAGTATTGTATAATTAATTATATAAAAAAAATAGTATTGTATAATAAATAGTATTGTATAATTAATTACGTGTCTTGACTCTTGAGTATATTGATTGTATGGTTCAATGTTTCTCTATTTATTATTGTGAGTAACAACATAATGCATTAAGTTTTGAGAAAAAAAAATGAGCTATCTTCTACCATAACATAATATAATCATAAAATATAAATTAGTCCTAAAATATGATGAGATTAATATAATATGAAATAAATTTGTCTTAATATAATATTGTCATGATCATCATAAAAAAATTATTCGTAATAAAATGAAAAATATAATGACAATGTAGCGCGAGTATTATCCTAGTTATAAATTGAATTCGACTTGTCAGTTTTACTAACATATAAAAATGACATATCAAAATGAAGGAGTGAATTTTGTTTGGATGGGGGACTTTTGAACCCCCTCCGAATTTACTCAAAAAAAAATAAAAAAATAAATATGAAGGAGCGTACATGACAATTTACTCATAGCGATGACAATCAAAAAGAAAATAAAAAAATACACGAAGTTGACGTGTTGACAAAAATCCTCCCAATAGCGATGACAATCATTAAAATATTTAGTACTTGTGAAAAACATATAAGTTCCGCTAATATATGATTTTCGGTGTACAAAATATACATCCTAAAAATAATATAAACAATAATAAATAATTGAAATAATATAATTCCTGGATTTTGTTTCCTGTATGTCCTTCGAATCCCGGAATTCAGTTTCCTTACTTTCCACACAGTGAAAGCACCATCAAAGCAGAGACGAAACAATTTCGTTTTACTTGGCCAAAAATGAAATTAGGGGGAGAAAGTGCACTTCTTTTGAATTTGGGAGCTTCTGGTTTTTCATTTTTCCTTTTGACAATTTCAAATACAGGTTCGATAGACTTCCCCAAAGTTCTAATTTTGCCCATTTCGAAATTTTTCCTTTTTTTGAGAAAAAGAAAACGCTAGAAGGAGGGTTCGAACCTCCGACCTTGTGGTTAACAGCCACACGCTCTAACCAACTGAGCTATTCCAGCTTTTTGTTCATTTAATTTAGGTTGATTTTCTAGTTTAGGATGAGGGTTGGTTAATTAATTTGAATATTACAAATTTACAATGCATATTACAGGGAGAAATTAATCGAAAGGCAGAAAGCTAGTAAACAAGTATGGAAGCAAATTCCCACAGAGGCAATTTCGAAAGAAGGTTTGTGTTTGTTTGAATTTCGCAAACAATGCAGAAGAAACTTGTGTTAAATTTCAAATTGTGCAGTAACACTTGTTGAAAAATCCGAGTTTGTGACTGAATTCTCTGAGATAGAAGATTCTAAAATTTTGCAATCATGCGAAATTGCAGGAAGTAGCAACTCACGATCAAATGTGAATCACTATTACTATACAGGTAATAATAATCGTTTAATATTGAATTTTGGTTCGATAAACTCATTACTTACTGTATAAATAAAGATACGCATGTTCAATTTAGCATTTTTTTTGCAGGTTGATGCTTCGTTGATGTGTTTTGTGAAGCGGAAAGGGGTATAATTGATTCTTTTTTTCTTTTTACATTCTTTTTGTGCAATAATATTGATTATTTTTTATTTATTTTTTATTTAAAATCGCTCTAGTGGATTAATTCATTAGCGAATCGAGGAAGATATTTCTCTAGGTACGAGAGGTTTTTTTTATTTTTTTCCTTTATTGATCTGTCTGCGTTTTAAAATAATTATATGCATAATTCTATTTCGTGGGTATGTTTTTTTCTTTTTCTAGTTGACATATATAATATTCTCCACAAAATTAATTGGTGTTTAAATTCATAAAATTTAGGGGATAATTTGATTAATTTTAGAAATTTGTTCAGCGAATAGTTCCTGATTCGTGTGTTTCCCCCGACGATTGGCTCAATTTCAGGTAAATAATTTCATGATATACTCTCATATTTTGTGACGGCATACATTGTAATTTTTCTCAGAATTTTCTAAGGGGTCTAGATAGCAATTTTAGATTTGTAAGGATGTATATAATTATCTCATGATTTATTAGGGTATCGATGATAATTACAGATTTGACAAGGATATACATAATAATTTCCAAAAAAATTAAAATGGTTTTTGTACAGATATATGTAGTAATCTGAACTTTTATAGAATTCCAACTTTGTAACTTGACATTTTATAGAGGGGTATATATTATTAATATATATGCCAATTTTCAGTTTTGACAGGGATTCGCTTGAGAGTATAGTGCATGATATTTTCATATTTTATATGGATATAAATGATAATATTTTATTTGTATGTATATGTATGATAATCGGATATTTTTTCGTCCGACAAATTATGCATATCCAATTAAAATTCTCAAACACGTCAACAAACATCGCAACAATTTGCTTTCTGGTAAAACACGACATTTACCTCCGTAATTCTTCAAATTTTATTTCACTACTGAAAACCAATTTAGATCTGAACCTTCGACAAAATAATGCAAAAATACGTGCAGTCTATTTGTTCTATTTTAACACGAGCCACAAATCACACAATATGCCGAGATAAAATATATACTTCTTTCCTTACACAGAGAAAAACAACGATGATATAATATACTCGCAAACATAAAATTGGTAAAATTAAAAAATCAGAATAATTGCAATACAATATGTATTGACATTTTCTCTTTATCACTTTATTTAAAATATTGTTATGATCTCAATTCAAATAAAACAACATTTCCGGTTAATCTACATCGCGCACAGCGCGCGAGTTGCTGAGACGCCCGTGCCCCTAATACAGTAGTACTTCAAAAACAGACATCAGATCCAGAACACAAATTCCAGGATTTAATTTCCTTTATATCCTTCAAATCCCGGAATTCAGTTTCCTTACTACCCCCACAGTGAGAGCTGCTCTGCTAGTCGATTCGGCATTTCCATTGCTCCCCGCCAAATCGACCAGATGTTTGCTTGTAGTTCGAGAGGTTTCTTTTCAAGGTAAACACCATTAAACCAGAGATTTACCAATTTAATTTTACTTGGCCAGAAAAAAACTTAGGAGAAGAAAGTTGGCTTCTTTTGACTTTGGGAGTTTCTGATTTTGACAAATCCAAAAACAGGATCGATCGACTTCCCAAAGCTCTAATTTTGGCCACTCCGTCACTCCCGTACACCGCCATTTTTGCAGGTACGAGATCCGACTCCCCTTCTTATTTTTGAGAAAAAAAAAAAACGCTAGAAGGAGGGTTCGAACCTCCGACCTTGTGGTTAACAGCCACACGCTCTAACCAACTGAGCTATTCCAGCTTTACATTTGTCTAATTTAGGGTTTTGACTTACTTTTAGGATGATGGGTTCTTGAGTTTTAGTAATATTATGCTGAAATTAAACAACAATTCATATTACAATGCATATTAATCGAGCAAGGTTGAAATTCTTTACGATAATGAGTTCGCAGAAAGGCGATTTGAATCAGACTCGTTCGCAGAAAGGCAGAAATTATTAAGTGAGTATGGAAGCCAATTTCTACAGAGGCAATTTCGAAAGAAGGTTTGTGATTGTTTGAATTTCGCAAACAATGCAGAAGATACTTATGTTAAATTTCAAATTGTGCAGTTAAGATTGATGGAAAACCCGAGTTAGTGCAATCAAGCTAAATTGCAGGAAGTAGCAATCCACAATCAAATACGAATCGCTCTGTTACAATACAGGTAATAATAATCGTTAATCTTGAGTTTTGGTTCTCTAAATTGAATTTTTGGATACATGTGATAGTTTCAACATTTATAGGTAAACATATCATGATTTCAAAAATGACGAGGACATACATGATAATTTCATATTCTCTAAGGGTATGTATGTTCATTTGAAATTATATAGGACTATGCAGAGTAATTTAGTATTTTATAGAGGCAATAGACGAGGTACGTATGTTAATTTCAGAAGTTATAAAGTTGTACATGACGATTTGAGATTTCCAAGTGATTAATGTCACAATTATGGATTTTACAAGGGTATACATGATATACTCTCATATTTTGTGAAGGCATACATTATAATTTTTTGAGATTTTCTAAGGGACCTAGATAGCAATTTTCAATGGTAATTAGTTACAATTATCATTTTCATCAAAAATAAAAGTTACATTCATCCTTGACTTTCATAAGATCATCGTGATTCTGTATTCCAAACAATGACATTGTTAGTGGAAATTTACAGTTTCGAAAGAAAGAAAAAACAACAAGCATATTGCTATTTTTCGTTCGAAGAGCGATTTCAGATCTGACGGTGGGCAAACCCTAGCGGCAGCCGGCGCCCACCCCCAGACCCGTAACCTTTATTTTGTGTCTCTTTCTTATCTTCTCTTGTAGAACCGTCTCTAGATGTAGCTTCTTGTTTCCATGGTGCTTCTTCCATCTTTCTCGTTTCATGGTATCTCTTGGTGTTTCGCTTGCTAGTTTTGCCTTAAAGCCTTGTCCTCCTCCCTCTTGATGCCCGTTCTGACGAGGAGGTGGTGCTTCTTCATAGATACTTTGGCACATTTCCCAACTTTAAGCTTCTTCGCCTTTATATCGGGCCAGATTCGGGCTTTTCCGGCACAATCCTTACTCTTGGACATTATCTTTCGTCGAGTACTTCTCTAAGCCGCCGAGCACTTTTCTCTTCATGGTTAAGGTTCTTTTACTCTCCAATTTTTCTGTCGGACGGCCGTCTTTTCCTATTGGCTGCGACAACACCTACTTCTATGTCGGACTCTTTCTCCCGTTGATTGCAATTCTGGATAATTTTTTCATTCTTTACCGACTGGTGGAGATAACTTCTCCGACAGGCGTAACATGTTTCTCCCCCCAAATATGCGATATTTAGTGATGATTTCACTATCCGGCGATAATACTGGCTAACGATAGACCCACCCTTTTTTCTTCGTCGACGGCGTCTAAGCCTAACCCTTTATGATTTAGGGTTTTGCATTTATCTTTGTGTGTGATGTAATTTTTTTTGCATGCCCTTCTAACCCTCTCTTAGGATCCCCACCTTATGATACCCCCTAACCGAACCCTCCCTTATGCCCCCCCCCCACACCCCCCACCCACACACATTGGCCGTATGACGAAGTGAGGGTGCCGAAGATATAGGGTGATTACTCATTTGAACCCTCTTCTAAGGCATTGGGTGGCGGTTTTCTGGCAAAGCGCTTATCCAAGATTTTGGTTCTTTGTTTTTTTGGCTTACGGCATGAAAATTTTACTATTTTCTTTATATTGGACTTGTAATTCTTTGTTCAACGAAATTTTAGTAGACATACTACCTTAAAAAAAACTGCATTTACCTCCGTAATTCTTCAAATTTTATTTCACTCATAAATGCAGAATAACATTTCGTACTTTTTTGTTGCTATAAAAACAAATTAAGATAAAACCGTCGACAAAAGAATGCAAAAAACATGAGCAGTCTAATTGTTCTATTTTAACACGAGACGCAAAGCACACAATATGCAGTTCTTTCTATACACATCACATCCTCTACAATATAGAAAAAACAACGATGGCATATTTGTAAACATGAACGGTTTTCCGATCACAGGCTGGTCCCAAGATTAATAAATAATATCTATATATTTTTTTCTGATATTTGCATTCTATTTTGAAGAAAAATTACATAAGTATAGCTCGTGAGGATTTGAACCAATGACCTTTCAAAAAAGAGATACTTGTTCTACTAGGAGATTCGAAGATTTCTTATATTCATTTGGATTTTTATTGTAATTACACTTATTTTTAACTAAATAGATAATATTGTACGAAAAATTTGAATCTCTTCAAATTGTGAATCGGAATCCCAAACTTTCTGGGTCTATACAATACCATATGTATTGACATTTTCTCTTTGTCAATTTATTTGAAATATAGTTATGATCTCAATTCAAATAAAGCAACATTCCGGTACATCTCGCGCAACATTTCCAATAACTCTACATCTCGCGCGTTGCGCGAGGTTCCCTGGTACTCCAAACAGAGACATCAGATCCCGAACACAATTTCCGGGATTTAGTTTCCATGATATCCTTCAAATCCAGGAATTCATTTTCCTTACTATCCACACTGTTGAGACTTGAGAGCTGCTCTGCTAGTTGAGTTGATTCGGCATTCTCATTGCTGCCCGCCAAATATAGTGCTAGAACTTTCTTCTCAAGGTATGCACCAATTTCATTTTTCTTTGCCAGAACAAAATTAGGGGAAGAAAGTTGGCTTCTTTTGACTTTCGGAGATTCTGATTTTGACAAAATCCGAAAGCAGGATCGATCGACTTCCCAAAGCTCTAATTTTGCCACTCGGTACACCGCCATTTTTGCAGGTACGAGCTCCGACTCCCCAATTTTATTTTGAGAAAAAAACACGCTAGAAGGAGGGTTCGAACCTCCGACCTTGTGGTTAACAGCCACACGCTCTAACCAACTGAGCTATTCCAGCTTTTTATTTGTCTAATTTAGGGTTTTAGTTTACTTTAGGCTGATGGGTTTTTGAGTTTTAGTAATATTATGCCGAAATAAAACAACAACGGTGTGTAATTAATTTGAATATTACAATACATATAACAGGCAGAAATTAATCGAGCAAGGTTGAAATTCTTTACGATAATGAGTTCTGCAAAAGGCGATTTGAATCAGACTCGTTCGCAGAAAAGGCAGAAAGCTATTAAAGAAGTATGGAAGCCAATTTCCAGAGAGGCGATTTCAAAAGAAGGTTTGTGATTTTTTGAATTTCGCGAACAATGTAAAAGAACTTATGTTCAAATTTAAATTGTGCGGTAAAACTAGACGAAATTGCAGGAAGTAGCAATCCACAATCCAATGTGAATCGCTCTATTACAATACAGGTAATAATAATCGTTTGATCTTAACTTTTGGTTCTCTAAATTCATTGTTTGATGTATTTAAATTTCCAGGTCGATGCATCGTTGATGCGTTTTGTGAAAGGAAAAGGGTATAATTGCTTTTTTTTTACATTCTTTTTGTGCAGTAATATTAATTTAAATTTGCTCTATTTTCTTTATAATGGTTCTTAGGGGATTAGTTCAGAAGCAAATTGAGGAAGAACTTGGAGTTAAACTCGTTTTCCCTTCCTCTAAAGACGATACTTCTCTAGGTATGAGGATTTTTTTAATCTTTTATTTCTTAATCTATAAAAATAATAATTTTTTTTCTTCAAATTTTCCCATATTTAACAGTTGTTGAAGGAGATAATCCTGATAATTTAACTAAAGCTACAGAAAAAATCAAGTCTATACTCGAGGAGGTAACTTCAAATCTTGAATATATTATATATCATTTAATTAATAATATTATTATTGCTAAAACCCTAAAAATAACCAGGCGGTGAAAGTCCATCGCTCGATTATTCGCACTTCATCTCTCTCCCATTGGCGGTACATTCAGATCTCGTTCAAAAGCTCGACAAATTCCAGAGCACAATTCTTTGTACCGAACATAATTCTAGGGAGGAATTGGAGAGCTCTAAAATTTCAGAGGAAACTTCAAAACTCAAGGTTTTATCAGGTATGAAAATATAATTTATTATTACATATATAACCTTCCAAATATTAAATTTCATTTTTGGGACAATATGTAGATTTGGGAATTGATAAATCGATATTTATTAAACCGAAAACATTTCATTTAACCGTTCTCATGCTCAAGTTATGGAACGAGGACCGTGTCGCCTTGGCTTCTCAAGTCCTACAGGTAATAATCCTTTTATTCCTCCAATATTCCATTTTATTCTACATTATTTCACTTTAATCATGTTTTTTAAAACAGTCAATATCTTCGAAAGTAATGGATGCTCTTGAAAACAGACCTATTTCTATACGTCTAAGTGGTCTTGTAAGTTCATTATTATACTTATGAATTTATTTAATTTAATCTTTTGTTTATTTAACGTCTTTTTTAATTGTCATTTATCAGACATGCATGAATGGTTCGCCAGCAAAAGCACGTGTAGTTTACATACCGGTTTTTGAAGTTGGTGATGAGGATCGATTAGTTAGAGCGTGTCGCGTACTGACCGATGCATTTGTCGAATCGGGTTTGGTACTCGAAAAAAATGCAAAACAAACCCTCAAGGTTTTGTTATTTACATATTGCGCTTTTTTATAATTAACCTGTTGAATTCTTTATTATTATTTATGGCTATTTTATTGTTTTATGTGCTTATTACAGCTTCATGCGACCGTGATGAATGTGAGACATAGAAAAAGGTGCTTATAGTAGCAATAATATAATTCGAGAAATTTGCAAAAATGCCCCTGAATATTCAAAATTGCTAAAAAGTACCAATATTCCTTCTGAAATAGTTTTTTTTGCAATGAAGGTCTTTTTGCAATTCAGACATAATGCAGTGGCTTTTTTGCAAAGTATCAATGGTGTATGTAAATTGTAAAAAATTATGTTAAAATATTTTGCAGCAATAAGAAGAGATGGAATGATTCATTTGATGCAAGAGATATAATAAACGCATATGGGTCGGAGGAATGGGGGGAGTACCCGATCCGCGAAATCCACCTCTCTCAACGGTTCAGATTTGATGGTACTGGATATTATCATTGCTGTTCGTCCATATCTTTGCCGCACAATCGACTAAATAGCATCCTCTTTTGTTTATTTTGCCATCATTTTAAATGAGGAAAATGCAATTTTTAAAAATATGTAAAAACTCGATATTTCTGATGTCAAATCATTAAAAACTAAAATGAACATCAGAATAAATTCCTAATTATTAATATTCCCTTTAATTGGCCCAGACCGGCTGAGGTGGCCAAGACCGGCCGAGGTCTCATTCTATCCAGAGGTGGGAAACCGAGCCCGAACCTGAAAAAAAATGCCTGACTCGCTCGAGGTTCGACTTGCTCGCAAGCCGATAAATCTAGAAAAGTCAAACGACCGAACATGTCTGATCCAAATTGGAGAAATCCGATCCATAATTGATCCGGTCTTACATATTATATTAACCCAACTCGATTCGAGTCCGAGTTGTTTGAAACTCCGAAACCAAAAAGCCTGAACCCAAATTGACCCGATTCAAATAAATTTAGGTTCAAAATTGGAAATTTCAAAATTAATAAATGATTTCAAAATCTTATCCATTAACGGAAATAAGGTGGTTAGTTGCTTGTAATTATAGTTGGCCATGAATTTATGCATATTTTGGTCCATTAATTAAGATTCAAATGATAAAAGATTTTTTTATTAGGTCGTTTATTATTTAACATACAGTGTATCATTGTTCCATTTTGTGAATTGTTATTTGTAATTCAAAACGATAGTTGAATAGTTGAATTGAAATGAATTGGATAATGACAAAAAAATTAATATAATTTCGAAATCAAATTTTAATACTTCACAATAACTTCCTAATTAATACCATATTTATAATATTTTTCAAGAGAGAGAAGAAATCCTGATTTAATCCGAATCCGGATCATCCCGAACATGAAAATCCGACCCAATTATAATTTTAAACTAGAAATTGATCCGACCAAATATGACCCGAACGGAACCCATATTGATCCGAGTTGACTTAACCCGAAGATATCTGAATCCAAAAATTAATTGGAAACATGAAGGGTTTAGTCCGAACCCGCATGTTTGCCACATTTTTCTATCATCTCTTATTTATTGTCATTGGTTGAGGCTCTAGATTTTTTTCCTACAAATTCTTGGTTCAAATCTCGTTTGACCAATTTTTCTCATATTTTAGTTATATTTTGGTAAAAAGATCTAAAATTATAACTTGTAAATATTCGAATCCATGACTTTCCACAAACAAAAGATAATTGTTCTACAAAAAAATGACACGTTTTCTTACGTTTTTTGGTGATTTATTGTAATTATACTTATTTTTAACTGGATAAATTATTTTTTCAAAAAAATTAGACCCGTTAAAATTATAGATATCTTGGGCCGATAACTAGAGTCAAGACTGATTGTTCGGCGAAAATCTTGGAAGAGCAACCCCCCTCTACAAAGATACGCCACTGTCTACATCTTGCGCAACATTTCCGGTTACTCTACATTTTGCACAAAGCACGACGGCGCGAGTTGCCCTTCGTACTCCGAAAGAAAGGAGACATCAGCTCCAGAACACAAATTCCGGGATTTGGTTTCCTTTATATCCTTCAAATCCCGGAATTCAGTTACCGTACTATCCGCACAGTGAAAGCTGCTCTGCTAGTTGATTCGGCATTCCCATTGCTCCCCGCCAAATCCCAAATGTTTGCTCGTAGTTCTAGAGCTTTCTTCTCAAGGTAAACACCATTAAACCACACTTGGCCAGAAAAAAAATAGGGGAAAAAGTTGGCTTCTTTTGACTTTGGTAGCTTCTGATTTTTCATTTTTTCCTTTTTTTGACAAATTCAAAAATAGGATCGATAGACTTCCCAAAGCACTAATTTTGCCCATTTCGTCACTCGGCCCACCGCCATTTTTGCAGGTGCGAGCTCCGACTCCCCCCTTTTTTTTGAGAAAAAGAAAACGCTAGAAGGAGGGTTCGAACCTCCGACCTTGTGGTTAACAGCCACACGCTCTAACCAACTGAGCTATTCCAGCTTTACATTTGTCTAATTTAGGGTTTTAAAATTTTAGTAATTTCGATGAATTTAAACAACAAAGGGTGTATAATTAATTTGAAATTAAAATGCATGTAACAGGGAGAAATTAATCGGGCAAGGTTTGAAATTCTTTACAGCAATGAGTTCTGCGAAAGGCGATTTGAATCAGACTCGTTCGCAGAGAATGCAGAAATCTATTAAGCAAGTATGGAAGCCAATTTCTACAGAGGCGATTTCAAAAGAAGGTTTGTGTTTTTTTGAATTTCGCAAACAATGCAAAAGAACTAATGTTAGAATTTAATTTGTGCAGTAAAACTAGACGAAATTGCTGGAAGTAGCAATTCACAATCCAATGTGAATCACTCTATTACAATACAGGTAATAATAATCGTATGATCTTGACTTTGGTTCTCTAAATTCATTGTTTAATGTATTTAAATTTACAGGTCGATGCATCTTTGATGCGTTTTGTGAAAGGAAAGGGGTATAATTGCTTTTTTTTACATTCTTTTTGTGCAGAATTATTATTTTAAATTTGCTCTATTTTCTTTAAAATGGCTCTTAGGGGATTAGTTCAGAAGCAAATTGAGGAAGAACTTGGAGTTAAACTCGTTTTTCCTTCCTCTAAAGAAGATACTTCTCTAGGTATGAGGATTTTTTTAATCTTTTATTTCTTAATCTACAAAAATAATAATTTTTTTTTCTTCAAATTTTCCCATATTTAACAGTTGTTGAAGGAGATAATCCTGATAATTTAACTAAAGCTTCAGAAAAAATCAAGTCTATACTCGAGGAGGTAACTTTCTGACTTTTTTATTTCTTGAATATATCATTTAATTAATAATTATTATTTCTAAAACCCTAAAACCTAAAAATAACCAGGCGGTGAAAAGTCCATCACTCGATTACTCGCACTTTATCTCTCTCCCATTGGCGGTACATTCAGATCTCGTTCAAAAGCTCGACAAATTTCAGAGCACAATTCTTTGTACCGAACATAATTCTAGGGACGAATTGGAGACCTCTAAAATTTCAGAGGAAACTTCCAAACTCAAGGGTTTATCAGGTATAATAAATATAATTTAGTATTACATATATATATCCTTCCAAATATTAAATTTTCTATTTTGGACAATGTATAGATTTGGGAATCGATAAGTCGATATTTATTAAACCGAAAACATTTCATTTAACCGTTCTCATGCTCAAGTTATGGAATGAGGACCGCGTCGCCTTGGCTTCTCAAGTCCTGCAGGTAATAATCCTTTTATTCATCCAATATTCCATTTTATTCTACATTATTTCATTTTAATCATGTTTTTTAACGCAGACAATATCTTCGAAAGTATTGGATGCTCTTGAACAGAGACCTATTTCTATACGTCTCAGTGGTCTGGTAAGTTCATTATTATTCTTATAAATTTATTGAATTTAATGTTTTATCTACGTACTGTTTTTTTTTTTAATTATCGTTTATCAGACATGTATGAAAGGTTCGCCAGCAAAAGCACGTGTACTTTACATGCCGGTTTTTGAAGTTGGTGATGAGTATCGATTAATTAAAGCGTGTCGTGTATTGACTGATGCATTTGTCGAATCGGGTTTGGTACTCGAAAAAGATGCAAAACAAACCCTCAAGGTTTTGTTATTTGCATATTGGGCTTTTTTATAATTAACCCCTTGAATTATTTATTATTATTTTATTGTTTTTCGTGCTTATTGCAGCTTCATGCGACCGTGGTGAACGCGAGACATAGAAAAAGGTGCTTATAGCACCAATAATATAATTGCAAAAATCGCAAAAAAGCCCTTGTATTATTAAAAATCGCAAAAAGAACCTATATTTTGTAAGGAAATTGCAAAATAGCCCCTGTCGGCAGTTTAAGATTTGTGGTAAGCGATGAATTGTAAATATTAGGATATGCAAACTAACGGGAGGGGCTATTTTGCAATTTCCTTAAGAACAGATGGTCTTTTGCAATTTGTACATATGCAGGACCTTTTTTGAAAATTTCCACAGAGTGTAAATAATTATGTTAATTATTTTGCAGCAATAAGAAAAGATGGAATGATTCATTTGATGCAAGAGATATAATGAAGGTATATGGGTCGGAGGAATGGGGGGAATACCCGATCCGCGAAATCCACCTCTCTCAGCGGTTCAAATTTGACGGTACTGGATATTATCATTGCTGTTCGTCCATCTCTTTGCCGCAAATCGAATAAACCAGCAAAATATGCGGTAAAAGTTTGTATGAGAAGATTATTTTTCGATAGCGTCCTCTTTTGTTTGTTTTTGTTTTGGGACCCATCATTTTAAATGAGCAAAATACAATTTTTATAAATATAAAAAACTAGATATTTCTGATGTCAAATCATTTCAATCACATCAGAATAAATTCCTAATTATACCCTTTGATCGGCCAAGACCCGTTGAGGTCTCCGAGCAAACACTGCCACAATTTATAGTTTGTAATTTGTGATTCACGACGACCAATAAGTCTTGTTCTATCAGATTTTTATATCCTTTCGTATTTCTTGCAATTATGAATTGAAATTTTACAAATTTGGATCATTTTTTTTCAAAATAAATTGCAATTTCTACACCCTCATTTCTTCCTTTTGACACCAATTTCCTCTAATGGAATCATTGCATCGAATACTTATTCTTTCTCTTCTCCTACCCTTTGTCGCCTCTTTCACTCCAAACGCCTCCATTGCTGAGTCTAAACATAAGTTCTCTCCTTTCTCCGGTTCCACTCTTTCCGTCAGACTCAAGACTACCTTTCGTCATGAGCAGCACCAGTGCAGAATGCCACTAAGCTGAATCGCCAATCCAGATACTTCTATACCGCATTCTATTTACACCACGGCTCGAGTCTTCACCTCAACTTTCACGTATCGTTTGCCCTCGCTGGTCCCAAAATCATCTAATCTCCTTCGCCTCCATTTCTCAAATCTCTTCTCCGCTCGGTTCGACGTTACTGCTTCGAACTACCTATTACTTTCTAATTTTTCGGTCTCTACTAATTCTCCCCCCACCATAAAGGAATTCTTCCTCTGGATAAATTCAGACATGTTAGAAATCCAATTCTCTCCCCAACAAAATTTCTCCGCTTTTGTAAGTGCTATAGAAGCCTTCACTGCCCCTACGGAGCTTCTTAGCAACCCTAATCCAACTATACTCGCCTCGACCCCTTTTAACGGACCATTAAAGGTTCAAGCAATGGAAACCATGTACAGAGTAAACATGGGGGGCCCACTTGTCACTCCTGAAAACGATACTTTATGGAGAACATGGGTTCCAGATGATGATTTCCTCTATGATGAAGCCGCTTCTTCGACTAACTCGACCCTTGCAAGTAGTTTACAGTATCATTCAGAGGGGAGTTCAGAAGAGATTGGACCGCCAGCTGTTTATGACACGGCAAGAGTTGTCGATGTTTCGGAAGGAGATCGTTTGGCAAACTCCGACTTCACGGCGAATGTAACTTGGGGTTTCAAGGTGGATTTGGGATATCATTACCTCGTGAGAATGCATTTTTGTGATATCATATCATCCACAATTATCATGAATGAAAGGCTTTTTTTTAGGATTTATATAATGAATTATGCATCAATGACCCTTTTCTTTGGTACTTCCTCGACTTCTGTCAAAGAACCGTTCTATCAGGATTTTGTCGTATACACTGAGGAATCATCGAACATAACTATTAGTATCAATTTGTTTTTACCACAGATCACCTCTGCGTTGCTAAACGGTTTGGAGATTATGAAAATGAATAACTCGTTTTTGAGCCTTAATGGAGCGTATAATCCTTCCTCAAAAAAAATTAGCAACAAGAAGATTCCTCTAGTTATGATTCTTGGATTTGGCAGTGGGGCCATTATTGTAATAGCTTCAATAGTACTTTGTATTATTTTTGCTTTTCACAAGAGGCAGAGTCAAAAGCCTGAACATAAATCAGAGGAAACACCAGGTTTCACGTCGACAGATACTTCGAGCAATTCAGGTGGTGCATCCCAGAGACTTAATCTAGAGTTGATAATTTCATTCGAACATATTAAATTAGCAACACACAATTTTGATGAAAATAACGTGATTGGAGTTGGTGGATTCGGTAAAGTATACAAAGGTATTTTGAATGATGGAACACAAGTCGCAGTAAAACGAGCTACGGCACGATCCAATCAGGGTTTTCCAGAATTCCAGACCGAGATTGTGGTTTTGTCGCAAATTCGTCACAGACACCTAGTGTCGTTAATAGGATACTGTAATGAGAATTCTGAGATGATATTGGTATACGAGTACATGGAAAAAGGCACGTTAAGAAGCCATTTATACGGCTCGAATTTACCGTCTCTTTCTTGGAAACAAAGATTGGAGATTTGTATAGGAGCGGCGAAAGGATTACATTATCTCCATACGAGTTATTCTCAAAATATAATTCACCGCGATGTAAAATCATCGAACATCCTTTTGGGAAAAGATTTTTTGACTAAGGTGTCGGATTTTGGTCTGTCAAAATTAGGCCCCTCTTTAGATCAATCCCATGTTAGCACAGCCGTGAAAGGTAGTTTTGGTTATTTAGATCTTGAGTACGTCAAGACACAAAAGTTAACCGATAAATCAGACGTTTATTCTTTCGGTGTTACACTTTTCGAGGTTCTTTGTGCAAGACCAGTTATAGACCAGTCAAGAGACGAAATAAGCTTTACCGAATGGGCTACCAAATGGCAAAAGAAAGGCAATTTGGAGAAGATCATAGACCCTACACTCTTAGGGGAAATAAATGAGAAATCACTTACAATGTTTGGAGAGATAGCTGCGAAATGTTTGAAGGATTACGGTATTGAAAGACCGTCGATAGGAGAAGTTTTGTGGAATTTAGAATATTGTTTACAATTACAAGAAACAGAAGTGAGGCGGAACGTGCACGAAGATAGCGGTACCTCCGCGGGGGATTTTCCAATCGTCAGGAGAATGCCTTCGAGTATTGTAAGTTCCGAGGGAATTAGGGATGTTGACGACTAGAACGAGGCTGATCCGACGACGAGTAATGTGATCTCGCGAATGATCTAAAATGAAGGAAGATGAACCAATTTATTCTATTATTTTACTTTTTTTTCTCTATATATAAGATATTGAATTCGAATGGATAACTAGTTTGTTATTAAATTGTAATTGTCAAATTCATGATTTTTTTTTCTATATCCATATGAAACATAGATCTAATTTCATCAAAACTCTCATTTTTTTTGCTAAAATAATCAAGTTGTTGTTGCTGTCGTCAAAATGATTTGTTGTATGACAAAATTATGTTGTGTGTAGAAAAAATTAATATTTGTTATCATATGACAATATCATCTACTATGAAGTGACCGTCTTGATTGTATGGTTTGTATTTAAAAAAAAATCAAGATGATATGACTGAAGGTGATTATTTAAAAAATATTTAAAATAATGACATATAAAATAATTACATAATAGAATATGTGTTTAAAAAACTCAATCAAACAATCAATCGGATAAAATCAACACATATAATTAAAGTTTATATAGTAGTTAAAAATGAATTAAAGAAGGTCTTTAATTTTTTTGAGAATAAATGGAGGATGTTGTTTGTCCTCCATCCATTAATTATATATATAGTACTTAATGATTGTATAATCACTTGAACAAAGTGAACAATATTAATCACTTGTTTGTTGAGTTATTGTATTCACTTGTTAATAATTCATCACACACAAAAGTTCAATTTCTTGGATTTTAATTTTTAATGTAATTATTGGTGTTCATGCATGGGATTTGTATACCCACCACCAATTCTTATTTTCAACCAAGACATGATATGGAAGATGACAAATCCAATAAACTAAATTAAATTAAATGAAATTAAAGAATTGAAAGATAAGATTAATAAATACTGACCAACAACTCAAAAGACATGAATCCATGATCTCTACCTCCCTACGGAGATTGGAGAGTAATACAAATGGCTGTGCTGTCACTAGCCAATCTTTCGACACACTTTCATGTTAGGAGTTTACTTTTTGGTGGTGACAAGTGATGATGCATGCATACTAATCAAACAACTCTTTTTTCTTTAATTGTCAAATATTATGCGATCACAGTTCTATGATTGCATGCTTTGCTCCCTCATTTCAGGCTTACATATGGGTGGGTACCAGACATGATAATGTGATACAGTACCGCAACTTGCAATTAATTTTACTTTTTCTTTTTTTAAAACTCGATTTTTATGGCTTAATTTCAATTATGCACCATAAATTTAAAACTTAATAAAACAACTAAGAAATGGAGTGTTCATTTTGGAAAAATAATTGTAAAAATCGAGAATCTAAATCTAAAACATAGAATATCCGGTATTCTAAATCTCGTCTCTCTTACATACATGTCTAAATATTGCAATCGATTGGTACCTCTCAGTCTCGTCCAAACCCTAAGCTCAGGAGTATCATTCACTTCCGTGAGAAATTGTCGAGTCCGACCAAATCGAACCAGAATCGGGTCAAAGTCCGCTGATTCCGATTTGAGTCGGCTAAATTGGAGTCGGATCGACGACTCTTCAGATCATGGTACTCATGTATTAATCCAGAAGAAGTTGTGTTTGTTGAGTTCATACGAGCCGTTTCCTTCGAGCTTTAGAAAATGCATTGGCATAATATAAATTCAAGCATGAAAATTAATATCTAAAAAGATAAAAATATGAAATCATCTACAGGAAAAATCGTTCCAAGTAAAAATTAATGAAACCAACGATAAATTAAAGAAAGAAAGGAGAAGAAAAATATACTTATTAAATTATGGATCCATAACTCAAGTAGTTGAATGCACAACGCAATAAATCATAAATAAAAAAAGTTATTGGCAGAAAGTTTGGAGGGTATTCGTACTTTTTGTTATTTAAACAATATTTTGATTAATGAAATGATGAACTATTAAATTTTTTATAGAAAGTTGAACTTCACGAAAGAATTTTTTTATTTATTTCTCATGGGAATATAGATTGGAAATTGTTATTTGTAAGACTGATATTTCTGAGTTGAAAGCAATTATCTATAGTTCTATCAAAATTCTCAAAATAACTTTTAATCATATTTAAAAAATTGTTATTCATTAATCTATTTCCCATATCTTTCTAAATTAATGGTATATTAAAAATTTCAAATACTTTTCCGTAAACATTGCACCCCTATCTTCTCTCCAAACGACTCGTACCTCTCACTCCTCGAAATTTAAAAAACGTAAACAATTTTAGAACCGATGATTATTTTATAAGTTTGAGAATGAAATAACAAGTCAAAAGAATATATTTCATTTTTTACTTTTGTGTTTAGTCATATCAATTAATTTTAAAAATAGTCATATGACACACAAATAACTTAATTTCATTTGAAAGATGAAATCAAATATTCAAAATAATAATAATATTGAAACTAACAAAATATTTGAAATCTTCTAAAATTATCTAAACTAACTCGACAAAGTATTTTAAAATTAGAATATAGCATTAATTTAGATTGGTATTAGTTTCGTAAATTAATTTGAAAGATACGAAGAATAAATTAATATATGACAATCTTCTAAATAGATTTCATTATTAAACATAATATTTTGGGAATTTTAATAAAATAATATAGATAATTAATAGATTCCGAAATACCAGCTCTAAAAAATAACATTTTTCACAGATATCAGAGATTAGAGAAACAACATCAATTTTGATAATAGTTTTATTCCCATATATTTTGGTGATTATTTAGTACCCACTAATTATGCTACGAGCAATATTGTATTACCTTAGTTATATTTTCTAGTGTACAAAATAAATCTGATAATTAAATCTAGTAAGAAAATATATCAACACATACTAATTTTTCCGGTGCTGGTGTTATTAGGTTATTAATCCCCAACGTGTCCCATGTGTTTAATGATTACGGACACATATAAAATAGTTGGTTATGGTCATAATTACAACGAGACGACGTAATTTTATGTATAACACCCCCACACAAATTAATTATTACAAGCCATTCATCATTTAAGTACGTACAAAACGCCAAAATCAGAGTGATCGATCTCCACTAACAAATGTCTATAATTTATTTAAATTAATTTTCAAACAAATAAAGAAAGGAAATTAAACTTATCAGACTCAATCATGGCAGTAAAGAATGAAACTGATCAATGTGATATGTCTCTGCTTTTAGAGTTAGACTTCAATTATGATGATGTTTAATCATAAAAAAGAAAAGAAGCGAGTTTTGAGGAGACCTTTTTTTATTCAAGTGTCAAAGCAAACAGTTCTCCACCAGAACTTTTTGATGGGCAACCCTTAATTTTTAACTTTATTTTCATACAAGGGCCTTTATGTAATTTAGAATAATTTGAAAGTCAATATCAAAACATGAAAATTTCCTTCTATAAAAGGCTTCTGTGTTCATTTCCTAAAGTCAAGCTCATCACCCCTTTACAAACTTGGTCTTCTCCATTTTATAATTTTTCCTTTGCTAAAAAAAACATGGCAAAGATTGCATTAGGGCATCACAGAGAGGCAGTGCAACCCGACTGTGTGCGCGCTGTATTGGCCGAGATCATTCTCACTTTCCTTTTCGTTTTCGCTGGCGTCGGTTCCGCCATGGCCGCTGGTAATTCGTTAACTCGCTCGAATTATCTATATAATTAAATTTGATATAATCGTTTTGAATTGTTAATTGGACGTGATAGGCAAGATGAGCGGTGGAGGAGACACGATAATGGCGTTATCGGCAATTGCAGCAGCGCACATGCTTGTCGTCGCGGTGATGATATCAGCGGGTCTGCATATCTCCGGTGGCCACCTCAACCCGGCGGTCACGATCGGCCTTGCAATCGGGGGAAATATCACCGTGTTTAGATCGATTTTTTACATCTTGGCTCAATTGATCGGTTCCTCGTTCGCGTGCTTTCTTCTTACTTATCTCACCGGTGGACTCGTAAGTACAATTAATTTTTCAGTTAGTTTTCATATAATTTTCATTAAATTATACACACTATAACATTTTTTCTTCTTCTGAATGGTTGACTAGCAAATAATTTAGATCTGAAAAACTACTTAACAAACAGAAATACATATTTTTTTCTCCATTAAAAAAGTAAATAAATTATCCCTTAATTTTAATGGTAATTTTATTTATGATCAGGCCACACCAGTGCACACTCTTGCAGTAGGCATGGGGGCAATACAAGGTGTAGTGATGGAAATCGTACTCACCTTCTCGCTCCTCTTCACCGTCTATGCGACCATTGTAGACCCGAAAAAGACCATTACACCGGGTCTAGGCCCGTTACTTGTCGGGTTAGTGGTAGGCGCCAACATATTAGCGGGCGGACCCTTTTCGGGTGCGTCCATGAACCCGGCTAGATCGTTCGGACCCGCTATTGCCAGTGGGGACTGGACCGATCACTGGGTTTATTGGGTCGGACCCGTCATTGGTGGCGGTTTAGCGGGTTTTCTTTATGATAAGGTTTTTTTGGTTAATAATACACATGCGCCTCTTCCTACAGATGATGAGAGTTTTTAATTAAAAGTTTTGATATGAGGTTCCTTCTTAATTTCCTTGTTAATTCGGTTTTGTGAATTTGTAATGTCTTGTTATTCTAAAATGTGTAGGTTGTGTTGTGTTTAATGTTTATGTTAATAGTATGATATATTGATATGATGTAATTGCTCAAATTCAACTTTGATTTCGTGCCATGTTTTCAGGATGCTTAAAGTTATTTTAATAGATTTCAGTTATTTTATGCATGGTTCGAAATCTCGGCCGAGTCAAAAAAAACTCGGCCGAGTTGACTCGGACTCGGACCCCACCGATCCGATATTGACCCGGATAAATCGGATCCGATAACCCGGTTTTTTTTTTTTTTATATATGTTTATTTTGTAGAGATAGATGTTATATATTTTATTATATATTTTTTTGAGATTGTTATATATTTTTGTTACTACAGATGCTTTGTAACTACAGACTCTTTCTTCCTCTTTCTCAAATATCAATTATCAAACTATAGTGAGGGATCTAATTTTTCAGGAATGGATATAAGTTCAACTGGAAGCGCAAATAATGAAAACTATTCCGATCCGTATACTGGTAACACACAACACGAAAACCGATCACCCTTCGACTCAATGATGAACATTTTCGACAATACAAATTTACAAATGTATTTTCCTCCTCATGATCAATATGAAGATAATGATTATACAACGCAACCAGCTCGTCACAGTTTTTGGCAGTAGAAGTTTTTAATGTACTGATTTAGTAATTTTCTTAGGTAATGTAATTTTTTTAATGTAGTAATTTGAGTTTCATGAGTTGAATTTGTGTGTATCATGTTTATGAATATTTATATATTTTTAAAATAAGTTTTTTAATTTTTTTCTATTTTTTCCGATTTTTTTACTAGCAGTCCGATTTTTTTTTTTGACTCGCCCGAGTCTTGTCCGAGTCAGCCGAGTCCCGAGTCTCCAGACCCGACCGAGTCCGATTCCGATACCGAGATTTCGAACCATGATTTTATGTAAATTCGACTTGAGGGTACTAATATTCATAAAGGAAATCTTGTTATCCTGAAAACATGGCAAATACATCAAGATCCATTTATTATAACTCTATGTGTTTAATGTTTATTGTTATTCATAAATGATCTGTTTAATTTTTCCTTTATGTAATTTCTCATAGATTTCAGTTATTTTAATTTTTGAACGAATTTTGTGTTGTTTCTCAGAGATTTCAGTCATGGTTGGGTTATTTTCAGCCATTTTCAGCTGAATGTTTTTCATCGATCATATTTACCTTTTCAAACATGAAATATATTAGTACCCTCAAGTTGCGGAATAGACAATGAATTTCTGAATTCGAACTAATTTCAGGGTTTGTACGTACCGAAAAATTCCAGCATTTCTATCAGAGTGACAGAGAATTCGCTTCGACCCGATGTGCCAACAATATATATTGGACAACGAATATCCTGCACGAATTGAGGAAGGTCCGTTTCTTTTTAATTTTATTTCCCTTCGAAATTTATGAATTTGAACTAATTTTAGTGTTTGTAACGAAGACAAGTAGAAATCACGAGCAAAAGTCGCTTCGGCCTCCGAGATTGCGTTGTTCAGACAGTTTCGTTCGAGGTACGGTTGTTTCCGCTTCCATTTGCTTCTGCACCAACTGACAGAGAATTAGAGGAGCAACATGGTTGGGTTTGTTCGCGAGCAATCCATTTAATCTCTGTCCCTCGACAAATTGGGTCACTGCATTTTTCGTTCGAGGTACGGTTGTTTTTTCTAATTAGTAATTACGGTTTATCGAATCTTTATCGAATCGGATTGAGTATGCGTAAAGGTCTCTGGTACTATACTATTGTTGGGTTGTGTGTTCAAGAATGAATTGGTTTTATCGAATCTTTATCGAATCGGATATACAAAATACGAGTCTACTTCTCATCTCCTCTCCACTCTATTTTTTTTGAGTTATTCTTCCATACACCTAGAATTTTACTAACTTTTTTGATAGATTTAATCTTCACCGCACGTTGATAGAAGGATAGTTTAGGAAATAAAATTTAACCGGTCATTAATCACGTTATTAAAAAGTTGAAAGTTTACCATCATTAAATGATGACAATTCCAAGGAAGAACAATTTGCATGGTGTATTCAAGTTTCATAATTTATTTGCATAAATTCATATAACATATATGCATATAAAAGATACATTTACAAACTTTAGTGAATGAATATAACATACATGGTTGTATATAACAAATTCAAGTTTCATAATTTATTTGCATAAATTCATATCTTTTTATAAAAATATAATTTTTTCGACAAATTAAATATTTTAGTTCATTATTATTTTAAAGAAAAACAATGTTCGTAAATAATACTTCGTTTAGCATCACGTATGTTTTTTTTTTTTAAAATGAAACATACAAATTTTACTATTTTCGAAATAAATGTTTTTTTTAAAAAAAAAAACATGAAATAAATGTCATGTAAATAATATATAATATATTATTTTAGAATAATAAATATTTATTCGTGCATATTTTATAGTAACAACTAACATTATCTGTGCAAAGTATCTATATCAATATATTATGATTGGTTCGGAACCCATATGAAATTCATATAATAAATGATATATGAATATTGAAAATAAATTATATTAATTCTAAAAAAATGTGTGAAAATTGAAAATAAGATACTATCGTTAAAAATTATATATTAACACTAAAATTGATATACTGACATAAAATAATATATAATATATCATAAATAACCTATACCTATGAAAAAATATATAATAATATATTGACTTTAAATATTATATATTATACCACAACAATATATTAACACCGAAATTGATATAGTAATAAAAACGTAAATTGAAACTGAAAATAAAATTGAGCATTATTGAATTATTTTTCCGATTTATTCTGTTCAACCAAATAAGAATCTCAAAATAAAAAAATATTAATAAAGTTGATTCATATGCAATAGATCAGAAAATAATAGTGATCATTAAAAAGATAAATGGATTAAAAAGATGCATGAAAATATTAATAGATCAGAAAATATTAATAGATCAGAAAATATTAATGATCATTAAAAAAATATTAATAAAGTTGATTCATGTGAAATAGATCAGAAAATATTTATATAAAGCCATTTAAAAAATGGATTAAAAAGATGCATGAAAATATTAATGATCATTAAAATATGAGTTATAAATAAAAGCAAAAGAAAAACATTATTAACATGTCAAAACAAAAATTGTAGTGTACAAACATTTATATAAAATCATTTATATTTTCATTTTTTTACATCTTTAATAAGTTTTGCTTTGAAAAGATTAATTATAATACGATATGCTTCTAAAAAATATAAATTAATTAAACTTGCTCATTTTTTATAATAATAATAATAAAAATAATAATAATAATAAAAAATTATTATTATTATTGTTATTATTATTATTATTATTATTATTATTATTATTATTATTATTATTATTATTATTATTATTATTATTATTATTATTATTATTATTATTATTATTATTATTATTATTATTATACGATAATTTAACAAACATATAATATGATTTCAGTAAATTAAATAGTTGGTGTATCGCTTACCAAATAAAAAAATATTTGGCCTTATTTCATACCTGGTATATTATATTTTAAAATTATGTATACCAAATCTCTTGATTGTTAGTAATAAAATCATGTATGTTTAGTATATTAAATTTTATTGTATATATTAAATTATTTTATATTATATTATGTTATATTGTATTGTATTTTATTTTATTAATTATATTGTATCATATTATACTAGATTGCATTATATTAGATTGTATTGAATTATATTATATCCGATTATATTATATTGTATTATATTAAACTATATTACATTAAATTGTATCGTGTTGTATAATATCGTATTATATCATCTCATATCATATCATATCATACCGTATCAATATATTATATTATATTATATTATATTATGTCATGTTACATAACATAATACAATATAATAATATAATTATATTTTATATTAAATTATGAGCTACAATCATTATTTATAAATAATTTTATGATGAAATATATATTAGGAGAAATAATGAAATAATTTTATATTATATTATTTTTTGTGTATTTCAAAATTCATCTTCAAATTCATGATTTCATCGAAATACATCAAATTAATCAATGAATTTTATTTTAAATGGATATTAAAATATAATCTCCTCGAATCCACCAAATCAAACATGTCCGTTATTTTTTCAAATATTGTATTTAATTTATATACGTTTTAATAATTAGTTATATTTTGTTATTTTTATATTTTAATTTATAATATTCATTTTTAGATGGTCTACGAATTTTTATTTTATATAATTGTATTAATTTTGTAATATTCCTGTTTCTATGAAAATGGTTAGTATATGTTATTTATTCAAGAAAAGCCACCCAACATATTTACCCGGAATGGACAAGAAGATCATAATAGTGGGTCCCGCGCTTAGAGACAAAATTAATGCAGCATGCATCTCAATTCTCAGTTGAGACTTGAGAGAGAATATTTTGGAGAAGGTAATTTACTGTTTTACCCTTTTCTTCTTTTATTTTTAACCGGCTGAATAAAAATGAGCATAAGATTTTACCGGCTCAATAACTTTAGCCGGTTTATTAATTTAATTTGGGCCATTCGATCCAATAGAATGAATGGCCGGTAATCTTTTGGTGTACCGAAGAAACTCTCATTTTTTTTTCATGTCTACTTTTTGTTTTTTCTATACTCATTTCTTATGTGATTCCGTGTTTGATGATTTTATTTTCTGTTTTCTTTTTCTCTCTCTTCTATAATCTGTGATGATTTTTCCACAAATGTAGAAAAACTATTAAGAACAGACGACTAATTGGCAAATCTGAGATCGATGATCCTTTCTCTATACTCATTTCTTATGCGATTTGATATTTGATGATTTTGTTTTTTGTTTTTATTTATCTCTTTCTTCTATGATCAGTGATGATTTTTCCACAAATGTACACAAATAATTAAGAACGGAGAAGACGGATTGGGAAATCTGAGATTCATAATTAAGTTTGATTATAACCATGATGACTCTATCTGTTCAATCAACATCCAAAATGGGATTTCATTTGACGAGGTAGGTCGTTCGTGGATTAACATAATGAGAAATAAACGCGATTAATAAGATGTCTGATTTTAACAAGATTTGGATTGTATTAAACCTTTGTTTCATTAATTCCATATTGCAATTGGGAATAAGTCGACTTCGTACAACAAAAAATTCTGTTATCTTACTTAATTTTAATTGCCCTAATCATATGTACTGAATTTTTTTTGTTCGATCGAGCTATATAATGTCAGTAAATTAACTATGCACTCAAAATACAATTAAGTGAGTTCGTGTGATAAGAGTGACCGAAGTATTGTGATTCGTTAGCGTTCACGGTAATCATGTAACATAAAGAGATCTTTCCATGCAATGTGTGTCGTCATTGCCCGTTAGCCATCGATCTAATTCCGCATTTGCAAATGAATCGACTCCATACAACAAAATATTGTATCATTTTACTTGATTGCCTTAATTACATGTGATCTATTTTGTTCGATCGAATTATATAGTAGAAAACTCTTTCCGCGCAATGTACATTGCCATGTTCTACTAGCTTTTAAAAAAATGAAATTCCAATAGGAACAATGTTCATAAAATAAATTACTTCTCTTAAACTTTTTACACACCATTAACAAATCTTTATATTTGAGCATGACATTGAATATTCGTATTTAGAGCATCACATTTCATTGAATACACTCACATATGAATACTAAAAAGTTTTGGAGTGACCGACGTGCGCTCTTTGTTCCGAAACCGTAGAATCCTCTCAGAGCCAACCCATTCATACAAAAAATAAAGTTTGGGCTTTGGGTCCGGGTCCACGAAAAAAAATATGTAGTATAATTTTTAAAATTTGGCGGCTATTATAAAAATTTTGGAGTCCATTTTAACAAATTACATAATATGATATAAAAATTTAGGGTCCATTATAAAAGAAATTAGTTAGGTTTATGATTTTGCTTAGGGTCTGTTAAACCCTTGGGCCGGCCCTGAATCCTCAATCCTCTGGTCACCTCTTCTTAAAGTGCGTTTTCACCGCCGAGATATGGAGGCAAATCGATCACGAGCAAACATTGGAGCGACATCACTCAAATAATTTTGGTGGGACTATCGAAATGAAAAGACTAGCTTGGAGAACAAAGCATGAGATATTAAATGACAAGCAACCATTTGGGATGAACGTAACAATCGAATTTTTCAAAGACGGGATATGATGCATGCGTTTTTGATGAATAGTATCAAAGATTTAATTAGAAAATGGAATCTCCATTGCTAAATTAGTGTCAAAAGTATGTAAAGTTGATTTTCACTTTCAATTGTAAATTCGGTTACTTTTGTAAGATTTTGTTTATTTTCTTTTTAATATAATTGACTGAAACGAGCGCGCATCGCGTCAGCCTTTCGTTTAAAAAAAAAATACTAAAAAGTTATAAACTTAACCAAATAAGCCCAAAATTCCATGAATTCCATATAATTCCCGCGCGGGAAAGAAGATAGTTTTTACTAAATTATATTGCGCGGGAAAAAAACTAGTTTTTTTACTAAATTATATAACAAATATTCATCACAAAAATATATATTTATTAAAAAAGATAAATTGGGTTGAATTGGCCCAATATATTTCTTGGCCTGCACTGCAAATTTTCTAAAACCCTACCAAAAAAAAATGATTAAATGGATTAAATAAAACCCTCTCCTCCTTCGACCCGCCACAATGTACCAAGTCTCCACCTCTCTCCGCCTCCTCCGCCACTCAATCCCCAGTTCTCTCCCTCGCTTTCTCTTCCCGTACCCAAACCGCCGTTCGGTTTCCTGTCTGTGCGCGTATAGCCGCGGTAGAAAAGCAAAAGGCGGGTTCTATAGTCACAGAAGATCCAAAGGCGACGGATTTTTGCAGGAAGAAAAAGGTAATAGGAAGGAAAAGAGTACAGAGATGACAGAGAAAGACGAGTTCTTGTATAATGAAAAAAGGGCTAAGGGGCAGGATAATAGCATGAAAAGGACTCTCGAATTGAAGGCTCGCAAGCTTAATCCTGTCAGTACCACTTGCTATGTTCAGGTACGGTACCGGCCTTCGATAATTACGCCTAATATGTAACGTTATCATTGTATTATTCTCAGTTCATAAAATCCAATTTATTCAATTTTGTTTTTTAATCTTTTTTTCTTTTCACTTTGTAAATTTGAATAGATATTGGGGACAGGAATGGATACGCAAGATACTTCCCCTTCTATTTTGCTTTTCTTCGATAAACAGAGATTTATTTTCAATGCCGGTGAGGTATGATTGAAATTAACCACATCAAATTATTTGAAAGAAACTCATTTATCCCCAATTGGTTCCTACCTTATTTAGAAGTTGAATCTTTTAACAGGGTTTACAGCGGTTCTGTAGCGAGCACAAGATAAAGCTCTCCAAGGTACGAGCTAATTAATCCTCACATTTTCTTTCCAATTTTATCAAATAATAAAAATCTCATATAATATTTATTATTATTTTATAGATTGATCACATTTTTCTGACTCGAGTTTGCTCCGAGACTGCAGGTGGACTTCCAGGTAACTCATAATACCTCATAATAAATGCACATATATAATATTATTAACTTAGTCTTTAAAATATAATCGCTTATTTATTTATTTTTTCCAGGTTTAGTACTAACTCTCGCAGGAATGGGGGAAGAAGGAATGTCAGTAAGTCTTTCTCGACAATCATTACATTTTTTTTCCTATTATATAAAACACTAATATAATATAAAAAATATATTTTAATTTCAGGTTAATATATGGGGCCCATCAGACTTAGACTATGTACTCGGCGCAATGCGAGGCTTCATCCCACGAAAAGCAATGCTTCATGCACACAGCTTCGAACAGAGCCAATCAAGTTCCGCCACGTCATCAGACCCAATCATTCTCATAGACGATGAATTGGTTCGGATATCTGCTATGTTTCTCAGACCCGTTAACCGGAAACCCAGTTCGGAATCACATAATTTAAAACCCGGAGACACAGCTGTGGTTTATTCCTGCGAATTGTCAGAGATTAAAGGCAAGTTTGACCCGGTCAAAGCGGGTTCGTTAGGGCTTCGACCCGGTCCAAAATATCGTGAATTACAGCTTGGCATTTCTGTTAAATCTGATTATCAAGATATAACTGTAAGTAATATATCTTTTCAAAAATACCCTTAAATTTTTTATATTTATAGAAACTCGTTTAACAGGTGAACCCAAGTGACGTGCTTGGTCCATCAACACCAGGTCCAGTTGTAATATTGGTAGATTGCCCCACTGTGGACCACACAGAAGATTTATTCTCTCTCTCCTCTCTCGATTGCTACACCGAAGACCACGCAGATCAGAGTGGCAAAATCGTAAATTGCATGATCCATTTGGGTCCTGCTTATGTCACCAACACTGAAAAGTACCGGAATTGGATGAGGAGATTCGTCGGCACCAAGCATATAATGGCTGGTCACGAAATGTAATTATTATTTTATTTATTTGTCTTGAAGGGCTTTTTTGTAATTTTAATGTTTTTTGTTTTGATTGTAGGAAGAATATGGAGATTCCTATTTTGCAAGCTAGTGCGAGGATTTCTTCTAGGTTGAATTATTTGTGTCCCCAATTATTTCCTTCATCTGGATTTTGGCCAATTAATAATCATGTAAATAATGTTGATTTAAACGAAAGCTTGAATAAAGAGGGTCCATGCGATATTATTTCTGCAAATAATCTTCTTAAGGTTCGTTTCTAGTTACTTGTTTTAAAATTTGTACGAATATATTTGAATAATTAATGTTTTTTTCTTAAATTATGCAGTTTAATTTACGCCCACTTTCTCTACTTGGACTTGACACATCGTCTATTCCAAACACAATTACCCACGAAAATATCATGGACGAATTATTTACAGAGATACCCGAAATAAAAGACATTTCGCAAGAAATTTCCAAATTATGGCAAGCGTCTCTAGACACGAAACTCTCTCTACTCCCTCCACTCGAAAAAGATGATGTAATCATGACACAAGCACCGTACATAAATAAATGCTCTTCAGAAAAGAGAAGTTTAGATTTGGATTTTAACGAAAATGAAAATGCGTCTCCTCCTCTTGAAGGAGGATTGAGGAAACGATTGAGAGACGATTCGGAGACGCGAATCCCGTTATGTTTGGAGAATATAACTCGAGAAGAAATGGAGATCACTCTTTTGGGCACTGGATCTTCTCAGCCTTCTAAATATCGAAATGTTACTTCTATTTATATTAATTTATTTTCTAAAGGAAGCATTCTTCTCGATTGTGGCGAGGGCTCTCTTGGCCAACTCAAAAGAAGGTCCATATTTAATTAATTAATTACTTATTTTATTGATATTTTTTATTTATTTATTTATTTATTTGTGAATTTTAAATTTTGATTAATTAGGTTTGGAGTGGAGGGGGCTGACGAGGCGGTGAAGAACTTGAAATTAATTTGGGTGTCTCACATTCATGCGGATCATCATACCGGACTTTGCAGAATATTAGCGTTACGGTACCAATTATTAAAAGACATACCGCACGAACCCTTGCTCGTGATTGGTCCGAGACCTCTCGAGAGATTTCTCAACGCTTATGCTGGTCTCGAAGAACTCCACATGCAATTCCTCGATTGCAGGTTAATTATTTAATTTTTCTTGCTTTCTCGTAATGGATGTATTTATATTTTGAACCCGACCCGTTTGCAGGCAAACATTGAAAGCCATGAGGGACGAAAGTAGAGTCAATTCGAGTCTCTTTGAACCGGGAAGTAAAATGGAGAGTGTTATGAGAAAACCGATGAGTCCTAACGAGGCGTCGGAGGGTTTGAATAGATTAAAAGACGTGTTATTGGATGCGGGTTTGGAGGATCTGTATAGCGTACCCGTTAGGCACTGTCCGGAGTCTTTTGGCGTGGTTCTGGAAAGTCAAGATAAGGTTAACGGAATGGGAAAAGTGTTACCGGGTTGGAAATTGGTTTATTCGGGCGATACCCGTCCTTGCCCGACCCTCATTGATGCAGCCAAGGGTGCAACCGTTCTAATCCATGAGGTAATTTAATTAATTAATAACGTAGGGGTCTTTTTGCATAATTTACATTTATTTACTTATTTGAGTTTCTATTTTTTTAGGCGACGTTTGAGGATAGCATGACGGAGGAAGCGATAGCGAAGAATCACAGTACGACGAAAGAGGCGATTGAGGTGGGGACTGCGGCTGGGGTGTACCGAGTCATTCTGACCCATTTCAGTCAGAGATACCCGAAAATACCGGTTTTGGACGAAATCGATATGGATAAGACTTGTATCGCGTTCGATTTGATGAGCGTGAACTTGGCGGATTTGCCGGTGTTGCCTAAGGTGTTTCCTCATTTGAAATGCTTGTTTGGAGAGGAGTTGTTGGATGATGAAGATGAATTAGATGAGGTTCTTGGTTCTGTTGTTTATTAGTGTTGAAATTATTTAATTGTTTATTTATATATTTATTTGTGTTATGTAGTAGGGGGATTTACATATTTACCCTTTGTAAAACTTAAAATTACATATTTACCATTTTTAAAATTAAAATTACATATTTACCATTTTTAAAATTAAAATTACATATTTACCCTTTGTAAAACTTAAAATTACATATTTACCATTTTTAAAATTAAAATAACATATTTACCCTCCTAAATTTAAGGTATCATATGTATTATTTACTCATAAATTAAAAGTTATTCAATTTCTTTGTTAAAATTAACGGTCAACATTTAAAATTACTATTTGATTGTTTACATATTTATACTTTTCTAAAAACCCAAAATATCATATTTACCCTTCTAAAAATAAAAGTATCGTATCTACCTGTTCAATAATAAAAATAACATATGAATTCTTTTGAAACAAAATATTATATTTTCCATCTAATTTAAAACATACAAAACAATGTAATTTAAAACATACAAAATAATTTATATAATAATTATTAAGGATTTGGTTTCCCGGTTCTCAAAATCCGATTTCTTAAAATTGGACGGTAAATATGATATTTTATTTCGGAAGGACACATGTTATTTTTTATTATTGAAAGAGTAAATATGTATTTCTATTTCAAGCATGGTAAATATGATATTTTGGGTTTTTTTAATGTTGACCGCTAGTTTTAATGGAGAAATTAGATGGTTTTTAATTTTTCGGTAAATATGATATTTTAGATTTATGAGAAGGATAAATATGATATTTTAATTTTAAGAAGAATACATATGTAATTTTAAATTTTAAAAAGGCTAAATATGTAAATCCCCTCCGAGGAATTCTACCATGCCCCCTCGTGACCTCCATTGTTTCATGATGCCATCATCATGACATCATGAAACTATTTTGGATGAAATGAGTCTCCAATTTGCACCTGAACACTTCTTCTAATTAATAATGACTCTGATTAATTTCTAATTAATTATCTTCTAATTAAACTAATCAATGGTGTAATGAATTAAATTTCAATTAGAATTATCAAATTTTGGGTACAAGATTAATTGGAGAGAAGTTGGGATGCAAAATGAGGACACTTTTCACCGACTTTAATTAATTATGGCATCAAAAAAAAATTGGGTGAATTTGGAGGGCATACCATAATTTTTCATCCCCTTATGTATTATTGCGTTTATTTATCTAAATCTTGTTCGTATATGGAGTGATTAATGATTTTAGAGGTTGTGGGGAAGTGTTGAATTAATTAAGAGGTTTTGCTTATCCGTGAATGAATATAGCTTTTAACAGTATACGCTCAGATAAAAATAGTAGAGAGAGGCCTCACGTGAGAGTTAGACAAATAGGTAGTTAACCTGTCGACGTGATGGACAGTTAAGCAATCTAGGCAGTTTATAGCTTTTTATGACTATAAATTCACGACCATATATGATTCCTCATTAGTATCAAAGTTATATCACCGGAGAACTGGAAATGGAGAACAAGAGCAGGGAAGCTCTGGTCGGGATCCTGATCTGTTTTCTTCTGTTTGCAGCTCCTCTTTCCATGGCCTCCATAGATCCGCGCATCGGTTTTGATCCGAATCAACAATTTTGCGAACCAAAGCAACCGTGCAGCAATCCCGGTGAACCGTACACTTCTCACTGTGCTGCAATCTACCACGACGTTTGTACTAATCCTCCATCGAGGTAGTTACGGCTTACCACGACGTTTGTGTCAATTCCAGTTATTTGCTTACCATAGTTTTTGCTGTATTTTTCTGTATTTCTCTGTATTTTGCTGTATTTTGTAAGTTGTAACTGCTCTCCTTCCATATGTGTCCTGTGTTTCGCGGCGTTGCGTACGTGGCCGGAAATTCTACAGCATTATTTCAAAAACTTATTTGACAACATAAACAATAATAAAACAATAACAGAAACAAGTTTTGTGTTCTAGGTGCACGAAATCTGGAATTTTCTGCTAGGCAGAAAAATATAAATCAAATAAAAACAAATTTTCATTCTTTCACTCAAACCAGTCTCCTAAATTTTTTTTAGTCATTAAATATATATCATGATCAGTATGTTGATTTGAATAGTACATTTATCTCTCCTGAAAATTTGTATGCCACTAAAATTGGTCCCTAAACATTAATTTTATACAAATGCAATGACGAGAAGACCTCAAACACGGTTGAATCCTTCTTTCCTACTTTCAGAGTGAAATTAAATTGATGTGTTAGGTTCAGCAATTAGCATTGGCCAGAAAAACATTTTGTTCGAGAGAAATGAGAATCTATTCGAATGGGCTACAAAATTCACGTAAACCAGCCAGTCGGATGTTTCGAATGGTTCGAAAGTTAAAACGGTTCGGTTCGATTTGAATTTAGTTCGGTTCGATTTAAATCGGTTTGGACTTATTCGAATCGGTTTGAACCGAAACGGCCGAATGAACACCCCTAGTTTGAATATTTTAGCATGTTTTCACACACACAATATGTATATAAGAAATAAATGAGTGCTAACAATACGATAAGATCAATTATTATTTTTTATTTCTATTACAAGTCATATGATGTTGTGATATTTTTTCTCAAATTCTATTGCCATAACTTATTGGTAATAATGTCCAGTTATAATTTTTGAGATGTTACAAAAACTCATCGTCCTGAGTTAATTAATCGAAAAATTCTGTTACATATAAAATCAAAGAAGAAAAAAATATTAAAAACTCGTGGAGAATATAAAGATTCATGACCTTGATTAAGATATATATTTTTTTAAATTTGCAAGAACAAATATTTGTTTCTTTGATTATGCTTAATACTGTTCTCTAATTCTTAAAATATTATATGACAAAGTTTATATTTAATATCAATATTTAATTTTTGAATTTTTAGTATAAAGATTTAATTGTATGGTATGATTCGTGATTAATATATGTCATGAAATTGTCAAGAATCCAAAAAAAAAATTGATTAAAAATTGATTAATTATTTAATGCGCAAAAAATATTAGGTGGTGTAAATATATTACAACAGTCTTGAAAGAAAATTGATTTATTTCATTATTTCATGTTCCTAATTATTTAGCTAGATGTTTACAATCTATTTTTTTGTAAACATATGCAATTTTTTTTTTTTTATATTTACATGATCATTCTTGAAGATTTAATCTGCAACTAGAAGTTAAACCTTTTCAAATCAATATCTTTCTTTGTGTTTTGTTTCTATTACACGTGCCTTTTTCTTTTTTTAAATCAATAGATGTAATTTTAGACATATGACACTGTATCGACACGTGCCTTTTTCTTTTTTTTGTGTTTTGTTTCTATTACATCCAAATTATATTCATGTATGAAAAAAAAAATATAATGGATCCCCAAACTCATCACAATATTTTGGATGAGGTGACAAAATGAATTGATTAATATTTCTAATTGACTCAATTAAATGTTAATTGACACGTTTAATTAACACATCAATAATTTATAATATGTTAATATTAGTAAATGTTAATTGACGCGTCAATTCAATTAAACGATTAATTAAATCGTTAATTGAGTCAATCGATAATACTAATCAACCTACTTAATCATCTCTTGCTGTCTCATCAAGATTTTTTATGTTCGTGGATGATTGTTTTGAAACTTTAATTATGTTTGAATTATAACATGTTATATTTTATTTATTTCGTGTGAATTTATAATGATGGACCAATTCAATGGAGCCTTATTAATTATAATGCAAATATCCACAATAGACAAATTTCACGAACCTTTATTAATTATAATACATTTATTGACATAAATATATTTGCAAACATATCATGATTATATAATTGAGTTTAAATGTATCCGCGCAAATTTTATTTAAACAAATTATACAAAAAACATGTAACAAGCGATATGAAGTCCCGCGCAATTGTTGCGCGGACTATTGCTAGTTTTATTATTAATTTATAGATTAACATTGAAATAATTAATGTACAAGTGGTAACATTCAAAATAATCCTGTCAACTCATTCAATTTGCCACAATCACTGTAACGCAGTCGGATGGATAATATGGTTGTTTTGCTGAAGACCTATGTTGCACGAATACGGATACGGGTAGCGTATCCGATACGATACAGATACGGCAATTTTCAAAAAATCACGGATACTGATACGGCTCTATAAAAATATATTATACATAATTAATAAATAAGTAATAAATTAAATAATAAATTAATAATTATGACAATAAATAATATCCACTAAACAATACAAGTATCATAAACTTGTTCTAGAAATATTTTAGAACTAATCTAGAAATATTTTAGAAGTATCCTATATAATTTATTTAAAAATATTATGAACCAAAATATATAATAGGCCGAATTATCCTAAATGGAGTATCCCAACCGTATCCTGGACGTATCCCCAGCCGTATCCCCGCCGTTTCCAAAAAAAAAAAATATTAAAATATTCGAATACGTTACGTGACATATCCAATACGTATCCGAACCGTATCGTACCCGTACCCGTATCGAATATCTTCAGAATACTTCTGCATTTTTGAAGTATCCGCGTAACATTACATATCTGAAGACCCAAGATCGATCCTGAATGGGAACGGGAAAAAATAGGATATCAAATATGTAATAGGTGTGAATACCTAGGGCTACTAAACTCTAAAAAAAAAGAAAATCAACATGCCCTCCGACATGAATTTAAATTTGTAAATATCATGGACCATCCATGAACCCATGTGTACACCCTTATTTTTCATGTTTGGTCTCTAGAAATGACTAGAATCTATATTGAGAACTGAAAAAATACTGAAAATAACAGGGTCTGGACTGCAAAATGACAGTCGCCGTTGGTCGGTGGCGCTGGCTGGAGTCTGCGCGCGTCGTCTTTCCCTTACCGGAGTCTCCAGTCGTATTTCTATTCTTATATACGCTTGGTTCACAAATAAGTCAGCTCTCGAGTTCCTATGTCCGCGAAATAACCAAATAATCGTTCCTTACAAATCTCGCGCACCGGATGCACGAAATCTGGAATTGTCTACTTTCCAGAAAATATAAAGAAAATAAATTAAATAAAAAAAAAGTTCCATTCTTTCACCCAAATCAGTCCTCCTCCTCCTCCTCTCTTGCTCTCTCCGTCACAACCCTATATTCATTCCATCGATCTATTGCAAATATTGCTAATTCTACTCGCTTGCGCAGAGATCCGTTGAGCTGGTTGGTTAATTGATTTTGAGCTTTTGATAAGATAAGGTGTGCTGTTTGTTTTGAGTTTGAGGTATGGATTCGAGTCGGAGGGCGGTGGAGTCGTACTGGAGATCTCGCATGGTGGATGCGGTGACGTCGGATGAAGACAAGGTTGCGCCTGTTTACAAGCTGGAGGAGATCTGTGAACTTTTGCGGGTTTCCGATTTTAGCATCGTCAAGGAGATGTCAGAGTTCGTGCTCAAGCGTCTGGATCACAAAAGTCCTATTGTCAAGCAAAAGGTAGAATTCCCTATATCAAACATTTGAAGGATTTGAGATTCAATAATTTTCATATTTGTCTAATTGTTTGATTCTTGAGCAAAATAATTGCCAGATTATATGGTTCTTTTGATTGAATTGTATAATTGGACAATTGAATTCCTTTAACTAGGCATTGCGAATGATCAAATACTCCGTTGCAAAAAGCGGAAACGAATTCAGGAGAGAGATGCAGAAGCATTCGACAGCAGTTCGCGGGCTCGTACACTACAAAGGCCAACCCGACCCGTTAAAGGGTGATGCATTGAACAAAGCAGTACGCGAAACCGCCAATGAAACCATGGCCGCAATTTTCTTCACCGAGGAGTCGAAACCAGCTCCCACCTCGACAGAAGGTCTCGGCAAACGCATCCAAGGATTCGGTAACTCAATAAAACCTGGAAATTTTGTAAATAAGCCCCTTCATTATGACTAAATTGGATGAACCTTTTCTCAGGTAATACCAATTATGATCCAACAATGGCAATGCGAGACGACAAGAGATCATTTCTGAGCGATGTGGTAGAAATGGGGAGCGCGTCTATTAAGCAAGGAATAAGCTCATTTAACGCGGCTCATAACATGATGAAATCTGAGAATACTGGTACCGGTACGAATAATACCGGTACGTATAGGAGCCCTAATTTGAGGCGATCTCTCACATCTGAGAAGAATAACGATGGATATATCGAGCCTAACTGGACCGGTTCCTCCTCGAAAAATACTGGGAGCACCAAGTGGGGCCCTGATTCTGGTACCGGATTATCTACTTCCGGTACCAGCGATGATACTGGTACGAGTTCTATTAATATCATACTAGGTGAATTTTCATATATAATGTAACTAACAAGGAATGGTCTTAACGGGTTTGATAGGTGCGGGTTTGGGTACAGGAAAGACAGGGGTTAAGACCCGAGAAGAGAGGCTTCTAGAAACTGTGGTAACTACAGGTGGAGTCAGACTGCAACCAACTCGTGACGCGTTACAACTGTTTCTAACCGAAATGGTTAAATTAGATGCAGTTGTGATGAGCCGTGCAGTCGAGACTAAGCTCCAGTCCCCTTTATGGCAGGTTAATGATTATTAATTTCATCTTGTTGTGTTGACTATGAGTTGATTTTTTTTTTTTTTTTTTTTTTTGCAGGTTAGGATGAAGGCTATGTGTGTGTTGGAAGCGATATTGAGGAAGAAGAACGAAGAGCCTTATTCTATTATCGCGTCTTATTTTAGTGAGAATATTGATTCTGTGGCTAAGTGCTGCGACTTGCCTCAAGTTTCTCTCAGAGAGAAGGCCACCAAGGTAACTTATTATTATTCATAATGTAGGGTTTTCTTTGTAAAATTTCCTATTATTCGTATTATTGACGTTGTTGTTAATTTCATGTCGTTGCTTGTAGGTTCTAAATATATTAGATGAGCAGTACAGAGAAACAAGAGGTGCGTCAGAACTGTCAGAGGCAAAAACCAAATCCTCTCCAGTTGTCCAGTTACCCGACTTAATCGACACTGTAGATCTCCTTGACGATCAATTCCTCTCCGAAACCCCTACCCCTAATAATAATAACAACAACAACAACAACAATTCCCCTATGGACGATTTGTTCGGGAGTGGGGGTCCCATTGCTGACATCAGCACCGGCCCTATTGCTGACATCAGCTCCGACCCCATAGCGGACCTCATTAACACGCCGAACAGCAAAGCCAGTAACGGAACGGATCCTTTTGCTGACGTGTCGTTCCATGTGAACGAGGAGAAAGAAACAAAGGATCTCTTTTCAGGCTTAAATGTAGATGATAAACTATCCTCGAACAAAAACGAGTTTCCTGATATATTCGCTGACATCAGCCCTAGCAATACAGACCAAAACAATAGTGTAAATGACCTAATGGCCGGTCTTGACATCAGTGGCAATTTTGCGCAAGGGCAATCGAGTGGTACGGTACCAGCCCAAAACGGTAACGGTACGGGTACGCTGGGGCTGAACATGAACTCTCTTTACAATCAAGCACCACCGCCGGTACAATACAACGCAATTCCCCCGCAATTCATGATGAACCCTGCAATTCTAGGGGAACAGATGAATATGAATTACGGTGCAATGAGCGCTTTTATCACTCAACAACAACAAATTTTGCAGAATATGAGCGGCTTTAACCCTCAATTCGGGGCTAATAATAATGTAAATAATTTAAATATTAATAATATGGGATTTGGGGGAATGGAGGGGGCGACACCTGGCGGTTTTGGATCTCCTGCCCTACCCGATATTTTTCAAACAAGTAATACCAGTAATGTGGTACCGAGTCATGTTAATATAGTGGCAAATTCAAAGAAAGAGGATAATACTAAGGCCTTCGATTTCGTCTCTGTAAGTTTGAACTTTTAATTTTTAGGGTTTTTGTTTTTTTCGGCAAATTATAACTTTCTCTCTCCGATAGGATCACTTGGCGGCAGCACGGGGATCGAAGAAGCTTATATGAAGGGTATAAATATGAGTAGGCATTTCGAGCTATATATTTAATTAATATAAAAGGGTAATATAAGCAGACTCGTTGAATGAATTTCGTGTCGTAATTTGCGTTTGTGTCTGTTTTTATATATTTTTTGTTGTTGTTTTGTTAAGAATGCGATTTGTGAAATTTTTGGGGAGTATATTAGATTGGGAGTGTTATTGGTTATGTTGTATTTGCTTTTGTGTATTATTGTCAGAGATATTAGAATAGCCAGTTCGCTCTTTTCTTAATAAAAATCTTTCATTGGTTGGAAACAAGTGTTGATTATGAGGAAATTAATCGATTTTGAAAGTACAAAAATATATATTTTTTTTTGTAAAAAGGAAGTGTTAAATAAATTATTGGGATATATAGAAAGTATACATAACAAAAATCTAATTTAAATCAACTAAATCTTATAAATCATGGACAGTTGTTTCCTTCTATTTTGGTGGAATTCTCTCCCTTTCACAGATTTCACGTGATTTGAGATTTTCATTGACGATTTGTTGAGATTATTTCCAATTCAATATCTCTAATTCGCGAGTAATGATAGATAATTAGATACACATAAACCGATCACAAATTTGATACAAATCCATAAATTTATATTTAATTTGTGGTCACTTATGCATTCGTGTCAAATTTGTAATCAGTTTATGTGTACCTATCATTACTCCTAATTCACAAAATACATTTAAAAAAAATATTTTTTAGAGAAATAATATTTGTTTTTAAGATTTAACAAATTTTAATGAAAATATTATTTATTTTGATATAGTTGCTTTAAAATAATCCTTTTAAGAAATAAGGGGAGGTTTTAAAAAGAAAAAAGTCTGATTTAAACCCCCTTATCTTCTTGTATCATTCATTTTTGTCCCCTTTCATTAATTAATGGATGATGTGATAATTAAATATTATGACTGGATGAGTGACATGACACTGATCGGTGATTATATATATTTTTTTCATAGAAATACATAGAAAAAATGAATTTATATATTTTATTATGACTGGATGTGGCAATTAAATATTTTTTTTTTACATTTTTGCACCCTTACATTCGCGTCATAAAAAAAAAAAATTTATAAATTTTTTCATATTTTATTGTCACGTCATCAAAAATAATTTCCACATCACCGATCAATGCCATGTCACTCATCCAGTCATAATATTTAATTGTCACATCATCCATTAATTAATGAAAGGGGGCAAAAATGAATGATACAAGAAGATAAGGGGGCAAAGTGACTCAAAATATAATATAGGGACTAAACTGAACAATGGCAATAAATGAGGGGTTTAAATCAGACTTTTTCCTTTTAAAAATGAATGATGTTAACAAAAATTTTATACTTAAAAATAAGGGGAATTCTTACAAATGGATGATCTTAAAAATGAAAAGAAAATCCTTACCCTTTGTATACTAAAAAAAAATCTTCTAAACAAGATTTTCTTTTCACTTATCCCCTAAAAGGATTAAGATTAATAAAATAGTATTTAATATATTTGTTTTTTAGGATTTAATATTTTTTTAATGAAAATACTATTATTTTGATATTGGTTCTTGAAAAAATCTTTTTAAATTGATCATATTATTTTTCATTTTCTAATTTTTTGAACATAAATAGTTTAATATGTATTTCAACAAAATATATTTTATGTTTCCTAATAAAAAAATATCCAAAGCGGAGCAAGGTTGGTAATTTTCCGCCTTTCTTAAAATAGTAAACAATGCTTTCGAACTTGAATAGTAATTAATAATTCTTACATACAGTTTGTTGCAGAAAATATGAGTGACGTTATTACAAGATCTAACATAATTTAATTAATAATCATTATATTTACATTTACGATGATTACTATTTGTTACATCCATCTATAAATTTGTTACATCGAGTTAGTTCGAGTTCAGCTCGACTTTGGTTCGAACTGACACAATTCGAATTGTGTCAATTTTGGAAAGAGTTTTTTCCGAATCATTCTCGAACTGGGTTCGAATGAACATCTCTGTTCGAGTCAATTGAGTCAATTTTCAAATGAGTTCTTTTTCGAATCATTTTCGAACCGGGTTCGAGTGAACATGGATGGATGTTCGAGTTTTTTTTTTTTGCCCGTTTCTCCGGTCCATATGTCCACCAGTCACGATCATTATGTACGCCGTAAATAATAATAATCCATATAAAGGAAGTGGAGCCCAAAAGTCTCGCTCTGTTCACTGACGAAACAATCCCCCTCTCTTCTCTCTCTCTCCTTGCCTTTTCTCTCCCTTTCTCTCTTTCTTTCTTTCTTCCCCCTCTCTCCGGGTCTCTATCTGCTTCTCCGACTCCGCCGGCATTTGGGTCTTTCTAATGGAATCAAAGTATTTTGTTTTCTCTTCAATTCCAACGATTAATTAGCTTCTGATTATATTTAATTTGTTTTGTCGTGAAATCTTTTTTGTTTTTTACTTTTTCGTACGATGATTTTTTGTGGGTTTGATGGGGTTATGGTGGATGTGATTGATTTAGCTGGTGGGATTTTTTTAGGGTTTTGTTTCGGGAATCGTAATCGTATTGGTTAAATTACGAAATCACCCTGCATTTTTGAATTTTTTTTTGTCGATTTCCTATTTCCTATTTTGAGAAAAAGGCTTTTTCTGTTTCCTATTTTGAGGATTTTGAGGATTTATGAAAGGTTTCCCCAACACAATTTACCAAGAGAAAGCTTAATGGGTCAAAAATCATCGTAAATTTTACCTTCGTTTCTGTATTTTTTTTTGGATTCACCTTTTTCTTCATTTCTTTATCGCTTGATTTTGGGTTTCTTTATATTTTTACAGGCAAATCTTGCTCGATGGAGATAGTTCTTGGAAGCTTCAACCATGCAAGGTGATCTCTTGTTCTTTCCTTTTGAATCTTTTTGTGAGAATTCAATAAGATGCAGTTGAATTTAGGGGCAATTAATATATTCCTTTAATTTGCTCAAATATATAGGATTTTCAATCATTAGTAGCGCACAACAAGATGAAATCTTGATGAATTAACAACTCATTTATTCATGCGATAAATTCACTTATTAATTAGAATTCAATTTTGCAGCTTCAAGCGAGCAATTATTCAGCGTCAGACCTCTCAGCCGGCGAAAGCTCCTCTCAGCGAAACGTACGCAATTTCGCACCCACAACCCTGAATCTTTTCATAATTACCTCACATTACTAACATTATTTCATCGCAGGATTTGGGGAAAGCACCAATGGAGGTGGATGCCTCTTGTGACCTCGAAGACTACGGAGTGGACGAAGAGGACTACGACGACTACTTGTACGATGATGACGTCAGCGAAGGTTACAACGACGACGATTACGGCCTGGCAGCCTTTTCGGACTACGACAAGTTTGTCGCAGCCAAGTTCGACAACCTGGACTTGCCACCTGGCGTCGAGGCCACCGTGCCGTGGCTGAGTCCCACCAAATGCGAACCCGAGATTCCTCCGAGCACGAGGCCTAGGAACGAAGCCGATCATGCCATTCAGAAGAAATTCAAGGAATTTAAGCAATTTGATACCGTTCCTGATTTTCCTGATCACCATTTCTTGAAACACAGCTCTGCTGGCACGAAAGTATGTTTTTTGGGGATTTTTGCGATTATGCCCCTGAAAGTTATTAATTTACATGATTTTTTTGTTTTGGTTAGCCATCTAAGGATTGGGTGAAGAAAGTGCAGCAGGATTGGAAGCTTCTAGAGAAAGACCTTCCAGGTTAGTTAGTTAATTAGTTAGATTTCTTTTTATATTATATTTTGTAAAATATTAATTAATTTTTTTTGTAAACTAATTTTGAAGATACAATAATGGTGAGAGCTTGTGAGAACAAGATGGATCTTCTAAGAGCGGCAATAGTAGGCCCCAACGGAACTCCATATCACAACGGCCTTTTCTTCTTCGACATCCAGTTTTCCTCTGACTATCCCCACTCCCCTCCAGTACATTTCTCTCCATTCCTCTCCATTCCTGCTTAAACGACCAAAGAAACTATAATTGATGATGATTTTACATTATGCAGAAAGTTCATTATCATTCAGGGGGGCTGCGTATAAACCCTAACTTGTACGAGTGTGGTAAAGTGTGTCTGAGCCTTCTGAACACGTGGAGCGGGTCCGGGTGCGAGAAATGGAGCAAGAATTCGACCATGCTTCAAGTCTTGGTTTCGATCCAAGCTCTCGTTCTCAACGAGAAGCCCTATTTCAACGAGCCGGGGTATTCCAGATCGATCAACACGCCAGCTGGCGAAAGGGCCTCTTTGTTGTATAACGAGACTAGGTTCTTGTACTCTTGCAAGACCATGCTTTACTCTCTTCGCAATCCTGCCAAGGTATCCGATATTATAATTCTTTCTCCACCTTGTTTGATTAATCGATTAATCCCACTTTTTTTTTTTGTAGCATTTTGAGGATTACGTGGCAGGGCATTTTAGAGAGCACGGTTGCACGATTCTCAAAGCGTGCAAGGCGTATTTGGAAGGGGTCATGATCGGGTCGAAGATCCCTGACGAGGACGAAGAAACGGAAGAAATAAAAGAGGACAAAACGAAGCCTGAGGGAGATTGCAGTTTTGTTACGTCGATTCAGTTCAAATCGGGCCTGGCTTCTTTATTCGAAGAGTTACTAATGGAGTTTACGGTTAAAGGAGCGAATACGGATAAGTTTTTAGCTGAGAAACGGAAGGAGAAACATCTCGGTTGTTCTACTTCGTCGTTATCGAAGTGAGACGAGATGGATCGATTGATTGACTAAATAGATAATAAAAAGTGAAGTGTACAGGTTTTGTGTTGATGAGACATTGAGAGGTGCTTTGTTTTGTGGCTTGCGGGTTTAACATGGTGGGGGTGGTATAGGATATTATCTATTTAGCTAGCTTGGCTTATTAATTATTATTGATATTCTAGATATATTCTAGTAGATGTTTAATCTATATAACTAAGATGAATAATCTTGATTTGCAATGGTTTTGTTTGCAACATGATATGGTGGTAGTACCGTTATCCATGTTTTTATGTTTTTTCTTTTTAGTCTTGGAATTAAAAATCTTCATTCAACCATGTAAAGGTTATGTCTCTAAAAGATAAATATATAATCGTAAAAAATAAATATTTTCAAATCATATGAACAAAACAAACTACATATATTGGATTCTCTCCAGAAATTGTATTTGCATCAAATCAGGCACGAGGAGTTCCACAAGCGAAGTTTAATGTAAAACACGAGACCATTAAATGATAAAAGCAAAGAAAATAAAAATAAAAAAAATGATATGTCTTCAACCGAATACGCTTAATTGAATTTTATGTTCTCGTACAAACCAAACTCATGTATGGCATTGCTTCACATGGTGGAGCCATAACATCAATTTTTGGCTTAAAACCGCCTGAAACAGATATTAACAGTGGATGTGAATGGATAAATAGACAACCATAAATAATTAGATAACGATATGCTTAATAATCTTGTTGAATTCAATTTAATTGAAAAAACCCACGAAACAGAAGAATTTTCACCGGCTCGGCTAGGCCGGCATCCCACATCGCATCGCTGGTTTTAAGCCAAAAATTGATGGCGCATAGTTTAGTACTAGGGAAAAAAGATTGAGTCTACACTCAATCTTCAAGGGTATAATACTTTTTATGTAAAATTTGTAAGTAAGTTAAAATCAACGAAAGTTTGAGCAGCCAGAATTTGCTGTCTCCTCCGTCAAAAAAAAAAAAAAAAAAAAAAAACCCATAAATTTACGAAAGATAACTTACATGAATTAGAACTATTTAATGTAGATTCAAGGCATGTTTCATAGACTCGATTTTAGGCCACACTTTCTCGGCTAAGTCTGGTCGGTCGCTTCTCTGCATAGAACTACAGGCAAGGCCCAAGGACGCCAATTCCGTAGCCTCATTTATTGGCACTTTTCCTGCCGAACCATCAAATTCCTTATGCAACTGTTTCTTCTGTATTGCTTTTTCGACATTCTGGTGTATTTTTCTTGGACTTTTACCCGTAACCAATTGCAATAGTATGATACCGAACGAAAAAACATCCGATTTTATGGTCAGGTCATGATAAGCGCTGTACTCGGGGTCCATGTAAGTCAACACGCCATGAGGCAAACATGTTAGGTAAAACTTAGTTTCTCTGTCACTCTTTTGGTCCAGCTCACGAGACATACCGAAGTCGCTAAGCTTGCATGTCATGTTTGGGTCTAGCAAAATATTTTCAGGGTTTAGGTTGCCATGGACGATCCCGTTAGGCTTTATAGAATGGAGAAAGATAAGAGCCGAACATATCTCCGAGGCAATGCGGATGCGACTTGGCCAAGAAAGTCGTTTTTTTCCATGGGTTAGGTAGGTTTCTAGGCTATCGGTGGATAGGAACTCGCAAACAATAGCCCGAGCATCCGGACTATTATGGACTCCAATGAGCGAGACGAGATTTGGATGTGATACCTTATTAAGGGTTTTCACCTACAAAATTGTTAACGCACAAATTTCATTCAGTTCTTTTTCTCAAGTAATAGGATCTCTACTCCAATTGATATTTTCCTATTCTTAGATCATTTGTAAATTTAATTAATTTAGTTCAACATTCTTAACCATGGTATATTGGTTGGTGTCCCACACTAAATAGTCTCTTGTTGACTTTATTTGTGTTTTTATCTAACATTGCATATTCGTTATACTTGGGAACATACATGAGGAAATTTAACCATTTCAGGTTCAGAGTTAAAACGTGTTTAAAAGAGAGAAAAAAAAAGACAAAAAGTAATTATTTTTTGCCTAAATTGCTCTAATTGTTCATCAGATGAGAATTACGTACCTCATAATCAAACTCTTTTTCACCTTGCGACTGATCTAGAATTTTTATAGCAACATTTGTGCTACGAAGGAAACCCTTGTAAACAATACCGAAATCACCTTTCTTTATCTGATTTGTCTTCTCGTTGAAGTTATTGGTCGCTTTTTTGAGCTCCGCATAACTGAATTCTGTGCGGTTTACAACAGAACTAGAAGACGAAGAAGATTCTCCAGTTTTCCCTTTACGCAACTCCTCCAGTTTTTTGGAAGTTTGGTCTTTTTGTTTTACGGCGATATCTCTTTCAATCTGCAATTCCTCCAAATACTTTCCAGTTATTTCAATTGACTCGACCGCCAGCTCAGAAGCTTCCTTGTATTCTTTCCGCTCGAATAGATCATGAAATCTTTTTACAACCTGTCGAGAACATAAATAGACTATCTATTACTCAATTCAAACAACACGGAGCAATTGGCTACAGTTAAAACATTTCAATATTGGTCAACGTAAAATTTGTACTGGTTGACTATTTATCATTCGTTTTTTTTGCAATTAATTTGTGTAACTTAAAAGGAATTTTTAGTTGCTGGTTTGGTTGACGACATTATTTTCATTTTTTTTGTATACAGGTTGCTTCCGCCACGTGTACCCTAATGATGTTATTACTATTGATGTTTCTCTAATGATGCTCTACGTATTTTTTTAGTATACAATATACACAGTAGTTCATACAATTTTGACAAAAAAATATAATATTAACTGTCATTAAATCTCAAAATTTGACAATTTTAGTTACTTAAAATCTAATTTATGCTTCTTGAGATTGCTAGAATTTGTAGGCGGAATTGCATATAACACTTATTGCTAGAGTTCGTATGCACAATTTGTGATTGCGTAGTAACACTTGTTGATATTACATACCTAATTAGCAATTTATCATCTGAATTTATATATCATTAGAATTTGATTATATGCGAGGGTTCTTTATGCACAATTGTATATACATGTAATCAAAGCAAAATTCAGCTCAAAATAAAACAAAAGCAAAATTGGACTATCATTTTTTTCTAGTTTGGAGGTAAATTTGAAGCATGCTCGGTATTCCTTAATAAAGACTTACATCATTTTCATCCATGAGTGAGATTTGCAGAGGGAACTAAATAGCTTATGGGTTGAAGCTCCATTAATATGCAATCTTGTATTTATTATTGCTCAAATGTTGGGCATCGAAGTCAACTTCCATAAAGTCAATGGTTTGAAGAAGCAAATCGAGCGGACCCTACCAAATAATGGCTCTGTCAATTATCAAAAATAATTTAGATTATGACTGACAAAGTATTCATATTTATTGTTTATTATCAATAACAACTATAAGAAGGATTATCTTTTTTCATAAAGGACAACAACACAACTGATTAATTTACAAACTTAGGACAAGCATGTAATTTTACACAGTAGAATATATATATTACATTGTTAGCACATCTGCCCATTAGATATAACCATTATAAACTAATCAAGTTTATTAATTATTGGAGCATAATAAACCAAGGAGAGCGAGTGAGGCGGCCCAGATGGCCGGGATTAAGAAATTAGGGAATTGTTGTTAATTTGATGAATTAGTTGATAAATTAACTCAAATTTGGATCCGCATATGGATTTTGATAATCGATAATCTATTACAAGTGGAAAAGAACACAATCACTGAGTTGAAAGATTACAAAATAGTCCCTAAAAATAAAAGAGTACAAATAGATCTCTATAATTGTTATCACGACATACCGAATAATTCAGAGTTTACTACTTCTACGGCTGGTAATGTTCTTGCCCCTCGAGGCTGACATCCACTGCCGGCCAATTGCGACCAACTCGCCAGATGGCTTCTTCCGAACCTCCACGACTACAGCTGTCAGCCTCCCGTTTGTCGACACCACTCGCCCTTCCATCTCCACCTCTTCCTAATAATAAAAAATTCTCAACATTCTCAGAGCGAACAGAGAAAAATAAGATCGAATTCCTTTCTGAAAAGAAAAAGGGAAGTACATTGAACTTAGCAGAAGAGAAGAAAGAAATGTCAAATTGCACAGAGACATTGATAATGCCATGGATTAGCATTATCGATGCGGCACACACGATATCAACTACTGCAGCAATTGCACCAGCATGCCAATTTCCTTCTCCATCCTGTTCATCATCCCCAATATCATCAAATCATCAATCAGGATTGGCAATTGGAATAGTGGATCCGTGAATTACAAAGTCACAGTGAAAGAAGATGATTACAGTGAGATGGGAGGGAATACTGAGTGAGCACCGAGCACAGCCATTTTTTGCGAGAGATACAGCGAGACAACTTAATCCCAGCGAACCAAACAGACCGCCTTCGCCTTCGCCTTCCCATAAGGATCGGAGCTCGTTCTCTTCTCCTGTAGCAATTTTGGCGGCTCTAGCCTCCAGCCACCGCCGCGCCCCCTTCTCCCACTCGACAAGTGTTTTTCTGTCTCGCTCTGATTCCTCTCTCATGGCCGATCGTGATTAAATATTCTTGCTTGAATTACACTGAGTGATTATATCTATATTTATACTAGTTTAAATTCTAATCTAAATCGCACACACAAACCAACTTAATCAATCACAGTCATTCGTTCTAAATCCACTAACAACATTAATGACCCTAGCTAATTTCAATTAATTATCTCCATTGCATCATCAATGGATATCTCCATTAATATCTTCTAACAGCCTCCCTCAAGCGCAATCATCGACTTGTCGATGGTAAGCTTGGATCCAATACAATTGCGGAAACGTGAAAGGAAGAAGAAATACTCGTACCGGTTTGGTACCGGTTGATTAGATTCTTTAAAATTCGTTATAGAAAGAACATTTTTGGTTGAAAGAAAAGATTTGGCTCCGTACCGATTTCGGTACTGGTCTGATAATGGAGATAGAATTGGTTTTGGCTTGTTTGTTGCAATAGATTTAGAATTTTGAAATTTGAATAGAGATACAGTAGTGGATGGCTGGAGTAGAATTCGTAGCAGAATTCTTGTTCTTCCTTGAGTAGGATATAGTGAATTTGAGACTTGTAGGTGCTGATGTGGCAGCATCTTCGCCAACAGGGTTGGCTTTGGAACAAGATTTGTCCTTGACTGGAGGATCAAGCATATCTGAGTCCTTGAACCGGGCAGGAGCAACCGAGCCCTTCCCCTAGAGCTTTGAGAGGCAGTGTGTGTGACCTCGGCAGTCTCAAGTTGATATATTTCAGCTTCTTTAAGCCTCCGGCCATGTCAACACCGGAAGAAGTGGAAATGGTGGGCTCCTCCACCTTCCAACGCTTCAAACTTGTCATCGAAGTGGAAAACCCTGAACTAACGAAACGCAAATGGCATGGTATCGTGGTAAAAAGAAGAAAGAAATTAAGAGTGAAATTAACGATATTTTGAGATTTAAAAGATAACGTAGATCTGAAAATCAAGATTTGAAAGATTAATTTGGCGATTTGGCTCCAAAAGTTTCGGTTTGGTAGATCTCGCTCCAAAATATTTTTGGCCGGAAAAGACGGAGCGAGAGAAAGAAAGAAGAGGAGAGGGAAAATTTTTAGATGATTAACGAGAGATTTTTCAGAGAAGAAGAGTGAAACTTTTTAGATGATTACTTGGCAGTTTTGCCTAATCTAGAGTAAAAGAGAGAATCAGAGAGAGTAGTTATTATTATTAATGAGGCTTAGCTTGAAAGAAGAGGAGAGAGATTCTTTGATAGAATTTAGGCAGTTTTGCCTTAAAAAAAATCGAATTTAGAGAATAAGTTTTGAAAAGAAAAGATATTTAGGATATAGTTAAGCGTTTGCTTATTATGGCTCTGATACCATGTTAAAATTGATAATGGTGGATTAAGAAAATATTAAGAGAGAAAGATACAAGGTTGAAGACAAAATCGTTTGATTAAATATTCTTGCTTGAATTACATTGAGTGAATACATCTATATTTATACTAGTTTAAACTCTAATCTAAATCACACACACAAACTAACTTAATCAATCCTAGTCATCCATTCTAAACCCACTAACAACATTAATGACACTAGCTAATTTCAATTAATTATCTCCATTGCATTATCAATGGACATCTCCATTAATATCTTCTAACAATCCGAGATAAGATATCCCGGGTATTGTATTTATCCGATATTTCAAATTCCAGGTTTTGTCGTAATCCGTGATTTGAAATCCATGGTTACTTAATCCTTGGTTTATAATCATCAAATGGTGTTGTCCGAGATTTCGAATGTCAGGTTTTGGATAAATCCAGAAATGCCTTCTCGAGTTTCTGGTAAACGGAATATGAAAGCACATAGATTTTAAAGAAAAATAACACAAGAAAAAGTATAATAAATTAATAGGAGATATACAATTTAAGTTATTACATAGTTATGTTAGGAGTATAAAATCACTCAGGAATTGTTCCATATTATGATCTCGCGCTAAAAAATAGAGAAAAAAATGAGAAAGAAAAAAAAACGAAGTAAAGTAAATCGAGGAATTAAAATGCGAAGAAGGAGAAATCGAGACAGAGAGAAAAAATGTGTATTATTTGATTACAAACAATATTATCAAATTTCTCACGATAGCCCTCCTAGATTACCGTCCCATTGATACGGGGCTAGATCTGCCACTGGCTCGAGCTAGCTCTAATTCGAACACTTTTACATATAAACCAAAAAATATATAATTTTTTTCGAGTCGAGTCGAGCTAGCTCGAGTTCGAAGCTGGCTTTAACCGAGCTGAGCTGGTTCCAGATTTTTCCGACCCGAGCTCAAGTTGAAAAGCACAGCTCGAACTCCTATTTCGATTCGAGTCGAGTTGACTTCTGTTCATTCGAGCTTGGCTCGTTGTTGGTCCTAGTTACGAGAGGGAATAATATAAATTTAGATGGAGGTAATCAAGGAAGGTAAAACTTCTATGAGTTACATTTGACTATTTGATATTTTTTTAGGGGAAACTTTACCATGCCCCCTCATTTCCCTCCATATTCTCTATATTACCGATTAATAGTTAATGACCCAAGTAATTAACAAAAGTACATCTCATTAACAATTAATTGAGTGATAATTATGATATATATGTATTGATAATTCTAAATTAATATCAATTACTTGTTAATGAAATGTACTTTTGTCAATTACTTTAGTCATTAATCATTAATCGGTGATATAAATGATGTTGGGGGAAAATGAGAGGGCATAGTAAATGACCTCTTTTTTTATTCATAAATAACTATGATCACTTGTACAGTTGTACCACGATATAGGCTAGCATATATTTTCTTTCAGTCGCTTCTCTCCCTCTCTCTCTCTCTCTCGCTCTCTCTCTCAAGTCTCAAATATATTATCTCTTCGAATTAAAAGAAAATAATTTCGAATAATTATTTTCATAGTACTTGGTTGAAAAATCGACATATGTGATTTTATTTATTTGAAGATTAAAATATTCCGTTCTAGGACTGTGCTACTAGGAAAAAAGAGTATAGCTCATAATGTAGAACTTTGAATATTTTCCGCACAAGAGTGTATTAATCTGTCTTAATGGTAGCATATCATCAAGATGAAAACATTTTGTTCTACGATTGTGCAACTGGAGCATAAACGAGTATAATTTCTTGGCATAAAATCTTGGAGGCGAAAAAATGATATTCTCCGCAGAAGATGCCATCAATATGCCTTAATGGTAACAATGACACGATCATGCGTTACATCAAAACTTGTTTTCATTTGATTTATTATTATTAATTTTAATTAATTTACTTGATTATTTTTGTTAAATATAAACAACAAGTACATAAAATTAGAGAGAAGATGAAATAATTTGTTCAATCTCTAAGACTCATCTCATAAAATTAACATAGTGATAAAAGATCAGATTTGGGAAAGTAAAGTTCAAGGACAAGCAGAGAAGTACAATAAACTAGCTTCTCCCCGCGCAATTGCGCGGAAAGTGCATGCTTGTTGTCTATTTTTGGATTATTCCTTTTTGATCTATTTTTTTTTTTTTGGTTTGACTTATTTTTCAATTTTATTTTAGGTGATATTTCATTTTGTATTGTAAGTTGTACTTTACTATAATTTTCTGAATTTAAATAAACATTTTATATGCATTTATTGAGCACATTATATCAATAAATTATAAATACATCATACATAACACAAATAAATATATTACTAAAAATATAAATATTTTGCGCCAAAACAAACAAATAATATTAAATAACCTATAATAATAAAAGAAAACAAATAATAACGGTATAAAGTTTTAATTAATTGTGTTATTATACATTTATGCAATTAAGTACATTGGAACAGAAACATTTTGATTTAGGAATAAAATCTATAAAAATTATATATTTGCCTCAATAAATCATGAAATGTATAAATTTTACAATAAGTACTATTTGAATCATTCAAGATCCGGTTTTCTTGAACAATTCAAATAGTTCTTGTTGTAGAATTTGTTTATTTTTTATACATCATCGGCAAAATCGAGACGGCAACGATGATGATGATAATGATAATGATGATGATGATGGTATGATGATGATGACGATGACGATCATGATGATGATGATGATGATGATGATGATGATGGTGGTGGTGGTGGTACTCGTTTTTGTGTTCGCAATTGTTTCGTATTGGTGTTCGTGCATTTCTTCATATTTATATTTTCTATTTGTTTTTTGTATTCATGACTTTAGATTGATGAGTGTATCGTTATTTAACTTGACACGATACATCATACATGTGATATATATTTGTGCTTCGAATTAATCTTGGTATTTCAAATTTTAGTACATGTATCCATGTTTCGAATTTCTCATTCAACAATTGTTATTGTCCATGTTTTTGTGTTTGCGGTATTATTTTGTTGATTTATTCTGAATTGTCAAATATGTATTATTTTTTCGTCATGAAAATGCATATGATTAAAATCAGAGTTAATCTTGCTATTTCATAACATATTTATCCATGTTTCGAATTTCGCATTCAACAATCTTTATTGTTCATGTTATTGTGTTCATGATATTATCGTATTGATTTACTAAAAATTGTCAAATATGTGTGGTTATTTCGTCACGAACAATATGATTTGAAAGCGGATTTTTATGTATTTTAATTTTCACGAAGAGGAAACAATCCAAGAGTTTCGAACAACATAAGAAAATTCAAGTGTTGCAACATATTAATTCGTTTCTATTTTACAAAAAAAATTCTATCCATGCTTTTACATTCGTAGTAATATATTTTTTGTACTGTATATTTCTCTTTGCACATGATCTCTTTCATTTATATTCATGATTCAACAATCTTTATTGATCTCTTTCATTTCTATGCATGTTTATATTTCTCATTTCGTCATTCGTAATTTGTAATTTGCATTCGTATTGTTCATATGGGTATTCGTTTTTCGTATATTCATATTTGCATTCGTATCGTATTTCCATTTGTATTGGCACTCGTATTTTTTTCGTATTTCGCTGTACGCATTTCGTAGTTCGTATTTTATTTTTTTTAATTCTAATTTTCTTTTTCTTGTTTATTTTTTACAATTTAGCATATTACAATCTATTTTGTATTTATTGTGTTTGTATTTTTTAGTTGTATATGTCTTGGCTTTTCATTTTTATTTGTATTTGCCTTTTTATTTGTTTTTGTATTTGTCTCGTATTTTGTTGTTTTTATTGGTGTTACTACTCATTTGTATTTGTATTTTGTTGTTCGTATTGTATTCGTAATGATATTGGTATTTGTTTTTCGTTGTCAAATTCGCATATCGTATTCATATTATTGTTCGTAAATCATATTTCACACTTCTCATTTCATAATTCGTAATTAGTATTTCATTTCTCGTATTTGTATTATGTAGTTTGCAAATAACATTAGTTTTGTATTTTTCATAATTCCTTATACAAATAGCAATTACAAACATCATATAATTTAACTATCAGAAACTTCATGTATTCATTGTTTCCAAATATCATTTTTTTTTGTTTGGCAGTTATTTTTTCGTATTTGTATTGCCGAGTCGTTATTCATATCCGTCTTGATTTAAATGAAAAACTTCATGTATTGTTATAAAAATTATGAGAACCGCATGATGATGATAATTATGATGTTCATGATGAGATGATAATGATGATCATGATGAAATGATGAGATGATGATGATTATGATGAGATGATGATGATCATGATGAGATGATATATGAGATGATGATATGGTAATGTTTGATGATAGATGAGATGATGATGAGAGAAATATCAAAAGTGCGACCGACAAAGAGACTAATATCGCATATATGTCCTTATAAACGAAAATACCATATGTACCTTGTGAGTTTAAGAAATGTCGAAAATACCCCTGCACGTATGAATAATATAAACTTAATATCACACATACATAATTTCTAAAAATAATGCTAACACAAAATAAATGTAGAAGTGGAAAAAATACTAAATATATACCTCAAATGGAGCCGAAAGAGCCCATCATTAGTTATTAGGATTTCAGCCAATTGAGTGACCTCTTTGCAATCCGAATATAAATAAAGGACTGAAATAAAACAAAAACAAATAATACTAAAATTAAACTAAACCTTAGATTAATGATGAAATTTACAAAAAAGCCCTCCAAAAAGATAATATATTTAAATTACCTTGTAACTATTGTGCAAATAAGGAAAAAATTAATTAAAAATTTCCTCGTTCACCGTTGTCGCAAGCCTCCTTTTCCCCTGGGTCGCCGAAATGAGAAGCAAATCGTCCGTAATAATCAGATCGTCGCATATAATCTGGAAAATATGTTCAAATAAACAGTAACAACCAAATCAGAACACTAATTGGACATCTTTGTGAGAATCCAAATCCTAATCAGAGAAATTAAGATCCAAAAAAGAAAAAAAAAACAAATATCTGGTGTAAATTGCCAAAATGAACCTGCAGTGCTCGTTCTTCTCTGCCCCGGTGCTTTCCTCTTCTTCCTTTCTCTGTCGAAGTGGTCTGGTGAGGGTTAGGGTACCATTCCATCTCGGGCCATGGCCCGCTCGTTTCGCACGATTGCCTTCTCCGCCCGAGCATGCTTTCCTCTTCTTCCTTTCTCTGTCCAAGCAAAGAAAACTAAACCCTAAATCGCCTCATTTCTTCTCTGGAAAATTTCGTCGAGCACATAATAGAAACAAAAAATTACAAAATTGCCATTTGAATTTCAAATTTGAAAATACCTATGAACTAAAAGACAAAGAATTCACTGACCTTTGCCGAAGAACGAAATATTGTGTGCACTTCCGAAGAAAGTAATTACTCTTCACTTGCCTCTGCAACAACATGAAGAAGAAAGTACATTAGAAAAATAAATGATAATTAGACATGCATACTAAATAACCTGAATTGAAAGTAAATTAGTGTGGAACAATAAAATTACCTCAAGAACAATGATAATCAAGCTCCAAAAAGTCAAAATTTTTGAACAGTTCCATCAAGAAAGCACCAATCACACTGAACCGTGAATTCCAAAAGAGAAAAAATGAATTTTTACCTTCAATGCTTCATTCAGACTAACAATCGAGCATATATCCTCTAAAATGATGATCACTGCCACACAAAGAAAAACCTCCGAGACAAAATCCCCCAAACAAACCCTAGGTTTCGTCAGAGAGAAATCTAGGGTTTCGTCTCTTTCGAGATCGCGAGAAACCTCACGCATGAGACAAACGAAGAGAGGCACGACGTCGCTGCCGTAGTAGCCGTCGTCGTCACGGGCAACCGTCGCGATGATTTCGCACTAATTTTCGCCAGAAATCGCCCCTAGGGTTTCACTGTTTTTCTCTTTCTTTCGTGTCGTGAAAAATGGGTGGAAAGAGAGAGGGGAGGTGAGTATATGCATTTTTTCGCCGTAGTTTAAATGAACTTGGCTCACTGTGGTCCAAAATACTGGGTTGTTTTGCATTGACTCTTGATGCACGTGAAACATGTCTATCCAAGATGTGGTTAAATCTGACAATTGATTTTAAATCCGACGGCTGAGCAAAAATAATTTGTAAGGGAGAGAGAGCATGTATAAGGTGGAGAAAGATGGCCACGTGTCAAGTTTCCATGAATCGTATAAAATTATAATTATAATTAAGATACAATTTGAGATTGCAAAACAAGAAATATGAGATCAAAGAAACATAGAGGAAGTCAAGGAGGCGTGAAGATGTTTTTATTGTTTCGGGAATAGAGAAGACACGAGACGTAAAGATGGTGGATAAAAAGCCGAGGTTTCCTTACTAGTCGAATAGAGAAATTTAGGAAGAAAAATGCATCTGGTTACGCAAGAGGAGCGAAAGAGAAGATTGTTTATGGTCATTATGACTCCTGCGAGCTTGAGGTCATGCCTTGCAAAGGTTGAGTTGGAAAGACCAGTTCTTGTGTATTTTTCAGTTTCATTTAGATGGTAATTATGGTACATAATGGGTCAATTTTCCATTTTTATTTTCAATTGTTAGATTGAGCATTAGTCGAGCGGGCACATCGGGTTTGGTCCGTTTGGAGAAAATCGGCAAAATATTGGAAAAGCTAAGGAGTCTTTGAAGTATTAGCTGACTAGATTAGCAATGAATTCAAAAACATTTCCACTTAAGTCTCGATGTCAGTGAAGAATATTAAGAGATCATTACGAATTATGGCATCTCAAACAAGGGAGTAGTTTAGCAATAGTGTTAGGTCCCTAGATTTCGAGTCTAGATTTGCAGTTAGATGCATACATAGCAAATTATAGTGCATTCGTGTTAAGCTTAAAAAAGAAAAGAAAATTTCAAATGTCTTGAATTTAAATGTCACGTATGTTTCTAGATATAAATTTAGGGGGCTTCTATCATACACCCCTTTCCTTATTATACACCCATTTTCAAGGGTATTTGGAGTAATTATTCATTTATGAATATTTAAGGAATATATTTATCAATTAATGTTTAACTAAATAGGAATTTTTTGTTGTTCATTTAAACAAAAATCTCCATAAAAGATAAATTTTATGATACACCCTTTTACAAATATAATTAATTGCTAAAATACCCAAAATACCCTTGTAAAAGGGTGTATGATAGAACTCCCCATAAATCTAGATACGAAATTTAAATGCCTAACATTATGGTTGTAGTGTCCATAAAAACACTTAGTTTTTCAGTTATTTACTCTTGAGTTTTTGAGTTTTTACTACTATTTTCTTTCCTTCTTTATGTTCTTTTACTAAATGTTCCATCATTTATTTCTAATTTCAGTTTCAAAGAAATTGATTTGTAATTGCAGCTTATGATAAATTTATTATCATAAAAAAGAAATATTCTAATCACGTTAAAAAAAATAGGTTATATTGGATCCTCTTATCCATAAATTGTATTTGCAACAAACCGGAAAAGAGTAACAAATTACACACTAAGAAGTGAAGTTCCATGTAAAGCACAGACCATGAAATGAGAACAAAAGTAAAACAAAATACGAAATAATCATAGGTTTTCAACGGAAAACTCTTAATAGAATTTTATGTTATCGTCCAATCCAAACATATATATAGCATACTTCACATGTAGAACAATAACATCAATGTTTAGCTTAAAACCACCTGAAATAAATATTTGCAGCTGTGAATGTGATTGGACATGATGGTGGATTTTGGTTAAATTTGAATCTAAAATGTTTGAAGAGTCTGTTCTGGTAAAACATCCATTTCAATTAGATAACATACCTGAAATAAATATCAATTTCATGTCAACTTGGGTGAAATTAGACTGATTTTTATATGCAATTTCAATTAGATAAAGATATGCTTAATAATCTTGTTGAACTTAATTTCATTCAAAAACCACATAAATTTACGAAAGATAACTTACATGAAAGTTTTGTTTAATGTAGATTCGCGGCACGCTTCAGAGACTCGATTTTAGGTAACACTTCCTCAGCTAAGTCTGGTCGGTGTCCTCTCAACAGAGAAGTGCACCTAATGCCCAAGGATGCCAATTCTGTAGCCTCATGTTTTGGCCATTTACATGCCGAACCATCGAATTCCCTTTCAAACTGTTTGTTCTTCATTGCTCTTTCGACATTCTTGCTTATATTTTGCGGTACTTTACCCGTAACCAATTGCAACAGTATGATACCGAACGAATACACATCTGATTTTGTGGTCAGCTCATGAAATGAGAGATACTCAGCGTCCATGTAGTGCATTGAGCCATGTGGCATCATTGTTTTTTTACACTCAGTTTTGTGATCACTCGTTTGGTCCAGCTCACGAGACATACCGAAGTCGCTAAGCTTGCATGTCATGTTTGAGTCTAGCAAAACATTTTCGGGGTTTAGGTTGCCATGGACGATCGCATGAGGTTTTATGGAGTGGAGAAAGATAAGGGCCGAACATATCTCGGAGGCAATCCGGATGCGATTTTGCCAAGAAAGTGTCTGTTTGGGTTTTTTTCCATTGGTTAGGTAAGTTTCTAGGCTGTCAGTGGATAGGAATTCGTAAACAACAGCCCGTGCTTCCTGACTATTATGGACTCCGATAAGCGAGACGAGATTCGGATGTGAAACCTTACTAAGGGTTTTCACCTACAAAATAGGATCTATATTCAGTTGTTTTCTAAAGTAATAGGATATATATACCAATATTAAGGACTTCTATCTTGTACTTAATTAACCCATATAAGTAGTATCTTGTTAGTTTTATTTATGGTTATGGGAACATAGATAATCTATATACGATATGATTAGTGTAATTTTCTAACATTGCATATTCATTTGGGCAGATTAAACATTATATTTTGGAACATATACGACGACAATGTTTGTTTTCGTATCAAAACTCAAAACTTGCTAAAAAAGAAGTAATTATTATTTGTATAAATTACTCGAATTCTTTCTCAAATGAGAATTACGTACCTCATAATCAAACTCTTTGTCATCGTGGGACTGATTTAAAATTTTTATAGCAACAGTCGTGGTCCGAAGGGAGCCTTTATAAACAATACCAAATTCACCTTTTCTAATCTCATTCTTCTTGTTGAAGTTATTGGTGGCTTCTTGGAGCTCCGGATAACTGAATTCTGTGCGGTTCACAAGTACAGAACTAGAAGACGAAGATTCTCCAGTTTTCCCTTTACGCAACTCCTCCAGTTTTTTGAAAGTTTGGTCTTTTTGTTTTACGGCGATATCTCTTTCAATCTGCAATTCCTTCAAATACTTTCCAGTTATTTCAATCGACTCGACTGCCAGCTCAGAAGCTTCCTTGTATTTGTTCTCTCTGAATAGTTCATGAAATTTTTGTACAACCTGTCCAGAACATAAATAGACAATCTATTAATCGATTCTTCCTTGGGAAAAAGAAAAACAGCACAGAACAATTGGCTACAGTTAAAACGCTCAGTAATGGCCAACGTAAAATTTACATTGATTGACTATTTAATATTTATCATTCGTCTTTCTTGCAATTAATTTGGGTAACTTGATGATTTTTTAGTTGCTGGTTTGGTTGACAACATTCTTTTCATTTTTCTCTTTTAACCTTTAAGGGTTTCGTATCGAGGTTGCCATGGGCAATGCCGAACCATCACCCAGATTTCATTGGTCTTAATATTTTTATACTGAATAAAGAAAAAATTATTTATCCCGCTTTCATTTTTTTTTTTTGAAGAATTGGTAAGCGCGATACGTGCTCGATCCATTCTTTTTTTATAATAAATTAGGAAAAAAAGTTATTTACAACTTATAAAACTACGTCGAACAAAAGACAGTCACTGATTCGACCGGTGACAAGCCCCTCCCCCCGTGACTTAGTTCCCCCATGTTATTTAAACTCTGACCCCAATCCGAGAGCCAACATGTTTGTATCGTAGCTTTTGGGTCTCTGACAGAACAATCCTCACTGATCTCGAATAACCGAAGATAGGAGCGAATGCATTCTGGCCTTGCGGTGAAAGATTCGTTGATTACGTTCCTGCCAAATCGCCCAAATTGTCGCGAGCCAAAAAGAATCCCAGTGACCGGCCTCCTTTGGGTTGTTTGTCCAGCTTTCATTGTTTGGTACCAACTGAAAATTAACATTGTCGCCTCCGGAATCTCGCTGCCTTCCCCGAACCTCACAGACGATATAGTTCTCTCTGTTTATATCATTTTTGTTGTTGGGGCAATCCTGGAGTCCAAGAATTAGGGTACTAAGTACTGACTTCTATTCTACCCATTTGGACTAAATCAAGATTATTACTAGGGGTGAAATTTGGATAAAAGTTTAAACCTAAGACTGCAAATGAGAGTTCGAGCGCCGGATCCAGCTCGAATTCTACTAGAAATAGAACCCGAGCTTGAACTCGACTCAATTTTGCTAGAGCGATCTCGGCTTGATTCGGTTATGACTCGAAATAGTTTTCAGTTTCTAAAATAATTCAAGCTCGACTCTATTCTATGGCTCGGACGGCTAGACTCGGCTTGAAATTATCAATATTTTTGAAAAAGATAAAACTATTTCAAATTTTCAAAAATTATAAATATCTACCAACAAAATAAAATCATCCAAAGCATGGCAATATACATTATTTGTGGACTATGTATAACATTAGCATATATGTATATTTTGGCCTGACTCGAAATTGTTACAAGTATTATTCGAGCGAGCTAGGTCCGGCTCGAACTTGACTTGACTCGATTTCAGGCTGGCTCAGCTCGTCTCAAAATTAATTAAAGTTATTTTCGATCTGTTGAACGAGTTGCGATCCAAGAGCAAAATTCAGCTCAATATAAAACGAAAGCAAAATTGGACAATCATTTTTTCTAGTTTGGAGGTAAATTTGAAGCATGCTCAGTATTCCTTAATCCCCATATGTAACATTGTTTAAGAAAGCAAAAATAAAGACTTACATCGTTTTCTTCCATGAGTGAGATTTGCAGAGGAGAAGAACAAAGAGATCTGGATCTTAATTTCACAGGAAGACCAACCTTGTATTTATTATTGCTCGAATGTTGGGCATCCGAGTCAACTTCTATAAAGTCAATGGTTTGAAGAAGCAAAACAGTGACCTTACCTAATAAGTAATAATGGCTCTGTCAATTGGCAAATATAATTTAGATTATGACTGACAAAGTATTCATGTTTATTGTTTATTATCAATAACAACTTTAAGAAGGATTATCTTTTTCCCCAAAGGACAACAAGACAACTTGGTCTTATGGTGATCCACACCAATTAAGGGCCAAGGTAGTTTTACAAACTTAGGCAAAACATGTAATTTTACACTGTAGAAAACATTTTAGGCCGAACCGACGCCGACACGACGACTCCGAGTTTCTTGCCGGCAACCCGAACCGAGACGATGAGACCAAACCGAACCGAGGATCTCCAAGAGCTTGATGCCCCGTTCACCGCCGAAGAAATTCATAAGACGATAATGGAAATGAAAAAAGGAAAAGCGGTAGGAACCGAAGGATATCCAATAGAATTTTACCAAACACACTTTGACATTTTCAAACCAATCCTCATTGACCTATTCAAGGGATTCTATGAAAATAACTTGCGGCTACAAGGACTAAACGAAGCGTTCATCTCGCTCATACCAAAAAAAGAAGAGGCCACGGACCGAAAAGACTATAGGCCGATTAGCGTAATCAACACGATCGGGAAGATTATAGCCAAAGTGTTAGCCAACCGACTACAACCAAAAATGGAGTCACTAATTCACCGAGACCAAGCGGCTTTCATTAAGAATAGATCAATCGGGGAGGTATTTCTTTCGGCACGAGAGCGCTTAAGTGCGGCATGATGAGTGCGAATATGATAGGGTTTTACGCACTCATCTGGACTTAAAACATTTTAGAAATTGTACTAAATGAACTCTTAAACGTTAAAATACTAACAAAACCACGAGAATTGCTCGTTGGCATCTTGTTTGAGTATATTTGCAGATTTAGATACAATACAGGATAAAAAAGCCTCTAGAAGTGAAGAAATGCATGTATCGAGGGTGTCGGCACCGTTCGAAGCTTTCACAGTGCAAAACAAGCCAAAATCGAAATTATTGTTGGAAGATCAAAAAATGGAAAGAAGCTGCAGAATCTCAGAATTTGGCAAGTAATAAAATGGCCATATCTTTTGATTGGTAACTCCAAATTTGGTGATTCAAGTTGCCATAACTTCAGGAAGATATCCTCTAAAAGATTGCATAATTCACACCTCATATCTCGTGGCCCAGACCCTGATATGGGCCCATTTTCGACAGACATGTCTGCTGTGACCTAACCCTAGCCATCGACTATAAAAAGCTATCGCTGCCTTTGCTAGGGTTACCTTCTCATCTCCAATTTTCATCCTTTCACCAGCCACCATCCACCTCTCATCCTCCTCTTTCTCCACTCGCCTCATACACCTTTCCGCAGCCGTCAACCATCGAAGAAGATCACATCGTTTAGGAGCAGGAGTTTACGAAGAAGAAGACGTTCGTCAACAAATCGGTTTACTCTTTCTCGTGTTTAGTTTTATGATGTATTTGATATTTAGATTTGTTTTGTTGTCGAACATGAGTAGCTAAACATTTATCTAGGGTTTAGGGTTCATTAGTACTTGCGATGTTTTGGTAGTATTATATGCTTTGTCTCTTTCAGATTTGATTTGTGTTTTGTGCCTTGATATTACTCGTCTTAATTAACTGTTTGTACTCGTTTAGGCCAGCCTAAGTGACATAGGTTAGGACATCTTTGACTAAGTAGCGAGAGTGGACGTTTAGGATTGTTTAAGCCCTCAAATAAACCAGTCAAACCAAGTAGTTAAGATCGTTTTAGGTTAACCTTGCGAAGCGAGAGCGGAGTGAGAAACCAGATTGTAAATGCACAAACTTGGACCGTTGTATTCTAAGAACATTGGTACACGTCACCCACGGGATTATAGGATTATCATAGAGCGTAACGGGTCTTTCTTAGGCATAGTCAGCGAGAGCAAGAGTGTTTAGGTTGGATACGTCTAGTCGCGAGCGAGAGCCGGTCTAGGAAGAATTGGATAACACCTCCACCAAAGTCAGATTTTGAGAGAGCGTTTAGCAACCTTTAGAACACACCAAATCATCCAAGTAGAACCCGAACACCCTTGAGTCCTCTCCTATATTAAAAAACCTTTCTTTTTCCGTTAAAATCTGTCCCGAATCAACCAACAAACCTCAGTTTTAGATCGAGTCGAATTGTCAATCAGAAATCGCCCCTAGTACTCAACCCTCTCTGTGGATCGACCCCTAATTTACTCGACGAATACCATGCGCTTGTGGTCCAATTAGAGTCATTTAGGGTTTTAAAAGTTGAAAAGCCCTGCTTAAACGTAAATACGCAACAAGCTTTTCTGGCGCCGCTGCCGGGGAGGTGTTTGATATTAGTTGATTTCCTGATTTTCGAGATTGATTCACCCATTTTATTTTCCTTTATTTTCAGATTTCAAATCTTCGCTGGCAGAAAGATACAATCTAAGAAGCAAAGCGCGAAGACCACCGCAGATTCCGATGGAGCAAAACCAACTGAATCAAGAAGAGAATGTCCGACCAGTTCCGCCTCGCGCACGTGCTCTACGTGAATACACTTCGCCCAGCGCCACGGCAATTGGGAGAAGCATCGCGCCACCTGGTATAGCTGCAAACAATTTCGAGCTCAAGACACCGCTTCTAAATATGGTGCAAGCAAATCAGTTCGGTGGTGGTGCGATGGAGGATCCGCACGCTCACTTACAAAATCTATACGAAATAGCGAGCACGATAAAGGTAAATGGAGTTTCGAATGATACTATCATGCTAACTCTTTTTCCTTTTTCTCTCAGGGGCAAGGCAAAACAATGGCTTTACGGTCACTCCGACGGACATTTTACATCGTGGAACCAACTCTGCGACGCATACCTCGCCAAGTACTTTCCGCCCAGCAAAACAGCCATGTTACGCGCCCAGATTACGAGTTTTCAACAAATCGCAGGCGAAAGCTTATACGAAGCGTGGGAGCGTTTCAAGGAATTACAAGGCGCGTGCCCTCATCATGGCCTAGCGAAGTGGCTGCTCTTGCAAACGTTTTACAATGGGGTCACCTACCAAACCCGCGCCAACCTCGACGCTGCTTCGGGAGGTGCATTGATGGATAAGAGTGTGGAGGAAGCTTGGGAGTTGATCGAGAACATGGCCCTCAACTACCATGGATGGTCGAATGATCGCGCCCCCACGACAGGGCGACAAGGCGTTTTAGAAGTCGACGCGATAACAGCCATGAACGCCAAGCTAGACATGCTCACGAGGAAGCTCGAGCACGTCGATTTGAGCAAGCCGCGGTCGAAAGAGAGGCAAGTTACGTTCGCTTGTGACGCATGTGGTGTGCAAGGACATGAGACGAAAGATTGCGACGCCAACCAAGAGGAGGTACAATTTTTAAATTCAAATTCTGGTTGGAGAAATAACAATAACAACTTTCGTAGCGATAATAATGGCATATATAGGCCCCCACATCAACAATCTCGTTTTAATAATTTTTCTAATGGTCCGAACCCTTCGGGGGAGGACGTAATGTCACTAATGAAATCTTTTATGAGTGAGCAAGCTAGGAAAAATGAGCAGCTAGAGAAGATTCTCACGAAGCTAACCGTTTCGATGGACGGTGTCACAACGCGATTAGATGCCCTCGAAAACCCAAATCCGCGAGCTCAAGGAAGTTTGCCCGGACGCACCGAAAACCCACGCGAAAATGTTTGTGTAGTTCAATTGAGGAGTGGAAAACAATACGAGAAACCTAGGGACAAAACTGCCATCTCTAAATCTGGCGATCTTACGAAAACCTCTTCAACAGCCCCAAATTCCATTCCAGAAATTTCAGCGATACCTGCCTCAAACGAGGCAGCGAAAAATGATTCGGGGAACTCAAACAGCCCCGATTCAACCCGCGGAGGTGCACCAAAACCGACCAGACCGATTGGTTTCGACGAACTCGGTTTTCCGATCTACCGAGAAGGAGAAAAATACGTGCCACCTCCGCCACTTCAGCCACCAATACCGTTTCCCCAACGCCTCGCGAAAAATCGCCTCGACAAAGACTTTGCCAAATTTAAGGAGGTGATTGAGAAATTGGAAGTTACGATTCCGTTCGTCGACGCCCTCAAGCAAATGCCGACGTACGCAAAATTCTTAAAGGAGGTTCTCTCGAGGAAGCGGAGGCTGGAGGAAGTAGACACCGTAACCCTCACCGGTGTCCAGTCTTGTGCCCTTGTTCGAGATACAAAACTGCCGCGAAAAATGAAGGATCCAGGTTCGTTCGCCATCCCGTGCATCATCGGGAACAAGTCGTTCGACAAGGCACTTTGTGATCTTGGTGCAAGCGTTAGTCTCATGCCACATTCAATTTTTATAACCCTCGGATTGGGAGAACTCAAAGAGACGAGAATTACTTTGCAACTCGCCGATAGATCAGTTCGAATACCCACAGGAGTTGTAGAGGACGTGCCAATAAAGGTCGGGAAATTCTATATCCCGGTCGATTTCGTCGTAGTAGACATGGAGGAGGACCAAAAGGTCCCAATCATTTTAGGGAGACCATTCTTAGCGACCGCGGGTGCGATAATAAACGTTCGAGAAGGGAAGCTATCTCTTAACTTGGGAGAGGAGAAAGTCGAATTCAATCTAGAGAAGGCAATCAAAAACCCCGACCCGGACGGTTCGTGCTATCGAATCGACGTTGAAGATGTCCTAATGATGGACGAATATGCCAGCATCACGAGAATGGAGTTGGATGAATTTGAGGAGATGTTAGACCAATGCGAAAACCTCGTCGAACCAATGTCGCAACTAGAAACTGTCGAATCAGTGGAGATACCAAAAATCGATGTTCCACCACGAGTCGAGCTTAAATCTCTTCCACCAGGACTCCGATACGAATTCCTCGGGCCGAACGACTCGTACCCGGTCATTGTGAACGCGAATCTCTCTCCCGATCAGACAGAGAAATTGCTTCATACGCTCCGTCTTCACCGCAAAGCTCTCGGTTACACGATCGATGACATCAAGGGGATAAGCCCCTCATTCGGTATGCACCGGATATTTCTCACCGACGACCACAAAACATCGATCGAACATCAACGCCGCCTCAATCCGAACATGAAGGAGGTGGTAAAGAAGGAGATAATGAAGCTCCTCGACGCAGGCATCATCTACCCTATTTCGGACAGCGAATGGGTCAGTCCCGTTCACGTGGTCCCCAAGAAGGGTGGAACGACGGTCGTACAAGACAGCAATGGCAACCTAATTCCGACTCGTGCTACCACGGGATGGAGGATGTGCATCGACTACCGCAAATTGAATAAAGCAACACGAAAAGACCATTTCCCGCTACCTTTCATTGATCAGATGCTCGAGAAACTCGCGAATCACGAGTACTTTTGTTACCTCGATGGTTATTCAGGCTTCTTCCAAATCCCAATCCACCCCAACGACCAGGAAAAGACGACGTTTACGTGTCCATATGGCACATTCGCTTATCGCCGAATGCCTTTCGGTTTGTGCAATGCCCCAGCCACGTTCCAACGTGCGATGATGGCCATTTTCAGCGACTACATCGAAGATTTCATGGAAGTCTTCATGGACGATTTCTCCGTGTATGGTAATGATTTCAATTCTTGTTTAGCTAACCTTTCCAAAGTACTTCGCAGGTGCGTAGAAACCAATCTAGTGCTAAATTGGGAGAAATGCCACTTTATGGTCCAAGAAGGAGTAGTGCTCGGCCACGTTATCACCTCTCGAGGAATTGAAGTAGATAGAGCGAAAATAGAGGTTATCGAGAAACTGCCACCGCCACACGACGTAAAAGGTATACGTAGTTTTCTTGGTCATGCAGGTTTCTATCGGAGATTCATCAAGGACTTCTCGAAGGTCGCAAAACCACTCACAAACCTGCTGCTGAAAGACGCGCCGTTTGATTTCGACGACGAATGTTTGAAGGCATTCACAAAGCTCAAGGGAGCCCTCATATCTTCGCCAATCATCATGCCACCAGATTACTCGCTACCTTTCGAGATAATGTGCGATGCAAGCGATTACGCCGTAGGGGCAGTTTTGGGGCAACGTAAAGATAAGAAACTTCATGCCATCTATTATGCAAGCAAGACACTGGACGAAACACAAGCCAAATATGCCACGACGGAGAAAGAGCTACTCGCCGTCGTATTCTCCATCGAAAAATTCAGGTCATATCTTGTAGGATCCGAAGTTATTATTTACACTGACCATGCAGCTATTAGGTACCTCATCAATAAGAAGGATGCCAAACCACGACTCTTACGATGGATCCTTTTGCTCCAAGAATTCGACATCGAGATTCGAGACAAGAAAGGAGCCGAGAATAGCGTGGCCGACCACCTATCTCGAATACGCAGCGAAGACATTAGAGATGCGACCGACCCGATCGACGACGCATTCAAGGATGACCGATTGGTAGCATATGTAGCGTCAATCAGCCACGAACGAAGAACAAATGATCGCCACACCAACTTTCCCGAGCACGATTGGGACCCCTTCCGCACGAAAAGAGCAATGAATCCAGCCGCCACGACAGACCCCGCGCCTTGGTATGCGGACATCGCGAACTTCCTTGCAAGCAAGATAGTTCCGCCAGACTTTTCGCCCCAACACAAGAAGAAATTCTTCAACGAACTGAAGTACTACTATTGGGACGATCCGTTCCTTTACAAGCAGGGGGTGGACGGGATCTATCGAAGATGCGTGCCCGAAGAAGAGAGGATGGACATCATTGCTCACTGCCACTCATCACCATATGGAGGACACGCTAGCACGGGAAAAACTAGCGCAAAGGTATTGCAATCAGGTTTCTATTGGCCTACTATTTTTCGAGATGTGCACAAATTTGTTTCAGGTTGCGATAGATGCCAAAGAACGGGGAGCATCTCGCGAAGGCACGAAATGCCGCTAAATAACATCCTCGAAGTAGAAGTTTTCGACGTATGGGGAATCGACTTCATGGGCCCCTTTCCGACCTCAAATGGTTACTCTTACATCCTCGTCGCAGTCGATTACGTGTCGAAATGGGTAGAAGCTGCTGCATGCAAAGCTGCAGATTCGAAAACGGTCCAGAAGTTCCTTAAGAAGACCATATTCCCTCGGTTCGGTGTACCGAGAACCCTAATCAGCGATGGAGGAGCCCACTTCAACAATAGCCAGCTTGCTACCCTACTCCGAAGATACGGAGTGAACCACAAAGTGGCCAGCCCATACCATCCTCAAACCAGCGGTCAAGTGGAGATTTCGAACCGCGAAATCAAGATGATCCTCGAAAAAACAGTCTCTAGTTCCCGAAGGGATTGGTCATCAAAACTCGATGATGCATTGTGGGCGTACCGGACATCATTCAAGACGCCCATAGGAATGTCCCCGTTTCAACTAGTGTACGGACGAGCCTGCCATCTTCCCGTTGAAATAGAACACCAAGCCTTATGGGCACTTAGATACTTAAATTTCGACTCGAAGGCAGCGTACGATCGAAGACTTTTAGAGCTGCACAAGCTAGACGAGTTCCGCATTAACGCATACGAGAACGCGAAGTTGTACAAGGAGCGGACGAAGAGATGGCATGACAGGAAGATTCTACGACGCGAATTCCACAAAGGAGATAAGGTACTTCTTTTCAATTCTAGGCTTAAACTATTTTCAGGAAAACTACGCTCGAGATGGTCGGGCCCATTCGTGGTACAAAAGGTTAGCCCGTACGGTGCAGTGACAATATGGAGCGAAGGAAAAGGAGAATTCGTCGTAAACGGCCAGCGTTTGAAGCATTACATCAACGGAGAACCGGTGGGGAAAATCGCATCATGCCTCCTCTCCGATTCGCCGATATTCTAAATCAAGAGGAAACGGTCAAGCTAACGACCTTAAACAAGCGCTTCTGGGGAGGCAACCCCAGCGGTTAGGTTTTCTTTCATTGCATTTAGCATATTTTGCATATTTCACTGTTTGTTAAGTGTAGGCCCCATAAATAGAGAAGAGAAACAATCGCGACCGTGGTTCTTTTGAGCAGTTCGTATACGACTAAACGAGAAGAAACTAAAACACCAAACGATGGTGGGGCTGGCTGCCAGACCAAGGGCATCTCCTATCTCAATCGGGAGGAAACAGTAACTAAATCTCTCTCTCTTTTACTCTCTCATTTTTCTCCAACTAATAAGATTTAATCGCATCGAGGACGACGCGTAATATTAAACTTGGGAGGGTATACCATTCACGGCCTTGCATCTTATCCATTTTTCATTTTATTCTTTTCATCTTTATTTTGCATGTAGTCATCTTTATTTTGCATGTAGCTACAAAAAAAAAAAAAAAAAAAAAAAATAAAAAAAAAATCAGAAAAGATAAAACACAAAAAATAGGGGTTCCGATAAAAACTTTCTGAGACCAGATTTAACGGGTCCCTCTTGGACCAAAAAAAAAAAGCCTTTGATGTTTTAACGCAGGTTTGGAAGTCGAACGCCGAGCTTCGGGAAAAACAAACGCGCCGACGCTTTGAACATCGAAATCGATGAAGTCGGGAGGAAGCCTGGCAGGGGACGGGAAATAGCGAGCCAAATCGACGTACGCGAGCCTTGGTCGGGGCGAAGCTTCCCATGCGAACAAGGAACGGGGGGACTTTCAAAGCACTCCTAAACGCGTCTAAAAAAGTAAGCAGGCCTTCGTGCTAAATTTTACAAGTCTTTCTCGCGCTCAATTTTGCAGGGTTGACCCTTAAACGGACGAATTCGCACGAGCAGCCATTGAGGGAGGTTCATTATTTGAGTAGTAGGGGGAGTGTGTTGGCGAGAGGCCGAATGAGAGCCCCGCTCAACGTGATCCGAGCGGGGCAATAGTAGAAGTGCGTAAGAGTGAGGCGGGCCCGATTTCGACATTTATACGGTGAGACCGTGGGCCCGCCGAGCCCTATTTAGATCGAGCTCTCGTGGTACGAAATTGGCCAAACCCTAACCCTATTCCACCTCATCCAAATCTGACGTCAAAAACTGGTTGCACCAAAGGCGTAAACTTGGGAGAAGGGATTCCGAGCACGTCGCAATTCTGATCCCTCTCCCCGTTCATCGAAGAAGAATCCGTGCATGCAAATGGGCTAAAAAAGGGCAGCGTTGTGGGGCAAAGAAAAAAAAAAATGAATAGAAAAAGAAAAAAAAAAAAAAAAAGATAAAAAGAAAAAGAAAAAAAAAAAAAAAAAAAAAAAAAAAAAAGAAAAAGAAAAGAAAAAAAAAGAGTCCGCAACGCTGGTACCCTAAACCTTTTTCGCACGATAATAATACGCGCAAACCCGGTTCGAAACCTTAACTCTCAAATCGACTCAAATCCATCAAACCAGATTACACATATCGATTCCACCAAACCAGATTTCGATCCTATTTCGAATCTGAATTCTCCCATTTACCCTTCGTACCGCGAGTCGTTGTAGTTAGAGGGAGGTCATTTATGATAAGTAGTGGCTGCCGTGCGATGATTCCGTTCTAGGCAACTTGTGGAAGCGAGCAAGCCACCAAATATCCACCGATACGCGCCATCGCTACGCGAGACTTATTAGGCGTTATAAAAGGAGTGTGGAGAAGAGCCCCGTCCCTTACTCGGGCCATGTAAAGTGGTCTTCTACCCCGGGAAGGAAATCGGTACGTTGAGGAGTGCTCGTGAAAGCGAGGACCCAGCCTATGTGGACCGACTAGTGACGATGTTCATGACGAGGGCGCAAAAGATCATTACCGAAGTGAAGCACAACTCGACACTCCAGGCCAGCAAAAGAACATTGTAAGTGCTTTTCATTTTCATACTCGTTCGGGACGAACGAGATTTAAACTTGGGAGATTTTGATGAGTGCGAATATGATAGGGTTTTACGCACTCATCTGGACTTAAAACATTTTAGAAATTGTACTAAATGAACTCTTAAACGTTAAAATACTAACAAAACCACGAGAATTGCTCGTTGGCATCTTGTTTGAGTATATTTGCAGATTTAGATACAATACAGGATAAAAAAGCCTCTAGAAGTGAAGAAATGCATGTATCGAGGGTGTCGGCACCGTTCGAAGCTTTCACAGTGCAAAACAAGCCAAAATCGAAATTATTGTTGGAAGATCAAAAAATGGAAAGAAGCTGCAGAATCTCAGAATTTGGCAAGTAATAAAATGGCCATATCTTTTGATTGGTAACTCCAAATTTGGTGATTCAAGTTGCCATAACTTCAGGAAGATATCCTCTAAAAGATTGCATAATTCACACCTCATATCTCGTGGCCCAGACCCTGATATGGGCCCATTTTCGACAGACATGTCTGCTGTGACCTAACCCTAGCCATCGACTATAAAAAGCTATCGCTGCCTTTGCTAGGGTTACCTTCTCATCTCCAATTTTCATCCTTTCACCAGCCACCATCCACCTCTCATCCTCCTCTTTCTCCACTCGCCTCATACACCTTTCCGCAGCCGTCAACCATCGAAGAAGATCACATCGTTTAGGAGCAGGAGTTTACGAAGAAGAAGACGTTCGTCAACAAATCGGTTTACTCTTTCTCGTGTTTAGTTTTATGATGTATTTGATATTTAGATTTGTTTTGTTGTCGAACATGAGTAGCTAAACATTTATCTAGGGTTTAGGGTTCATTAGTACTTGCGATGTTTTGGTAGTATTATATGCTTTGTCTCTTTCAGATTTGATTTGTGTTTTGTGCCTTGATATTACTCGTCTTAATTAACTGTTTGTACTCGTTTAGGCCAGCCTAAGTGACATAGGTTAGGACATCTTTGACTAAGTAGCGAGAGTGGACGTTTAGGATTGTTTAAGCCCTCAAATAAACCAGTCAAACCAAGTAGTTAAGATCGTTTTAGGTTAACCTTGCGAAGCGAGAGCGGAGTGAGAAACCAGATTGTAAATGCACAAACTTGGACCGTTGTATTCTAAGAACATTGGTACACGTCACCCACGGGATTATAGGATTATCATAGAGCGTAACGGGTCTTTCTTAGGCATAGTCAGCGAGAGCAAGAGTGTTTAGGTTGGATACGTCTAGTCGCGAGCGAGAGCCGGTCTAGGAAGAATTGGATAACACCTCCACCAAAGTCAGATTTTGAGAGAGCGTTTAGCAACCTTTAGAACACACCAAATCATCCAAGTAGAACCCGAACACCCTTGAGTCCTCTCCTATATTAAAAAACCTTTCTTTTTCCGTTAAAATCTGTCCCGAATCAACCAACAAACCTCAGTTTTAGATCGAGTCGAATTGTCAATCAGAAATCGCCCCTAGTACTCAACCCTCTCTGTGGATCGACCCCTAATTTACTCGACGAATACCATGCGCTTGTGGTCCAATTAGAGTCATTTAGGGTTTTAAAAGTTGAAAAGCCCTGCTTAAACGTAAATACGCAACACGGCACATAAACGAAAGATACCTACGATCATGATGAAAATAGACTTCAATAAAGCCTTCGACACAATATCATGGACTTATCTCCAAAAAGTACTAAAGGATATGAACTTCCCACCGAGATGGATCCTTTGGCTCACAAACTTACTAAGCTCGGCCTCGTCGAGGGTCAAGATCAATGGGAAGATAGGAAAAAAACTCCTCCATAAAAGAGGGGTTAGACAAGGAGACCCACTATCCCTGATGTGTTGGGGAATATCCCCGACCCCGGGCCCGCGCAGCGGATATGTAGGCCCGGTCCGGTTCCCCGATTCCCGAGATCACGCCATGACTTCGAGGGTACGATGCAAATAGAAGGTTAGATCCATACCAGTTCCAAATTGATGGAACACGAAGGGTTGATCGCTGCCTCCTATTTCTCCGGTCACGTTGGTGACTTTACGTGCGTCCCACACCGTGCGTCCTTCACCGTTCGTTCCCGTTCTTCGATCCTTCGGTTCGATCACAACGGAGAGCCCCAAGTGTTGCTCCTCCACATGTATCCACCTTGAGTCGGAAGACGCCGGACACGGATACACCTGCCTAGACGATGTATCGGTGCACTTGCTTGATCTCGATCGATTCTCTATTACTCTCTCTTCGTGCCTTTTCACTCACAAAAGATCAAATCTGAATTTGCTCTTTTTTTTCTTGTGTCTTGGGCAGAATATTGCTTTGAATTACTTCTGAATTCCTTAGTGAAGATGAGAGAGAAAATCCTATTTATACCTAATAGGATAAGGATTAGCCAAAAGGCATGTATATCCAATATACACCCTTTCACACAGAAAACTGTATGAACCTGTTCAGTATTCTGTCCAGACGAAATTGATAAATTTCTCTGACAGAAAATCAACCAACACGAAAGTTGTAGATAATCTTATTATCTACTCAACCCAATTTGGCCCAGCCCAATTGGAGTTCCTATGCAAAAGTTATGACTGTTTTACTAACTGTATGTCATACTGTTGCACCCTTTCGGTATTTCACAGAAACGACACTTATACTTCGTTCATATGAAATATATTTCTATATGAAGGTTGTAGATAATCTCATTATCTATCTAACCCAATTTGAACCATTCTAATTGAATTTTCCCACTGAAAGTTATGGCCACGAATGTACGACTACATTCGTTTATCCTTGTGTACTCTTTTACGGTTGATCCGAAACTGTATTTCTTTCAGTCTCCCACTCAATTTCAGATCTACCTAAAAGGTACTCATGCATATCCAATACGCACGATTTTAGAGAATATAGCTCGCGTATCAAATACCAAGCTATGCACATCCAATGTGCCGATTTTATGATCAAGCCCGACTTAGTACGACTCGTTGTGTGACCATGTAGGTTCGACTTAACGATGGCAGTAGGTTGTTTCCAATGCCTACAAGCTCATGAGCGGGATCTAGTCACTCCATCATAGCTACCCATGTTAAACGAAAAATGATTGTGATCATTGTGCCTATCTCGAATAGCTGTTACTAGTTCTCTTGTTTACGATATCCGTTAATCAAAAGGCATGGTAATAGTCATCCTTATAATTTGATTAACTACACTTATTCCCCGATTCCGAGTTGAGTTAACAAATTTCAATCGATATTAACCATTAATATCATTGACTGTGGCCACAGTTTTTGTTAATCGACTCATCGAGCGGCGCCTAAGAGATATCTCTTCCTTTCGGAATAAACAATTCCTATCTTGGAGACTCACATTGAATTCCGTGTTTCGGACAATACCCAATGATGACCCTTTTAACTCCCTGTTACGGTGAGCGTAAGATCATATCAAAGCATTGTGTTACGCACGTAACGCAATCAATGATCTCCTCAAGTATGAAGAATCTAAAACCCCATCCGTCGCAAGTCCATCTATAATGACTAAACCATGTCATGGTCTCGCGGCTTCGGTCATATCCAATACATGTAACCTAACATATATCTACGTTCCCGATTCGACAAACTCCTTTGTCCCATGATTAGCAAAACATAATCATCTCCTCGGCAAACGTACTAGTGTACGCGTTCAGTCTATTATCTAATAATAGAAATGCTTCTCTCTTAAGCAAGCTGATCCGCGACTAGGGATGTTTAGAAATGACACTTTAAGTGTGACGGTTTCGCTGCACATGGTCCTCAACCATGTCGACGTCCACACAAGTTCAAATCAAGGTTCATGTAACAATCATATTACACAACCCAGCACACAATTTGCATATAAGATAGATGCAAAAATGAAAAATTTTAAAATTCTGAAATTGCATTACTATAAGATAAGTTTGGGGTGATACAACGTTTACTAATCTATTAGACTAATCTCGTCCTACGAAACTATCGTTTTAGATAACTAACTACTCTCTTCCTCCTCTAGGTATCTCAAACCTATAGCTTTCGCATGATAATCGTGCTTAGCTTGCGAGAGTGGCTTAGTAAACGGGTCCGCAACATTCCTGTCAGTATCAATCTTCTCAATGATCACATCCTTCCTTTGCAAAATCTCACGGATCAAGTGAAATTTTCTGAGTATGTGCTTGGAGCGGTGATGTGCCCTCGGTTCCTTGGATTGTGCTATTGCGCCCGTATTGTCGCAATACACAACTACAGGTTCCGAGATGCTCGGGACTACACCAAGCTCCGACACAAACTTCTTGATCCAAACCGCCTCCTTTGCTGCTTCGGAAGCCGCAATATACTCCGATTCAGTTGTAGAGTCTGCTATCGTGGGTTGTTTGGAACTCTTCCAAACTACCGCTCCACCATTTAGACAAAACACGTATCCGTTTTGTGATCGAAAGTCATCGACACATGTTTGGAAACTGGCGTCGGTATATCCATTGATGACCAACCCGGATGTCTTTCCACCATAAATTAGAAATTGATCCTTAGTTCTTCGTAAGTACTTAAGGATGTTCTTAACCGCGATCCAATGCATATCCCCTGGATTAGATTGGTAACGCGAAACGACGCTCAATGCATACGACACATCGGGGCGCGTACAAATCATGGCATACATAATTGATCCAACCGCCGAAGCGTATGGAACAATACTCATCGCATTCTTATCTTCGCTCGATGTCGGACATTGAGCTTTAGAATACGATATGCCACTCGACATTGGAAGAAGTCCTTTCTTCGAATTTTGCATTGAAAACCGTTTCAACACTTTGTCGATGTACGTGCTTTGACTCAAGCCGAGTAACTTCTTGGATCTATCTCTATAAATCCTCACGCCTAATATATAAGCGGCCTCGCCCAAATCTTTCATAGCGAAACGAGTATTTAAATACTTCTTAACATCCGTAAGCATCGGAATGTCGTTTCCTATGATCAAGATGTCGTCTACATATAGTACAAGAAATACTACGCGGCTCCCACTAACCTTCTTGTATACACAAGGTTCTTCTACGTTTTTCACGAAATTATATTCTCGTATAACTTCATCGAAACGTATATTCCAACTCCGAGAAGCTTGCTTCAATCCATAAATGGATCGTTGCAACTTGCACACTTTAATCGGACTCTTCGAATCGACAAAACCCTCGGGCTGTGTCATGTACACACCCTCTTCTAAGTTCCCGTTAAGGAATGCGGTTTTGACATCCATTTGCCAAATCTCGTAATCATAATACGCAGAAATAGCAAGTAAGATCCGTATGGATTTAAGCATTGCTACTGGAGAAAACGTTTCTTCATAGTCTACACCATGAATTTGTTTGAAACCTTTCGCCACAAGCCGTGCTTTATAAGTGTTTACATTCCCATCCATGTCGGTCTTCTTCTTGAAGACCCATTTACATCCCACTGGTTTAACCCCGGGAGGTGGATCAATCAAGTTCCAAACTTGATTATCGTACATGGATTGAATCTCGGATTTCATGGCAGTTTGCCACTTATCGGAATCTTCGCTTTTCATAGCCTCGCGATAAGATGTCGGTTCATCATCTATGAATTCGACTTCATCGTCATTTGCCACGATAAAACCATATCGTATAGGCTCTTGACGAATCCTACCCGATCTACGAACTGCGCCTTGTGCACTTGACTCCGGATCCTCAACATTTGAGGAAATCGGATCAGCGTTCATCGGTTCAACATTCGTTTGCGGGTCTCGAATTTCTTCAAGATCTATTTCAGTCCCATTCACTCGCCTAGAGATAAAATCCTCCTCAAGGAAGACTCCTCTTCGAGCTACGAAAACTTTATTTTCGATTGGAAGATAGAAATAATATCCTTTTGTTTCCTTAGGATACCCGACAAATAAACATTTTTCAGATTTGGGTTCGAGCTTATCCGAAACCAATTTTCGAACATATGCTTCACAACCCCAAATCTTAACAAAAGACAACTTTGGAGAATTTCCAAACCACATCTCATATGGCGTCTTATGTACCGATTTAGAAGGTATGCGGTTCAACAAGAAAGCCGCTGTCTCAAGGGCAAATCTCCAAAACGATTTTGGAAGGGAAGTTTGACTCATCATAGAGCGAACCATGTCCAACAAGGTCCGATTCCTCCTTTCGGACACGCCATTCCATTGTGGCGTTCCTGCCGGAGTCCATTGTGGAACTATTCCACAATCTTTTAGATGATCTTCAAACTCATAGCTCAAATATTCGCCACCTCGATCCGATCGAATGGCTTTAATTTTCTTGCCAAGTTGATTTTCAACTTCATTTTGAAACTCTTTGAACTTTTCAAAGGTCTCCGCTTTAGTACGCATCAAATAGATATATCCATATCTACTATGATCGTCCGTAAACGTAACAAAGTATCGATAGCCTCCTCTTGCCTCGATGCTCATCGGTCCACACACATCGGAATGTATGAGTTCCAATAGATCGTTGGACCGCTCTCCGACCTTGGAGAACGGCGCCTTAGTCATCTTGCCAAGTAAACAAGATTCGTAATTCCCAAATGAATCCAATTCAAATGAGTCTAGCATTCCATCTTTATGGAGTCTAGCAATGCGTTTCTCATTCACATGACCGAGACGACAATGCCAAAAGAAAGTCCGATTATCAACTTTAGAGTTAATCATTTTTGCATTAACGTTATATATAGACTTATTATTTCCGTGATCGAAATCCAAAACATAAAGACCATTTTCTAACAGAACATTTCCATAGATGATAAGAGGAAAATAAAGCACCTTTTTGATATCTAATTTGGGGATTTTAGCCCTTTTGAATCACAACTTTATATATATAATTGTTCATATTTGAGATAGCAAGAATATTTCTTCACTAAGTGTGTTTTATTGATAATTTCAGGTTTTTGGGCGAAAGGTTTTGGCATTCCAACAGTGTAGTTGTCTTCCTCTCCTCGCGCCGATAAAATCGATATATTATACTGCCCATTTCGGTACACGTATGAAGAAGGAGGCAAGAAATCTACCACACAAAAGTCTACACCAAATTCTATACGAAAACCACTCACACTATAACCACCATTTAGCCCACCTTCCTCACCTACAATTACCAAACTACCCTCAATCCTCTCAACCATCTCTTGACCAATGGGAAGGCTCCAAATACATTATAAATAGACCCCAAGGGCCCTTGGGCAGGATTTGCTTCTTCTTCCCTCCCCTTTCTTCTCTCTCTCTCTCTCTCTAAAGCACTTCCAAGAACTTTCAAGAACGCCAAGAACCATTCAAGGATTACTCGAATTCTCGAGTGATTGTTTGCCGGACTCGAAGCTTTCTTCATCCGGTGAATCGATCTAATCGAAGCAAGTCGTAGAAGATACACGTCACAACCGGACTCGGAGCTTTCTTCATCCGGACATCATCGGGATTGAGAGTGGAGCTCCCTCCATTACCGGACTCGAAGCTCTCTTCACCCGGTAAACCTCTTCTTCTCCGACCTATTCGTGTTTGTATTCCTTCTTCACTCGAACGGACTCGAGGCTTTCTTCATCCGGGAGAGTTGACTAATTCGAACGAGAAGCGCTTGTACCGTCCTAGCTCACTAGCGGTTCGAGCATCGAGCGATAACACTAGACGAGGAAAGGAGCTCATCTTGGCACGTTGAAGCTTGCTACTCATTATAGGTGTAATCTTTCTATATCTTGAATTTCTTGTATGGTGATTGTAGTTTGAAGTTGTGTAAAGAATCTTGTGTGAATTAAATCTTTGTTCTAAATCTTGTTTCTTGCATTCAATCTTTGTCTCTCTTTGCGTGATATTTTTGTTCTCTTTTTGTTCTGCGTAGATCTTCATTTCTAGTTTCAGGAACTTTTTGAATCGTAGAATTTCATGAAATATTCGAATTGATATGAATTTTTGAAAACTGTCACTTAAACTAAAAACCTGCTGTTTCCAGGGGACTATTTTTCAGAGACCTGATTGTAATTCGTTAATAACTTTTTATTCCGTTGTCCAAATTGTTTGAAATTTTAGGATAAATTTGATAATATTCAGAACTATCTTCACACAAATTTTCATTAATTTTGGAAACTTCGAAATAATTATTTTTGATTAAGTTTCTGCCTATTAGAAAAAGTTTCTGCTCTTAATTTTCTTTTTGGAAAAGTTTCTGCCTTTTGTCTCGTTTTGATTCATAATTTGACGCATATACTCCTCGTGGAACGAACTTCTATATTTCCACTATACACATATATTTCCAAACTTGTTGATTGAATTGGTTTTCACATACAACGATATCTCAATTTAAAAGTGATCGAAAACCCGTTCATCAAATGGCGCCGCTGCCGGGGAGTAATGTTTAAGTCAAATTTTGAATCAAACTTGCAATCTCGAGTGATATTTTTAATAGAGTTGATATTTTTGAACTTGATATTTCACTAATTTCGAAATTTTTCTATTCTTGCAAGGTACACGGAGTAGAGCAAGATGAATCATCAAGAAAGACCAAGAACTTTTGGAGAATTGCTAACTCAAGAACAACCTCCAAGAAGATATCCAAAACACATGACGCTTAAAGAAATGATCGATCAAGATATCGAAGAATGGGAAGAAAGAAAAGAAAACGAAGCTCGAAGAAGGCTCGGTTGGCTCTCATGTTCCACCTCAAATCAATACGAAGAATCACACACCGAGACCCTTTATCAAAATCCCATCAACGAAGCTCTCCAATACGAAAACGAATCCCCATGGGGTTATGAGACACAATCCTATACCGAAACCACCAATAATTACTCAAACCCCATATACGAACCTTCTCAAAATGAACTCGAATCTCAACATGAATTTGATTACCAAGATCCACAATTTCAATCCCAAAACGAAGATCAAGACCAAGAATTAAAAAGAATGATGGTTGAAATGATGGCAATGATGATGTCCTTTAATCAAAATTGTGAAGAAATCAAACAAAATGTCGAAGAATTCAAACAAGAGATAAGTGATATCTCGCATGAGATTAAAACCATTTCTCCTCGACTCGAAAATATTCAATCGTTCATGAATGATCTAGACGAAAGGGTGACTAACCTCGAGTTAGAGTATTCAAACGAGGAGATCATGGAGATTGAAAGCGATAAGAGTTCAAGTATGGGGGGATTCGATGAAAGCATTGGAATGATCATTGAAGAAGAAAAGGTGTCATTGGATTCGACTCTCCAAAAGACGGTTCAACTCACTCCAATCGATGATAACGCGCAATTATCAAACGTGCAAGAAGAGAAATCTACAATTCTCCAAGGTGAATTCTTTCCATATATAATCCACTTTAATTCATTTAAGAACTATGATGCTTCTCATGATAGAAATTCACCTTGTGTAGATTTATCAAGGAAGTCAAGTACATTCGAGACACTCACGCCTCTTACTACGCCTCTCCAACAAAGGCCTTTAGAAGAAAAGCTTGGAAAAATCCAAGATGAAATAAAGAAACTCTTCACGCCAAGTTCAACTTACGCTAAACGAAAAATAATCATGGCAATCGCTCAAGTCTCCAATCTCTTAATGAGACTGCTCAAAGGCGGTCGTAAAGCCGCTAAAAGCATAAGCGCCTCATATAATCTCGAAATAGGTTAACTTTGGGTGTCTAGCTCAAAGACGTAAAAGAAAGGGCGCTAGTTGGGAGGCAACCCACGCACCAAAAAAAAAAAAATTCAGGTTTTATCTATCCATCTTTTTTCTATTTTAGTCGACATTTTTTTTCGTATCTTTTCGCTTGAGGACAAGCTTGGAAATAAGTGTGGGGGGATAATATTTGGATTTCCTTTGTATATATTCGCTTTTATTTTATTTTATTTTTATGCTTTTATTTTGCTTTTATGAAAATTGAAAATTTTAAAAATTTTAAAAATTAAAAAATTCTACCACCATTGTATATATCATATTTTAAATCAATTTTTCGTGATCGTCCTCGATTTTTAAGCACTTAAATACTTGTTAAAGAAACGGTTTTTCTCCACGATCAAGTCTAAACAATCACACATCTTCTTAAAAAGAATTTTCACCATCCACTTAAAGAATATTCTTTTTCTCAAATGAATATTAAAGAAAACAATAAACGGTCTTTTATGAGACTAATTTGGGATTCAATCCCGTCTATAATAAGATTTGCTTAAAAAAGTATTTATTTTTAATGATTTTTATTATGATTTATGTGGCACAGCATTTTTGAATAAGAACCCATTCTTAATTTAGAAATTCTAAAAAGTTTTATTCAACCATTTTTGGTAGTTTTTGCATTAGTTTAAAAATTTGACAACTTACACTTAAGGATCCTAACCGTTCATGGCGACTTATGTTCCAACCAAACGGAATTTTATTGCGCTCGCGATTTTTTCAAAAAGAATTCGCAATGGAGTAAGCCGGGCATGAGCGAACCGTACTCATGATCGGTTCGAAACATTGTGAATTAATATTTTATATAAAACTATTTCAATGAAAGAAGAAAGAAAAAAAAAAGAAAAAAAAGAAAGAAAAAAAAAAAAGAAAAAAAAAGAAAAGAAAAAGAAAAAAAAAAAGAAAAGAAAAGAAGAGAAGAAAAAGAAAAATATAAAATAATATTTTTGAGCAAAATTTAAGGAAATTTGGTTGGATTTAAGGAGGACCCAAGTACTTACGTACCGAGCGGTTATAAAAGTGAATTACTTACATTTAAGGTCAACTTTTGCAAAAATGAAAAAATTGGTTCTATTAATACTTTTAAAAGATTTTTCCTCTTTAATTATGTGGTGTTACGTTCATTATGTGGTGTTTAACTATCTTTTTCGAGTGAAAATCATTTCTTAATAAATATCTTAAAAATTGGCAAAATCCTCATTATAGAAGTTTGATATTTTGTTCCTCTTGAAATAACATATGATTAAGAGAGTATAAATATTTCTTGTGAAATTCAAATTTATGAGATAGTGTGATTACAATTTCAACAAAACCTAACTTGTATTTTTTGTGCTTAAAATATATTTTATTACGTTTTATTTTGTCGAGGACGACAAAAGCTAAGTGTGGGGGTATTTGATAAGAGGAAAATAAAGCACCTTTTTGATATCTAATTTGGGGATTTTAGCCCTTTTGAATCACAACTTTATATATATAATTGTTCATATTTGAGATAGCAAGAATATTTCTTCACTAAGTGTGTTTTATTGATAATTTCAGGTTTTTGGGCGAAAGGTTTTGGCATTCCAACAGTGTAGTTGTCTTCCTCTCCTCGCGCCGATAAAATCGATATATTATACTGCCCATTTCGGTACACGTATGAAGAAGGAGGCAAGAAATCTACCACACAAAAGTCTACACCAAATTCTATACGAAAACCACTCACACTATAACCACCATTTAGCCCACCTTCCTCACCTACAATTACCAAACTACCCTCAATCCTCTCAACCATCTCTTGACCAATGGGAAGGCTCCAAATACATTATAAATAGACCCCAAGGGCCCTTGGGCAGGATTTGCTTCTTCTTCCCTCCCCTTTCTTCTCTCTCTCTCTCTCTCTAAAGCACTTCCAAGAACTTTCAAGAACGCCAAGAACCATTCAAGGATTACTCGAATTCTCGAGTGATTGTTTGCCGGACTCGAAGCTTTCTTCATCCGGTGAATCGATCTAATCGAAGCAAGTCGTAGAAGATACACGTCACAACCGGACTCGGAGCTTTCTTCATCCGGACATCATCGGGATTGAGAGTGGAGCTCCCTCCATTACCGGACTCGAAGCTCTCTTCACCCGGTAAACCTCTTCTTCTCCGACCTATTCGTGTTTGTATTCCTTCTTCACTCGAACGGACTCGAGGCTTTCTTCATCCGGGAGAGTTGACTAATTCGAACGAGAAGCGCTTGTACCGTCCTAGCTCACTAGCGGTTCGAGCATCGAGCGATAACACTAGACGAGGAAAGGAGCTCATCTTGGCACGTTGAAGCTTGCTACTCATTATAGGTGTAATCTTTCTATATCTTGAATTTCTTGTATGGTGATTGTAGTTTGAAGTTGTGTAAAGAATCTTGTGTGAATTAAATCTTTGTTCTAAATCTTGTTTCTTGCATTCAATCTTTGTCTCTCTTTGCGTGATATTTTTGTTCTCTTTTTGTTCTGCGTAGATCTTCATTTCTAGTTTCAGGAACTTTTTGAATCGTAGAATTTCATGAAATATTCGAATTGATATGAATTTTTGAAAACTGTCACTTAAACTAAAAACCTGCTGTTTCCAGGGGACTATTTTTCAGAGACCTGATTGTAATTCGTTAATAACTTTTTATTCCGTTGTCCAAATTGTTTGAAATTTTAGGATAAATTTGATAATATTCAGAACTATCTTCACACAAATTTTCATTAATTTTGGAAACTTCGAAATAATTATTTTTGATTAAGTTTCTGCCTATTAGAAAAAGTTTCTGCTCTTAATTTTCTTTTTGGAAAAGTTTCTGCCTTTTGTCTCGTTTTGATTCATAATTTGACGCATATACTCCTCGTGGAACGAACTTCTATATTTCCACTATACACATATATTTCCAAACTTGTTGATTGAATTGGTTTTCACATACAACGATATCTCAATTTAAAAGTGATCGAAAACCCGTTCATCAATAGATAATAGAATCCTTACATATCGAAAACTCATTATTTCTAATAACGAATTCCTAGCCATCATTGGCCAGTTTCGACACACTTATTATGTTCTTACATAATGTCGGTACATAATAACAATTATTTAGTACTAAAATAAGTCCACTAGGTAAAGTCAAATTAACTACTCCTACGGCAAACGCAGCAACTCTTGCTCCATTCCCGACGCGTAGATCGACTTCACCCTTTTCCAACCTTCGACTATTTTGAAGAACCTGCATATTTCGACAAATATGAGTCCCACAACCGGTATCCAATACCCAATTAGTCATAGTTGAAATATTAACTTCAATAACGTTAATACCTGAGAGGCCGGTCGCTGAAACCGCCTTGCCCTTCTTCACCTCCTCGAGGTAAGACTTGCAATCGCGCTTCCAATGTCCAGCCTTGTGACAATGAAAGCACGTCTCATCCTTGGATTTCTCCTTTCCCCTTTTATTCGGCTTCGAACGTTTCTTAGCCGATCCGCCCTTGGACTTTGATCTCTTACGATCCTTATTCTGAATTGTGAGAACATTTCCGGCAACTCTTGCCCTGTTCTCTCCGGACGACTTTAACGTCTCCGATTCAAAATTCTTGAGCATTCCGTGAAGCTCAGGGATCGTCTTATCCATCGAATGCATGTGATAGTTAGTCACGAACGGAGAAAACATTGGAGGAAGTGCACACAAGATCAAATCTTGTTGCATAATCTTCGACAATTTCTCTCCTAGCTTCTCAAGACGGTCTATGAGAGCTTGCACCTTCAAAACGTGAGAGCTAACCGAAGACCCCGAAGGCATCTTGCAGTTTACCAACTCTTTGAGCGTACTGCACCGTTCAATACGCTCCTGCTCTTGGAACATTTCCTTGAGCACAACGTCTATGATGTGCGCATCCGAGTCCTCAAACTGCTTTTGAAGACTAGCGTCCATACATGCCAACATGAGGCACGTAACATCATTTGAGTCCTTCTTAAGTTTCTCAAACGCGGCCTTTTCTTCGGCCGTAGCATCGGGGCCCGGTTCCACTAGTTCCGTATTCAATACGTGACTCTTGCCCTCTTGCCTGAGAACTATTCTCAGGTTTCGGTGCCAGTCAAAGTAGTTCCGACCCACTAGCTTATCCTTTTCTAAAGTCGATCTAATCGACATGGTGTTGGTGTTACTAGAAGACATGATCTACAAATGAAGTGAAAGATTGATTACTAACGTTGCGTACTTATCTTATAGGGCCTATATGATGATTATATGATAGTGTTATTTTATCGAATCGATAACCCTCATACCGATACGGGACTCCAAGTCCATAACACTCAAGACCCATATTTTACGATCCTCCCATAAGTGACTATGGCCGACAAATGAGATCTCGATATTTTAGGTAGGATTAAATCCAATCGTATCCAATACGACTCTTGAACCTTTATAGGATTTCGGTGATGGATCGTATCCAATACAATCCCAGTTCCGTGTGTGCATCCTATCTATGCCCCGAACTCCAATCGGATTGGCTTGGACGGTTAAGTCATAACCATATCCATCGTATCGTTCAATTGAACTACTCACGTGCCCGACTATGGCCTGAAACCACGTGAGTCCCCAATTAACGCTTACCACCCGCACCAATATATACAATAGTACGTGCCCGACTATGGCCTGAAACCACGCACTATGTCATATCAATCTCGATGGTTGTGGATATGGAAGGCATTTCCATGACTTAAATATTATGAGGGATCATGCCATTGCATGTTTCTAAATCCGTGACATAATCCAATTATATCACTATCACAAGATTTTCATAAATGCATATGTATTTATTTGGGAGTCTAATTATTCTAAATAATTATCTAATTATATGCTAGTATGATTGATGCCGATCAAATCGATATAAAGAAACTCAAAATTCCAAGTTGTGTAGCCAAAGTTATCACGAAAACAAAATCAGCAACCAGAAACCAGTCCGTTGTAACGCAACATAGTCCGTTACAACGGACCTCCAGTATACTTGGCACTCCGTTACAACGGAAGTCCAGTCCGTTACAACGCTATTTATTTCGGAGTTTGGCCAAATTTTGCCAGAAACATGTCCGTTACAACGCAACCTAGGTCCGTTACAACGCTATTTTCTGCAAACTTTCGTCCAAATTTCCAGAGACCAGTCCGTTACAACGCAACATACAGTCCGTTACAACGGACCAACTGTGTAGAGCTCCGTTACAACGGACCCAGTCCGTTACAACGGACTCCAATAGACACCCTAGGCATCCCCGCAACCTCGTATCAGATACAAGGTCCGTTACAACGGACTCCAAGTCCGTTACAACGGAATATGCAGTTTTCACGGTCCTCCTCACACCCCCACATCCTATACAGGGTCCGTTACAACGGACACCAAGTCCGATTTTTGCACTGCTGTTTTCGCTCGTTTCCAAAACGATCAATCATGAAATCTTTTCACGATTATTCCTAGATACTCTCAATCAACTATTGATCGATCTCTAGCGAATTTCACTTGTGATTTTAATGGAATTTGACATTCTAAATATGTAACATCATGCAAACGGGTACGAACTTTGATAACCCGTGCGTATATCTAATATACGACTATGATTCGACCCTCGAATCGATGGCGATCGCTCTGATACCACTGTTGGGGAATATCCCCGGCCCCGGGCTCGCGCAGCGGATATGTAGGCCCGGTCCGGTTCCCCGATTCCCGAGATCACGCCATGACTTCGAGGGTACGATGCAAATAGAAGGTTAGATCCATACCAGTTCCAAATTGATGGAACACGAAGGGTTGATCACTGCCTCCTATTTCTCCGGTCACGTTGGTGACTTTACGCGCGTCCCACACCGTGCGTCCTTCACCGTTCGTTCCCGTTCTTCGATCCTTCGGTTCGATCACAACGGAGAGCCCCAAGTGTTGCTCCTCCACATGTATCCACCTTGAGTCGGAAGACGCCGGACACGGATACACCTGCCTAGACGATGTATCGGTGCACTTGCTTGATCTCGATCGATTCTCTATTACTCTCTCTTCGTGCCTTTTCACTCACAAAAGATCAAATCTGAATTTGCTCTTTTTTTTCTTGTGTCTTGGGCAGAATATTGCTTTGAATTACTTCTGAATTCCTTAGTGAAGATGAGAGAGAAAATCCTATTTATACCTAATAGGATAAGGATTAGCCAAAAGGCATGTATATCCAATATACACCCTTTCACACAGAAAACTGTATGAACCTGTTCAGTATTCTGTCCAGACGAAATTGATACATTTCTCTGACAGAAAATCAACCAACACGAAAGTTGTAGATAATCTTATTATCTACTCAACCCAATTTGGCCCAGCCCAATTGGAGTTCTTATGCAAAAGTTATGACTGTTTTACTAACTGTATGTCATACTGTTGCACCCTTTCGGTATTTCACAGAAACGACACTTATACTTCGTTCATATGAAATATATTTCTATATGAAGGTTGTAGATAATCTCATTATCTATCTAACCCAATTTGAACCATTCTAATTGGATTTTCCCACTGAAAGTTATGGCCACGAATGTACGACTACATTCGTTTATCCTTGTGTACTCTTTTACGGTTGATCCGAAACTGTATTTCTTTCACGATGTTATTCAACTTGGTCGCCGACTCTCTCCAACTATTTCTCCGCCACACCAATCATTTAATGAATACCCCCATGCGATTCGCCCCGAGGGCACTTCAATATGCGGATGACACGATTTTATTTGTAGAGGCGGACCCAACAAACCTAAAAATCCTTACGTACACCTTGGGACTTTTCCAAAAAATATCGGGATTACACATCAATTGGGACAAATCGAAATTTGTACCAATAGCGATACCGACCGAGCTACACACCACGTTGACTAGGATACTCGGATGCGAAAAACAAGGCTTACCGATCACCTACCTAGGAATGCCCCTTAACACCAAAAAACCAAGGAAATTAGACTTCATCCCGCTAATAAAGAAAATGCAAAATCGGCTCGCGGGATGGAAAGGAAAATGTCTATCACTCGGAGGCCAACTTGTCCTAGCGAAGTCGGTTCTCAATGCGGTGCCTACTTATTTCATGCAATGTTTTAAATTGCCGAAATGGGTTTTAAAGGAATTAAATAAAATAACAAGGAATTTTTTATAGAGAGGAGACAAAAATTGTCTCGGAGGACATTGCCTTGCCAAATGGGCCAAAGTTTGCCTTCCAAAAGGGAACGGAGGTCTCGGGCTTTTAGACCTAAAAACTCATAACGAGTCATTACTTCTAAAATGGCTTTGGAAATTAACCTACAACCGAGAGGACATGTGGGGGGAAACCATAAAGGAAATATACGGTATAACCGATCCATCTAATATTCGAGCCATCCCGGACGCCCAAGCTTCGTACTTCATCAAGGACCTAAAAAAGCTATCCCCGCTATTTAAGGCGGGTAAAACGGTAGACTCTAATACGGGGTCACCGAGATGGCTTGGTAAGGAAATATTCTCTACGGCCAACACATACCGGTTCTTCATAGACCCGGGTATACCACAAAAATGGAACGAGGTTCTTTGGAAAATAAAGGCACCCACGAAAGCGATTTTTTTCGCATGGCTTGCAATAAATGACAAATTACTAACCGGTGATAACCTAACGAAGAGAAATTGGCCGAACGTACAAAATTGCCCGAATTGTATCACATCTACCGAAACGGCTTCACACCTTCTGATTGAATGTACGTATGCCAAGCAAGTATGGCGCGAGGTGGTACAACCGGCTCCAACCAACCAATTGCCCCAAAATGCCGTGCTTACCACCTGGGAATCTCAGAGGCGCGACAAGTACGGAGAGGATCGGAAGAAAGGGGACACCTTATTCGTAGCAACGATTTGGGGTATTTGGAAGGAAAGAAACGCCCGAATCTTTCGTTCCAATCAAGCCGACGCATCAACCACGGCGACAAGGATTCTACAAGAAGGCAACCAATGGTCGCGTTTCTGCTAAGGACGAGACCATCAGGAAATATAGGGGGCGTTGCGCCCGGATTTAGATTTTTTACATTTTTCGTGTAAAATCAAAACTCAATGTATTAAACTCCGCTTTAATATATTAAAAGAAGCTATACGCTTCCTTAGTTCTCAAAAATAATATCAATGAACTTGTTAGCATACATATGCCCATTAGATTCTTCTTGTTGGCATTCATATTTATAAATTAAGTCAATGACTCGTGACCCAGTGATTGAATTTGAGACACAAGAAATTATATGTTGTGAGATGTTGTGGGTTCGAGTCTCATTGACACCAATGGATGGAAGACCACCGAGCCTTCTCCATTTACTTTTTTTTTTTATATTTATAAATTAAAACTGAAATCTATTACGAGTGGAAAAGAACATAATCACTGAGTTAAAATTTACAGAATGGTCCGTAAATAAAAATAGTAAAAGTATATACTTAGCTCTTTATAATTATGCATATCACGACATACCTAGAATATTTCAGAGTTTACTAATACTGCTGGTAACGTTCTTTCCCCTTGAGGCTGACATCCACTGCCGGCCAATGGCGACCAACTCGCCAGCTGGCTTCTTCCGAACCTCCACGACGACAGTTGCCAGCCTCCCATTTGTCGACACCGCTCGCCCTTCCATCTCCACCTCTTCCTAACAACAAAATACTCTCAACATTCTCAAAGCAAATGGAGAAAAAGAAGATTGAATTCTTTCTGAAAAGAAAAGGAAGAAAGAATTGTCGAATTGCAGAGAGACATCGATAATGACATGGATTGACATTATCATCTGCTTCAGTAATTACAACAACATATGTCAATTTCCTTCTCCGTCGTGCTCATCATTCCCAATCCCATCAAATCATCAATCAGGATTAGCAATTGGAATAATGGATCCCTGAATTACAAACTCAGAGTTAAAAAAGATGGTTACAGTGAGATCAAAGGGAATACTGAGTGAGCACCGAGCACAACCATTTTTTGTGTGAGATACGGCGAAGCAACTTAATCCCTGCGAACTAAACATTAAAAAACCCGCCTTGGCCTTCCCATAAGGATCGGAGCTCGTCCTCTTCCACGTTAGCAATTTTGGTGCCTTTAGCACCGGAATCTCCCGCCACCGCCGCACCCCCTTCTCCCACTCGACAAATGTTTTTTCTCCCACTCGACCGTGATTTCAATGGGTTACGCGAGGTGTGCTCCAAAGAGAGGGAATGGGTGGGAAGGGATGAGAACGGAGGGAAGGTTAACTTTTATCTTGTTCCAAAAAAATTTTATGACGAGGGGAAAAGAGAATGAATGGCAAATTATTTCTCTCATATATATAAGAAAAATCAATTCTTGTTCTCCCCAAATTTGGGAGGTAATGAAGGGTAAAAAATATTATAACACTCTAATACTCAAAATATCCCTATTTCATTTTATAGTTAACAATGATATAAAGGGTAAAATTGTCATTTTCTCATGATCATATTTCTTTCCCTCCTTTCTCTTTCATTAAACATTTTAAAACTCGGGAGCAAAAGAAAACATATTTATTCTCTTCCCCTTCATTCCCTTCCCTTCCATTGTCTTCCCCTTCATTTCCTTCCCCTTCATAAAAAACTCGGTAGCACGGTGTGACGGGAATGGAGGGGAAGGGTTAAATTTTATCTTCCTCCAAAAAAAATTTAAGACGAGGGAAAAAAGAATGAATGGTAAAAAAATTCTCCCATTTACATAAAAAAAATCTAATTCTTGTTCCCTCCAAATTTAGGGGGTAATGGAAGGTACAAATTATTGTAATTAGTACTCAAAGTACCCTCATTTCATTTTATAACTAACAATGATTCAAAAGATAAAATTGTAATTTTTTTTGATATTATTTGTTCCCCTCCTTTTTCCTTCATTACCTATTTTAAAATTTGGGAGCAAGATAAAAATATTCTCTTCCCTTCCCTTCACAAAAAACTCGGAAGCACACCCTTAGAGGCTCTAATTTGAGATATGATATCCCGAGTATTATCTTTATCCGAGATTTCAAATATCAAGTTCTGTCATAATCCATGATTTGGAATCTCTGTTGCTTAATCCTTGATTTATAATCATCAAATGGTTTCTCTGGAAAAAGAAAATGTCAGGTTTTTGGATAAATCCAGAAATGTATTCTCGAGTATCTAGAAAACGAAGAATGGAGGCACATATATTTTGGAAAAATAATCCAAAAGAAAAACATAATAAATTGATAGGAGATATACATGAATTACTCCCGATCATGATCTCGCGCTAAGAAATAGAGAAAAATACGAAGAAAAGTAAATTGAGGAATAAAAGTATAAAGAAGGAGAAGTTCACACGTATTATTTGGTTACGACTAATATTATCAAATTTTAATATTGGTTACCTAAATCAAATATAAATGATTACTCCTTTGATGCAAATTAGATGCATCATGCAAAGTTTACAAAATAAAAAATGTTCTGACATAAAATTATCAAAAGGATAATGTAAATTAAGAAGAAGGTTCTCGCAGTGAGGTAATAAAAAAATCAAGTTTGCTAACGCGAATCCAAAAAAAAAAAATCCAAAAAGAATTCACGTAGGCAAAATATACTAATGAAATTAGCAAAATATACTATTTAAATGAACAAAATATACTATAGAATCAAACATGTTAACATGGCTATATACACAAATATATTTTGCTAATTTCAATAGTATATTTTGGTTTTTGGATTCTTCTTTTGGTTTCTTTTTGTGAATTTTATATACAAAAATATATAGATTTAATTTTGCTAATTCCTAATTTTCATCTATAGATTTAATTTTCATATATATATATATATATATATATATATATATATATATATAGAGAGAGAGAGAGAGAGAGAGAGAGAGAGAGAGAGAGAGAGAGAGAGAGAGAGAATGATAAAAAGAATCCAAAAAAAGAATCCAAAGACCAAAATATATACTATTGAAATTATGAAAAAATATATTTTTGTATATAGAAAAATATACTCTTGAAAATATATTATTTTTTTCTTAATTTTAGCCATGTTAACATGTTAAATTCAACAGTATATTTTGTTTATTTAAATAGTACATTTTGCTAATTTCATTAGTATATTTTGCCTGCGTGGATTCTTTTTTTGAATTCTCATTACCAAACATATATATATATATATATATATATATATATATATATATATATATATATATATGCTAACAAGAATATCCATAAAAATAATCCAAAAAAGAATCCAAAGACCAAAAAATAATATTGAAATTAGCAAAATATATTCTTGTATTTATATAAATATACTATTGAAAATGTATTATTTTATTCTCAATTTTAACTATGTTAACATATTGAATTTATCAGTATATTTTGCTAATTTGAATTGTATATTTTGCTAGTTTAATCAGTATATTTTTCACGCGTGAATTCTTTTTGGATTCTCCTTAGCAAGCCTGTATATACTAGCTTTATCCCCGCGCAATTGCGCGGGACAACATACATATTTTTTATATAATTTATTTAAATAGAATTATCACGCGTGTAAATTAGCGCGCGTGCGTTTCAACTAAATTAATTTAATCATGACATATTTGAAAATATCATGATATAAATAGATCATAAGGTTCATGAAATTAGTCTACCACGGATATTATTTTCTGATATAATTTGTTTAAATAGCATTTGTGCGGGTGTTTTTAAACTCGATTAATATAATCACGATATATTTGGAAATATATTTGATGTTAATAGATGCATTAATAAGGGTTCATTAAACAAAATTTCATACACACCCATGCGAAATGAGCAAATAAAAAAAGACAAAAAACGAAAAAGGAGAAAAATGAGGTAAAAAAAAATTACAAAAAAAAACTTACAAAATTTCTATGAATATAACTGTCACATGACAAATTTCTATAAAACTTGCATAAATTTGAGGTTACAAAATTTCATACATACCCGTGCGAAATGAGCAAATAAAAAAAATTGGATATCAAAAAAAGAAAAAAAAAATGAGGTCAAATAAAAACTACAAAAAAAAACTCAAAATTGAAAAAATGGCTAAAATGAAAAACTGCCCCCTTTCACGTGTCAATACCTTGTGAAGGGGGTAGCATTATATTAACTATATAATATGCGCCCAGTGCACATTATCAAAATGCACCCAATTGGTTAACAATAATATAGTTATTCATATACCTTGTTAGTTGTTGGTTACCTATTAAAATATTCAGATATATCCAGAATTTATTAAAATTTTTTTTGACACCACATAGTTATTACCATAGATTTTTAAAATAATATTTTTAAATTTTATTCGGTGATTTCCGTCTATGCACAAATGAGTGTGTGGTTTTGGGGTTGGTATTCTGATTATTTAACTATAATTATTTCCGTCTATGCACAAATTTTATTTTAATGAATGATAATTGTCTATATCTTAAAAAATATTTAACTATAATTATTGTCATGTCTAAAATGTGAAAATAGCATGTATATAATATGGGGAGTACTATGATAAATTCATTTTCTTATCATGGACCCATTTTTACAACAAAAAAATTCGAATATTTGTGAAATAATGATATTTTTTGTAAGATTCTAGTGTATATTTATCATTTAATATTATTCAAAACATAAATTTTATAGAATTAATTAATAAATAGTTAAAATTCTTAAAATAATTTTTTGAAATGAGTCAATGATAAGAAAATTGGTCTATCATAGTACTCCCCATATAATATATATTATATTTTGTCTGAAATATGACAATCTAGTTAATATCATGTATACTTTATAACCAAATCTACTCTTATAGTAATAAACTACAAATTCATCACCGAATAAACAAATATATTAATAATATAATTGGGTCCCGCCTATTTTTATATGCCGAGATAAGGTCTCTGATTTATTTTTGCAATTCTGGCATCTTAGTTTATTTATTGTAACATGACAAATTTACAATTTACAATTTACAATTTAAATAATTAGTATTTTGAGTTTTTAATACTTTTTATTAGACATAGCATATATTATTAATAATTTTATTAGAAAATATCACGAATTATCTATTTTACAGGAAATATATTGTGGCCCCCAGATTTGGAGGATTAATAATTGTACGGTATATTGTGGCCCCCAGATTATTTTACAAGGCATATATTAATAATTTGCAAGGATTACATATTTAATTAGTACAGTATAACTAACTATATGCTCTTTGTTAATTAATTAACTGTATTTTGATTTGGATATAGAAAATGCTGTGTTCAAATCTGAGTTCAGAGTTAAATTTTAGCAGCTCATTTACTTTGTCTTTTATTTTTTAAATTATTTTTTACCTTTCTTGCAGAAAAAACACGGTTATTGAATTTTTTTTATATGTAGCCTTATCAAATGCCGAGTTTGCAAAATATTTACGAATTTACACAATTTACAAATCTATCCTGCCGAAAGTGTTTGGGATCTAAATGCAATCAGTGTGTAGATAGGAAACACAATTTACTATTGCTATAATTATTTTTAGAATCCATATATTTAGCATTATGGATACCTTTTTTTTTTTTCCCTCGATGACTGCAATTAGTTGATGGGACTAATATTATTCTGTTGAGATTATTATTAGAGCCGGCAAAGTTGACCCGAACCCGAAAAACCGATCCGAGTAACCTGGAGCCCGACTCGACCTGACTAGACAAAATTTACGAAAATCAAACAACCCGACTTGGACCGATTCGGGACTAAATAACCCGAATCCGAAAGTAGATGTTTTATATGTTATCCGAACTCGACCCGATCCGAAACCGAGTAACTCGAGACCCGAATATAACCCGAATTTACTAGTTGAATCAAATCAATTTGAAATTTTAGTTATTATTTTTGTCCGCAACTAAATTATTTCAAATCCGACATAACCCGAACACATAATTTAACCCGAAAAAAACCCGACCAAAACAAAACCCGACCCGATCCGACTTAACTTCACCCGAAAATAATCCGAACATAAAAATGACCCGAACCCGAAAATATCCACCCGATTATGATCCTACCCAGCCGATTTGCCACCTCTAATTATTATACCCATGAATCAAATATTCAAAAAAGAGGGCATGTAAGTTTCATCTCCGATATCATGGCATTGACTATTGACAGGAACTGCAAATCATCTCCAATTAATAACACCATCAATTAACAACTAATTGCTAAATTTTTTTTGTTAATCATGAATTTGTGCGTATCAATTAACAAAACAAGTATATATCAATTAATATGAGAGTATATATCAATTAACATGAGAGTACGTATCAATTAACATCTAATATAATGCATTTGTTCAAATGTGGGGGATAGTTTGGAAGATGGTTTACAGATGCATTCAATTAATATGGCGTCACCAATTACCATGATAACCATCAAAGAATCCATGATGAAATATGAGAACAAAGTATAATTCCCTTAAAAAAAGGACACATATTTAAACCCCAAACCCTAATTTATTTTTCCCTCTTGACTCATTTTCATTTTTTGGCCGCCTCACTCTCTCGTCAAACGAGGAAAAAACGACGGGAGGAACGAAGGAGGTAATGAACTAACTATTCTTTGTGGCAATCCATCCATGTACAATCATTCACTTCGAACCATGCTGGTTGCACAAACAACGACACATAATTGTAAATCCACATAATAGTTCATATGTGTATATTTTTCTTGATTTGCTTGTTTCTTCGTGGATTTGTTAGGTATTGCGTATATCCAACGTCGAATCTCGCACAAGCACAATAACGAAAGATTATTTTTGTGAATACAAGAACTTTTGTTCCGCAAATGAAAGATATACAAAAGATACATACTAGACTTACTATGGGTCTATTTATAGTCTAATATATATAGACCTTAATGACCACACATGAGGTTAGATATTGTTTAGACACGGTCCATATTCCTCTCATGAACCGAATTATTAATTGCATACAAATAAAATAAAATAAAATAATTACACGCTATCATGACAAGATTTTCTCGTTAAAACTATTTTTTAGGATCAATTAATACACCGGTACTATTGATTGGTCCTTTGATTCATTTGTCAGCCCTGTAGAAAGGGTAAATTAGTAATCATTTTGAGGCTCAATTTTGAGCAAGTTAATTTTAACCTTTTTAATTTTTATAATTAAAATTTTCCATTTTATGGTTCATTAGGAATGTTGATTTTCCATTTTCCATTTTGAGGGGGCATTAAATGGATCTTTTTGTCTTTCTTTTGTATTTCTTTCATTTCCGTGTGTAAGAGGGAAAATATCCCAGCCAACATAAAAAAATAAATAAGTTAAATAAAAATTATAAATTGAAAATAATTGTACTCGAGAATTAATAATTTAAATAAAACTTAAACATAAAAAATAAATTACAAAAAACTTTTGCACAATTTTATTTTATTTAATTTTGTTAGAAAATACTTTGGTAGGCATACAGAATTCACACAAAACCAGCCCATGAACATTAACTGGTGAATACTTCGGCCGTTATAATATGAATCACATATTTGGTCTCATGAAAGAAAAATTCATCCTTGCAAACTTCTCAACCCAATCATGATCATGATCACTACACTACAAACATATCCAGTTTAGAATCAATCATTTAAAAAACGAGTAAATGAAGAAGGCTCGGTGGTCCTCCATCCATTAGTGTCAATGAGACTCGAACCTATAACCTCTCACAACATATGATTTCTTGTGTCTCACACTTAATCACTGGGCCAACCGTAAATCAATAATTTAAAGTTCAAATTATCTTGCAAACTTCTCAACTCAATCAATTTCTACATCGGCTAAACGATCACTATTCAGCCTCAAAATGCCAACCGTAACTCAATCAATTTCGAGTATCAGAATGAGTGTCTTTAACACTTTTGAAAAGAGTATTGGATTTTATATGATATTTTTATTTTTGTACAAAACAACATGAAATTGAGAGACGAAATAATTATCTTCTAGTGGACTTGTGCATTTCAATTCTGATAGAAAAACTTTGAATGATGGCCAAATATAATTGGGGTTTAATATTTAGTGGAGGTAACTTATTCAAGCCCAACGGGTATCGCTAGAGATGACAAACTGACGGATCATGTCGGGTTCGGTGCAAGAGGCAAGACAATGTTTTTCCGTAATTTCGAATACTCAAAATATCTTTTTAAAATGTTCTATCAAAGAATCACCTTTTCTTAGGAGTTCTTCCAAATATATTTATAATCAAATTATATTTTACATGTTTATAATAAAATGATGAATGATTATGAAATAACAAATTCGGAAGTGTTTCTTTCTTGAATATCACTACAAAAATTATACCTGGATATACAAGAGAGGCCATTTGGCATGTCCCAGATTTCACCACCACAAATCTATACCCAAATATGGGCCAAGAATTATATCACCTTTTAGTTTGCTTGTATAAATTTGTGTAACTATCACAATAATAATATCTTAGTACTAGAATTTGTGTTACTTCAGGGTTACAAATGGAAATTTGGAAAATTGAAGATGACGGCTGCATTCCTCTCTCTTTTGTGATGAATTTGATATATAATATCATAATATTCAGAGAATGGATGAGAGAGAAGTGAAGAGAGAGGAAGAGAGACCCATATGTGGGCCCCACATGACGATCCAAAATTTCTACTTCGAACCAAGCAAAATCAAGAACAGATTCAGATTCCTCTCATTATCATGATCAAAATGGTATATTCACAATAATTATTTGCTGTATCGCTGCCAAAAGGAGCAGTTTGAGTGGCGTTTATAACAAAAACAGTCAAAAGATAAAATTTTAGTGGCATTTAAAACATATGCTGCCTAACGGTAAGACATTGGTGTCTCATGTCCAGTATTGCTGCCAACAGATATAGTTTTAATGTGCTTTACCAGGTATAGTTTTCGTGACGTTTAAAACATATACGGCCATTAGGTATAGTTTTAGTGGAATTTAGAACGATGCCAAAAGGGACAGTTTAGTGTTTACAACATATGTTGCCAAAAGATATGGTATTTGTGTTTTGTCCTATATTGCTGCCAAAGGATATAGTTTTAGTGGCCTTTAGGACATGCTGCCGTATGGTATAGCTTTATTAGCATTTAGCCATATGCTGCCGTAAGGTATAATATTAGGAGTAATGATACAGACCACACCTTATTCCCATGAATTGACCACGAATTGCCACGTGGCAGCCAGCTATTGGCTGCAGCTTTCCACCACTTTAGCTGCAGCCAATAGCTGGCTGCCACGTGGCAATTCGTGGTCAATTCGTGGGAATAAAGTATGGTCTGTATCATTTCTGTAATATTAGTGGCCTTAAAGCATACCCTGTCAAAACGCGTTGATTAGTAGTATTTACAACATGTGCTGCCTTTAGGTATAGTTTTAGTGACGTTCACAACATATGCTGCCGTTAGATATAGTTTTAGTGGCTTTTACACATCTGCAGCACTTAGGTATAGTTTTAGTGGCGTCTACCACCAATGCTGCCGTTAGGTATATTAACGTATAGTTTTAGTGGCGTTTAACACAAATGCTGTCGTAAGGTACAGTATTAGTGGCTTTCCCAACATAAGCTGCTGTAAGGTATACTATTAGTGGCGTTCAAACATGCGCTGCTTTAGGTATAGTTATAGTGGCATTTAAGGAAAATGCTGCCGTTTGATATAGATTTAGTGGCCTTTCCGGCAAATGCGGCCGTTTCGGCCATTTTTAGTGGCGTATACTATATATGTTGCCGTAAGGTATAGTATATGTGGCATTTAGAGCAAAAGCTGCGGTCACTAAAGTTTTAGTGGTATTTAAGACAAAAGCTACCGTAATGTACATTTTTAGTGGCGTATACAACAAATGCTGCCGTAAGGTATATTTTTAGTGGCTTATACCATAAATGCTGCCGTAAGATACAGTTTTGGTGGCTTTTGCAACAAATGCTGCCGTTAGGTATAGTATTATCGGCATTTGAGATATCTGCTGTCGTAAAGTACAGTTTTATTGGCATTTAGATATCTGCTGCCGTAAGATATAGTTTTAGTGGCTTTACAACAAATGCTGCCGTTAGGTGTAGTATTATTGGCATTTGCGATATCTGCTGCCGTAAGGTACAGTTTTATTGGCATTTAAATATCTGCTGCCGTAAGGTACAATTTTAGTGGCATTTACGATATCTGCTGCCGTTAGGTACAGTATTAGTGGCCTTTACAGAAAATGCTGCTGTCTGTTGCAGCAGTAGTGGCGTTTACAATATATGCTGCCGTAAGATACAGTTTTAGGGGCATTTACGATATCTGCTGCCGTTAGGTACAGTTTTAGTGGCCTTTACAGAAAATGCTGCTGTTTGGTGCAGCAGGAGTGGCGTTTACCTTATATGCTGCCGTAAGATACAGTTTTAGTGGCCTTTACGATATCTGCTGCCGTTAGGTACAGTTTTAGTGGCCTTTACATAAAATGCTGCTGTTTGGTGCAGCAGGAGTGGCGTTTACCATATATGCTGCCGTAAGATACAGTTTTAGTGGCCTTTACGATATCTGCTGCCGTTAGGTACAGTTTTAGTGGCCTTTACATAAAATGCTGCTGTTTGGTGCAGCAGGAGTGGCGTTTACCATATATGCTGCCGTAAGATACAGTTTTAGTGGCCTTTACGATATCTGCTGCCGTTAGGTACAGTTTTAGTGGCCTTTACATAAAATGCTGCTGTTTGGTGCAGCAGGAGTGGCGTTTACCATATATGCTGCCGTAAGATACAGTTTTAGTGGCCTTTACGATATCTGCTGCCGTTAGGTACAGTTTTAGTGGCCTTTACATAAAATGCTGTTGTTTGGTGCAGCAGTAGTGGCTTTTACAATATATGCTGCCGTAAGATACAGTTTTAGTGGCCTTTACCACATATTCTGCCGTAAGATATAGTTTTGTGGCATTTAGCGCATGGGCTGCCTAAGATTTAGTTCTAGTGGCATTTACGTTACATGCCGCCAATAGTCGAGTTTTAGCAGCATTTACGTCATATTTGGCAAACGCTAAAGTTTTTGGCCTTTTATAACATATTTTGCGAAAAGGTAGCTTTAGTGCCGTAAGGAATAATTTTAGTGGTGTTTACAGCATAAGCTGCAATAAGGTATAGTTTGTGGCGTTTATAATATAGAAAAAAGCTCACTTTTGCCCCCGAAGTGTTCCAAAAAGTACAACTTGCTCCCCAAACTCTAATTTTGTTCATTTTGCCCCCTGAATTCTCATTTTTGCTCATTTTTGCCCCCTCCATCAGTTAAGTGCCCAGTCAGCAGTTAAGTGATGACGTGGCAGTGTGATGTGGCATTTTTTGATGATTGTACTGCTGACGTGGCCAAATTTAAATTATAATATTATATATCCAATAACAAACAATTAAACCCATTAACCCATTTAATCAAATCCATTAAGCCATCATTTAAACCCTTCTCTCTCACCCAGGAAGAAGTGCTCGATCTCTCCTCTCTCACTCGCCATTAAAGAAAGAGAAGCTGCTTCTCTCCGTCGCCAGTCCGTCGCCAAGGTTCTCTCCGTCGCTAAGCTTCTCTCCGTCGCCGGTTAGCTCCTCTCTTTCTCTTTCTCTTTCTCTTTTTCTCGATGGCTTTCTCTTTCTCTCTCTCGAGTGGAATTCTAGCTGAAATTTTCTCTCGATTTAGTTGATTTGTCCCCAATTTTCTGAAATTAGGGTTTTGAGTGGAATTTTAGGGTTAATTTTTGCCAAAAAACAGCAATTTTCAGCAAATTAGGGTTTTTCCAGCAAATTAGGGTTGATTTCAGAAAAAAAAAACAGCAAATTAGGGTTAATTTCAGCAAAAAAACAGCAAATTAGGGTTAATTTCAGCCATTTTCAGCAAATTAGCATTTTTTTTTGTCCAATTTCAGCAAATTAGGGTTTTTTTTTGTCCAATTTCAGGGCTATTTTCAGGGATTTCAGGATTTTATGCGATTTAGCATGGAGGGTTCATCATCAACAGGTACATTTTATCAATTTTTTCGTTTCATTTTTTTTTCCAGCGATTTCAGCCCCCACACCCCATGACCAGCCCCCCACGCGATGACCGGCCCCACCCCATGACCAGCCCCCCACGTCCAGCGCCCCGCGCCCCCCCCCCCCCCCCCCCCCCCCCCCCCCCAGGCCCCTGGGCCCCATCCCCCCCCCCCCCTGCAGCCCTTATAATAGGAGCCGATTTATGGCGGGTTCGAGACGTAATATATCAATTTTCTTAAAAAAAAATTAGAATTAATTTATTTTGAAATTTTAGGGACAAGGCCGAGTTTCGGGAGAAGCGCATTTAGGTGGTGCCCTTGTTGCAATGCTCGTTTGGGTTCGAGTTAGGAAGCGTTGGATCTGAATTCTTTCTAATCCTCTCTCTTCGTGGTCTTCGAATTTGGAAGATAATTTATCATTGTAAAGATTATTGCCACTGTTTCTACTTATTGATGTTAATTGGTATTGTATTTTTTGGATATTTTTTATTAATTTTCGAACACAAGTTTATTAATTTTGGTACCAATCGATTTTTGTGAATATAAAAGATTAAAAATTCAAAATACAAGAATAATTTTGGTACCAATCGAACACAAATTTATTAACAATTCAAAAATATACAAGATTAAAATTTCATATACTTGACAATTTCACATAATATAGTATAATAAATTAGAGGGAAACAACACAATTAAACATTATTAAATCAAATCGTAACAATAGCATATAGTATAATAAATCCAGAGTCAACACATAATATAATATCATAACATCAAACTCGAATTCATCAAGCTACGACACACAACATAAACATGCACTTCAAAGAAACGCGAATATACAATTGTAGAAGGACTTATTTGGAAAGTTACCATCAACAACAACAACGAATTTCAGTTGCCACCGAAAGTGTTCTCGCCACTGTACGTCATGTACAGAAACCCGTCTTCGTCCTTGTTCTCCTCGTATATCACTGACATCATCGCAGCTTCGCAAAATAACATTGCAAAAATACTTAATATTATTTTTGACGAAAATTGAATTGAGAAGAAATTGAAATTTACCAGTCTGAGGAAGGGTATTTTTGACAAAGATAAAGATGGCCTTTTCGGCACTCAGTTTAATCCTCTTGCGTACCACATAAACAAACTGACCGACAGTCAGATCTGCTGGTACCAAATACCTAAAATAAAGTTACAATAATAATTAAATAATTGGGTATTTTGGAAAATTTTGAAAATGAATTGTATACGAACTTTTTCTTGTCAATTTTAGGAATGTCGCTTCTTTCAGCCCTCTCAACAATGACCTAAATTGAAAATAATTAGGGAAGATAAGTTAAATCAAAGTATTTCAATAATCCCGAAGAGGTTGGAGCCAGCCCCTAAACCCTAATTTTGGTCCTAACTAAACATAATTAACCCTAAATTAACATAATTAGCACTATGTTAACCCTAATTTTGACTCTAAACCCTAAATTTGATCGAAATTAATCCCATTGTCTCTCAATTTGACTGAAATTTTGCCGAAATTTGCGAAATTTGCAAAATTAATCCTGAAATTTGCGAATTTTTGCTGAATTTTTGCTGAAAATGGCTAAAATAACCCTATTTTGCTGAAAATTTCCTGAAATTTGTGGAAAATAACCCTAATTTCAGCAAATTTGGGTCAATTCAACTAAAATCGAGAGAAAAAGAGAGATGAGTCGATCGATCGAGAGAGAAAGAGAGAGAGAGAGTGAGATCTGACCTTAGTCCAGAGAGAGAGAGAGAGAGTCGAGATATGGGCGATACTCTCGCTTGCTTCTGTCGAGAGAGGAGAGCTCGGTGAGAGAGAGATTTTGGCGAGAGAGAGAGAGTGGCGTCGTGAAGCTTCTTCCCAGCTAATGGCGTCTCGAGATCGAGAGAGAGAGAGACAGAGAGAGAGAGGGGTTGAGTGAGTTGAGTGAGTGGGTTTGGGTTATAATAATGGGTTTGGGTTAATAATGGGTTTGGGTTAATGGGCTCAATTTAATGGGTTAATGGGTTTAAAGAGTTGTATAATTTAATATTCTAAATTTGGCCACGTCAGCAGTACAATCATCAAAAAAATGCCACATCACACTGCCACGTCATCACTTAACTGCTGACTGGGCACTTAACTGATGGAAGGGGCAAAAGTGAGCAAAAATGAGAGTTCAGGAAGCAAAATGAACAAAATTAGAGTTTGGGAGGCAAATTGCACTTTTTGGAACACTTCGGGAGGCAAAAGTGAGCTTTTTTCTATAATATATGCTGCAAAAGGCACTCAAGATTAGTGGCGTTTATAGCATATGCTGCATAAAGAGTGGTATGATTTTAATTTCAACAGCCCTGATCCTAGACTAATCGGCTGGACTTCATTAATCAACAATCTCGTGACATGTCATTCTCTAAACAAAGTTACATTATTGAACGAAGATGAAATAGAAATAGAACCTTCTTAAAATCTGAAATTAAAAATTACACTTGTAAAATCTTATAATCAAAATACGTCTACAAAATTTGAAAATTGCAAAAATACCATTTAAAACTTCCTGTAAATCTCAAGTATCCCCCTGCAAAATGTGGAAAATGTGAAAAATGAACAATAAATTAAAATTACTTCGACAATGTGCTTTACCTGTTGCAGACATCACGGAGACACATTATGAGACGGCACATAGCGTGTCGCACTGACTGACCTTTCGTTTTCATTTCTGACTGCTTGGGCCCACTTGCCTTTTTCGGAGCCTTTGCGAGTTCAAACAGGGTTTTGCAGTCCTTCTCTTTGCTTCGTCTTTTTTTGTAGCGAAAGTACCGCCTCGATTAGCGCATGGAAGAAGCTACACCTGTCCTCTTCTGTCGGCTTGTCTACTTCATACCTAATTATCAAAAGAAAAGAAATATGAATAATGCAGGGGCTTTTTGCAATTTTTTCACAATTAAGTAATAATCGACGACAAAAATTAACAACAGATTGAATTAACAAACCCTAAATTGAATCACTCTTGGATGAAATCGTCTCATTCTTACTCGATATGTGCTTCGAAGAAGCTACATCTGTCCTCTTCTCTCGGCTTGTCCACTTGATCATACCTAATTATCAAAAGAAAATAATATATGAATAATGGAGGGGCTTTTCCAAAAACACCAGCGAAATCGAAGAACACTGAGTTGTAGCGATGAATTCATATGCGTATACTGAAGTTCGAACAAAAAAGAAAAGAACATTACCTTGAGGTGAAGAACGCCACCGCAAAGTCCACCATTGCCATCGTCTCCAGTGAGCTCAAGATGCTTCATTACCGAAAATACACTTTCCTGAATCGTGGTGACGGCCTCGATCCAGGCCTCTAACTCGGCTCCCTAAAAAATCTGATAGTAAATAATTTGCATATTTACATTGATATTTTCTTAAAATCAGAAATTTTTTTTTGAAAAATTGCCAAAAAATAAGATCTTGTATGCGTCAGTGATGGCGAATTTATTGTTTCACAATGCAGCCCGGTACGGCCATGACTCGAGCCAGTGCGACAGGTCTCTTCCCACCGAATTCCATAAGTGGAAAGAGTCAATTCAATAAAAATTACAAATATGCCCTTTGATCAAATAAACGAAATTAAAAGAGATTGAAAGGTTTGAATTAGAAAAATACCATGCAAAACTATAAATACAGAGTTGCGAATTCGCAACGTACCCGGTCATAGACCTCTCGAAAATATATTTCAAATATACACCTTCTATCAAAACTTCCCAAACCCCAAAAATAACCTTAAATGAAGAAAATTTCACACAAAAATCTATTGCGGATATAAAATACACGAAATTTTCAATCCCCATCCAAAATGTAACAAATTTCAAAAGAAACGTAGAAATGTTATCTTGTGAAAAAACCCCTAAGATGCAAAAAATTCCCTCAAAATTTATTTCAATTATACCCCTTTCAGAATTTTTTTCAAACATATCCCTTGAAAGATGCAGAAAATTTCAAAAAGCCCTGCAAAATCTAAAAAATTGCAAAGGAAATCCTATTATAAACAAATTAAATTTGGGAATATTATAGCTATGTGGAATCCAGTGGGTAAAAAATAAACATACTTATAGTATGTACGACGCAATTTTTCTGGAATTCAAAAAATAAACAATTAAAGTACTAAAAAAATATAATAAATGAATAAAAAATAGGAAACCTTTTTAGGATTCTAGAGTCGAGTTTATCGTTACAGCTAATATCATAAATACCATAAAACCCCTGACTGTCAATAAATGTTTTCTATTGATTGATTTAATTTTGAAAAGGGATTCGTCATAAGTCTGAAAAGATAAAAATAAATAGACCGTTAAAAAATCTGAAAATTCTAATAATTATGCCGTTTTTGTAAAGTTTGAAAATTAAAAATGTACGACTCTAAAATTCAAAAATATCAAAATGATATTGTATAATCCGAAAAGATTGAATTTATCCTTGCAAAATATGAAAGTATGAAATATAGCCCCAAATATATCCTTATAAAAGCCCAAAAATCAAATATATCTAAAACCACAAATATATCCTCATAAAACTCATATATATCAAAAATGTGTAAATTAAAAAAAACTTGCATAATCTGAAAAAAATCATATATGTCCTTATAAAACCTGAACAAAAATCAAATATATCCCTTTAAAATCATTTATGCCCTTATAACACCCGAAAAATCAATACCCTTCTAAAACCCAAAAAAATCAAATATACTCCTGTAAAATAATTTATATCCTTCCGAAAAAATCAAATATACCCATGTAAAATTATTTATACCCTTATAATATCTGGAAAAAATCAAATATACCCCTATAAAATGTGAAAACAAAAAAAATCAAAATTTTTAAAGTATCTAATATGCCCCTCTACAATATGAAAACTATTAAACCAAAACAAAAAATGAACAGTAAATATTTAAATATTAAAATGAAATAGATATTTTTAAAGATTTTATTACCTATTGGCTTGTAGTGTAGTTCGGGGAGAGTTTAATTATGGTACTGTCACAGAGACAATTACTTCCATGTCGATGTACTCGACGAAAAAGTCTCGAACACGCAAGCCTCTTCCCCCTCGATCATAATTTATCGATTTAGCTACCTCATCGTCTTCCGACAACTCGAGTCCATCACTTCAGCCCTGAAAATCGACAAATGTGGGGATTGCAACAGATCTTTACGGAATTGAAACCATTCGAAAATTTGAGCGGTCGATCGATATCGATAACATCTGAAATTTAAAATAAAAAAACCATTATGTAATAATTAAATTGTAAATTTGGACTAAACGATTTTGAAAAACAAATTTCATAAAAAGAGAAGGATGATAATTCACCTGAGATACTGAAATCGGCTCAAGAATATGTACAATTAGGCATCGAATTGTGTAAACCCCAAATTTCAGAAACAAAATTTGGAGAGGAAGTGAAAAAACCCTGCAAAATGCATTCAATCATACACAAATCCAGGACGAATGAAAGAAAAAACTAACACTACAACAAACTCAAGTGGAGAAATCGAACCAAAGAAGGATTACCTTGACCCGAGCTCAAATCTCAGGCAGGGTAGGATTTCGTACTCCGAGCAGCGGCCGTTAGGGTTTCGTCGATTTCGTGGGTAGGGTTTCGAGAAATCGCGTTTTGGTTCTTTTTTGTTCTGGCGAGCGGAAAAGATAAGAGAGGGAGTCGTTCTAGTTCTGGCGAGCGGAAATCGCGTTTTGTTCCTTTTTCCCTCTGACGGAGCTAACGGTTTGGGTGTTGGGTGTTCTTCTGAGAGCAAGAGAAGCCAGAGGAGAGGAAGTGATTAAATAGTATGTTGCACGTAGATACGGGTAGCGTATCCGATACGGATACGACAATACGACAATTTTCAAAAAATCACGGATACGGATACGGCTATATAATTATTAGTTTAATATTTTTATATTATATATAATTAATAAATTAGTAATAAATTAAATAATAAATTAATAATATTTTTAAATTAAATATCATGACAATAAATAATATCAATCAAATAATACAAGTATCATAAAACTATCATAAATTTGTTTTAGAAATATTTTAGAACTAATTTAGAATTATCCTGTACGTATCCTATATAATTTATTTAAAAATATTTGGGCCAAAATATATAATGGGCCGAAGTATCCTAAATAGAGTATCCCAGCCGTATCCTGGACGTATCCCCAGCCGTATTCTGCCGTATCCTGTCGTATCCCCGCCGTATCCGAAAAAAATAAATATTAAAATATTCGGATACGCCACGTGACGTATCCGATAAGTATCCGAACCGTATTGCACCCGTATCCGTATCGGATACGCGTATTCTCAGGATACTTCTGCATTTTTGAAGTATCCGCATAACACAGATTAAATATTATCCATTTGAGAGCGTAACACAGATTAATAGAGTGTGTGTGTATATATATATATATATATATATATATATATATATATATATATATATATATATATATTGATTAAATGGAGAATGTTATTTGTTCTCCATTTATTTCTTATTTATTTTCTTAAAAACACGATCTGTGTTATGCACTCAATCATTGAATCATGAATCTATTGACAATATATTATTTATTTATTTATGTTCTTTGACTAAATTTTTTAACATCATTTCTTTCTTATTGTAGTTTCAAAAATGGGAATTCTCATTGCAGCCTTATGATAAATATATAATCATAAAGAAGAAATATTCTAATCATATGATAAAATAAATATAGGATATGTTGGATTTTCTTATCCCGAAATTGTATTTGCAAAAATCAGAAAAGAGTAATAAATTCCCCACTAAGAAGTGAAGTTCAATGCAAAATACAAAAAATGAGAAACTTTTTTTAATAACAAAATAAATAATGATATGTCTTCGACCGTCTGTCGTACTTGAATTTTATGTTCTCGTCCAAACCGAATTTATGTATCGCATACTCACATGTGAAGCCACAACATCAATTTTTAGCTTAGAACCACCTGAAATAGATATTTCCAGTTATGGATGTGACTGGACATATGAACAATAAATAAAAAATTGCCAAGATGAATTTGAATCTAAAATGTACAAAACTTGTTCGTATAAAATATTCATCAGATTATACGGATCAAAATAGATATACCTTATATCAAATAAATATCCATTTCCTGTCAATTTGGGTGAAATTAGACTGATATTGTATGCAATTTCAATTAGGTAACGATATGCCTAATAATCTTGTTGAATTTGATTTAATTGAAAAAAAAAACCCTAAATTACTTTTCATGAGTAACAAAATAATAGAGCAATAAAAATGCGCTCAGGTATTCACTTAATTACTTTTCATGAGTTTTTCTTTTTATTAATAAATTTTCTTTCTTTATTTATGCTCTTTTACTAAATGAATTTAGTATCATTTCTTTCTAATTGCAGTTAGAAATAAGTGGAATTCTCATTGCAGGTTATGATAAATTTATAATTATAAAAAATAAATATTCTAATCATATGAAAAACAATTAAGATATATTGGATCATATCCTCTTATCCCGAAATTGTATTTGCACCAACTAGAAAAGAGTAATAAATTCCACACTAAAAAGTGAATGAGAAAATAATAATAATAATAATAAAATAAATAATGATATGTCTTCGACCGGATACCCGTAATTGGATTTTATGTTCTCGTCCAAACTGAACGTATGTATCGCATGCTTCACATGTGAAACCATAAGTCCATAACAGCATTTTTTAGCTTAAAACCACCTGAAATAGATATTTACAGTTGTGAATGTGATTGGATATAAGGACAATCAATAAAAAATTGCCAAGATGTTGGATTTTGGTTAAATTTGAATCTAACATATACAAGAGATTGTTTTGACACTTGTGTGTGTGGTAGAAACCACCCGAGTTCAAAACCCGTCAAAAAAAAAAAGAGGAGCAATGCTTCCATACACCAAAACTTTTACCTAATTTGTTGATAGATTTAATCCAAACCGCATAATTCCAAAGGGTATTTTAGGAAACACAATCTTCAACAGGTAAGTGGAGGTACTACTTACTAGATTAGTGAGTAATGACTTAAATGAGTAAATACCGAATGCATCATGCATGCTGACATTAATTACATGACTTCACTGGAGATTTTATGTGACATGAAATACGATTGTAGGTAACAAAATTATACAAATTAATTATATCTTATTTATTAGTTACGAGTTATTATAATAAACTAATAATATAACTTACCCAGCGCATTGTAAATAATTATATTGTTATGTGTAATAAAAACTGTTAGGAAATAAATTGTCGAAGTCTTTGGTCATATAGAAAGATTGATACATTTTTTTTGTTTCATTTAAGACTGTCAATGATTGATTAAGTTGACTCCTAATTAGACATGATATTATTTTATATATTAAAATATATGTTGATAGTAAGAAAATATTGATATTAAAAAATAATATATTTATCTTTTTGTTATTTTATTTTAGACTCATATTTATTCAATTTATTTGTGTAAAATTATCACAGTCATTTCAATAATTAAATTATGATATGTAGAAAAATGTGAACATTGAATAATTAGATTACTTTTTACATAATACAATTTTAACTATTTTATTTACATATTATTATTTACTTTAAAAAATTATAAATATAAGAAATCCATATAATACTAAGTTGATTAAATTTGTGTTTTTAATCATACAAATTTAATATTAAATTTTTTAAAACTAATAGTAATTAAAAAATAGTTTATACATCTAAATAACTTCTTGAACTTGTAAACACCTATCAAATGATATTATTATTTTTAAAAATATAATTTTTAAAAAAAGTATATGATATAAAATAATTTATATTATACAATGACACTGATACAAAGTGTTATTATTTGATTTTGAAACATGAGATTTTGTTATTGTAAAACATATACATAATCTTAATCATAGATAAATTATTTAAACTAATTTTGTTATGAGATGAGATTATCAATATTATCATACAAATATATATTTTATATTACAAAGTGAAACATAACTAACATGTTCGCCGTGTAGCGTGAATATTCTCCTAATTTTGTATCTTTTTAAATTATGTTACATGTCCAAATTTGAAGAGTTCAGACATTTAATGCTAACAAATTAATATATAATGTTATGAACATATCAAATATTATTAATATTTTTTAAAATTGTATTTTTAAAATTATAAATATATTCACTTGAATTTTATCTTTATTTTGTGTTTCATTTTATCATTTTTCTCACATTTTTTCTCCAACTTAAAGTTATGAAAACAAATATGATGATACCGGAAAATGATGTACTTTCGGTGAAAAAAAGGTAGATCGAAAAATAAAACATATACGTTGATATACAAATACTTAAAATAGTGCATTGACCTTGAAGAACAATATATTGACAAGAAAATATATACATGGACATCGAAAAATGGTATATTGAGAGAAACATTGTTAAGTTAACAACAATAACGTCCTACTTTTAGAGAAAATAATAATGCATTAATAATGAAACACATATATAATATATTAACAGCAAAGTGTTGTATATACTCATATATTAACAAATTGAATATAATTTTTAAATAAATGTATTAAGCTTTATAATATGATTTTTATTAATATATGTAACTTAAGATTTGGAATTTCGAATCTAGACAGAAACTAAAGATACAAGTTCATGATCTCAAGTAATTTTTGTGATAGTATTTATTTTAGTTTTGAACATGAATTATTATTATTATTTGTCAATTGTCATAATAAAATTTTGTACTCACTTCAGTTCAAATTATGTGCACGAGACATTTATTTTACTCTTCCCTTATATACGCAATTAGGTGAGATAATTATTGCAAATAAATACACTTATAATAATCTCCAATATGAGACGTGATTTTCTGGTACGTTCACTTTATATAAATGGAGAGGAATTTATAAAGCCCATGTTAGGTTTGGTGTTCTTAATTAACTGATATTACTTATTTGCCCTCGATTAAATGCATGGGTAACCGGCTGGTAACAGGCTGAATGAAAAAAATACCTGCCGAACTCGATTTCCAAGATTTATGTAGTTAATATGAACCTTAGATCTTAAAGATTGGATGGTCCAAAAAAATTTGGTGTATGGAAGAATTTCTCAAAAAAAAAAGATTGTTCATATATAATATTCATTGAATTAATTATACAGATCAAAACAGATACCTTACGTGAAATAAATAACCATTTCATATCGATTTGGGTGAAATTAGACTGATATTATATGTAATTTCAATTAGGTAACGATATGCGTAATAATCTTGTTGAATTTAATTTAATTGAAAAAACCCATAAATTAAGACAGACAACTTACATGAAATTAGAACTATTTAATGTAAATTCACGGCAGACTTCATAGCCTTGATTTTAGGCAACACTTCCTCTGCTAAGTCTGGTCGGTGTCCTCTCATCATAGAAGTGCACGCGATGCCCAAGGATGCCAATTCTGTAGCCTCATTTATTGGCCATTTACCTGCTGAACTATCGAGTTCCTTTTCCAACTGTTTCTTGTTCACTGCTTTTTCGACAATATGGTGTATATTTCTTGGACCTTTACCCGTAACCAATTGCAATAGTATGATACCAAACGAAAAAACATCAGATTGTTTGGTCAGCTCATTATGTGCGTTGTAATCGGGGTCAATGTAGGGCAATGAGCCATGTGGCATTCTTGTTTCATAGAACTTTGTTTTGTTTGCACTGGTTTGGTCCAGCTCACGAGACATACCAAAGTCGCTAAGCTTGCACGCCATATTTGAGTCCAGCAAAACATTTTCAGGGTTCAGGTTGCCATGGACGATGCCATTTGGCTTTATAGAGTGGAGAAAGATAAGGGCTGAACACATATCGGAGGCAATGCGGATGCGATTTTGCCAGGAAAGTGGCTGATCGGTTTTTTTTCCAATGGTTAGGTAGGTTTCTAGGCTGCCAACGGGTAGGTACTCGTAAACAATAGCCCGGACATCCGTACTACTATGGACTCCGATGAGCGATACGAGGTTTGGATGTGTTACCTTACTAAGGGTTCTCACCTACAAAATTATGTAACTTTTATGTAACTTTTGTCTACTCCAGATACCAGGATCGAAACTAAAAAGACGAAAGTAATTATTATTTGTCTAAACAATTCTAATTCTTCTTAAAACAAGAATTACGTACCTCATGATCAAACTCTTTGCCGCCTTCGGACTGCTTTACAATTTTTATAGCAACAGTTGTGCACCGAAGGGTGCCCTTGTAAACAGTACCAAATGCACCTTCTCTAATCTTATGCGACTTATTGAAGTTATTGGTCGCTTCTTGGAGCTCCGAATAACTGAATTCTGTGTGTTTCACATCGCAACTAGAAGATGCCCCCGCTTTCCCTTTACGTACCTCCTCCAGTTTTTTTAAAGTTTGGTCCTTTTGTTTTACGGCGATATCTCTTTCAATCCGCAATTCCTCCAAATACTTTCCAGTTATTTCAATCGACTCGATTGCCAGCTCAGAAGCTTCCTTGTATTCGTTCCGCTCGAGTAGATCATGAAATCTTTTTACAACCTGTTATGAACAAAAATATTTACCATAAAATTTAATTTACAATGGTTTGACTATTTATCATTCCTCTTTCTTGCAATTAACTTGCGTAACTTCAGGTTTTTTTTGTTTGTTGCTGATTTGGTTGAAATCATTATTTTCATATTGTTTTTTAAGGGATTTAATCCAGGTTACTTCCGCCACAAGCAATGCCCGAACTATCACCCAATTTTACTGGTATTATTTTTTTCTTATTGAATGAACAATTTTATTTGTCCAACTTTCTTTCTTTTTTTTGAAGGAAAAGAGAGGGGATATTTGTCCAACTTTCATTGTTTCATATCAATGAGAATTGGTAAATTGTCGCCTCCGGAATCTTGCTGTCCTCCTTGAACCTCACGGGATGATATTGTTTTCTCTGTTTATGCCAAACAAATTTGTCGCATCCGTCCTCCAGTCCAAGATGACACACTCAAAAATTCTGTCGGGCCTTTCTCTCGTGCCAATTTTGTGTGTGTGCTTTGAATTTTTTAGATATTGATCGGAATTAGGGTATTAAGTACTGACTTCAACCTATTCGGACTAAATCAGGATTATTATTTTGGGTGAAATTTCGATACTAGTTTAAAACCGGAATATTTATAATTTTGTGTACTAAATTAGGTATTGACATTGACTTAGTACTGGTTTGCACTAAAATTAAGAATATTTTTGGATATTAAATACATGTCCAACTAAAATGCTAATATTTTGATATGTTCGTTATATGATGTATTACTGTTACTATTGTGCTTTTCTCTCTAATGGTACTCTATGTGGTCTAATGGAGCAGAGCAGTTCACCCAATTTCAAAAAGAATAATTAAATACCCCGTTAAATCTCAAAATCTGATAAGTTTAGTTAATTAAAATTTAATTTAACATAATCTGATCACCATTTTAGTATTTTTTTTTGCTTCTTTAAATAAATAATACTGATTATTGAGTGTAGAAATCAATTTATCATTTGACGTAATATATCATTAGAATTTGATTATATGCGAGTGTTGTTTATGCACAATTGCGTATACCTAATATAATCAGAGCAAATTCAGCTCAAAATAAAACAGAAGCAAAATGAAGATCACTTTTTTCCCGTTTGTAGGCAAATTGGTAGTGTATTAAATAATAATTAATTTTTGCTTTTTAGCTTTTTCTTATTCTTAGGCATTAAAGATATATTTATGAAGCATCATAAGTTACTATTATCTACACATTTAACCGAAATTTTTTGAATGGAAATTTTGAAAAAACTAAATATTATTTATGAAACAAATCATGAGATCATATATATTTTATATTTTCTTCTTTATCATTTATCTTAGCAATTGTTCTAGAAAACTAAATATCAAGTACACATGTAAAAGTTATAGAGCTGTATAAAATACTTTCCTACCATGAATCAACAAAATCCTAGTCGAAACTAGACTATAATAAAACAAATAATGAGAAAGAAGGAAACATAAAGACTTACATCATTTTCCTCCATGAGTGAGATCTGCAGAGGGAATGAAGAAAGAGATCTGGATCTTTAACTCTACAGGAAGACTAAAACTAAATGGTTTATGGGTTGAAGAACTTGAACATCCATTCAGATGCACTTGTATTTATTGCTCATGTATTGGGCATTGAAGTCAACTTCCATAAAGTCAATGGTTTGAAGAAGCAATGTGACCCTACGCTACCTAATGGCTGCCAATTGGCATAAATAATTTAGATTATGACTGACAAAATATTCATGTTTCTCTCTTACTATTGTATCTTATTATTGTATCGGATACGTATTATGTAAATATAAATATTAATATGTATATGTATTAAACCAATATATAATAATTAGGTACAAGTTTCAAATATAATTATTTAAATTTATCATATATTTCAACACATTAATTGGTACTAAAAAAACCAGAAAAAAGTGTGACACACTATTTTCATTGTAATTACATGAACAATCTGACTAAAGTGAAATGGACGGATTTTTCAAGACAAATCAAATATGACGATGCAAAATGCAACGAAAGCAATGGAAACATTATTGTTATGGTCAAGCTAATGTTAGAATTGTAAAGATCTCATATTTATTTTTTATTAGTAGTAGTCGAATATAGTATTGTTTTTGTTTTTTATTTTTGTAAGAACACTTATGTATCATAAACAATAAACGATAATTTGCTGGATATCATTCAAAAAATAATATCTTCTTTATAAATTGGGATATTATCAATTAAGAAGAATGAAGCAAGCAAGACAACGAGGTATTATGGTGCTCCAAGGCTATTAAGGACCAATCTAATTTTACAAATTTAGGCAAAGCAGGTAATTTTACACACTAGAATATACCTTACCTACTCTGTGAGGCAACTCCTATAAAATTTCTATAAAGTCAGCTTCTCAACATAATTAAACATTCGTGACACATCAATAACACGGTATAAATCAATATATGATGATTTACAAAAACTATTCCTAAACTACTAACCAATATTTGAGTGATTATATATATAAGAGGTCATTTACTGTGCCCCCCAGATTTCCCAAGACATTGCCGATCTGGGAGATTCGTGGTTAATGATTTTTTTAATTAACACAAATAAATTCGATTAGTGATTAATTAGTATTGAATTAAGATACATGTGAATTAATCATTAATAATTAATATTCATTAATTGTTAATTGAGTGGAGTTGGGTTAATTAAGATGGGGATTAATGGATAATTGTACTGATCGAGGGTGCAGGAGTGGATTTGAGGGGCACGGTATAATTTTCCTATATATAACTATATAAGTGAACATGGAGAATATTCAAAATCAAGTTAAACATGTGCATAATACATGAAGACATAACTGACAACACAAAATATCAAATACACAATGAGGAACGAGGAATGATGAATGATCATGGAGTGAAAATAAACTTGGAAGCAAACACACAAAGATCAATAGTTCAAGAAAGACGTCAACATACAAGTAATATTCTCACTCTCGTAACACATATATAGCAAAAAAGAAGTTTCTAACAAGTTTACAAACCTTCAAAATATAACTAAAACAATTTTTTATAAACAAGTATTTCAGAACGCTATCAGTTCGAACCCTATCTTGAACCGTTGAATCGGAATAAATAAGTTTTTCAAACCAGAAATAAAACACATTTTTAAATTACATAGTTTGTTCGAACATAATTTCCAATCGTTCGAACGGACACCAATATATTATTTTTTACCACTATTCGGACAAATGATACTCTGAGCCGTTCGAACGGACCATAATATTAATTACCAAATATTTCATAAACGACTACTATGATTTGATTTTATGAATTTTGTATAAAACGTTTGAACGGGTCATATCACCCGTTCGAAGAGATGTCCATGAATTTAGCCAATCTGTCGTGGCCTTTGAAAAACTTCTATATTTAAAATAATTTGGACGGACCATTATTTGCGGTCGAACGGAACCAAATAGATTCCGAATTTGCAAGGGTTCTTCTCATACTATAAATAGAAGACACCCCCAAGCATTTCACATGTCAACAACAATTTTCCGAAACATACTCTCTTTTGTTAGCTTATTTTGTGAAGTGAGTTTTGTGCGATATTAAAGAGAAATGGAGAACCTGGATATCCTGGATATCCTACAAAGATGGAACGAGTCCTTATGAAAAATAAAGGCGCCCACGAAAGCTAAATTTTTCGCTTGACTTGCGATAAATGATAGAATTCTAACCGATGATAATCTAATCAAAATGAATTGGACGAATGTGCAAAATTGCCAAAATTGCGGCATAGAAAGCAAAACGGCTCCACATCTTTTGATCGATTGTAGGTACGTCAAGAGAGTATGAAACGCGGTGGGCCACCCGGTCCCCACCAACCTACCAGTCCCACCTCCGTTCTACAATTTTGGGAGTCGATGCGAGACCGCAAGTCTGGAGAGGAAAAAAAGATCGTCGATACCCAATTCATCACCACCATTTGGGGGATATGGAAGGAAATAAACGCACGAATCTTTCGGTCAACGCGAACCGAGGCACCGAGCACGGCGACAAGGATAAGGCAAGAAGGCAACCAATGGTTCCGTTTTTGCTAAGACGACTTAACCATAGTTAGTTAGAGTGTGATTAGTCTCATTTTTTACATTTTTCGTGTAAAATCTCAATTCAATGTGTTAAACCTCGCTTTAATATATTAAAAAAAGCTATACGCTTCCTTAGTTCTCAAAAAAAAAATGAAGAGAAATGGAGCGAGTCTATTAGATACATCATAGAGTGTAATAGGCTAATGTAAGCATTGTGATTTTTAGTTTATTGGCTACGAGAATCATAGTTTGTTTGTGCGAAGCAACTCCCGCATTTGTAAACTCTTGTTCAAGTCAGTGAAGAGATCGTCAAAAGGTCAAAGATGTAGGCGTACTTGCGAATGCGAGAATGTCGCCTGTAAGTGTAAGCCGGACTTTCTAAACACACTATGTGTTTTTTGACAAGTCTATTCCCTATATTACTGTAACATCATATCACCTCATACTCTCTACTTTTATTATATTTCTTAAGCCTAACATGTTTACTTAGTTAATTTACATTTCTGCGCATTTTAATTAGGCCAAGTAATTTTAATTAGGTCAAGCAATTTTAATTAGGCCATAATTATTAGTTAAGCCTAAAAGTACGGTCTATCCCATCCCCTCGTCATCTCGGACCAACGATTGATTGGTATCAGTGAAGATAATAGACCTTCAGATTTTAATAACTTGTATTAAAGATCGAGATGGCCCTAAAAGCTATGTTACACAACTATTTCAAAAAAGCAAAAGTATTCCGAGAATACGCGTATCCTATACGGATACGGTACGATACGGTTCAGATACGTTACGTGACGTATCTGAATATTTCAATGTTTTTTTTTATACGGCGGGAATACGACTGTGATACGTTCAGAATACGACTGTGATACGTTCAGAATACGGTTGAAATATTCCATTTAGAATACTTCAGACCATTATATATTTTGGTCCACAACATTTTTAAATAAATTATATATGATATTATGATACTTCTTGATTAGTTTTAGCATACTTCTACATTAGTTCTAGAATATTTCTAGAATAAATTTATGATATTCGTATTGTTTGGTTGATATTATTTATTGTTATGAAATTTAATTTAAAAATATTATTAATTTATTAATTATATATAATGCAAATATATAAAAATAATAATTATATAGCCGTATTCCTATCCGTGATTTTTTTTAAATTGTTGTATCGTCGTATCCGTATCGTATCGGATACGATATCCGTATCCGTATCCGTGCAACATAGTCCAAAAGTCGTATACATAAATAATTTAGAAGTACTTCTTCCGGATAAACTAGATTTTGAAAAATTGGAGGTTACGAAAACGTTGCATATGAAATATCATAACACTATCCAAACTTGAACATATAGTTAGAATTAATAGTATAGTGATATAGTGTTAGATTTAATTATTCAAAATATTATTTTAACTAACCTAACCAAATCAGTATATAAATTAGTGAATGATTGCACTAGTGTCCCTAAAATTTTGCGTGCGCTTTTAGATAGATTTGAAGGGAATGAGAAGTTAAATCAATTTGAAAATTCCTTGATTATCGAAGATGAATCGATTGGATGATGTGAGATCAGCAAATATTCAAAGGGGGAAGACATCTTGTCTTGCAAAATACTTGATGGGGAGTGGCAAAAAAGATTGGATGGATTAATTATTATTTTTAATTGACTTATTTAAATATTAATTGACACATTTAATTGACACGTTAATAATTAATAATATGTTATTATTAGTATATGTTGATTAACGTATCAATTCAATTAAATGACCAATTAATCACTAATCAAGTCGATTAATAATAATAATCAACTCATTTAATTTATTTTTGTCATCTTATCAAAAATGTTTTTTCTTTTTAGTTTGAGGGACACCATATCAAACCCCTATCCAAAATGGATGCATGCTAAAAGAGTCCCTAACCAACTTCAAAGTTGCAGATACACAATCGAAGAAAGCATGGATGACACCAACGAAGAAGAAGACCTTGCCTTGAATACCGAGATCACCATGCCAGTAGTAGCCAAAGAAGATACAACGAGACAATGAAACATCGAGTCATCAACTACTACTCATTTGTGTCATTTCCCCAAATTTTTCTCAAATTTCAGTTAACACTTTTAGTCAGCATGACAATTAACGATTAATACATAATTAATAAAATTAAATATTAATTACTAATTAAAAGGTACCTTAATTGTATAACATATTTTTCACTAATTATGTATTAATCGTCAATCACCTTGCTAATTAAATGTGTTAATTGAGAATGAGAAAAATGGACAGAAGTGGGCAGGACACCATGAAAGACCTCAAATAACAAAGAGTATCATCATCACATAAAGGTTCAGTTGTGTTTCTTTGTGCATTTTCAATTTAATTATGGTAAAGGTTTAGTTGAAAGTGTGTTTCTTTGTGCATTTTCAATTTAATTTGGATGGTAATTATGGTACAAAATAATTCAATTTTCAATTTTTTTTTTTCAATTGTTACGTTCGAGCATTGGTCGAGCAGGTACATCGGGTTTGGAGAAGTGGATTTGTAATTGCAACTTGTGATAAATTTATAATCATAAAAAATATATACTCTAATCCCATGAAAAAAACATACAATATTATTAGATCCTCTTATCCAGAAATTGTATTTGCGACAAACCAGAAAAAAGTAACAAATTACATACTAAGAAGTGAAGTTCAATGTACAACACAAACCATGAAATGAGAAAAAAATATATAATAAAATTATAATGATGTCTTCAATAGAGTACTCTTAATTGAAATTTATTTTATCGTCCAACCCATATGTATGGATCGCATACTTCATATGTGGAGCCGTAACAACAATGTTTAGCTTAAAACCACCTGAAATAGATATTTATATTAATAAAAAGATAGATATTTACATGAAATAAATATTTTTTTACGAAAGATAACTTACATGAAATTATAACTATTTAATGTAGATTCGCGGCACGCTTCATGGATTCGATTTTAGGCCACACTTCCTCAGCTAAGTCTGGTCTGTCTTTTCTCATCAAGGAACTGCATGCAATGCCCAAGGATGCCAATTCTGTAGCCTCATTTATTGGCACTTTTCCTGCTGAACCATCAAATACCTTATTCAACTGTTTGCTATGCATAGCATTTTCGACAATTTTGTGTATATTTCTTGGACCTTTACCCGTAACCAATTGCAATAGTATGATACCGAACGAAAAAACATCTGATTGTGTGGTCAGCTCAAGATATGCGTTGTACTCAGGGTCCATGTAAGACATCGTGCCATGTGGGAGGCTTGTTTGGTGAAACTTAGTTTGGTCTTCGCTGGCTTGGTCCAGCTCACGGGACATACCGAAGTCGCTAAGCTTGGATACCATATTTGAGTCTAGCAAAATATTTTCAGGGTTTAGGTTGCCATGGACGATCCCGTTAGGCTTTATAGAATGGAGAAAGATAAGAGCCGAACATATCTCCGAGGCAATGCGGATGCGACTTGGCCAAGAAAGTGTTTGATCGGGGTTTTTTTCGTTGGTTATGTAGGTGTCTACGCTAGCAGTGGATAGGAACTCGTAAACAACAGCCCAACCATTCGGACCACTGTGGACTCCGATAAGCGAGACAATATTTGGATGTGCTACCTTACTAAGGGTTTTCACCTACAAAATTGTAAATATGCACGTTTCATTCAATTGTTTTCTCCATGTAATAGGATCTCTACTCTAATTGATGATTGTATATTTTCATTTTTCAGATCATTTGTAAAAATTTAAAGACTTATTTGTCTTTTACTTAATCACCTATTTACTCTAATTCAACATTCTTGACTCCTACTTACTCTAGTGGTTATGGGAACATAGTTACTCTGTACACGATATGATTAGTGTAATTATCTAACATTATAGTAAGGAACATACACGAGGACACTTTTATCTATTAAGCTTGTTAAAAATATAAGAAATAGTTATTTCATATTTGTATAAATTAATCTAATTCTTCTTCAAATGAGAATAACGTACCTCATAATCAAAATCTTTTTCACCTTGGGACTGATTAAATATTTTTATAGCAACAGTTGTACTCTGAAGGGTGCCCTTGTAGACACTACCAAATGCGCCTTCTCTAATCTTGTATAACTCGTTGAAGTTATCGGTTGCATCTTGGAGCTCCAGATAACTAAATGTGTTCACGCCATAGCTAGAAGACTCCCTAGCTTTCTCTTTACTGGACTGTTTACGAAGAATCGTAAGTTACTATTTGTAGATATTTAACCGGAAAATTTTGAGTGAAAAAGTTGAAATCTAAATATTATTTATGAAACAAATCATGAGATCCATGGTTCTGGAAGTGAGAAGCAGACTCAGCCACTGAAACTGACTCGGAACACCGAGTCGGATCAAAAAGTCGGATTTTTTTTTTTTATAAAAAATTAGTATCAGATGGATATATATACTAAAAAAATTGACCAACATTATAAAATAACAAATTTAACTAATAATACAATTCAATAGAATTAAAAATCCAAATAAGTACTTAAAAGAATACATCGCCAACAAAAGCAATCGCACTAGACTTTCAAGTTCAATATTCTTACAACAATTTGTTATGTCTAGTTTCAAAATTACACCACCTTAAATGAACCATGGTTTATATTTATCAAAACTACAACAAACACCATTTTATAAAAAAAAAAGAATCTATGACCAGGGAGTTATATACTCAGCCCAAACTCCTCTTGGCCGAGTCTTTTTAACTCGCCATAGTCAATGAACCATGATGAGATCATATATAATTTTTTTCTTCTTTGTTATTTATCTTAGTATTCGTTCTAGAAACTAAATTTCAAGTGCACATGTAACATTATAAGGTGCCTCTTTTGCTTGGTATTTAAATAACAAGCACGGAGTAAAAAAAGCAAGAACCAAATATACACCAAACAAGTCACCAGATCATAGATAAATTCATTATGGATGTAGAAATCACAAGATTGTCTTTGATGTGTTCTTTTTATATTTGCATAAATTAGTATCATTATTTCACTATTAATTGTAAAAGAAATTAACACAAAAACATTGTTTAAGAATGCAAAAAAACTGCCTAAGAAATAATTTGCTATCAGGAATCAACAAAATCCTAGTCGAGACTAACCTATATACCTCCTAATCAGACCCATGTAAAATCATACCAAACTTTAATCAAAACCATTAATGAGAAAGATTCAAACATAAAGACTTACATTATTTTCCTCCATGAGTGAGATTTGCAGAGGGAAAGAAGAAAGAGATCTAGATCTTAACACCTTGTATTTTTATTGCTCACACATTGGGCATTGAAGTCAACTTCAACAAAGTCAACGGTTTGAAGAGGCAAAAGATTAATCCTACCTAATACCTGTCAATTGGCACGACTCATTAAGATTATCACCGACAAAACGTTCATGCTTATTGTTTATTATCAATTGACATAGATCATTTAGGAAGGATTATCTTCTCCCCGTGGAGACACGAAAGACAACCCTGGTAATTAAGGACCAGGGTAATTTTACAAACTTCGGCAAAACATGTAATTTTAGACGGTAGAATACATATTACCTACTGCTTGAGTTAAAAGTTTACAAAATAGTAAAAACATACACCTAGCTCTCTCTAATCATGGATATCACGACGTACCTAGAATAATTCAAAGTTTACTACTACTGCCGGTAATCATCTTGCCCCTTGAGGCTGACATCCATTGCCGGCCAATGGCGACCAACTCGCCAGCGGGCTTCTTCCGAACCTCCACGATAACAGCTGTCAGACTCCCATTTGTCGACACAACTCGCCCTTTCATGTCCACCTCTTCCTAAGAACAACCAAAATTTCGACATTCTTGTAGTGAATAATAGAAAAAGAATATTGAATTCCTTTCTGAAGAGAAAAGGGAAGTACATTGAACTTAGCAGAAGAGAAGAACGAAATGTCGAATTGCACAGAGACATTGGTAATGCCATGGATTGACATTATCGCTGCGGCGCACACGTCGTCAATTGCGGCAGCAATTGCACCAGCCTGCCAGTTCCCTTCTCCATCCTGTTCATCATTTACAAATGCCAACAAACCATCAATCAGGATTGTCAATTGGAATAATGAATCACAGAACTACAAATTCACATAGAAAGATGGTTACAGTAAGATGGGAGGGGATACGGAGTGAGCATCGAACACAGCCATGCTTTGTGAGAGATACGGCGAGGCCACACAATCCCAGCGATTTAAACAGACCGCCTTCGCCTTCCCATAAGGATCGGAGCTCGCCCTCTTCTCCAGTGGCGATTTTGCTGCCTCTAGCACTGGATTCCTCCAGCCAACGCCGGGCCCCCTTCTCCCACTCGATCAGTGTTCTCTCGCGGTCTGATTCCTCTCTCATGGCAGACTCTGATTTCAATTGGTCACCCGAGATTTAGAGGCTCCCATCCGAGAGATATGATATCCTGGTTTTGCCCTAATCCGAGATTTTAATTGCTAGGATTAGCTTAATCCGTAATTTGGGATTTCTGGTTAATCCGTGATCACAATCAGACATTGTTCGAGATCACAAATGTCAGGTTTGGAAGAATCCAGAAATAACTTCTCTGAGTTTCAGGAAAACCTGAAAAAAAGGCATAGATATTTAGAGATCATTAATGTTTTATTGGTTTTCAAAAAAGAGCATTCGAGCGTGTAACCTTGTTTGCATTGGAAATTCGAAAAATAATCCGAATTTTGAAAATATTTCAAAAATAGCTTGGAACGGGTTTTAAAAATTCGTTGGTACCTGATTTTAAAATATTGGTCGATTAAATTAATTAATAAATCTAAATTAGTCATGTTTTCATTTTCCGATAAAGTTGATCGGGTTTATAAATCCCGTTCAACGTTCAAATTTTCAATTGGAAAATTGATATTTTTCCTCAAATTTTATCATGATAACATATTTTATGTTCTAAGTTAATATATTTAATTAACATAATAACAAACACATGTTAGATATTAATTTAATACGTAATTAATATAAGTTCGAATTCATAAATTTGAATCAATATTAATGAATTTTTAATGATATGTTCTAATTATCACGTTAATTAAATGCAATAGTACAAATATAGAAAATACGACGGATACATTTTGGAGTGAAGTAATTTTTTTTTTTTAATATCAGCTATACTATTCACGTGGGGAAAAAAAATATAAAATTTGATTGTCCTTGTGGAATATTGGAAAGGTTCTTCATATTTGTACTATTGTATTTAATTAATTTGATAATTAGAATATATCGTTAAAAATTCATTAATATTGATTCAATTTATGAATTCGAACTTATGTTAATTACGTATTAAATTAATAACTAACATGTGATATTTATCAAGTTAATTAAATATATTAAATTTGGGGAAAATTATCAATTTTTCAATTGAAAGTTTGAATGAGATTTATAAACCCGGTCAACTTTATCAGAAAATGAACGCATGACTAATTTAGGTTTGTTAATTAATTTAATCGACCAATATTTTAAAACCAGATACCAGCGGGTTTTTAAAACCCATTCCAGATTATTTTTGGAATATTTTTAAAATTCGGATTATTTTTCGAATTCTCAATGCAAACAAGGTTACATGCAGAAATGCTCTTTTAAATAAATGGTACCGGATCATTCTGATTTCGTGAGTTTTGCATACTTTAATTTTGATAATTCATCTCTAATTGAGATATTTTTGCAAATTTTCATCTCCATGTATTGTTTTCTTAAAAAATAAATTTCTCTGTTTAATTGAATTATCTTAGATAAATATTTTACGTTAGATTTATTTTTCAGTTAAACAAACAATTAACATTTTATGCACGATTTAAGACAACAATCAAAAACAAATTTGTAAAACATGATTTGTCACAATATCCTTGAATTTATAAATACATGAATACTTAAGTACACGTATTATAAATAAAATATTTTCAAGTAATCAAATCAAACGTGCCCAGTTGAATTTTTTCCTATAATAATCTGAGCCTCCAAAATAGACTGAATAATCAAATCAAATCAAGACCGAAACGTGTGAACCCAGTTTACTTTTAATGTCTTTTGAAGGAAGCCAATTTTTTTACTTTCAATATTTTTTGAAGAAGAGCCAATTTTTTCTCTTTTCTCAATTGAAGCTCTACTGTGTGCACAATTAGCACCAAATTTAATTGAAGGCGTTTTGCATCATCACCCATCAAGAGTTCCTTCTAGGTTCAAGGTACATACTTCGATCTCTTGCTGATATTCGTCTTCTGTTCCGGGCTTTTGCCCCAATTATCAACATTATTTTGTAACAACAAATTTCAGATTATATTTTTCATTATTTATCTTAAAATGACCAACAAAATTATATTACCAGTAACTTTGATTAACCATGCTGGCAGTACTAGTAACAACATGTGAGAACTTTCAAAATTAAAATAAGATTATAACGAACAACTACTAATGCTGAACTGAAATTTAGGTCGATCTGTTTTTCACTTGAAAAATGGTAAATATTACACCGAATGACATTTGCGAGATTACCACAGAGGAAGCATTCCAAAACATAAACAGCATACTTTTCGATGAAAACAGTGGCGAAAATAATGATTTGTATGCTGAGGAGTCTGCTCTTCGAGCCGTGGAGAAATCGTTTTATGAGATTCTCGAACAAAATCATCCATCTTTTCCGAGTGATCTACCACAACCTAACAGGCCTCGTGAGTTCTCTAGTTCAACCGGTACCTTGTCGGGTTCCAACCATCAGATACCCTTACCTATTTCAGAATTCGAGAAAGGGTTGAATGAAGGAATGAAGTTCCTCCCCAGTACTAATCACAGCAAATCGGTTGTTGATTTACCAGCTAAAAACTACGGTCGTTTGGTTGGAAAGAAGTCAAAAGAAGGCGAAGAAAACGATAAGGATACCACGAGGTTCGGTAAAAAACACACAAATTATGGGGACTTGTCTCTCATGGAGGGACGAAAATGTAAAATTTCAGTGCTTCATTTCGATAACCGAGAAGTGGTGCTTGATAAGGTGTTTCTTTTGCATGAAGGGCATTTTGCTAAAGAAGCCCTTAATCTTCGTGAAATCATGCAAAATCAAACCAATTTGCATCGCGAGACAGAAATCTGTGAGAGTTTAGCTGATCTTAAAATTAAAACTCTTCTTATGAATTGTTCACAAGCAATTGCAATAAATGATACTCAAATTACAAATCAATTAATAAAGCAGATAAGGGAACACTCTTCGCCAAATGGAGGCGGGGTGCAAAGGATGGCCAACATCTTCGTCAATGCACTCGAAACACGTTTAAATGGAACTAGTTTCGAATCATATCAACCACTTTTTGTGGCACCAGAAACAAAAACAATAACTGATTACTCAGATGCTTTCCATGTATCTTTAGTATCACAACCTCTTCTCGTGGCTTCGATGTACTTCGCCAACGATACAATTCTTAATGCAATTGGGAAGGGATCTAAATTGCATATAATCTATCTCGGGACTGAACTGGGTTTGGATTGGCCATGTCTAATTCATGCTCTAAAAATGAGAATAGGCGGGCCACCGAAACTTCGGATTACTAATATTGAAGTTCCCATGTCAAGTTATTCGCCGACCGAACGAATCGAAGAGGTTGGGCGGAAGTTTGTAGGTTTTTCTAGAACCTTTGATGTACCTCTCGAGTATAGAGGCATATGTACTAAATTGGAAAAACTCCGCGTTGATGATCTGCATATTCAGAAAGACGAAGTGCTTATTGTGCACGCTTTTAATGGTTTCGAGTATCTTGGGGACGAAGACGATTTAACGTACGACATGAAAGATCGAGTTCTCGATATCATACGGCAGATCAATCCGCATGTTTTCATTCAGGGTATTATTAATGGGTCATTTAACAGTTCATTTTTTTCTGAACGCTTTAAACAAATGCTGCTTTATAGTTCTGCATTATTTGATATTTACGACGCTACCATACCAAGAGGCAATAAACAGAGATGGTTCATGGAAAATACTATATGGGCCCGCATGGCATTTAATGTGATAGCATGTGAGGGTTCACAAAGGTTTCTAAGGCTGGAGCCGTATAAGCATTGGCATATCAGGAACACGAGAGCTGGATTTGAGCCATTGCCTCTGGATCATGTAATATTCAGGAAAATCAAAAGTAAAGTTAGAGAATTTTACAATGAGAATTTTTTTATCGAGAATGATAATGAATGGCTACTTACTGGATGGAAGGGAAAGGTCATGACCGCTTTTTCGACATGGTATCCAAGGCAAACAAAATGTTAAATTTCTGCTTGGTATGTCCTGAGTCAATGTATTATTTTTTTCGATTTATATAGGATGGGCTCTTTATACCTCACCTATATTTGAGAAATCGATTTTGCTGAATTTCGAACCCATAATCTCTTTGAGATATGGGAGAAAGGGGATGCCTAACAACTTGAGCTACTGAGCCAATGCATCAGTATTAGAATAAAAGATCATGTAATGCACTGCTGTATATACAATACATTTATTTTATATATATTTGAGTATGTGGGCCTTTGATTTAGATCTAACTATCTTTTTTCTCGCACAAATGCGCGGGAGTTTTTGAGTTTGTCACGATATATTTTTTTTTCTAATATATGTAATTGGTTTTTCCGACTTAATTTTTTCTTTCGTTTGTATTTTGATATGTTTTTATGAATGGTGTGGTTTAGTGGTTTGTTTATTAATGAGAGAGTATGTTAACAGATTGCTGTAATTTGGATCGAAATGGTTTAGTAAATTAAAAATGTGTTCATGTTCAGTAGTTGTACATTCAATCAACAAAACTCATTTCACGATAATGTGAGTATTTAAAATTGCAAATTAATGATGTTAAAAAATAGAGTTTGAACAAACCGAATGATAAATATAATTACAAAAGATTGAAAAGTACTATCTTAGAGGCCTTAATAAACAGTCTTATAACGACTCCAAAAGGACCCATAAAAAGATGTAAATATGTGAGTATTTTAAAGTCTTGCACTTTTCAGAAAGCCTATACAGTGGTGGCAATCCAGAATTTTTTTTGAACTTCAAATATTTTTCTTGACACATAAAAAAAATCTGCATTGCCTTAAATGACATTTTTTAGTCTGGAGTTTAATTTATCTCAATGGGATTAATTATAATTAGGATATTTGAGTTGTTTTTGCTGGTTCCTGGTTGAGCCACGTCACCACTCAATTTTTGACCGTTCGATTAAGATCGGAAGATCACAAATTGAATGGACATGATTTACATGGTCCACTACATGTTAGTCCATCCGATCTTGCAACGGGCCCAAACACTTACACCCCCTTTCCTCTCTCTTTTCACTTTGACGACAAGAAAGAAGAAGAAGAAGAAGAAGAAAAAAACCCAGAGAGCCGACAGGAACTCTAGAAGGCGAAAATGGTGGCAAAAGAGGGAGAAAATGAAGGCCAAACAGACGCGACCACGACGATCTCTATGGCAGAAGCGCGTCTTACTCTGCTTCTCTCTTTCGAGCCGCTCAAACCCTAACCCTAACCCTAACCCTAAATGGCAGAAATAGTGCCTAAATCGACATGAAACCCTCGCCATACTGCGAAGAAACGGCAAAGATTTCACGCTGGGTTAATTGTACTTCCTATTTTGATGCTAAAAGTTGTATGTTTGATGCTAAAAGTTTCGATTTTGTGGTATGTGGTTACTTTATTATTTTTCATTTCTGGAAGTTGTATGTTTTGTATTGTTGTTGTACCTCAAGATCAACAAAGTATCTGGGTCTGATCGGGTCGTTTTTGGTTACTTCTGCCCGATATTTCTGTTTTTTTATTTCCATTCTAAGCGTTGTTTCATAATTTCCAGATATTAATTGAGATTATTTGGTATTTTAAGCGTTTTTGGTTGTTTGTTCAGATGTTTTCATGTTTGAAAAAACAACTAATAATTGAGATTATTTTTTCAAATTGTAGAAATTTTATGGGAAAGCCTTTTTGTAATTTTGAGCAATTGCGGTTCTATTTTCAGAAATTGTTCGGTTTCAAAACCAACCAGTATTTTTGATTCATTCTTCAAATTACATAATTTTAAAGTTAATTTTGTAATTTTCAGCTTTTTGTAATTTTGAGCTAATGCGGTTTTATTTTCAGAAATTGTTAGATTTCAAAAACTAACCAATATATTGTATTCTTTTTTCAAATTACATAAATTTAAGGTTTATTTTGTAATGTTGAGCTTTTTAGAGGGTTTTTCGGTAATTATGTATAAATTAATAAATACTAGCGTTGTGCCCGCGCGATTGTACGGGTTTTGGTTTCTTTGTTTTGCAGTTTTATTTATTTGTTAATATTCATTTGTGCATATATGTCGCTGAATTTTTTTGTAATGGCAGCAAAAAGTAGCGAGAAATTGCGGGGGACTCAACAAAGCCGTGAAATTTATATGACTAATTTGCATAGCAATTTTTAGATTTTGAAAATTCTATTTTCTATTTTCATTGGTTGTTCATTGTTTGCATTGTTTGTAAATATCAAAATATTTGGGCAAACACAACACAAAGTTGAAAATCTATTTGCCACTTAGTTCTGGATTGAGCGTCAAACACAACAAGAAACATTGTGACAATTTTAGTAGTTTGCCTCACTAAATCATGATTGTTTTAAATTTTACAGCAAAAACCGTCTCAATTGGTGGAGAGCCGGCTTTCTCGAACAATTCAAACCGTACCGGCTTTAAAATTTGCATAATTTTGTATACATCATCGGCAAAATAAAGAGAACAGAAAAAAGTCGTCATAAAGCCGTTTCGATTTGTCTATTTTTATTTGTATTTGTATTTGTACTTGTATTTCTATTTGTATTTCCATTCATTTTCGTGTATTTGTATTTGTATTTTGTATTTACGTTCAATTTCAAGTATTCATATTTGTGTATCCGTAGTGTATTTGTATGTCGTATTCACATTCATAATCCTTGTATTCATATTTGTATATTCGTTTCCGTGTATTCATATTTTGTATTTATATTTCATATTCGCATTTCGTGTATTTGTATTCATAATAGAAATATTGAAATTATTATTGCTATCAATATATATATATATATATATATATATATATATATATATATATATATATATATATATATTTTTTTTTTTTTTTTTTTGTGTTCGTAGTAGCAATCGTATTTTGTATTTGTATTGGTAATTCATATTTGTATATGCATTTAGTATTTGTATTCCGTATTTGTATTTTGTATTCGCATTTGTGTTTCAATTTGTTTAAGTATTTATATTTGTATTTTCATTTGGTATATGTATTTTTCTATGTGTATTTTTGTTTCGTATTTCGTACTTCATATTGGTACTGGTATTGGTTTCGGTATTTTTTTAGTTTTCGTATTTTTATTTTTGTTTGTATTCTTATTTTGTATTTCGTATTTTGCATTTGGTAATTCCATATTCGTAATTTTTATTTCGTATTTCATTAGTTTGGGTATTAGTATTAATATTCGTTTTTCGCATATGTATGCTCATTTTGTATTTCGTTATTTGTATTGAGATTGCTATCGGTATTTGTTTTTCTTTTCTATTTGGTATTCGTGTTATATTTGTATTTCGTATTTGCATTGATAATTGGAATTTGTATATGTATTTCATATTTGTATGTCGTAATTGTATTCACATTTGTATTTGTGTTTTATTTCTATATTCGTATTTGCACTTTCTTGAATTTACAATTTGATATCGCACCAAAAATTGCGAAACTGTGGTATGATAGTATTTGCCAGTTAGTGCTGGATTAAGCGCCTTACACAACACGAAACACTGCAACAATTTTGATAGTTTTCCTCAGTAAATAATGATTGCTATAAATTTTAGAGCAACAACCGTTTGAATTGTTTACAGATCCGACTTTCTCAAACAATTCAAATGATTGTTACTTTAAAATATATTTATTTATTTATACATCATCGCCAAAATCCTGAAAATAGAACAAAAGACCGTCATAAAGTTGTTTGACTTTTGTCTATTTGTATTTTTAGTTTTGTTTGTACTTGTATTTATGTTTGCATTCGTTTTTGTGTATTTGTATTTGCATTTTGTATTTTAATTTTGTATTCGCATTCATTTTCATATTCATGTATTCATATTTCGTATCCTCATTAGTTTCGTGTATTCGTATTCGTCTATCCATATTCATATTTTTATTTCGTAATTTGCACTGAAATTTTTATTGATATTGGTATTTATTTTTCTTTCATTTTTCTTTCGTTTCGGTGTTCGTATTTTTATATTCTCTATTTCCGTTTTACATATTTTATATTCATATTTCATATCTGCCACATTAGTTTTGTGTATTCGTATTCGTCTATCCATATTCGTATTTGTATTTAGTAATTTGCACTGAAATTTTCATTCATATCGGTATTTATTTTTCTTTCATTTTGCATTCGTTTTGGTGTTCGTATTTTGCATTTATATTGATGTTTCGTATTTATATATTCTCTATTTCCATTTTATATATTTTACCCATATTAGCATTGGCAGTAGAGCCTAACAATAAAATCCAATCAAATTCAACTTGTTATTGATATCTGTATCTGTTTTTTTACATTTGTTTCGGTATCTGTAAATTTCCTATTTTTGTTTTTCATGTACAGTTTCATATATGGTATTGGTATTTGTTGGTTAATTCTAACCTAGAGGGGGGTGGTATACCTATTCTATTTTACGCGGAAGCTTAAAATAATTTAACAAAACAAATGCAAATACCGAACACGATGAACACGCGATGTTTATTACGGAGTTCGGTAGGTGGTTGCTTTGTAGCTTTAACTCACCCTTTACTTGCTTAATCGACCTATTCGATTAGTGTCAAGTACCTACGTCTCCGGGAATGCCTTGTGCCTTTTCGGCATTCGATTGAATTCCAACTCACTCGTACAAGGTTTTGCCTAGATCGATTTACACGTTTTCTATCGATCTATGGCGGGCTTTACACTCTTAGTACTAGCCTATTACAATTTCTAAATACGAACTAAAACGTGATCGGTCACGCAAGTTGGGAATCGTATTTGGAAGGGAAAGAAAGAAAGATTAATCTCTAAGATTGTTTTAGAAGATTAAGGGCTCAATAGGTTTTGCAAGAATTCTCTCTTTTGAATGTATATTTTGGATAGATAAAGTCATTGGAGAGAATGAGGGAAGGGTTCTATTTATAGAACACATAGACCCTTTCCAAACTTGTATTTTCTGCATATTCCGTTATAACGGACTGCATGTCCGTTATAACGGACTGTAAGTCAAAACTAGCCGTTACAGCTGTTATATTCGAATTGTTAAACATTCCGTTACAACGGAATACATGTCCGTTATAACGGAAGTCTGTGTTATGAAGTCCGTTGTAACGAACTGACATGTCCGTTGCAACGGACATCATACTGAAAACTTCTCTTCAGTTTGAGTTTAATTCCCGTTATAACGGAGTAAGTTCCGTTACAACGTATTGTGGCATTCCGTTGTAGCGGATTGGTTAATCCGTTACAACGGACATGAATAGAAGAGTATTATACTGAAGCGAGTTCAATGTCCGTTATAACGGACGTATATGTCCGTTGTAACGGACATACTTCTGTGACATCCTTCAAGTTTGAATTTAATTAGCGTTGTAACGGACATTATTCCGTTGCAACGCTTTGTGGAAGTCCGTTATAACGGATTGGTTAATCCGTTGTAACGGACTATACTGTGTTTTCATTCTTGAATAGGACGAGCATGTCCGTTATAACGGACACTGAGTTCCGTTGTAACGGACATCCTTATTTCAGCCTTTTATATTAATTCAGTATTTCTAATATATTTATTTGACTTTCATTTTGAGCTTAATCATACATAAACAAGTTTAGGGATACCTATAGGGTGTTTTGGTGATTAAATTGATATCCCAACTTGCGGAATCTTCGATGTCTTGATTCCGTGATTCTTCTACGTCTTGATCTTCTTTGTGATTCTTGATTGATTTTTGCTTGTTTATATCTTGATCTTCTTATTGCATTTTGTACCTATATATCCTATACATCATTCTCGATAGATTTTGTTAGTGATATCGACATTGTTTTTGAGATAATCAAACAACCGGAAATTTGAATCAAGACCCACGAGTGTTAATCCAAGACCCATAAGGCGTCTCAAAATTAACCTACTCTTTGAGCCGCATTGAATAATTCAACGCGCTCTAACTCTTGAAACTATTTCATGAGCGTTGTGTTTTACTTTCATATACACCCGAATTCTCGAAACAATTTTGAGAAATATGCGTCTATACATGCCACCACAAGGCACGTAATATCGTTCGATTCCTTCTTAAAGTTTATCGAACCCGGCTTTCTCTAAAGCCAAAGCCTCAAGCCCCGAATCTACCATTTCCGTGTCCAACACGTTCCTTTAAGTCTAAGAACCATTCTTTGACCATCAAGGTTAATCATGGCAATTCTGGCCCAAAAGCTATCTATCATATCGATCTCATCGATATATTTGGTGTTGCTAGAAAACATAATTCTAAACGGATGATGCAGATTAACTCCTAACCGTGCGTACTTAATCTATATGCTTATATGATGAATATATGATAGTGTTATTTTATCGAATCGATAACCCTCATACCGATACGGGACTCCAAGTCCATAACACTCAAGACCCATATTTTACGATCCTCCCATAAGTGACTATGGCCGACAAATGAGATCTCGATATTTTAGGTAGGATTAAATCCAATCGTATCCAATACGACTCTTGTTCCTTTATAGAATTTCGGTGACGAATCGTATCCAATACAATCCATGTTACGTGTGTGCATTCTATCTATGCCCCGAACTCCAATCGGATTGGCTTGGACGGTTAAGTCATAACCATATCCATCGTATCGTTCAATTGAACTACTCACGTGCCCGACTATGGCCTGAAACCACGTGAGTCCCCAATTAACGCTTACCACCCGCACCAATATATACAATAGTACGTGCCCGACTATGGCCTGAAACCACGCACTATGTCATATCAATCTCGATGGTTGTGGATATGGAAGGCATTTCCATGACTTAAATATTATGAGGGATCATGCCATTGCATGTTTCTAAATTCGTGACATAATCATATTATATCACTATCACAAGATTTTCAATATGCATATGATTTTATTTGGGAGTCTAATTATTCTAAATAATTATCTAATTATATGCTAGCATGATTGATGCCGATCAAATCGATATAAAGAACTCAAAATTCCGAGCTTCGTAGCCAAAGTTATCGCGAAAACAAAAACAGCATCCAGAGAAGGGTCCGTTATAACGGACTGCCCCATCCGTTGTAACGCAGGGGCCGTGGGGCGCGAGAAAACCTCGCCCGGGACGCGTCCGGGGCGCCATAAACTGCCCCCGGGGCGGCAGAAAAACTGTTTTTCTGCACCCTTTCGTTATTTCATTAGAACGACACTAATACGTCGCTCAAATGAAATATATTACAACATGAAAGTTCTAGATAATCTCATTATCTAACTAACCCAATTTGAACCATTCAAATCGGAATTTTCTACTGAAAGTTATACCAGTTTTAGTAAAATACGAACAAATGAAAAGGTAAGTTTATCCAATAGACACCTTTTCAACCAGAAAACTACAGACACCTTTTCAGTATTCTGTTGAAACAAAAATATTAAATTGTTCCAACCGACTTTGAACGTGAACAAAAGTTCTATATAATCTTATTATCTAACTAACCCAATTGGATTGGACTCAATTGGAGTTTCTATGCGACATATACGGACGTTTTAGTCTCTGTATGTCAAACAGTCGCACCCTTTAAGTATTTCATAACAACGACACTGATAATTCGTTCAAATGAAAAACCTTTCTGTATCAAAGTCATAGATAATCTCATTATCTAACTACGCCAATTTGATCCAATCCATTTGGAGTTTCCCACTGAAAATTATCTTAGTTTTACTCACTGTTTCGTATTATAATTTTCTGCAGATTTTGCCGTTTCTTCCGTTTTCGCTCGTTTCTGAAACGATAAATCATGAAACCTTTTCACGATAATTCCTAGATACTCTCAATCAACTTTTGATCGATCTCTAGCGAATTCCACTGGTGATTTTAACGGAATTTGACTTTCTCTATATGTAACATCATGCAAACGGGTACGAACTTTGATAACCCGTGCGTATATCTAATATACGACTATGATTCGACCCTCGAATCGATGGCGATCGCTCTGATACCACTGTTGGGGAATATCCTCGACCTCGGGCCCGCGCAGCGGAATGAAGGCCCGGTCCGATTCCCCGATTCCCGAGATCACGCCACGACTTCGAGGGTACGATGCAATTAGAAGGACAGATTCATACCGGTGCAAAATTGATTGCACTCGAAGGGTTGATCGCTGCCTTCTATCTCCTGTCACGTTGGTGACAATCTGCGCGTCCCACACCACGCGTCTTTCACCGTTTGTTGACTTCGCCGATTCGCTTGATTTCGTCTCCGACTGAATTCACGCGTCCGAATCGATCACAACTGAAAGAGCCTCAGATGTTGCTCCTCTGCGTGTATCCACCTTGAGTCGCAAGACGTCGGTCACGGATGCACCTGCCTAGACGATGCACCGGTGAACTTGCTCGATCGAATTGATTCTCTATTTCTCTCTCTTTGCACCTTTTCACTCACGAAAGATCAAATCTGAATTTGCTCTTTTTAGTGTCTTTGGCAGAATGATTTGCTTTGTTAAGATGAGAGAGAAAATCCTATTTATATCTAATAGGATCAGGATTAGCCAAAAGGCATGTATATCCAATATACACCCTCTCACACAGAAAACTGCATGAACCTAGTCAGTATTCTGTCCAGACGAAATTGATAAATTTCTCTGACAGAAAATCAACCAACACGAACGTTGTAGATAATCTTATTATCTACATGACCCAATTTGGCCCATTCCAATTGGAGTTCGTATGCAAACGTTATGACTGTTTTACTAACTGTATGTCATACTGTTGCACCCTTTCGGTATTTCACAGAAACGACACTTATACTTCGTTCATATGAAATATATTTCTACATGAAGGTTATAGATAATCTAATTATCTATCTTACCCAATTTGAACCATTCAAATCGGATTTTCCTACTGAAAGTTATGGCTACGAATGTACGACTACATTCGTTTATCCTTGTGTACACTTTTACGGTTGATCCTGAAACTGTATTTCCTTCAATAATTTAATTTAATTTAATTGGAAAAATCACGTAAATTTACGAAAGATAACTTACATGAAATTATAACTATTTAATGTAGATTCGCGGCACGCTTCATGGATTCGATTTTAGGCCACACTTCCTCAACTAAGTCTGGTCTGTCTTTTCTCATCATGGAACTGCATGCAATGCCCAAGGATGCCAATTTTGTAGCCTCATTTATTGGCACTTTTCCTGCTGAACCATCAAATACCTTATTCAACTGTTTGCTATGCATTGCATTTTCGACAATTTTGTGTATATTTCTTGGACCTTTACCCGTAACCAATTGCAATAGTATGATACCGAACGAAAAAACATCTGATTGTGTGGTCAGCTCAAGATATGCGTTGTACTCGGGGTCCATGTAAGACATCGTGCCATGTGGGAGTATTGTTTGATGAAACTTAGTTTGGTCTTCGCTGGCTTGGTCCAACTCACGGGACATACCGAAGTCGCTAAGCTTGGATACCATATTTGAGTCTAGCAAAATATTTTCAGGGTTTAGGTTGCCATGGACGATCCCGTTAGGCTTTATAGAATGGAGAAAGATCAGAGCCGAACATATCTCGGAGGCAATGCGGATGCGACTTTGCCAAGAAAGTGTTTGATCAGGGTTTTTTTCGTTGGTTATGTAGGTGTCTAGGCTAGCAGTGGATATGAACTCGTAAACAACAGCCCAACCATTCGGACCACTGTGGACTCCAATAAGCGAGACAATATTTGGATGTGTTACCTTACTAAGAGCTTTCACCTACAAAATTGTAAATGTGTCATTTCATTCAATTGTTTTTTCATGTAATAGGATCTCTACTCTAATTGATGATTTCATATTCTCACTTCTCAGATCATTTGTAAAATTTGTAAAATTTCAGGACTTCTTTGTCTTTTTCTTAATCACATATTTACTCTAGTTCAACATTGTAGATTCGTATGCTACGGCAAGAAAAATCCTTAACTTTTATCATAAAAAGAAAATTCCCTCTATTCTCTTGAAAATAGACTTTAAAAAGGCGTTCGATAACGTCTCGTGGAATTTTCTCATCAAATTCCTACGTCTACGAAATTTTCCCGAAAAATGGACAAGTTGGATTCTCTGTTTACTCACCTCTTCTTCCTCCACAATCAAAGTCAATGGGACCATCTCTCCATTCTTCTTTCATGAAAAGGGACTTCGTCAAGGAGATCCCATTTCTCCTTTACTCTTCAATATAGCATTAGATTTGCTACAAGACATTGTAAAAGCAATTGACCCCCTTCTTGATAAAATTGCACACTTTCCAACTCCTACTTTACAATATGCCGATGATACGATTCTATTTATCGAGGCTACTCCTAGAAACCTCAAAATAGTTTCGCAATCCCTGAAATATTTCACCCAAATTACGGGGTTAGATATAAATTGGGATAAGACAACATTCACGCCGATAGGGGTGCCAATAGAACACCACGCCACCATAGCCTCCATTATAAATTGCACAAAAAAGAATTTTCCGATCACGTACTTAGGTACTCCATTAGCGATCCGAAAGCTAAAAAAGATATCGTACTTACCACTAATCAACAAAATTCAAAAGCAAATTGCTGCTTGGAAAGGCAATATTCTTTCTTTCGGTGGACGACTAACTCTCCTAAAAGCAACTCTCAACTCTATCCCCATATATCTTATGAAAACCGCAAAACTACCCATGTGGGTGTCCCAACAAATCGAGAAACTAATGCGTGCCTTTCTTTGGACGGGTAAGGATACTCACCAAAACGGGAAAAACTTAATAAATTGGGAAACCGTATGCCTACCAAAAGAAAATTGGGGTTTAGGAATATTGCACTTACCAACGATGAATGATGCGTTATTGCAAAAGTTCTTATGGAAATTGGATACCGAAAAAGAAAATATTTGGTCAACATATATGGACATCTTGTATGGTATCCAAGAAACGAAACAAATATCAACAATGCCACGAACCATTGCATCACCCTTTATGAAAGACTTGGAGCGAGTTATCCATATCTACGAACTCTCTACTTCCAAGCTAATAGACTCGGGACCAAGTCTATGGAATTGGGAAACATCGAATATTTTTACATCTAAGTCGGCGTACATGTTCATGCGCAATCCGGGCATGAGAAACCGGTGGCAAAAACAATTATGAAAAACTAGGGCACCTATGAGAGTTAGATTCTTTCATTGGGTGGCATCTCATAATCGACTTAACACGGCTGATGTGTTAATAAAAAAAGTCTGGCCACACGCGCCGATATGTGTCTTATGCAAGAGAGCCGACGAAACGCTAGATCACCTACTATTTCATTGCTCGTTTACAAAAGCAGTATGGGCTAGAATTAAAAATACGTTCGGGGTTGTGTCCTCTTATGTAGGGGGGACGATGCCTTCCCTTCATGGGAAGCCACCTCCAAAAACTTATTTAAAGAAAATCGACAAATGTGGAATTCATTATGGATGGCGACAAATTGGGGATTTTGGAAGGAACGAAACACAAGGATCTTTCAAAGCAAGACCAAATGACCATCCTTGCTAGCAACAAAGGCAATAGAAGACGGAAGGCTGTGGAGTTCACTCCCAAATTAAAACTATAATTACTTTTGTTTTTTTGTTTGTAGTTATGTTAATTTTTCGATGTAACCCATCTTTTATTTATATATATAAAACCCTTAAGGCATAGCACTTTGCTAGCCTTAATTAAAAAAAAAAAACATTCTCAACTCCTGTAAGTAGTATCTTGTTGATTTTATTTATGGTTATGGGAACATAGTTACTCTATACACGATATGATTAGTGTAATTATCTAACATTATATATTCATTTCGGTAGATTAAGCATTATATTTAGGAACATAGACGAGGAAAAAAATTTCTATTAAGCTTGTTTAAAAAATATAAGAAATTGTTATTTGTCTAAATTAATCTAATTCTTCTTCAAATGAGAATTACGTACCTCGTAATCAAAATCTTTTTCACCTTGGGACTGATTAAAGATTTTTATAGCGACAGTTGTACTTCGAAGGGTGCCCTTGTAGACAATACCAAATGCGCCTTCTCTAATCTTGTTTAACTCGTTGAAGTTATCGGTTGCTTCTTGGAGCTCCGAATAACTAAATGTTGTCACGTTCACGCCATAACTAGAAGACTCCCCAGCTTTCTCTTTACTCGACTGTTTATGAATAATCATAAGTTACTATTTGCAGATATTAAAAAATGACAAAACATTATAAAATAACAATAACAAATTTAACTGATAATACGAACCAATGGAATTAAAAATCCAAATCAGTACTAAAAAATACATAACCAACAGAAAAAAAAATCCCACTAGACTTTCAAGTTCAATATTCTTAATTTGTTCTATCGAGTTTCCAAAATTATACTACATTTAATGAATCTTGGTTTATATTTATCAAAACTGCACCAAACACCATTTTAAAAAAAAGAAGAAAAAAATCCATGACTCGTCGGCGATATTCTCCGCCAAACTTGACTCGGCCGAGTCTTTTTTAACACGCCCGAGTCAATGAGCCATGTGAGATCATATATAATTTTCTTCTTCTTTGAATTTCAAGAATATAGATAAATTCATTATGCATGTAGAAATCAAAAGATTGTGGTCATGTTTTTTTTTTTTATATTTGTATAAATTAGTATCATTATTTCACTATTAATTGTAAAAGAAATCAACAAAAAACATTGTTTAAGAATGCAAAAAAACTGCCTAAGAAGTAATTTGCTATCAGGAATCAACAAAATCCTAGTCGAAACTAAACTATAGACCTCCTAATCAGACCCATGTAAAATCATACCAAACTTCAAAACCATTAATGAGAGATATAAACATAAAGACTTACATTATTTTCCTCCATGAGTGAGATCTGCAGAGGGAAAGAAGAAAGAGAGCTAGATCTTAACACCTTGTATTTTTATAGAGCCCGTATACGAAGCCCCCCCATTTCCCCCCGCGATCGGTGATTGAGTCAGGGTGACGCAATCCGTTAATCCGGGCGGACCGGGCTGTAAATATGACCTGAAATAGGTGTGAATTGAAACGGCCCGAATGGAAAGGAGGCCCGAAATTAACTCGGCCCGCGATTGATCGTCAATTGGTATTAAATCACCGGCTGTGATGGGGACGTCTGTGCTGCACTGTGCTTGTACTCCCCATGGCATGGTACTTGATTAAAGCAGCTGTACTTTGATGGGTGATGTGTCCTCATTACTGACGAATGGTTCAGAAATTTGAATTTTGTCAATACATGGATAACCAATTTCCCCCGTTTTTCTTCTTGCAATGCACAAAAAATACTTATTTGGGTTATGAAATGGGTCTTTGGAATTAGGATGGCGGAACAAATGAGTACCGAATGGATTATTTCAAAATTATATGTGTGTAATTAAGTCCAATTAATAATTAATTGATATGGATCTGAAATATGTATGACGGAGATATTAATCGACAATTGAATGGTATTTCAGAATTAATGAGTAATGCATTGATCCGGGATTAAGTAAGAATTGTTAATAGAAGAAAAAGAAACTTTGCAATTAATAGTTAATTGATAAGTTTGTAATGGAGAAAAAAGAATTTTTGGGTTTTGAAATGGCTCTTTCCAATTAACAGCGCAACAAAGAAATACGGAAGGAATTAATTCATAATTATATGTTTGTAAGTAACTCGAATTAATTATTAATTGATATGGATTTGAATTATATATTACCATTGTAATAAGCATGAATGAACTGATAATCCTAATGAATTGTTAATGCATTAATGATGACGTGGTGATGTGGGGGGAAATTGTAATTCATGATTTAATGCGAAGGGCAGTTAAGAAGTAATTCGGGGGCCCTCTTGCAAAATCGAAAAAAAAATTTCATGCAACTTTTAATGAGAACCAAATATTGATAGTGCAAAATATTTGATGGAAATAAATTAAGTTCATAAATAATCAGTCTCAAGTCGTACAACATAATAACAACAACCAAAATAACGAAACATTAATCATACAAGATAATCAAAACCAAAATGAAGTCTTCGCAAAAGTATTTGTTAGTTAACACACATTGTTTCAGAATAATTGTAATGTTTTTTTTTTCTCATTCGTTGAAGGCATTAGGGAAGAAATGCGCAGAAATCAAATTGTAGAAAATTCGACCCCTATCCCCTGTAACTTCCTCTTTAGTGAACCAGATTGGACGGAGATTAATCATACAGTCAACCACTTTTATCGTGTACAAACCACAATCAAGGTCCGTACCTTGCTTTGGTCCACCAATCCTTTGAATCTCCCAGTGCAAAATATCGGGTCTTTGAACTTGTTTGCTTAGGAAGATCTTCCATTCTGCGCTCAATTGGTCAACAACAGCTCGGTACTTCTCCTCATTATCGATTGAGTTGTAGTACTTTACCTTGCAATCATAGAAGTCGAACAGAACCAGAAAGCAATGACGCCGTGAAATAACCGGAATAAAGAGCCAACGCAGCTTCCTCAAGTTCTCTGGGTTCAGTGATTTGAAGATAGGTGCGAGTAGTTCAGTCGTGCTCATGTTTGGGATGGAGTACTGTCCAATTAAAGAGTGTAGGTAGTAATTATGAGAATACGTATGTAGCAATTAATTATTAATTGGAAGGATAATTTGGAAATTTTATAGGATGTACCGTAAGATTGGACCGAATAAAAGTCCACTCTGAAGCAGGAAGTTGGACAAATCGATGCATTATATATAGGCAAGCGTCAAGAACCTGAAACATTTGAAGAAATGACGTTAAAGATATGAGTAGAAATATAGGGAGCTAAAAAAAAAAACCTACCGAAGAACTAATAGCAAGATCATTGAGTATTGCTCGTGCATCCTGCCTATTTACTGTTATTCCACCTTGATTGAAAGCCAATTCTTCTTCCGGTGATAGGAATCCTTTATACCATGCATAAATAGCCCTTTGCATGTACGATGGGATCTTTCCTTTTGCCCGGTAATTCACGTCACAGCCATGATGGTCGTACGGTATTGTTGGCTCGTATGGGAAATCATTCCCAGCTTGTAAAAGCTCGTCTTCACCAAACGGAGTCCTACAATATCTCCTTGGTACGACAAATGTGTTAACGGGTTTATTCAGATCTGAAGATGCGGATGATTCAGTAATACGGCATGTTCTGGGGCTCCCGGACAGAGAAGACCCTGTTAATTCGAAATGAAATGCAATTGATTTATTGCAATTTAGTCGGTATGGAATTAAAGGTTTAATGTTATGAATAGTAACCTGATTGTGCAATACGCATCTTCAGACTGTTGAATAGTTTTGGATTCCTTTTTGGAATGGCCTTTTTAAAGACCCTGACGTATTCGACTGGTTCGGATTCTTCGTCAATACCCACGTCGGCACTCTCGTTATTCTTCGAACCGCTATCAATGGGAGACTCCGTAGGCCAGAGGTTAACTGCTAATTGCAGGAAGGAAACGAAATGACTTAGAATAGACGCGTACGAATATAAGCATAAAGGGAAAATTTTAAAATTGGTCACCAATAGTAATGGGAGAGTGCCTCGGTGCAGTGCCAGAGGTGTCGTAGATTGGATTTCCTGAAATTGCTACACCGGTAGGACCTGAGGTATCGTACTTGGGCATGTCAGTGGGTGTGTGATCCGATAAAGCTGCGGTTTTGGAACCCATCATTCCTGAAATCGTAGACGCCGGTTGCTTGAGGGAAGTGCTTGCAATCATACCTGCAAATGGCAAATATCGGTCAATTGAGTTCGATTGGCCGGTAATAGGAGGCGGTAGGTGGCATGGTGGTATTAAAGCCCTAACTGGTCAGTCGGGTTCTAATTCATTGTTAATCATAGGCGCGGCTAATTGAATATGTTATGTTGCAGTAATGGATTAGGAGCTCAGTAATTGAACGTAAATACCCAATGATGGTTTGTCCAACTTGGAGGGGGATGTCGCAGGCACGATCAATTCATCCAGGTCGGAGGGGTACATCTCGGCATAGCGGCGTTCGTCGTGAATAGGGTCGTCTTCAGGTGTACAGAAGGAACCTTCGACAGGGAATTGAACGCGGGATGTGTCATTCCCCGTTGGAGTTTGTATTTCCTTCTTTACAGACTTGTTAGGGTTGTGGCCTTCGCCCGATCTGAACATACTCCCACGCCTTGTGCTTCCCCGCGGTATTGAATGCACTACGTTTTCATCCCATTTAGGCGACGGGTACGAATCGACATCTACAATGTCCGCATTTCTTTTTCCAAGGATTCCTGTTTATTAATTAAGTTGGACAAATCATCATGGGAACCGATACGGTCTTAAATATGAAGTGAAGTGGTAAAATAAAAATGCATTCATTTAATATTACCTTGTACGGCAGTAACAGGGGGGATTACTGGGTTGGTCTGTTTGGGCGGCGTACAAACTGATAATTGAGAAATTGAGAGAAAATAAAAATGCGAGCTTATTGATTTTTTAATTGAAATGTGTGTAACAAAACTTACATGATTTCACATCTGGCTTCGGTACATCCCGGTTGTTGTTGGGCTCTTCGGCTGAAAAGGAAGAGGACTCAGAATTAGTCATGAAGAGAAAGGTATGTATAGCGAAAAAGGAATGTACCTATTGGTTCCATTTTTGGCCCTCCCGTCGATTGAACTATTAATTGGAAGAAGAGAGTATCGTTAATGCAAATTCTGGACATGAATGGTTAATAGACCTTACCGGTACGTCTAGTTCTGCGGGTACTGCGTCGTAGAAATGAATCATCTTCGGTTATGTTTGTCGAAGATGAACCCGTCTCCGCCTGATAAGCGCCACCGAAACAGGCCACATATCCTTCGATCGATTTGATTGTATTGATTTGGAAAACGTATTGCTCTCCCTGGGTTGGTACAAGAGGTCCCACAATGATTTCAGAATCAGAAACAGTCCCAAGGTACATCGCGAAAGAATCTGTTGTGCTACTTGATACGTACTGCCAATTGAGGAGTCGTGGAAGCCGAAATGGAGTCAAACGGAGCTGCTTAGGTTGGGTATGCTCATAAAACCATACCTGTGATAGGTTGGAATTAAGTGTGATTGAAAGAAGTGAGTTATTAAAATAGAAATAAGATTGAGTAAACTTACTAGCAATGCGAAAGGACATCCAACAAAGGTAGGATTTGAATCAATTTCGTTTACAGCTTTGTTGCCAATGTCAGGGAGTTGACGAACGAAGAAATCAAATACTGCAACTCCCCATGCGTAATCCCACAATTCAGTCGAGTCTTCTAGAAATTCCCATAATTGCATTGGGCAGTGACCATTGCTCATTGAGAAGAGGAAGGTTGAGAAGAAATACATGGTAAACACTGAAATCCACTCTTGTGGTGAAGCTTTGTCGTCCCCATCAATTAGATTGTTTGTCAAGAACTCTTCAAAATCCTTGAAATTGATATGGTTCAGGTTTGAGAAGAACTTAGAAACCATTTTCGAAGTTTGCTTAACTTGGGTTTTGGGAGAAACAGAGACAGGTTTGCCGTCTGCTCTGAGGCCCATTACGAGGCTTATATCCTTCCCATTAGGACGAATAATCTTACCCCCAACTGCAAAGGCGTTTTCTGTAGTTGACCAGTAACGCATGAGGTCTGTTAAACAACCCCTCGGTAACTCGATTGCAGGGAAGGACAACAAGTGCCTGAATGGCCATCTATCTATTTGATCCTTGTACTCGCCCTTCATGCCCTTCTTGAGATGTGAGTTGAAGAATCGCAAAAATCTGGCAGGGTAACATCTGGTAGTAACATTGCAGCCCGATCCCGGTGTGGCTTTTCTACGCCCCATGGGAATGGATTGGTTTAATCCGAGGGGAGTATGTGGGGAGTAAGAAAATGATTTGAGGTTCGTACGAGAAGGGTGAGAGAGAGTAATGGCTTTAGGGTTTGATACGATGAAGAGGGGCGAGGGAAGGGGGTGTACGGGGGTGATGATGACAATGGCGTCTGGGTGTTGGGCAGTAGGAGCGGTGAGGAGACGTTCTTTCTAGGGAAGGGAAGGAAACGTCTGAACGTTTAATGTCGTGGCAGTGGTAGGAAGTTGGGTGTGGACAAGAATTTGTAGCAAATCATATGGTTCTGTATGTATGTTGTTTATGTAATAGTATTTTTTGACTACAAGGTTTTGGTCTCAGTTAATCCAGTCAGTTCCTAGCATAAAAATGTGCACGTAGATACGATAGGATATTATAACATCTTTATATATGGTCTCGGTGTCGGAATAAATTCATAAGTTCATGTTGGACGGAAATGTTCAGTTGAATGAAAATGTAAATATTAATTTGAAGACCAGGTTCATTCAAATTGTTGTCCTATGGGGCCCATTAGTGCCATGGATATTTCGGTGGGCCTGGTGATACATTTGGGCCGTCGTGGGTCTGCAGGTGGGCCAATAGGGAATAGTAATGGAGGATAGGAATTTGGAATTGTTGGCTAATAGGAGGAGACGTAGAAGAAATGTATTTGGGCCGATTAAAATATTGGGAATTATTGAAAATAGGGTTTTGTAATTAATTGAAATGAATTTATAATTGTAATTATTGAAATTAGGGCGGATTAAAGACCAATTTGATTGAATTTTTTTGCCGGATGGCCTATAGGGCATAAGGGGGTCATGGATTGATGGGTAATTCGGGATAATGAATTGGGCCGGTTACAAACGTTTGGGCCCGGTAGTACATTTGGGTAATATGAATAGGGTGAATTGTTGGTTAATGCGAGGGTACCAATTAATTTAAATGCTTAAATTCAGTGATTTTTAATTAATTGAAATGAATGTGAACGAAATTAAATAGATTTAGCAATAATAGTAGTGAGTAGTGTTTACAAAATAAGAAGCTAAATGAGAGAAGCAAAACAAAAATTACAAAATAAGAAGCTAAACCGAAATGCTTAAATTCAGGGTTTTGTAATCATTGATTAGGTATGACAAATTCTTGTTCGTCAAGTTCAGACATATTATGCATGCGCATGAGAAGTCCAGTATGCGTCATATTTGCTAGATCGTCGGTGATGCGGAAGCTTCTAGCACCCGGAATTGGCTGGTCATCGGATTGATTTAGGGGACTTGATAATGGTGGAGCCGGCTGAGGAACCTGTGGCCGCGTTTTGGTGGTGGAAGTAATTTTTATTGGCGGAGGCTTCTGCATTAGAATTACGACAAATTGATTACAGTACTTACATTCGATTAATAGAAAATACAAGTGAACTACAGAATGACATTATTTACCTTCTTCTTACGAGAAGTACCTTCGCCAGAAGAGAGTATTCGTTTATTGCTCGGCCTGCCAACTCGGGTAACGGTGACTGGATCCATATAGGAATTGACTGGTGGGGGATCTGGAATTACAGGAGAGGATGGAGGAATTGCATTGGCGGCATTTCCAGGTTCTGCAATGTTGCATTCATTCGACAAGGCTTGTAGACGGCTGAGGATATGCGTATGTAGGTGAGTGTGAGGGGATGCAGATTCGACTATACTAAGTAAAATAGCGTGAGAAGCGGTGTAAAGGGAGTCGTAGCTATCGAGGTTTCGATACGTGATTGGAGCAGGAACGCCCATGGTGGTGTGACTGCGTAATAGATCCTTACGCCAACGATCGAGGAAAAGAGTCGCAGGGAGGTTATCGATGGCCATATGGCGAAATGCACACAATGCATGGCAGCAGATTATGCCGCGGTATGAAAACAGATGACAGGAACAATTAAATTCCTTTGTGTCGCGGTGCACGGATACTTGGCGGGTTATTTGGTTTGTACCAGTAATTGAGAAGAAAGACTCGGCACCATCATTTGATATTAATTCCGACGTGAGGTTCATCAATTGTTGTACCTGTTTTTGGAAAACATAGAATACAAAGCGGGTGTATGCCATGGCGAATTGTTTCTCGTAGAAATGACCTGAAATGAGTTTCGGTCGGGTCTTGAAATCGTTGAAATCTTCGAGACTTTCTTTGTGCCAACGAGATCGTAAAGCGTCTTTGTAACGCTCTACAAAGGTTGTTAAATTGGTACTGGAGTTAACGAATCCATCAAAGAACGAGTTGATGCTCTCACTCCGCTGCGTGGTTTGCATTCCCGCCCAAAAATGCTTGTGCGTAAAGATAGGGACCCACTTGCGCCGAATATCAAACATGAATTCAAACCATGCAAGCTTCGGATTAGCTGGCGGTATTGATTCCATTAATTGAAGCCAGCCATAGTCGAATTCTTCAATGGATTTAGAAGAATAAACCAGGTAACGTAGCCGTTCTAACAATTGTCGCCCAATCTCCCCAGTACCGCATTTCTGAGGGAATTTCTTCGCAATGTGCCACAGACAAAGACGGTGACGAGTTGTGGGGAATACCTCAGCGACCGCATTGCCAATGGCCTGACATTGGTCGGTTATTATTCCCTTTGGAAGAACACCGCCCATTGAATCCAGCCAGGTTTTGAGTACCCAAACGTAGGTCTCGGTTGTCTCGTTTGGGAGAAGCGCACATCCCAATAAAGTTGACTGGCCGTGATGATTAACACCGACGAATGGTGCAAACGGCATTTCGTACCTGCGAGGAAATGGAATAGCGCATTAGTGGAAGCAGGTTTAATGCGAGGAAATGGATGAAATTGTGCTGAATATGAATTGGCTTACTTGTTCGTAAGGTAAGTCGTGTCGAACGTAATGATGTCACCGAAGTACCTATAAGCCGCACGAGCGCGACCATGAATCCAGAAGATGCATGAGACACGGCCTTCGTGGTCGAAAGAACAGCAGTAGAAGAAAGACGGGGACTTAGCCTGCCTTAATTGGAAATAGCGCATTAGTGAATTCGTGTCTCCATCCCCTAGATGCAATCGCCGTGTCGATTGAACGTGGTTGTAACAATCCCTCGCGTTGAATGAACAATTGTTAATTCCTCCAGATTGTGCCAATACAGATTTTATAGATTGGGATTGCGGCATACCAGAAGCATCGTTTATACCCAATTGTGCTTTCACAAATTCAGGCAAATGCCGATGGGCCTTAAAGTAACCTACACTACGAGGAACGAGAGCATGGTTGTGTTCTAGAATTACCTTTTCAATCTCCCATACACCATTAAGCATTTTGTCGGTAATAACAACCTGAGACCGACAATTAGTACGATGTTCACCACGCTTCTTTTGCTCGAACCTGGCTGGGGGGGTTAAAGAGGTAAAATGGTGAGGGTCGTCGTCTTGTTCATCTGATTGAGCCTTGCGATTACGGCTGCATGCCAACGTTACCTTGTAAACAACAGACGTGAGCCTGTACTGAGAGCGACGTTGAGGGGAAAACCCGGTACGTAACGCATACAACTTGTAAAATGCAAAAGCTTCGTCTCTGTTGGAGAACTGCATACCAACTTCGGGAATAATTATGCTGTCGTCGTCCGACAAAGAAGCTCTCGATGCCTTTGGGTGGGGGGATTGGTTCGGTGAAATTGGACGTTTTCCTTTGGGATCGGTGTTGTCATTCTCATTGTCATCATGTTGAGTAGCATCCATGATAACTGAAATGAAGTTGGAACTGTTAATGAAAGATTATCAGTACATAATGGACTGAACCAAATTTGCCTGGAAATTATATTTCCATTTTGATTAAAATACTTTTTTAATGGGTGATTGTGGACAGTTCATAATTATAACTGTTATTTGGGGGTATACAATCATTAAATGGTAGGAGGTTAGTTAAGGACACCATTTATTGAGGCATGAATTATATTTGGAATGAGGAATTAGTTGGTACGAGGTTCATTAATGAAGTGATTCAGAGGAATTTAATGGTATCAGATGATTCATAATTAACAAATGGAATGAATTTATTAAAACTGACGAGGGAATAAAGTCCGAAAAGAGCTTATAGGATTAATATTAATCCAGAGCTACATGATTCAATAAGATCATAAATGAGCGATAAGAACAAGAAAAAATAGCGAGTAAAGTGACAGATTTAATCAGGATGACAACACCAATCATTAAATGGTATGAACAGATTGAGAGCTACATGATTTATTTCAATTAAAAAAGCTTGTAAATTATATCTCTTTGTTACTTACCGCCTATTAATGGCCAATTTGCTGTGGTGAAGATGAGGACTAAAACCTGAGCTCGGATGAGGAACAAAGCAATGTTAAAAATGGATTCGAAGATGAAGAAGAAATAATGGGGAACACAGCTCTTGGGTATATTCAATTTCAAATTTGTTTGTATCTCATGGGGAATTAGCGAAGGCATTAATGAGCTGCACTACTAATTTGTAATGATGGACTGCACAGAGCAGGTATTAATGGTAGAAAACCTGAGCATTAATGAGCTCGGATGTGCATGGTGAGGAGACAGCCATTAAATGCAACTTGCTATTGCCCATTAATTCTGACCTATCATTTGGACGACAACAGTTCATTAATTGGAGGTAGCATTTGGACGTCCTAATTTTACTATTGTCACGTGAGGAGCTTCCAATTGATCACGTACGTCACCGTGATTCAATCACGGATCGCGGGGGGAAACTGGGGGGCATAGTAAAATTATCCTATTTTTATTGCTCACACATTAGGATTTGAAGTCAACTTCAACAAAGTCAATGGTTTGAAGAGGCAAAAGATTAATCCTACCTAATGGCTGTCAATTGGCATGACTCATTCAGATTATCACCGACAAAATGTTCATGCTTATTTTTTTTATTATCAATTGACATAGATCATTTAGGAAGGATTATCTTCTCCCCGGGGAGACACCAAAGACAACCTGGTATTATGGTGCACGAGTTGAAAATGACTTAACAAGAAACGACTGAGATACGAGTCGACAATAAGTCTGCAATCGAGCTAGCAAATAATCCGGTCCATTATGAGAGGAGTAAGTATACTGATGTGTGTTCATTTTATTCGATAGCATGTGAAGAAAGATGATATGCGAATGAGACATGTGACGAGTCAAGACCAGGTATCAGACATTTTAACGAAGTCTCTTTCGACACCGCTGTTCGAAAATTTCAAGACGATGATCGGGATGAAGAACATTCTTGAGTTTAAGGGAGGAATTTGTTGATACGTCCAAGTCCGAATTAATAATTATCAAGTTTAATTTGTCTAAATAATTTTAGGGAAAGTTTTATTCTAAAGAAAGTAATTCAGGAAATATTTTGGTACAAATTTTATTTAAAAAAAGTAGTATATGAAATAATTTTAGGACAATTTTTTTAATATCTTGTAGTGTAAGATTGGCGAGTCTATAAATAAGCCTTAAATGTTGAGCAAAATATAAGAATAAAGAAAAACAAATAAAAAATTGTAATAGCTTATTTGAATTACAAGATAATTTTTATAATTTTGATTATTAAAGTGCTATTTGAATTTTGATAATTTTGATAATTTTGATAATTTAGGGGCGATTCTGGCGATTCTATCGCGACGAAGGCGGGAATTGTAATGAGCATAATTAAGCACATTTTTAGGGTTTAAAATCATGCAAAATAATATTAAATAAACATAAAAACATTCTATAATCTTTATATTCCATAATTCTTGAGAAAAATACTTTAATGAGGAATTTATGTTTATTTCAGGTAAAAAAGGCCAAATCTCCACAAACCAACCCCATGGCTGGATTCCTCTCGTCGATACGAGCATTTTCGATATAAAGTTCGTACCATTTGGTGGAAGGAAGAGAAAGGCGCAAAGTTTATGGTGAAACGGGTCAGAATTCCTCTTCAAGTGACTCGCTACACGAATGGATACACCGCAACCAACACACCTGATCCTGATGACCCATATCTTCGATTCACTGCACATAAGACCATATAGGGTCAAGTCTGACTCATTACATCGAGCACCACTGAATTAAAGAGCTTAAACCTCTGCATTGATCCTCTGTGGCGTGTGACCTCGTGAAACCCAACACCTCACCACCTCCTTCCCTCTCTCTACTCCACCACATGATTAGCCACACAAACTCGTATGCAGACAAACCCAGAGAAACAGAACCATCACTCGAATCTCTATGGCAGATAAATCCTGTGGCCCACGCTATTCCCTCTCATTCTCTCTCAAACTTAGACATTACACTATAAGATACACTAACAGAGCCACAGACGATCTCACGAGTTTGTTCAAACTGATTCATTTAGTGTAGTGCCAAAACCCGTAAGGGTCCCGCCCGACCCGACCCGCCCGTTTGGCAAACGGGTTGAAACCCGACGGGTCAACGGGTACGGGTCCAAGGGCGGGTTTCAACCAATGGTTACCACTAAACCCGTGTAAACCCGCCCGTTTGGCAAACCCGTCACTGTGCAACCCGACCCGACCCGCCCGTGCACCCACCCGCCCCGTACTGTTCACTGTTCACTATTCACTATTTACTGTTCACTATTCACTATTCACTGTTCACTGTTTAACGCTCCAAAACACTGTTTAACGCTCCAAAACACTGTATAACGCTCCAATTTTTACCCCTATAAAATCCCCCAACCTCCAATTCATTAATTCACACAACCAACTATCAATCTCTCATATTCTCTACACTCAAACTCTCATATTCTTATTTTAAAGCTCTAAATATTTTTTATATTTTATTTAAATTCGTTTATATAAAAAAAATCCAAAAAAAATAGTTATATTAGTTATTTAGTTATATTTAGTTGTTGGAGGTATCCTAAAAAAATCTCAAAAATTCGACATCGCTTGGAAAAATTTGAGGTATGAAGGTCCAATCTTATTATTTATTTTTCTTAATATAATTTTATTTTTGGATTTTTATAGATTTTTTTTATTCGGATTTTTATTTATTATGAGAGAAATAGTTATATGCTTACATTTTGTAATTAAAAAATGTTAACTAAAATTGTTTGTATAACTTTTTTGGAATAATATTTTTTGTAGTGAAAAATGGCATCTCCATCTAACAACAACCCTCAAAACACGTTTGATTCAAACAACGAAGAATTTGGACGACGATTAAGCGATGCTATTTTCGGTGATACAAGCAATTGTCCACAAAATCCCAATTATCCTACACCTACTTATCCCAATTTTCCTCCCCCTAATTATCCACAAAATCCCAATTTTCCTCCCCCTAATTATCCACAAAATCCCAATTTCCCTCCTCAAAATTATCCACATAATCCCAATTTCCTTCCTTCATATTTTCAACCATCACCACAATTTGCACAAGACCTTAATGTTTATCCTCAATCATCTCCGCATAACTATTCAAGTGGAACGGGTGGTTCTAGCACAACCGTTCATGCCACCACTTCCGAGGACGTCGAAATTCAAGTAGAAACGGAGGTCGACCCGGCGGTGCCGACGGCTTCTAAGAAAAGAAAGAAAGCAAAATACACCAAGCCATTTTGGCGTTTCTTCGAGATGACACTCGATGATGAAGGAAATTGTGTAAGCGCAAGGTGTAAGGTACGCAATTGTAAAGCCGAATATTTGTATACTAGCGCAAATGGTACCAACTCATTTAGTAGACATGCCGACAAACATATTAAGGCCAAAGAAGAACCACAAGAACATGCGGACCGTAGTCATGTACAAACCATAATTAATGTTGATGGTACAAGAACTCACCAAAGATATGATGAAAAAAAAATGTTGAGTGAGTTCGCCCGGTATATTACCAAAAAAGAACAACCAATTAGAATGGCCGGTTGTACGAGTTTTGCCCGTTTAGTGATTAGGGGTATTGGTCAACCATTGTACAAAAGGATCCACTATAGAAAAATGACCAAAGAACTTAAAAGGCAATTTGTTGAGGGTAAAAATGAATTGCAAGCCATATTAGCAACCGCACCATTCAAGGTTGCAATCACGTCCGATATTTGGACCGCCGGTAAGCATGGTCTTTCTTATTCTTGTATTACCGCACATTATATCGATGCCGCTTGGGTTTTACAAAAAAGAGTTATTAGTTTTCGTGTAGTTGATTTTCCGCACACCGCGGAAGTAATTTTTCAAGCAATTATGAGTGTTTTAAGAGAATATAATTTGAAAACCAATTTAGAAACTAAAATTTCTTCCATTTCTTTTGATAATGCTAGCAATAATATTAAAGCGGTAGAATATTTGATCCGTGCCCTAAACCCAATTATGAGCGGAGTAATGTTTCACCAAAAATGTGCTTGTCATATCCTTAACCTCACGGTAAAGTCGGGACTTAAAACACCCGGGGTTGATGGTTTGATAAAAAAATTTAAAGAGAGTCTTACTTTTATTTATTCTAATAATGTAAGAAAACAACAATTTCATGCTTTATGTCAAAGGATGAATTTGAGTAAGTTGAGTGTGCCATGGGATGTTGATACCCGTTGGAATTCAACTTATAGAATGTTAGCTCGATGTCTTAATTATCGAGATGCTATCGATGAACAATTGAGCTCCTCGCCCGAAGGATTGACTATGATGCTAACCGTGAGTGAGTGGAACCAATTAGTTCTATTGATGAATTTTCTTGAAGCTTTTTTCAAGGCGACGGTTAAGTTGTCTTGCTCGTATACACCAACCGCGCATGAGTTGCTTCACCACCTCTTATTCATCGCCAAAGTGTATGACGAAATGAAAGGTACATATTTTTTTTGAATTCGGATTTTTTTATATACTTACATATTTTTTATATACTTATATTTTTTTGAATTGCAGGAGAAACTTCCAACCCGTCTCTCGCTCCAATTGTAGAAGCTATGAAGGAGAAATTTTTAAAATATTGGGAAGAAGTACCAAAAGTGACAATTGTTGCAAATGTCCTCCATCCGACATACAAGTTACATTACACGGTAAGAATGGTAAAAAAATACAAGACTTATTTAGATTTACCGAGAGGAACCGAGGAGCCCGAAATACGAGCTTTGATTGAAGAAATGTTTACTGAATACACCAATCAAAGAAGTACCGCACAACCTACGCCCTCTACGAGATTTAGGTATATATTTTTAAAACTCATATTTTATTTACTATATATATTTTATTTACTATATATATTTTATTTCTTAATAGGTCAAATAGCCGAAGTGCATTGTTACTTGAGTTAGATGATGATGATGATGATAGTGTCATGCCAACTAACACAAATGAAGTACAAAGCTATTTTGCATTACCGAGGGCGCCGGAAGGAGTCGACGTTCTAGATTATTGGAAGAGAAATGCAAATCTTTTTCCCACTCTATCTAGTATGGCTCGTGACATATTCGCTATTCCCATGTCAACGGTGCCTTCCGAATCTTGTTTTAGTTCGGCAAATAGGATTCTTATGAAAGAAATACAGTTTCGGATCAACCGTAAAAGTGTACACAAGGATAAACGAATGTAGTCGTACATTCGTGGCCATAACTTTCAGTGGGAAAATCCAATTAGAATGGTTCAAATTGGGTTAGATAGATAATGAGATTATCTACAACCTTCATATAGAAATATATTTCATATGAACGAAGTATAAGTGTCGTTTCTGTGAAATACCGAAAGAGTGCAACAGTATGACATACAGTTAGTAAAACAGTCATAACTTTTGCATACGAACTCCAATTGGGCTGGGCCAAATTGGGTTGTGTAGATAATAAGATTATCGACAACTTTCGTGTTGGTTGATTTTCTGTCAGAGAAATTTATCAATTTCGTCTGGACAGAATACTGAACAGGTTCATACAGTTTTCTGTGTGAAAGGGTGTATATTGGATATACATGCCTTTTGGCTAATCCTTATCCTATTAGGTATAAATAGGATTTTCTCTCTCATCTTCACTAAGGAATTCAATCAGTTGAATCATTCTAAGCAATTGATTATTCTGCCCAATATACACAAGAAAAGAGCAAATTCAGATTTGATCTTTAGTGAGTGAAAGGGTGCGAAGAGAGAGAAATCGAGAAAGGAGTTTCTCGAGTAATAGAGAATCGATTAGATCGAGCAAGTTCGCCGGTGCATCGTCTAGGCAGGTGCATCCGCGACCGACGTCTTGCGACTCACGGTGGATACAAGTAGAGGAGCGACAATTGTGGCTCTTGGATTGTGATCGACTCAAGGAGTGAGAAGACGGTCAACGAACGGTGAAAGACGCGTGGTATGGGACGCGCGGATTGTCACCAACGTGACAGGAGATAGAAGGCGGCGATCAACCCTTCGTGCGTGATCAATTTCACGCTGGTATAGATCTATCCTTCTATTCGCATCGTACCCTCGAAGTCATGGCGTGATCTCGGGAATCGGGGAATCGGACCGGGCCTTCATTCCGCTGCGCGGGCCCGGGGTCGAGGATATTCTCCTACAGTGGTATCAGAGCGATCGCCATCGATTCGAGGGTCGAATCATAGTCGTATATTAGATATACGCACGGGTTATCAAAGTTCGTACCCGTTTGCATGATGTTATATATTTAGAATGTCAAATTCCATTAAAATCACAAGTGAAATTCGCTAGAGATCGATCAATAGTTGATTGAGAGTATCTAGGAATAATCGTGAAAAGGTTTCATGATTGATCGTTTTGGAAACGAGCGAAAACAGCAGTTCAAAAATCGCATAGTCCGTTATAACACATATTCCGTTATAACGGACTTGGTGTCCGTTGCAACGGACCCTGTATAGGATGCGGGGGTGTGAGGAGGACCGTGAAAACTGCTTATTCCGTTGTAACGGACTTGGAGTCCGTTGTAACGGACCTTGTATCTGATACGAGGTTGCGGGGATGCCAAGGGTGTCTATTGGAGTCCGTTGTAACGGACTGGGTCCGTTGTAACGGAGCTCTACGCAGTTGGTCCGTTGCAACGGACTGTATGTTACGTTGTAACGGCCTGGTCTCTGGAAATTTGGACGAAGGTTTGCAGAAAATAGCGTTGTAACGGACCTATGTTGCGTTGTAACGGACATGTTTCTGGGAAAATTTGGCCAAACTCCGAAATAAATAGCGTTGTAACGGACTGGACTTCCGTTGTAACGGAGTGCCAAGTATACTGGAGGTCCGTTGTAACGGACTATGTTGCGTTACAACGGACTGGTTTCTGGTTGCTGATTTTGTTTTCGTGATAACTTTGGCTACACAACTTGGAATTTTGAGTTCTTTATATCGATTTGATCGGCATCAATCATACTAGCATATTATTAGATAATTATTTAGAATAATTAGACTCCCGAATAAAATCATATGCATATAGAAAATCTTGTGATAGTGATATAATTGGATTATGTCACGAATTTAGAAACATGCAATGGCATGATCCCTCATAATATTTAAGTCATGGAAATGCCTTCCATATCCACAACCATCGAGATTGATATGACATAGTGCGTGGTTTCAGGCCATAGTCGGGCACGTACTATTGTATATATTGGTGCGGGTGGTAAGCGTTAATTGGGGATTCACGTGGTTTCAGGCCATAGTCGGGCACGTGAGTAGTTCAATTGAACGATACGATGGATATGGTTGTGACTTAACCGTCCAAGCCAATCCGATTGGAGTTCGGGGCATAGATAGGATGCACACACGGAACTGGGATTGTATTGGATACGATTCATCACCGAAATCTTATAACGGTTCAAGAATCGCATTGGATGCGATTGGATATAATCCTACCTAAAATATCGAGATCTCATTTGTCGGCCATAGTCACTTATGGGAGGATCGTAAAATATGGGTCTTGAGTGTTATGGACTTGGAATCCCGTATCGGTATGAGGGTTATCGATTCGATAAAAATAACACATTCATATATTCATCATATAAGCATATAGATTAAGTACGCACGGTTAGGAGTTAATCTTCATCATCCGTTTAGAATTATGTTTTCAAGCAACACCAAATATATCGATTAGATCGATATGATAGATGGCTTTTGGGCCGGAATTACCGTTATTAACCTTGATAGTCAAAGAATAGTTCTTAGACTTAAAGGAACGTGTTGGACACGGAAATGGTAGATTCGGGGCTCGAGGCTTTGGCTTTAGAGAAAGCCGGATTCGATAAACTTAAGAAGGAATCGAACAATGATACGTGCCTTGTGGTGGCATGTATAGACGCAAATTTCTCAAAATTGTTTGAGAATTCGGGTGTATATGAAAGTAAAACACAACGCTCAAGAAATAGTTTCAAGAGCTAGAGCGCGTTGAATGACTCAATGCGGCTCAAAGAGTAGGTTAATTTTGAGACGCCTTATGGGTCTTTGATTAACACTCGTGTGTTGATGGTACGAGATTTGATCTTCGTGACCGAATATCATATGCATTCGATAGATAAGTCGATCCCGAAATTGCATTTGATGCGATTTAAAATTGAATTGGAGATGCTTGGAGTATCCGAGGAATCCAATGCATTAAGATGCGTGGATGTCCTTGTAATTCAAAAGGTGGGATCGAAAGAAATGTATGTCTAAGGGTATTTTGGGAAAATGTTTTCCAAAATGGAGAGTTCGGACAAAGAGTTGTCCAAACTAATGACTCAAAGAACGGTGAAATCCGAGGAGGATTAAACCTAGAAGTTGATTGCTTCTTTTGGCATTGCCGTCTTGGCCATATAAACGAGATTCGCGTATCTAGATTCCATATGATGGATTGCTAGAATCATTCGAATTAGATTCGATTGATTAATGCGATACTTATTTATTAGGCAAGACGACAATGGCATCATTCTCCAAAGGTTGGAGAAAGATCCAACGAATTATTGGAAATTACATTTAGATGTAATGTTCCGATAAGTTCCGAGGCAAGAGGAGGCTATCGGTATTTTGTTACGTTTATGGACGGTTAAAGTAGATATGAAAATATCTATTTAATGCGTGCCGAAATGGAAACTTTTGAAAGGTTCAAAGAGTTTCAAAAACGAAATACGAAATCAACAAAGCAAGAAAATCAAAGCTTTTCGATAGGATCGAGAAGGCGAGTATTTGAGCTAAACCTTTCGATAGGATCGAAGAGGCGATATTTGAGTTATGAATATTGATGATCATTTATGATTGTGGAATCGTTTCACGATTGCCTTTATTCGGAACATTGAGATGTGTCCGAAAAGAGGAAATGAACGCATGTTGGACATGGTTCGATAAATGATAAGTCAATAGGATCTCCCAAAAATGTTTTGGGGATACGCCCTTGAGACAGCGGCACTAATGAATGGTTGCATATGAGATATGGACCATAAACCTTCTAATCGGTACAAAAGACGCCATATGAGATATGGATCGGAATGGTTCCGAAGTTGTCACTTGTACAGATTTGAGGATGTGAGTGTATTTCGAAATTTGTTTCGGTTAAACTCAATCCCAAATCTGGAAATTGTTCGTTTATCCTTAAGGAAACTAAAGGGTATTAGTTCTAACGTCCCAACGAAAATGAGATTTTCGTGGCTCGAAGAGATGCCTTCTTGGAGGAGGACTAGATGCGCACAAGTTTGGAACTTGGTGCCATTTATCTCTATGCGGGCTAGTGGGAGTAGAATAAATCTCGAAAGAGTTCGAGATCTGAAAATGAACATTGTACCGATGAAAGTTGACATGGCTTCATCAAGAATTGATGAACGCAAGTCGAACACACAAAGGAATTTTTCGTAGATTTAGTAGGCTATATCATAAGCCGGTAAATACGGATTTATCGTGGCTAATGATAATAGATCGAAATCATATGATGATTCGATATCCTACAAGGATGCTATGAAAAGTTGATTCCACATGACATGGTGTCATGAAATCTGAGATTCGATCCATGTAAATTATCAAGTTTAGAACTTGATTTCATTACTTTCTGGGTTAGACCCGTGAAATGTGAGTGAGTTTTTCAAGATGAAGAACCGGCATGGATAGGAATACGCATAAATATAAAGCGAGGCTTTTTGCGAAAAGTTTCATGCAATTCATAGTCGGACTATGAAGAAACGTTTTCGCTTGTTGCCATGCTTTCACATTCTCGAAATTCTGCTTGCCATGGTCGCGTATTATGAATATGTGATGTGGCAAAATGAATGTCAAAACCGAATTTCTTGACAGAAATTTTATGAAAGGATGTGTACTTGACACAACCTTACGGTTTTGTCGATTCATAAGAATCGGGGATAAGATATGCACGCTTTAACGATCCATATGATGGATTAGAGAAAGCTTTTCGGAATTGGAATATTCGTTTTTGACGAAGTTATAAACTGTTATAAAATTGTCGAAACGAATGGAAACTTTGTGTACACATGAAGGTTAGTCGGAGCTGCGTTATATTTCTTGTAACGACAAAGGATTTAGACGAGACCGCTTATGAAATAAGCGTGAAGATCTATAGGATAGATCTAAGAAGTTCCTCATTCTATTTTATAGCACATATATCGACATATTGTTGAAAATGGTTTTCAACATGTAAACTCCTTGGAGGAGTTAAATCGAAATGTCGAATGACAGAAATTTTCAACGGCTCGATGTGAGACATCAAGCAGCGCGAAAAGTAATAATATGATGCCTTACATTTTGATGTTAGGATCTATTATATCTGTCATGATATGTATGTGGCTATCTGTCGTACAAATAAAGCGTCTAATTCACCTTCAATACAATTCGTGGGAATCACATGAGTTTGAATGTAATTCGATTACATGAGACTAACTCTTGTGAATGTATAATGGTTATACAAATATATACATAATGGTTATGTATATTTAAACCCATCGAGATTTGTATTGATAGCGGTGAGGTTTATCCTTGAATACTTTGCGAAAGAATTCAGGATTTTTTATCTATAATGGTGTGGAGGACGTGTTGGTTATAAAGAGATATAACAACAACAGTTTCCAAAGATTAAGCACGTCCAAATATGTAGCACGACTTTCGATCACAAAGTGTGTACAAGTTTTGCTTAAATGCAAACTCGGTTATGTGGAAAGGTTCCACAAGACCAATAGTTTATGATTCTATTTACGGAGGCGAGTATATTGCGGTTATTAATCGCAAAAAGAAGTGGTATGGATCAAGGATACATGACCAAACTCTCGTAGCCACGAGTTATCGGATTTATGGTTGTTTATTGCGTGAAACGCAATAGTACAAGCCAAAAATGCCGAGGTCACAACCACTTCTAACTAATACTCAGAAAATTTCATTGATCCATGAAATTTTGCGAAAAGATGTGATCGTGGGTATTGGAAATGTTCCAATCCTGCAGAAGATTAACACTAGCGGGAACGTGCGGACCCGTTTACAAAACCGCTCTCTCTAGTCGCGCGTGACTGTCATGCGATGACTATGGGTATGGAGATACCTAGAGGAGGAAGAAGAGAGTAGAGTGTAGTTATCTAATACGATAGTCCTCGCAGGTTGTGAGTATGGAGATACCCATAGGTAAACGTTGTATCACCCAAATACTTAGTCCATATGAATGTATCCCTTTTAAAAATTTTGTTTACTTAAATTTTCATGCATTCACCTTATATGAAAACTATGTGCGGGTTGTGTAATATGATTGTTACATGAACCCTGATTTGAGCTTGTGTGGACGTCGACATGGTTGAGGACCATGTGCAGCGAAACCGTCACACTTAAAGTGTCATTTCTAAACATCCCTAGTCGCGGGTCAGTTTGCTTAAGAGAGAAGCATTACTATTACAAGGGAATAGACTGAACGCGTACACTAGTACGTTTGCCGAGGAGATGATTATGTTTTGCTAATCATGGGACAAAGGAGTTTGTCGAATCGGGAACGTAGATATATGTTAGGTTACATTTATTGGATATGACCGAAGCCGCGAGACCATGACATGGTTTAGTCATTATAGATGGACTTGCGACGGATGGGGTTTTAGATTCTTCATACTTGAGGGATCATTGATTGCGTTACGTGCGTAACACAATGCTTTGATATGATCTTACGCTCACCGTAACAGGGAGTTAAAAGGGTCATCATTGGGTATTGTCCGAAACACGGAATTCAATGTGAGTCTCCAAGATAGGAATTGTTTATTCCGAAAGGAAGAGATATCTCTTAGGCGTCGCTCGATGAGTCGATTAACGAAAACCGTGGCCACGGTCAATGATATTAATGGTTAATATCGATTGAAATTTGTTAACTCAACTCGGAATCGGGGAATAAGTGTAGTTAATCAAATTATAAGGATGACTATTACCATGCCTTTTGATTAACGGATATCGCAAACAAGAGAACTAGTAACCGCTATTCGAGATAGGCACAATGATCACAATCATTATTCGTTTAACATGGGTAGCTATGATGGAGTGACTAGATCCCGCTCATGAGCTTGTAGGCATTGGAAACAACCTACTGCCATCGTTAAGTCGAACCTACATGGTCACACAACGAGTCGTACTAAGTCGGGCTTGATCATAAAATCGGCACATTGGATGTGCATAGCTTGGTATTTGATACGCGAGCTATATTCTCTAAAATCGTGCGTATTGGATATGCATGAGTACCTTTTAGGTAGATCTGAAATTGAGTGGGAGACTGAAAGAAATACAGTTTCGGATCAACCGTAAAAGTGTACACAAGGATAAACGAATGTAGTCGTACATTCGTGGCCATAACTTTCAGTGGGAAAATCCAATTAGAATGGTTCAAATTGGGTTAGATAGATAATGAGATTATCTACAACCTTCATATAGAAATATATTTCATATGAACGAAGTATAAGTGTCGTTTCTGTGAAATACCGAAAGAGTGCAACAGTATGACATACAGTTAGTAAAACAGTCATAACTTTTGCATACGAACTCCAATTGGGCTGGGCCAAATTGGGTTGTGTAGATAATAAGATTATCTACAACTTTCGTGTTGGTTGATTTTCTGTCAGAGAAATTTATCAATTTCGTCTGGACAGAATACTGAACAGGTTCATACAGTTTTCTGTGTGAAAGGGTGTATATTGGATATACATGCCTTTTGGCTAATCCTTATCCTATTAGGTATAAATAGGATTTTCTCTCTCATCTTCACTAAGGAATTCAATCAGTTGAATCATTCTAAGCAATTGATTATTCTGCCCAATATACACAAGAAAAGAGCAAATTCAGATTTGATCTTTAGTGAGTGAAAGGGTGCGAAGAGAGAGAAATCTAGAAAGGAGTTTCTCGAGTAATAGAGAATCGATTAGATCGAGCAAGTTCGCCGGTGCATCGTCTAGGCAGGTGCATCCGCGACCGACGTCTTGCGACTCACGGTGGATACAAGTAGAGGAGCGACAATTGTGGCTCTTGGATTGTGATCGACTCAAGGAGTGAGAAGACGGTCAACGAACGGTGAAAGACGCGTGGTATGGGACGCGCGGATTGTCACCAACTTGACAGGAGATAGAAGGCGGCGATCAACCCTTCGTGCGTGATCAATTTCACGCTGGTATAGATCTATCCTTCTATTCGGATCGTACCCTCGAAGTCATGGCGTGATCTCGGGAATCGGGGAATCGGACCGGGCCTTCATTCCGCTGCGCGGGCCCGGGGTCGAGGATATTCTCCTACATCTTACCGATAGAAGGTACAATTTTTTTAATTCTTATTTATTTTCATAATTATTAAAATTTTCACTTATTTTTAATTATCAATAAAAGGAGCCGGTTGGGGCCAAAAGTTTTCGAGCGTCTTGTATGCCTAAAAGATTGGATTGATGCGGATGATCGAAACGAACTTATGTTAGCTTCCGCAAGTGAATATCCAAATCCAAATGTTGAAGAGACTAGTACCGCCGTCACGGATGTTGATACGGATGATGAATTTGATCCCGATGGAGAAAATCCGCATTGGTATATTGAACAAATGCGCAATATACAAATATAGGTTTGGTATTATATATGCACTCTTTAATTTTTTTTTCTAATTATTCAATATTATTATACGTCATCTAAATATTTACTAACAAAAAAAAAAGTTAGAACTCCGCCTATGTTATTTTTTAAACATGGTAAATTAGTAACATAGCCGGTCTCAAGCCCGGAATAAAGGAGGAGAGTAACTTTTTTTCAACTTTTTTTCATATTGAAATTTGTTTTCTTATTTTTTTCAATTTTTTCAATTTTTTTTACCAGATTTTACCGACGGCCCGTCGGTAAAAATAATTTAAACTGTCTCAATAAAATTATGATAAATTAGATTTTAAATTTATTTACCAATCTATTTTTTTATTCTAAAAAATATAAAAATATAAAAATGATGAACAATTAAATAATGCAAATATACGAGGAGAGTAACTTTATCATTTAATTACGATAAATATGATGAACAATTTAAAAATGATGAACAATTAAAAAATATAAAAATATAAAAATGATGAACAATTAAATAATGCAAAAAATATAAAAATTATGATAAATTAGATTTTAAAATTTTATTCCCATAATTTATCATTTAATTAAGATGATTTATCACATATTAAGATTTAATATATAATATAATTTAATAAAGGAGGAGAGTAACTTTTTTTCATATTGAAATTTGTTTTCTTATTTTTTTCAATTTTTTTTCAATTTTTTCAATTTTTTTTTAATTTTTTTTCAATTTTTTTCAATTTTTTTTTTTTTTTAAAATCACTATTCACGCCGGGACCCGCCCGCCCGTCCCGCCCGGGACCCGTCTCGCCCGCCGGGTCTAAGGGCGGGTTTTCCCCATCCCTCCAAACCCACCCGCCCAAACCCGCACCCGTCACACCCGCCAAACCCGCCGACCCGCACCCGTCTAGACCCGCACCCGCCACACCCGTTTGGGCTCGGGACCCGACCCGCACCCGTGGCAACACACTAGATTCATTTGGCTCCATTGAGCCTGTTCTGATCTCCCGTTTATTTATTACAGCAGTCTCCATTGTGCAATTGAGTATAGTAAATAACGAAGAAAATTTTCCCTGCAATGCTTCCTCTAGAATCCACTGGAGATTATCTCGTCCCTCTCAAACAACCTCGCCAGGGCTGTTACGAGCCAAATCTCGTCGTACAGGCGACGTGGCTCGTTTCTCTCTCCTCCAGCCACGTCGTAACCAACCTGGGACCCTCCACCATCTCTCTCTCCTGTCAAGTTCGATCAGAAACGATCCATCCAGTCCAGTCATGGCTATAAAACGAACCCGAGACTCAACACTTGAAATCATCCCATTCTGAGCGGCCTTTTGACCCTCTCTCTCTCCTTCCACACCCTCTTACCCACTCTCTGAACAACACCACGCTCTCAATTGCATCGATTACGAGCTAAAGATTCAAGCTTTACTCGGTCAAGTTCTGGATCAAAAACCCTCCGCCATTAGAGACCTTCCAAGCTCCATCTCATCTCGCAGAGAGCTTCATTGGGGTGACAAGAGACCATAGGAGCTCTCCATATTCATCTCCTTCATCATCTCTCAGCTTGGGTACTTTCTTTTCGAGTAGGATATTTTTGATATTTTAGAACTTTGGTTTCAAGTTTGTTTAGATCATTTCTGTTAGTTGTTAGATCTTGTTTGAATCTATAATCCCCCCTTTTTACTTGTTTGTTTGCTTGATTGTATGAACTTTGTGATTGAATCTAAGTTTAGTTGTTTTAAATCTGTTAACTCTCTGATCTGTTTTGTTAATTAGAATAAAAGTAGATTTAGATCTGATAAAAATCCATAAAAATGTGTTTCTGAATCTTGACCTTATCTAGTTTGTTTATGAATTTTTTCCATTTCATTTCATATAGTTTTCTAATTGTTCTGCATTTTCAAAGTTGAGTCTCTGAATTTATGACTTTCTGTTCTGATCTATTTTGGAAAATACTAATAAAATAGTTTTATATATAGATAAATATCATAAAAATACTTTCCTGAATCTTGATAATGTCTAGTTTCTGTATAATTTTAGTTCATGTCATTTCATCCATTTTTCCATTTGTTATTTAATTTTGAAATCTTGGATCTGAATTACTGATTTACTGTTTAGAAAATACAAATAAAATACTTTTATATCTAGAACAAATTCATAAAAATATATTTTAGTTATATTAGGTACTGTAGATTATCTGTGTCAAGTGTGGTAATTTTTTCATTATTTTCCTATTTTTTTAGATCTAATCTTTGCCTCTTTGCATTTTCTGTCTAGATTTAACTCTCTCATTTTTAGTTAATTCATTTATACATTTAAAAATCTATAAACATTATGATGGCTTATTTATTTGATTTATAATCTGTGATAAAAGTTTCATATAATTTGGAGTTGTAATTTGAGCTATAAAAATTGTTGAATTTGATCTTGTTCTGTGATCCTGATTTTCAACCCTGTTTGTTTGATAAATTTTAGAAATTAATTGGCTTGATAAAAAGTTCTGAAATTTGGAATATAGCCTTTCTCACTGTTTATCTTCTTGTGTGCAAATTAAGAGAATTTTTGGGGCTATAAAAGTTACAATTGAACAATAAACTCTAGAATTACCGTAATCTCCCTGTGGATCGATATCCTTTACTTATCATTGTGCTTGGTTTAGGAAAAATAATTAATTGTTGAATTACTCAATTTAAGATATTAAAATGACGCTTAAAATTCGAGTTTTCAGGAATCGAGGAAAAGGAGAAGAAGAGAGGGAAGCTCAAACCCATCGAGAATGGAGGGGATGGTATCTCTTAGCTAGAGATCACTCCAATGTCCCATCTCTCACACCACTCCCCTACTCACTCCACCGGGTACACCCTATCTCTAACCCTAAACCGAAGCCTAACCCCCCACTATCTCACCACCCGAGCAAACCCTTCTCCACTCTCCCACTTTCGCTTCTCCCAACTCCCTTCACCCCCCTCACCTCAACCATGGAGAAAGGCAAGCAACAAGTCACTGGATCCGAGCCAAGCAAGAAATCCTACGCGTCGGTGACCCGTTCGATCCCACCGGGCGCCTTCATGGCTTCGGCACGAAGCGGTGCGGGCTTAAGGACCGAACGAAATCACAATGGCGAAATCCCCGAGCTAGAACGGGTGAATAAACCCTCGGCGGAAAAAAAAAGGGGTCTCGACCCCACTCCCGAAGAGATCTCCTCGCCGGAGAGACTAACATGGCCTCCATGTGACTCCAAGCCGGAATGGGACGATCTTTGCCGCAAATGCCTCTTTCCGGGTCATCTCACCGAGGAATGTTGCAAGCCCCGAGCATGCGTCAATTGTCGCCTCCCGGGGCATATCGCAAAATATTGCCCAAAGAAGAAGAAAGCCAAGCATCCCTCCGTATGGAGCCGGGTCCAAGAGGTTGGTCAATATCATCCAAACCACCCACTAATAAGCCGCCAACGAAACCAATAGGACAAGCCGCGGCTCAACTCGGGGGACAAGAAAACTTCACGAAACTGAATGCCGGGATGATCAAGGCAAACCGAGAACACCAAGAGGCCGAAAGGGTCCCAAAGGAAATGACCGCCTCATCCGAGGCCACCCCTAACGGTATGGGCGAGGGTAGGACCGTGACCGCCTTCTCCAAACAATCATCGAGACAAGAGATGGAAATCGCAAGATGGAGGAGGGGAGTAGTCATTGATGGGAGGATGGTGCCCAACCACAATCTCCGAAGCCTTCACATTCTCATTCAAAAGACGTGGTATCGACAAGAAAGGTATGAACTATCTCATCTTAGTAGGGATAGGTACATCCTAATTCTCCCCGAGGGCACGAACCGAGATGATTTCATCGCAAGAAATCTCCTACCGCTAAGGCGCGCCAACTTCCTAAACTTTCCATGGGAGTTAGCGCTCGGAGGAGAAAGAACCAAATTCCCGGAGAGAGTTTGGGTCACTCTATTCAACCCCCCACCTCCCGCGTGGTGCTGTGAGGAATTGTCTAAAATAGCGGGGTCTTTTGGCATTTTGATTGATCATGGGCCACTCCTCAACCTCACAACCATGGAAACTCTCGACATCTTAGTGGGAATCACGGCGAACACAACCACCCCAACTGGCATCATTTACACTCATGGAGGGGTAACGTGGACGATCCCCCGGCCGAGAAGAAACGGTTGACCGAACCTCTACACTTCTTTAATCCACCGAATCCGGAACCCCCGCTAGAGATCTGCGAAGACATCCAAGCAAGGCTACAAGACGATATTGAGCGTGGACTAGTGGAAAGAGAAATTGAAGAAGTAGTCCATGGGAATTCTCATGAACCGATCACCGCAAATGATTGGCTAAGCGACGCATCCGCCACCTCATCCGAAAAAGCAACCGATCCACAATGGCAAGGGAAGGTTGCGGTGGATAAAAATTGGCTCCATCAAATTTGGAGCCTCGCGGGTGAAGCACTCAAAACAAACCTGGATTCCTCACCGCTTGTAATTGGGGAAATGGGACGTAGATCCATGCGGGATGCCGGAATTCTAGATAAAATCATCAAAATAGAAAAAGCGGAGGGCTTTGCGGGTCCAAGCGAAACCGAGGCCAAAAAGAGGAGGATCATCCCGACAAAGACTCAACCCGCAAAGAATCCGAGGGCACCTCCAAAACCCACTAGCAACCCGGATTCGAATCCAACACCCAAACCCGCGAGCAACCCGAACCCGACTTCGGTCCATAACAAGGAGAATACGGGTCATGACATCGCCATACCCGAACACACCAAGAAGGAAAAGGAGATTGAAGGTATGGAAATTCTTTTATCAACTTTCAAATCTTAAATTAAAGAAAAACAAAATCAAAGACAACAAACAATTAACCGACGCACCTCATCCCGAAATTAGGAGGGGTGCTCGGGAATGAAAATCCACGCAAAAAAAAAATAATAACAAATAATCTCACATGGGCCCAAGGTAGAAATAAAAAGGTCCAAAAGGAATTCAAAAAACCGAGAGCCAAATCCATTATTAAAAAATTAAGGCAAGAGGAATTAAACCAATATCCCCTAAATGAGGAATTGATAGGTGCGATTCACAAATCGCTCGGACTTCAACCACCCGAGCTTGACATGGCAAAAGAAAAAAAGGAAAAAAATGTTAATAAAAAAGGATAAAAACAAAAGGATAAAAAAAATTGAGGATCCAAAATAAATTATCAACTTTCCTCTCTCTTTCAAAAAGCAAAAAAAAAAAAAAAAAAAAAATATCGCGCAATCTCCTAACCCTATCTCTAACTCCAACCCTCCTCTATTTTTAAAAGGAAAAGAAAGCATCAAGGAATTAATCGATGACCACGAGGAGGCCGATGAATGGGTGCAGGAAGGGGTCGAGGACGAGACCGAAGCAATGGAGACGGCCGAGAATGCGGGGGAGGACGAAGAGGAAATGGAGGATTATGTGGATGAGGTTGACTATGGTGAGGAACCTCATGTACTTGAGGATTCCGCGTAGGACATGGCTAGCAATTCTATTGTAGCTTGTATCTTTGCTTTCGCATCTTTTGTTGGGACAAGGAAACTTTGTTTTGTAATATGTGTTGCAACTTAAACATTTTAACTTGGAATGTAAGGGGATTAGGAAGTAAGAACAAATGTAACATTCACTACAACATACACACTGTTTTGGTACGGGCAAAAACCGTCCCAATAAGGTCCAAAACCGTCCCAATAATACTTTTGCTACGGTAGGCCGTCCCAAAAGACCCGTACCAACAATGGGCGTACCTGTCAGCTACGGGCCGTCCCAATATGACTTTTGGGACGGTGATTGTTGGGACGGGCCGTCCCAAATTGATGGTTGACGTGGCTGTGTTCAGAGTAGTACGTGTCAGGGTTTTTGCTACGGGCCGTCCCAAATGCTTCACGTGTTTGCTACGGGCCGTCCCAAATCCTTGCGCCACGTGTCAGCATTACCCAATTTATTAATTATATATTTATATATTCAATTATTATTTAATAATTATATATTTATATATTCAATTATTATTTAATAATTTTATATTTATATATTTAATAATTTAATAATTTTATATTTATAATTTTATATTTATATATTTAATTATTATTTAATAATTATATAATTATATATTTAATTATATAATTATATATAATTATATATAATTATATAATTATATAATTATATAATTATATAATTATATAATTATATAATTATATATATAATTATATAATTATATAATTATATAATTATATATAATTATATATAATTATATAATTATATAATTATATATAATTATATATAATTATATATAATTATATATTTAATTATATATAATTATATAATTATATATTTAATTATATATATATAATTATTCAATTATTTAATTAGGAAATTACGAACATAAAAAAAAAAAAAACGAACAAACACAAACAAAAAATCCCAACAATTCGACAGACACAAACCACAATTCGACCAACACAAACCACAATTCGACATACACAAACCACAAACATACAAACCTGATAAGGGGATCTTTCATCACCTTTTACGTACACAGAATATAGAATTTAAATACTTAAACATGATTAAAGTATAAGTAATATTCATAATTCCAATGTATTGAGATAAAATACTTTAATATATGTTTTTGTGTTAATTTCAGGTGAAAAGTGCCGAATCTGGAAAAAACCACAACTGTAGATGGATTCGTCTCGTCTTGCCGATAAATTTGATATATCATATGTTGATATTTGATGCAAGCATGAGAGAGAAATAGAGATTGTACTCCAAACGGGTCAAAAGCGACTCGTCACACCGAGGACAACAAATCTCCTGACGTGCTTTAATCTCTCCAGGATACTGCTGTGGCTACCTGATCCTCACAACCCTTGAAACGAGTTTGAATTGACTCTCTTCACTGACCCGCTACTCGAAAACACGCACAGAGACCAAGTACAGAGACACTGGGCCCGTCTAAACCATGTCGCGACTCATCCCATGCTTTAAACACACTCGCTACACAAAGTTATACCAAAATCGTTTTCACCGGATCCTCAGGAAGACCAGTCAAAACTTCTAACAATCTTGATCTTCTGTGGATCGTGCAGCCTATGATCCACACTACGAGGCGCTGTCACCACTATACTCTCCAACGCTACACGCGAGGTTACACATGAAAGAGTTCAAAGAATCAGAGAGGGCGGTTCAAACTGAACCCCTTGGAGCCTTGCGCTCGCGTTCTTTCTCCAGTCTTTTCCAAACTGCAGACCTCCATTTCCGTGTTTAAAGAGGAAAAGCTGTACAAGTCTGCGTACTCTCTCTCTCTCCAGTCCGTCTGAAACGGAGAAGAACACAATGATATTCGCTATTTTCTGAGGAATTAAAAGGAATTTAGCTGGATTTATTTTAAATGGATTGAAGGATATTTTTGAGTTTTCTCGGCCGTCCGATCTCCAAATTGGATGCGGTTTTGAGCGTCGGATTCATGGTAACATTCTCTACCTAACCATGCAAGTGGAACTCTTAGATCTGGAGTTTTCAAATTGTTTCCCCCTCTTTTCTCCTATAAAAGATACCCAAAACTCCTCTCTCACCTGACCCTTGGACATCTTGGGTCACTCACTCCATTTTTGGGGGAAGGTAAGGTCTTAGCCTCTTCCCCTCCATTGTTAGAGCGTCGAAGCTCCATCTTGCTCATCTTTGAGCCATTTTCGCCCTCTTAGACTTAAAGGAACGTGTTGAAAAAACTTTATGTATGAAAAAAACTTAAAGGAACGTGTTGAAAAAACTTTAAGAAAATGATAGATTCAGGGCTCTTAGACTTAAAGGAACGTGTTGAAAAAACTTTATGTATGAAAAAACAGTCGCACTCTTAGACTTAAAGGAACGTGTTGGACACGAAAATGATAGATTCAGGGCTCGATGCTTTGGCTTTAGAGAAAGTCGGGTTCGATAAACTTAAGAAGGAATCGAACGATAGTATGTGCCTTGTGGTGGCATGTATAGACGCAAATTTCTCAAAATTGTTTTGAGAATTCGGGTGCATACGAAAGTAAAACACAACGCTCATGAAATAGTTTCAAGAGCTAGAACGCGTTGAATGGTTCGATGCGGCTCAAAGAGTATGTTAATTTTGAGACGCCTTATGGGTCTTTGATTAACACTCGTGTGTTGATGGTACGAGATTTGATCTTCGTGACCGAATATCATATGCATTCCATATATAAGTCGATTCCGAAATTGCATGAGATGCGATGTAAATTTGAATAGGAGATGCTTGGAGCATCCGAGGAATCCAGAGCATTAAGATGCGTGGATGTCCTTGTAATTCAAAGGCGGGATCGAAAGAAATAAATGTCTAAGGGTATTTTGGGAAATTGTTTTCCAAACAGAAAGTTCGGGCAAGGAGTTGTCCAAACTAATGACTCAAAGAACGGTGAAATCCGAGGAGGATTAAACCTAGAAGTTGATTGCTTCTTTTGGCATTGCCGTCTTAGCCATATGAATGAGATACGCGAATCTAGATTCCATATGATGGATTGCTAGAATCATTCGAATTAGATTCGATTGATTAATGCGATACTTATTTATTAGGCAAGAGGACAAAGGACATCATTCTCCAAAGGTTGGAGAAAGATCCAACGAATTATTGGAAATTACATTTAGATGTAAATGTTCCGATAGATTCCGAGGCAAGAGGAGGCTATCGGTATTTTGTTACGTTTACGGACGGTTAAAGTAGATACGGTAATATATGTTTAATGCGTGCCGAAGCAGAGACTTTTGAAAGGTTCAAAGAGTTTCAAAAACAAAATACAAAATCGACTAATTAGCAAGAAAATCAAAGCCCTTTGATAGGATCGAGGAGGCAAGTATTTGAGCTACGCACCTCGATAGGATCGAAGAGGCGATATTTGAGTTATAAGTATTGATGATCATTTATGATTGTGGAATCATTTCACGATTATCTTCATTTCGAAACATTGAGATGCATTTGAAAAGAGGAAATGAACGCATGTAAGACATGGTTCGATAAATGATAAGTCAAACGGATTTTCCAAAAATGTTTTGGGAATACGCCCTTGAGACAACGGCACTAATGAATGGTTGCATATATGATATGGACCATAAACCTTCTAATCGGTACAAAAGACGCCATATGAGATATGGATCGGAATGGTTCCGAAGTTGTCATTTGTACAGATTTAAGGATGTGAGTATATTTCGAAATTGGTTTCTATTAAACTCAATCCCAAATCTGAAAATTGTTCGTTTATCATATATCCTTAAGGAAACTAAAGGGTATTAGTTCTAACGTCCCGACGAAAATGAGATTTTCGTGGCTCGAAGAGATCTCTTCTTGGAGGAGGACATAATGCGCACAAGTTTGGAACTTGATGTCATTTATCTCTACGCGGGCTAGTGGGAGTAGAATAAATCTTGAAAGAGTTCGAGATCTGAAAAATGAACATTGAGCCGATGAAAGTTGACACGACTTCATCAAGAGTTGATGAATACGAGTCGAACACACAAAGGACTTTTTTGTAGATCAAGTAGGCTATATCATAAGCCGATAAATACGGATTTGTCGTGGCTAATGATGATAGATCGAAATCATATGATGATTAGATATTCTACAAGGATGCTATGAAAAATAAAGATTCCATATGGCAAGAGGCCATGAAATCTGAGATTCGATCCGTGTAAATTATCAAATTTAGAACTTGATTTCATTACTTTCCGGGTTAGACCCGTGAAATGTCAATGGGTTTTCAAGATGAGAACCGACACGGATAGGAATACGCATATATGTAAAGCGAGGCTTGTAGCGAAGAGTTTCATGCAATTCAAAGTGAGACTATGAAGAAACGTTTTCGCATGTTGCCATGCTTTCACATTCTCGAAATTCTGCTTACCATGGTCGCATATTATGACTATGTGATGTGGCAAAATGGATGTCAAAACCGAATTTCTTGACAGAAATTTTATGAAAGGGTGTGTACTTGACACAACCTTACGGTTTTGTTGATTCATAAGAATCGGGGATAGGATATGCACGCTTTAACGATCCATATGATGAATTAGAAAAAGCTTCTCGGAATTGGAATATTCGTTTTGACGAAGTTATAAACTGTTATAACATTGTCGAAACGAATGGAAACTTTGTGTACACATGAAGGTTAGTGGGAGCCGCGTTATATTTCTTGTAACGACACAAAATTTAGGCGAGACCGCTTATGAATTAAGCGTGAAGATCTATATGATAGATTTAAGAAGTTTCTCGTTCTATATTATAGCACGTATATCGACATATTGTTGAAAATGGTTTTCAACATATAACTCCTTGGCGGAGTTAAATCGAAATGTCGAATGACAGAAATTTTCTACGGCTCGATGTGAGACATCAAGTAGGGCGGAAAATAATAATATGATGCTTTACATTTGATGTGAGGATCTATTATATCTGTCATGATATGTATGTGGCTATATGTCGTACACATAGAGCGTCTAGTTCACTATCAATAAAATCCATGGGAATCACACGAGTTTGAATGTAATGCGATTACATGAGACTAACTCTTGTGAATGTATAATGGTTATACATATATATACATAATGGTTATGTATCTTTAAACCCATCGGGATTTGTATTGATAGCGGTGAATGTTATCCTTGAATACTTTACAAAAGAATTCAGGATTTTATTTTATCTATAATGGTGTGGAAGACGTGTTGGTTATAAAGAGTTATAACAACAACAGTTTCCAAATATGACACGTCTAAATATGTAGCACGACTTTCGATCACAAAGTGTGTACATGTTTTGCTTAAATGAAAACACGGTTATGTGGAAATGTTCCACAAGACCGATAATTTATGATTCTATTTATGGAGGCGAGTATATTGTGGTTATTAATCACAAAAGGAAGCGGTATGGATCAAGGATACATGACCAAACTCGAGTAGTCACGAGTTATCGGATTTATGGTTGTGTATTGCGTGAGACGCAATAGTACAAGCCAAAAATGCCGAGGTCACAACCACTTCTAGATAATACTCGGAAATTTCATTTGATCCATGAAATTTTATGAAAGATGTGATCATAGGTATTGGAAATGTTCCAAACCTTAAGAAGATTAACACTAGCGGCAACGTGCGGAACCGTTTACAAGACCGCTCTCTCTAGTCGCGCGTGACTATCATGCGATGACTATGGGTATGGAGATACCTAGAGGAGGAAGAAGAGAATATAGTGTAGTTATCTAATACGATAGTCCTCGCAGGTTATGGGTATGGAGATACCCATAGGTAAACGTTGTATCACCCAAATACTTAATCCGTATGAATGCATCCCTTTTAAAAATTTTGTTTACTTAAATTAATATGCATTCACCTTATATGAAAATTGTGTGCGGGTTGTGCAATTTGATTGCATGAACCCTGATTTGAACTTGTGTGGACGTCGACATAATTGAGGATTATGTGCAGCGAAACCGTCACACTTAAAGTTTCATTTCTAAACATCCCTAGTCATGATTCAATTTGCTTAAGAGTGAAGCATTTACATTATCAGATAATAGACTGAACATGTACACTAGTACGTTAGCCGAGGAGATGATTATGTTTTGCTAATCATAGGACAAAGGTGTTTGTCGAATCGGGAACGTAGATATATGCTAGGTGACATATATTGGATATGACCGAAGCCGCGAGACCATGACATGGTTTAGTCATTATGGATGGACTCGCGACGAGTAGGGTATTAGGTTCTTCATACTTGAGGGGACCATTGATTGCGTTACGTGCGTAACACAATGCTTTGATATGACCTTACGCTCACCGTAACAGGAAGTCAAAACGGTCATCATTGGGTATTGTCCGAAACACGGAATTCAATGTGAGTCTCCAAGATAGGAATTGTTTATTCCGAAAGGAAGAGATATCTCTTTGGCCACTCGATGAATTGATTAACGAAAACCATGGCCATGGTCAATGATATTAACGGTTAATATCGATTGAATTTGTTAAATCAGTTCGAAAACGAGGAATAAGTATAGTTAATCAAAATATAAGGATGACTACCACCATGCCTTTTGATTAACGGATATCGCTAACAAGAGAACTAATAACCGCTATTCGAGATTGGCACAATGATCACAATCATTCTTCGTGTTAACATGGGTAGCCATGATGGAGTGACTAGATCCCGCTCATGGGCTTGTAGTGCTTTGGAAACAGCCTACTGCCATCGTTAACCGAACCTACCTGGTCACAGAATGAGTCGTACTAAGTCGGGCTTGATTATAAAGTTGGCACATAAGATGTGCATAGCTTGGTATTTGATACGCGAGCTACATTCTCTAAAAATCGTGCATATTGAATATGCATGAGTACCTTTTAGGTAGATCTGAAATTGAGTGGGAGACTGAAGGAAATACAGTTTCAGGATCAACCGTAAAATTGTACACAAGGATAAACGAATGTAAGCATACATTCGTGGTCATATCTTTCAGTAGGAAAATCCAATTTGAATGGTTCAAATTGGGTTAGATAGATAATAAGATTATCTACAACCTTCATGTAGAAATATATTTCATATGAACGAAGTATCAGTGTCGTTTCTATGAAATACCGAAAGGGTGCAACAGTATGACTTACTTCATGCAATGTTTTAAACTACCGCAATGGCTCATAAAGGAAATCAACAAAATCACAAGGAAATTTTTATGGAGAGGCGATCAAGATTGCTTGGGGGGTCATTGCCTAATCAATTGGAGAAAAATTTGCCTCCCTAAGGAAAATGGCGGTTTGGGTCTCATCGATATCGAAACGCAAAATAATGCGCTTCTCTTAAAATGGCTTTGGAAAGTAAACTCACAAAGTGAGGGGATGTGGGGATCGACGATTAGAGAAATCTATGGAATCAACAACTCCATCGATCTTGCAAACTTAAATGATAACCAATCATCCTACTTCATAAAGGACTTGCAAAAACTAATCCCCCAATTCAAATTAGCCTACTCCATCGAAGCCGACACGCACCAACACCGGTGGTTAAACATGGCGACACCGCTCTTCTCCACGTCCGCCACATACACCTTCTTCATCGACCCGGGGATTAGATGCATGTGGAACAAGCCGCTTTGGAAAGCAAAAGCCCCGCTAAAAGTAAAATTCTTTTGTTGGTTGGCAAGCAACGGGAGAATCTTGACCGGAGACATCCTACGTAAGAGAAATTGGCCACATGACGTGACATGCAAAAATTGCTCCGAGGTTGAGGAATCGGCAAATCACCTCTTAATAAAATTCCCTTTCGCGTCAAGGGTATGGCGAGAGATTTTCCATCACCTTGGCCTACCCTACGAACCGAAGGACTCCATCATCGATTTTTGGCAAACAAACCGGAGAAACCGACCAAATGACCGAAAGGAACAAGTAGACACCTTCTTCCTTGCTGCAATATGGGAGATTTGGAAAGAGCGAAACGGTAGGATCTTCAACAACACCACGGCCACGCCATCGCTAGTCGCATTAAAAGTCATCACCGAAGGAGAGTCTTGGCTCAAGCATTGCTAACCAAAACTCTCGGCAAGCATTAAGAAGGGCGTTTCCCCGCATCGACCCTCCTCCTCCATCCTTTCTTTTTTTTCTTTCCTCCCCTTTCTACTAAATTCAAATAACGGTTTCTAATTTTACATTTCTCATGTAATATTTAGGAAATTTTTGGAAAACGTTGTATTAAACTTGCTTTAATATAATTTCAAGAGGCGTATGCCTCTTACTTTTCAAAAAAAAAAATTGAATTCTTATTTGAATTGATATACCTGCACCTTCTCCATCATGTTCATCATTTACAAAATACCAACATGATTGTTAATTGGAATAATGAATCACTGAATTACAAATTCACATAGAAAGATGGCTACAATAAGATGGGAGGGGATACAGAGCGAGCATCGAACACAGCCATGCTTTGTGAGAGATACGGCGAGGCCACACAATCCCAGCGAGTTAAACAGACCGCCTTCGCCTTCCCATAAGGATCGGAGCTCGCCCTCTTCTCCTTTGGCGATTTTGCTGCCTCTAGCATTGGATTCCTCCAGCCAAAGCCGTCCCCCCTTCTCCCACTCGATTAGTGTCTCTCTCTCGCGCTCTGATTCCTCTCTCATGGCAGACTCTGATTTCAATTGGTCACCCGAGATTTAGAGGCTCCAATCCGAGAGATATGATATCCTGGTTTTGCCCTAATCCGAAATTTTAATTGCTAGGATTAGCTTAATCCGTAATTTGGGATTTCTGGTTAATCCGTGATCATAATCAGGCATTGTTCAAGATCACAAATGTGAGGTTTGGAAGAATCCATAAATAAGTAAATAACTTCTCTGAGTTTCAGGAAAACTTGAAAAGAAGGCATAGATATCTAGAGATCATTAATGTTTTATTGGTTTTCAAAAAAGATCATTCCTTATAAAATCATTAGGATATTTATTAAAGGTAGGATCTTATGCTCCAACTGAAATAATACAAAATATAGCTATCTTAATAAACTGCCTACCAAATACTAAAATACCAAATAAAATAAATGTTATTGACAATGAAAATATCTCTCAAATCATATTAAAAGAACAAAAAGAAAATATTAGCTCCTCAAATAGTGAAGCCAGAGAGAAAATAATAGAAAATACAAACAAAGAACAAAGCAAAATAAAAATGGGAATTTTTTGTATATGGACGAAATAAGTTTGGTAATTTGCAAAATGGACAACAAAGTTTGGTAATTTGCGTTATAACACTCTCGACAATTGAAATGTCGAGAGTTTTAAATCTGGTCGACAATTGAAATGTCGAGAGGATTAATGGTTGTTAAGTGGATGATTAAATATCTCGACAATTGAAATGTCGAGCACTAAAAAGCTTTGCAAAATTCTCGACAATTGAATTGTCGAGCAAAATTCTGTGCACAAGCCTCGACAATTGAAATGTCGAGAGCCTAGACCAACTTTATCCTGTGTATTTTCGGTGGATTTATCGACATTTCAAATGTCGAGTGCATGAGAGCCGTTGTTATAAAATTCGGTGGAATTATCGACTTTTGAAACGTTGATCATTTTATCTATTTAAGCCTCCCACAACCTCTCCCATTTTCATCATTTTCATCGTGACGAATCATCTAAAATTTGAAGGTAAAAATATTTTTTAAGATTATTAATTTGTTAAATAATTTTGTACTGAATTTTTTTTTTTACTTTGTAGTATAATATGGAAAATGGTAATATAAATTTAGTTGTTTATTGGAACGGAACCATTAATTTGAGCGGTCCGATTCCACGCTACGAAGGTGGTGACCGAAAAATAATAAATATGCCCATTTATAGTACATATGATGATTTGAAAAATTTAATTTTTCAAACTGTCGAAATAAATCCGAGAATGCACGATTTAATTATAAAATGTAATTGGCCTTTTGGTGATGGAACCGGTGATGTCATTGACATCACTAATGATCATAGTGTTTCTATGATGATAGCCAATCTTCAAAACAGAACGATAAAATTATTTGTGAAATTTGTTCAAAACAATTATTGTCCAAATCCAAATACATTTAGTTTTGTTAATTACAATCCTTATGAAAACAGTAGGCAACCATATGTAACGGATCCTTCACAATCTTCGTACCAAACGACCGAAAACCCGATATATTCGAACCAATCGTACGGAGCGGGTCCTTCACAATCTTCGTACCAAACGAACGAAAATCCGATATATTCGAACCAATCGTACGGAGCGGGTCCTTCGCAATCATCGTATCAAACGTCTGAAAACCCGATCTATTCGAATGAACCAATTGTTAATGAATTGGATGAGGAGTCGGACGAAGATATTGATGCAACGAGCGAACAGTCGGAATCAGAGGATGATGAGGCGCATCCGGAGGGTCCAGAAGTGGATATCGATGAGGTAATGAATGCGAGAAATAATAATTTAGATGAAATGAATATTGGTGAAGGGTTGCCTGATGTTTTCGAAAATGACGAATGGGTAGAAGAAATGGTGTGTGAAGAATATGGAAACGATATTAACAATCCGTCTGTGGAACTTTCGGAAAGTGTTTCATGGATCGGGATGATTTTTTCGGATAAAGAATCATTGCAACATGCAGTACAAGAATGGACTATTAAAAATTTTGTTAGTTTTATAGTCAAAAGAAGTAGACCGAGATAATGGGATGTGGTATGCAAAAGTAATGATTGCTCTTGGAGAATGCGTGCATTTAATCCAAAAAATACGGATTATTGGAACCTGCAAAACTCTTGTTATTAGAAAATGAAAGCATGACTAATTTATGTTTGTTAATTAATTTAATCGACCAATATTTTTAAACCAGATACCAGCGGGTTTTTAAAATCCATTCCAGGTTATTTTTGGAATATTTTTAAAATTCGGGTTATTTTTCGAATTCTCAATGCAAACAAGGTTATATGCATAAATGTTCTTTTAGAAAAATGGTACAGGATCATTCTGATTTCGTGAGTTTTGCATAGTTTATTTTTGATAATTCATCTTTAATTGAGATATTTTGCAAATTTTCATCTCCGTGTATTGTTTTCGTAAAAAATAAATTTCTCTGTTTAATTGAATTATCTTAGATAAATATTTTACGTTAGATTTATTTTTCAGTTAAACAAACAATTAACATTTTATGCACGATTTAAGACAACAATCAAAAACAAATTTGTAAAACATGATTTGTCACAATATCCTTGAATTTATAAATACATGAATACTTAAGTACACGTATTCTAAATAAAATATTTTCAAGTAATAAAATCAAGGAAAATGTTGGACATCCCCTACTACTCTCCCCCCACGAGCCTTGATGACGTGGATACGGATTAACACCTCAAGAATTAACACACAAATACATGATTTAACATCTTAATTTGCGGTTTTATCATCTTATTTTATGATTGAACATCAAAATAAGACGTTAAATCATGTATTTGTATGTTAATTCTTAAGGTGTTAATCCATATCCACGTCATCAAGGTTCATGATGTGGGTTGGGGGATGTACATCACTGCTCATCAAGGAAAATGTTGGACATCCCCTAAAATCAAACGTGCCCAGTGATTTTCAAGTAATCAAATCAAACGTGCCCAGTTGAATTTTTTCCTATAATAATCTGAGCCTCCAAAATAGACTGAATAATCAAATCAAGACCGCAACGTGTGAACCCAGTTTACTTTTAATGTCTTTTGAAGGAAGCCAATTTTTTTACTTTCAATATTTTTTGAAAAAGAGCCAATTTTTTCTCTTTTATCAATTGAAGCTCTACTATGTGCACAATTAGCACCAAATTTAATTGAAGGCGTTTTCCATCATCACCCATCAAGAGTTCCTTCTAGGTTCAAGGTACATACTTCGATCTCTTGCTGATATTCATCTTTCTGTTCCGGGCTCTTGAGTCTTGCCCCAATTATCAACATTATTTTGTAACAACAAATTTCAGATTATATTTTTCATTATTTATCTTAAAATGACCAACAAAATTATATTACCAGTAACTTTGATTAACCATGCTGGCAGTACTAGTAACAACATGTGAGAACTTTCAAAATTAAAATAAGATTATGACGAGCAACTACTAATGCTGAACTGAAATTTAGGTCCATCTGTTTTTCGCTTGAAAAATGGTAAATATTACACCGAATGACATTTCCGAGATTACGACAGAGGAAGCATTCCAAAACATAAACAGCATACTTTTCGATGAAAACAGTGGCGAAAATAATGATTTGTATGCTGAGGAGTCTGCTCTTCGAGCCGTGGAGAAATCGTTTTATGAGATTCTCGAACAAAATTATCCATCTTTTCCGAGTGAGTTCTCTAGTTCAACCGGTACCTTGTCGGGTTCCAACCATCAGATACCCTTACCTATTTCAGAATTCGAGAAAGGGTTGAATGAAGGAATGAAGTTCCTCCCCAGTACTAATCACAGCGAATCGGTTGTTGATTTACCAGCTAAAAACTACGGTCGTTTGGTTGGAAAGAAGTCAAAAGAAGGCGAAGAAAACGATAAGGATACCACGAGGTTCGGTAAAAAACACACAAATTATTGGGACTTGTCTCTCATGGAGGGACGAAAATGTAAAATTTCAGTGCTTCATTTCGATAACCGGGAAGTGGTGATTGATAAGGTGTTTCTTTTGCATGAAGGGCATTTTGCTAAAGAAGCCCTTCATCTTCGTGAAATCATGCAATATCAAACCAATTTGCATCGCGAGACAGAAATCTGTGAGAGTTTAGCTGATCTTAAAATTAAAACTCTTCTTATCAATTGTTCACAAGCAATTGCAATAAATGATACTCAAATTACAAATCAATTAATAAAGCAGATAAGGGAACACTCTTCGCCAAATGGAGGCGGGGTGCAAAGGATGGCCAACATCTTCGTCAATGCACTCGAAACACGTTTAAATGGAACTAGTTTCGAGTCATATCAACCACTTTTTGTGTCACCAGAAACAAAAACAATAACTGATTACTCAGATGCTTTCCATGTATCTTTAGTATCACACCCTCTTCTCGTGGTTTCGATGTACTTCGCCAACGATACAATTCTTAATGCAATTGGGAAGGGATCTAAATTGCATATAATCTATCTCGGGACTGAATTGGGTTTGGATTGGCCATCTCTAATTCATGCTCTCAAAATGAGAATAGGCGGGCCACCGAAACTTCGGATTACTAATATTGAAGCTCCCATGTCAAGTTATTCGCCGACCGAACGAATCGAAGAGGTTGGGCGGAAGTTTGTAGGTCTTTCTAGAACCTTTGATGTCCCTCTCGAGTATAGAGGCATATGTACTAAATTGGAAAAACTCCGCGTTGATGATCTGCATATTCAGAAAGACGAAGTGCTTATTGTGCACACTTTGTATGGTTTCGAGTATCTTGGGGACGAAGACGATTTAATGTACGACATGAAAGATCGAGTTCTCGATATCATACGGCAGATCAATCCGCAAGTTTTCATTCAGGGTATTATTAATGGGTCATTTAACAGTTCATTTTTTTCTGATCGCTTTAAACAAATGCTGCTTTATAGTTCTGCATTATTTGATATTTTCGACGCTACCATACCAAGAGGCAATAAACAGAGATGGTTCATGGAAAATAATATATGGGCCCGCATGGCATTTAATGTGATAGCATGTGAGGGTTCACAAAGGTTTCTAAGGCTGGAGCCGTATAAGCATTGGCATATCAGGAACACGAGAGCTGGATTTGAGCCATTGCCTCTGGATCATGTAATATTCAGGAAAATCAAAGGTAAAGTTAGAGAATTTTACAACGAGAATTTTTTTGTCGACAATGATAATGAATGGCTACTTCTTGGATGGAAGGGAAAGGTCATGACCGCTTTTTCGACATGGTATCCAAGGCAAACAAAATGTTAAATTGCTGCTTGGTATGTCCTGAGTCAATGTATTATTTTTTTCGATTCATATAGGATGGGCTCTTTATACCTCACCTATTTTTGAGAAATCGATTTTGCTGAATTTTGAACCCATAATCTCTTTGAGATATGGGAGGAAGGGGATGCCTAACAACTTGAGCTACTGAGCCAATGCAGCAGTATTAGAATAAAAGATCATGTAATCCACTGCTGTATATACAATACATTTATTTTATATATATTTGAGTATGTGGGCCGTTGATTCAGATCTAACTATCTTTTTTCTCGCGCAAATGCGCGGGAGTTTTTGAGTTTGTCACGATATATTTTTTTTTCTAATATATGTAATTGGTTTTTCCGACTTAATTTTTTCTTTCGTCTGACACATATGTATTTTGATATGTTTTATGAATGGTGTGGTTCGGTGGTTTGTTTATTAATGAGAGAGTATGTTGTTAACAGATTGCTGTAATTTGGTGGTGTGGTGAGTTATGATTCATGAATCATGTGAATAGAAGTAAGTGTGCTCTGTTGGATCGAAATGGTTTAGTAAATTAAAAATGTGTTCATGTTCAGTAGTTGTACATTCAATCAACAAAACTCATTTCACGATAATGTGAGTATTTAAAATTGCAAATTAATGATGTTAAAAAAAAGAGTTTGAACAAACCGAATGATAAATACAATTACAAAAGATTGAAAAGTACTATCTTAAGAGGCCTTAATAAACAGTCTTATAACCACTCCAAGAGGATCCATAAAAAGATGTAAAAGATGTGAGTATTTTAAAGTCTTGGACTTTTCAGAAAGCCTATACAGTGGTGGCAATCCAGAATTTTTTTTGAACTTAAAAAATTTTTCTTGACACATAAAAAAAATCTGCATTGCCTTAAATGACATTTTTGAGTCTGGAGTTTTCTTTATCTCAATGGGATTAATTATAATTAGGATATCATAGCATAATACTAATGCAGCCGGATTTACTTGCATTTCCGGCTGCCACGTCACCCTCAGATCCTGAGCCGTCTGATTAGGCTTCAAATTTTTGTTCCAGATCGCAACCGTCCTTTTTTGCCAGCCCTCGGTGTTTGTACACCAGAGTTCTTCCCTTGTTTGAGTTGTTTTTGCTGGCTCCTGATTGAGCCACGTCACCACTCAATTTTTGGCCGTTCGATTAAGATTGCATGATCACAAATTGAATGGACATGATTTACATGGTCCACTACGTGTTATTATGTGACGGCTCATATGAACCGAGTCCATCCGATCTTGCAACGGGCTCAAACACTTACACCCCCTTTCCCCTCTCTTTTCATTTTGACGACAAGAAAGAAGAAAAAAGCCCAGAGAGCCGACAGGAACTCTAGAAGGCGAAAATGGTGGCAAAAGAGGGAGAAAATGGAGGCCAAACGGACGCGACCACGACGATCTCTATGGCAGAAGCTCGTCTTACTCTGCTTCTCTCTTTTGAGCCGCTCAAAACCTAACCCTAACCCTAACCCTAACCCTAACCCTAAATGGCAGAAATAGTGCCTAAATCGACACGAAACCCTCGCCAAACTGCGAAGAAACGACAAAGATTTCACGCTGGGTTAATTGTACTTCCTATTTTGATGCTAAAAGTTGTATGTTTGATGCTAAAAGTTTCGATTTTGTGGTATGTGGTTACTTTATTATTTTTCATGTCTGGAAGTTGTATGTTTTGTATTGTTGTTGTACCTCAAGATCAACAAAGTATCTGGGTCTGATCGGGTCGTTTTTTGTTACTTCTGCCCGATATTTCTGTTCTTTATTTCCATTCTAAGTGCTATTTCATAATTTCCAGATATTCAGGGGACTATTTGGTAATTTTAAGCGTTTTTGGTTGTTTGTTCAGATGTTTTCATGTTTGAAAAACAACTAATAATTGAGATTATTTTTTCAAATTGTAGAAATTTTATGGCAAAGCCTTTTAGTAATTTTGAACAATTGCGGTTCTATTTTCAGAAATTGTTCGGTTTCCAAACCAACCAGTATTTTTGATTCATTCTTCAAATTACATAATTTTAAAGTTAATTTTGTAATTTTGTAATTTTCAGCTTTTTGTAATTTTGAGCTATTGCGGTTTTATTTTCAGAAATTGTTAGATTTCAAAAACTAACCAATAATTTGTATTCTTTTTTCAAATTATATAAATTTAAGGTTTATTTTGTAATGTTGAGCTTTTTAGAGGTTTTCCGGTAATTATGTATAAATTAATAAATACTAGCGCTGTGCCCGCGCGATTGTGCGGGTTTTGGTTTCTTTGTTTTGTTTTTGTTTTGCAGTTTTATTTATTTGTTAATATTCATTTGTGCGTATATGTCGCTGATTTTTTTTGTAATGGCAGCGAAAAGTAGCAAGAAATTGCGGGGAACTCAACAAAGTCGGGGAATTTATATGACTAATTTGTATACCAATTTTTAGATTTTGAAAATTCTATTTTCTATTTTCATTGATTGTTCATTGTTTGCATTGTTTGTAAGTATCAAAATATTTGGGCAAACACAACACAAAGTTGAAAATCTATTTGCCACTTAGTTCTGAATTGAGTGCCAAACGCAACAAGCAGGCCCGGCCCCAAGGGTAGGCCCAAGAGGCTCAGGCCTAGGGTCCATATTCTAAGGGGGTCCAAATAATTAATTATTCTTATATTATATATGCAATGATTTAAGTTGAAATTTTAAGCCCATATTTCAAATCCGACCCGTAATAAATAAATTAGACCCGCAATGGGAAACGGACCCGATACTCAAAGAAATGGACCCGATTAGACTTATTCTTCTCTGTTAGAAACTTTGAAGAATTAGCCCCCCTCGGGACTCACCACAATAACTCAACCCTAACAGCCATGGCGGCCAGAAGAATCATGTCACCTACACCCACTCGTTGCTTAGATTCGTCAAATCTCATATGTCTCTTCGTGGTCTCCTTTTGACGAAGGGCGATGCCAAGTCATCCATAAGACTAATGTTGTGTTAAAATTGGAGTTGATTAATATCAACATAATCTGGTCAATTTAGGCAATTATGGAAGTTAATATCATGCATGGTTGATCTAGGAAATGAAGTGTAAGTTATTATAATGCATGGTGACTCTTGGGATTGTTCTGAGAGTTAATTATCTTTATTAGTGTTCTAGTTTTTTGTGTTTCAGTAGTCTATATAAAGAGTTCTCATTTTATGTAAAAATCAGAATTATATGAATGAAAATCATCTTTGTTTTGAGTTGAATTATTTCACTATGTTTCTCTTGAGACTCCGGGAAGTCAAAGAGTTGTATCGTTTGTATTTGTTGTCCTAGAACTGTCTCTTGTTCATTTCGTACGAACTGCGTCACTTTTCATCTGGCGAGTATTGGATGGAAAAATCAGATAAAAGAGTAAAACAATTGGTACAATGATACATTACTTTTCATTGAAGCACACCGAACTAACACAAAAATTATTATGTATACAATCTCTTTCTTCTCCCAAACCTCGGATTGAGAAATTAAAATTAATTGGGATAAAAGCGGCTATGTGTCAATAGCAATCCCCAAAAAATACCACGAACACCTAAGTTCTCTATTAAAATCCCAAAAGAAACTTTTACCCATGAAAGAACCACCCTTGTGAAATCCGTGCTTAGCGCGCTACCAAACTTCATTATGCAAACCTTCATATTACCAAAAGGGATTGTGGAAGAGCTTAACAAATTGATGCGAGCCTTTTTTGGAAGGGCGGCGACACAATATTAGGAGGCAATTGCCTCATGAATAGGAAAAGAATTACTTTACCTCAAAAACATGGCGGATTAGGATTACTAGATCTCGGTAACCAAAATCAATCTATAAACATCAAATGATTGTTCAGTATTGACAAAAAATCGTGTTGGGACTCAACATTACGCACGCTTTATAACGTAAATAGTGTGCAAGATGTAGCCCTTGTAGCTAATCTCGTCCTACGAAACTATCGTTTTAGATAACTAACTACTCTCTTCCTCCTCTAGGTATCTCAAACCTATAGCTTTCGCATGGTAATCGTGCTTAGCTTGCGAGAGTGGCTTAGTAAACGGGTCCGCAACATTCCTGTCAGTATCAATATTTTTTATGATCACATCCTTTCGTTTTAAAATCTCACGGATCAAGTGAAATTTTCTGAGTATGTGTTTGGAGCGATGATGTGCCCTCGGTTCCTTGGATTGTGCTATCGCTCCCGTATTGTTGCAATACACAATCACAGGTTCCGAGATACTCGGGACTACTCCAAGTTCGGACACAAATTTCTTGATCCATACTGCCTCCTTTGCTGCTTCCGAAGCCGCAATATACTCCGATTCAGTTGTAGAGTCTGCTATCGTGGGTTGTTTGGAACTCTTCCATACTACCGCTCCACCATTTAGACAAAACACGTATCCACTTTGTGATCGAAAGTCGTCGACACATGTTTGGAAACTGGCGTCGGTATATCCATTAATAACCAACCCGGATGTCTTTCCACCATAAATTAGAAATTGATCCTTAGTTCTTCGTAACTACTTAATGCATACGACACATCGGGGCGCGTACAAATCATGGCATACATAATTGATCCAACCGCCGAAGCGTATGGAACAATACTCATCGCATTCTTATCCTTACTCGATGTCGGACATTGAGCTTTAGAATACGATATGCCACTCGACATTGGAAGAAGTCCTTTCTTCGAATCTTGCATTGAAAACCGTTTCAACACTTTGTCGATGTACATGCTTTGACTCGAGCCGAGTAACTTCTTGGATCTATCTCTATAAATCCTCACGCCTAATATATAAGCGGCCTCGCCCAAATCTTTCATAGCGAAATGAATATTTAAATACTTCTTAACATCCGTAAGCATCGGAATGTCGTTTCCTATGAACAAGATGTCGTCTACATATAGTACAAGAAATACTACGCGGCTCCCACTAACCTTCTTGTATACACAAGGTTCCTCTACGTTTTTTACGAAGTTATATTCACTTATAACTTCATCGAAACGTATGTTCCAACTCCGAGAAGCTTGCTTCAATCCATAAATGGATCGGTGCAACTTGCACACTTTATCCGGACTCTTAGAATCGACAAAACCCTCGGGATGTGTCATGTACACATCCTCTTCTAAGTTCCCGTTAAGGAATACGGTTTTGACATCCATTTGCCAAATCTCGTAGTCATAATATGCAGACATAGCAAGTAAGATCCGTATGGATTTAAGCATTGCTACGGGAGAAAACGTTTTCTTCATAGTCTACACCATGAATTTGTTTGAAACCTTTCGCCACAAGCCGTGCCTTATAAGTGTTTACATTCCCATCCATGTCGGTCTTCTTCTTGAAGACCCACTTACATCCCACTGGTTTGACCCCGGGAGGTGGATAAATCAAGTTCCAAACTTGATTATCGTACATGGATTGAATCGCGGATTTCATGGCAGTTTGCCACTTTTTGGAATCCTCGCTTTCCATAGCCTCGAGATAAGATGTCGGTTCATCCTCTATGAATTCGACTTCATCATCGTTTGCCGCGATAAAACCATATCGTATAGGCTCTTGACGAATCATACCCGATCTACAAATTGCGCCTTGTGCACTTGACTCCGGATCATCAACATTTGACGAAACCGGATCAACATTTATCGGTTCAACATTCGTTTGTGGGTCTCGAACTTCTTCGAGATCTATTTCATTCCCAATAACTCGCCTAGAGATAAAATCCTCCTCAAGGAAGACACCTCTTCATTTCGTTTGGAAGATAGAAATAATATCCTTTCGTTTCTTTAGGATACCCGACAAATAAACATTTATCAGACTTGGGTTCGAGCTTGTCCGACATTAATTTTCGAACATATGCTTCGCAACCCCAAATCTTTATAAAAGACAACTTCGGAACATTTCCAAACCACATCTCATATGGCATCTTTTCTACCGATTTAGAAGGTATGCGGTTCAATAAGAAAGCCGCTGTCTCTTGGGCAAATCCCCAAAACGATTTTGGAAGGGAAGTTTGACTCATCATGGATCGAACCATGTCCAACAAGGTCCGATTCCTCCTTTCATATACACAATTCCATTGTGGCGTTCCTGCTGGAGTCCATTGTGGAACTATTCCACAATCTTTTAGATGGTCCTCAAACTCATAGCTCAAATATTCGCCTCCTCGATCTGATCGAATGGCTTTAATTTTCTTGCCTAGCTGATTTTCAACTTCGTTTTGAAACTCTTTGAACTTTTCAAAGGTCTCCGCTTTAGCACGCATTAAGTAGATATATCCATACCTACTATAATCGTCCATAAACGTAACAAAGTATCGATAGCCTCCTCTTACCTCGATGCTCATCGGTCCACATACATCTGAATGTATGAGCTCCAATAAGTCGTTGGACCGCCCTCCAACCTTGGAGAACGGTGCCCTTGTCATCTTGCTAAGCAAACAAGATTCGCAATTCCCATATGAATTGAATTCAAATGAGTCTAGCATTCCATCTTTATGGAGTCTAGCAATGTGTTTCTCATTCACATGACCGAGACGACAATGCCAAAAGAAAGTCCGATTATCAACTTTAGGTTTAATCCTTTTCACATTAACGTTATAGATAGACTCATTATTTTCGTGATCAAAATCCAACACATAAAGACTATTTTCTAATAGAACATTTCCATAGATAATAGAATCCTTACATATTGTAAATTCATTATTTCTAATAACAAATTCATAGCCATCCTTGGCTAATTTCGATACACTTATTATGTTCTTACATAACGAAGGTACAAAATAACAATTATTTAGTACTAATATAAGTCCACTTGGCAAAGTAAGATTATAAACGCCAACGGCCAAAGCAGCAACCTTTGCTCCATTCCCGACGCGTAAATCCACCTCGCCTCGCGCCAGTCTTCTACTATTACTTAGACACTGCATATTGCGACAAATATGAGTTCCACATCCGATATCTAATACCCAATTATTCATAGTTGAAAGATTAACTTCGATAACGTTAATACCTGATGGACCGGCTTCCGAAGCCGTATGGATTTAAGCATTGCTACGGGAGAAAACGTTTCTTCATAGTCTACACCATGAATTTGTTTGAAACCTTTCGCCACAAGCCGTGCCTTATAAGTGTTTACATTCCCATCCATGTCGGTCTTCTTCTTGAAGACCCACTTACATCCCACTGGTTTGACCCCGGGAGGTGGATAAATCAAGTTCCAAACTTGATTATCGTACATGGATTGAATCTCGGATTTCATGGCAGTTTGCCACTTTTTGGAATCCTCGCTTTCCATAGCCTCGAGATAAGATGTCGGTTCATCATCTATGAATTCGACTTCATCATCATCTACCACGATAAAACCATATCGTATAGGCTCTTGACGAATCCTACCCGATCTACGAATTGCGCCTTGTGCACTTGACTCCGGATCATCAACATTTGACGAAACCGGATCAACATTCATCGGTTCAACATTCGTTTGCGGGTCTCGAATTTCTTCGAGATCTATTTCATTCCCAATAACTCTCTTAGAGATAAAATCCTCCTCAAGGAAGACTCCTCTTCGAGCTACGAAAACCTTGTTTTCGATAGGATTATAGAAATAATATCCCATTGTTTCTTTAGGATACCCTACAAATAAATATTTTTCAGATTTGGGATCGAGTTTGTCCGATAATAATTTTCGAACGAAAACATCACATCCCCAAATCCGAATAAAAGACAACTTCGGAAATTTTCCGGTCCATATCTCATATGGCGTCTTAGATACCGATTTAGAAGGTATGCGGTTCAATAAGAAAGCCGCAGTCTCTAGGGCAAATCCCCAAAACGATTTTGGAAGGGAAGTTTGACTCATCATGGATCGAACCATGTCCAACAAGGTCCGATTCCTCCTCTCAGACACGCCATTCCATTGTGGCGTTCCTGCCGGAGTCCATTGTGAAACTATTCCACAATCTTTTAGATGGTCTTCAAACTCATAGCTCAAATATTCGCCTCCTCGATCTGATCGAATGGCTTTAATTTTCTTGCCAAGCTGATTTTCAACTTCATTTCGAAACTCTTTGAACTTTTCAAAGGTCTCCGCTTTAGTACGCATCAAATAGATATAACCATATCTACTATGATCGTCCGTAAACGTAACAAAGAATCTATAGACTCCTCTTGCCTCGATGCTCATCGGTCCACACACATCTGAATGTATGAGTTCCAACAAGTCGTTGGACCGCTCTCCGACCTTGGAGAATGGCGCATTTGTCATCTTGCCAAGTAAACAAGATTCGCAATTCTCAAATGAATCAAATTCAAATGAGTCTAGCATTCCATCTTTATGGAGTCTAGCAATGCGTTTCTCATTCACATGACCGAGACGACAATGCCAAAAGAAAGTCCGATTATCAACTTTAGGTTTAATCCTTTTCGCATTAACATTATAGATAGACTCATTATTTCCGTGATCAAAATCCAACACATAAATACCATTTTCTAATAGAACATTTCCATAGATAATAGAATCCTTACATATTGTAAATTCATTATTCCTAATAACAAATTCATAGCCATCCTTGGCTAATTTTGATACACTTATTATGTTCTTACATAACGAAGGTACAAAATAACAATTATTTAGTACTAATATAAGTCCACTTGGCAAAGTAAGATAATAAACGCCAACGGCCAAAGCAGCAACATTTGCTCCATTCCCGACGCGTAAATCCACCTCGCCTCGCGCCAATCTTCTACTATTACTTAGACACTGCATATTGCGACAAATATGAGTTCCACATCCGGTATCTAATGCCCAATTATTCATAGTTGAAATATTAACTTCGATAACGTTAATACATGATGGACCAGCTTGTAGGGTTACGCACACGTTTATCAAAGTGTGCAGCGGAATTAGTTTCGCATGCGTAACCTAATTCTACCGGGATCACGCTCTAAAACCATCCAAAAAGGAAGAGTTGAAGAAAATTACCTCATACAAGTTAGTACGTATCGATTTCTTCTCCAAATCCGTGAACCTTCTCCAAGGAGTGCTCGTGCAATCCCTCTACTCGTGTCCGCCTCGATTTCGTCCGATCGGAATCGCCAACGTCGTTCTAGTCGCCGTCACGATCGATTCTCTCAAGATCTTTGCTCCAATCTTCCTCTCAATCTCTCTAGATCTAATCAAAAATTCTGTGGAAGAAGGAGAGAGAAACGGCGGCTCAAAACCCTAAAACTCGAAAATAGCTTCGGTTAAAACGAAATCAGAATTCTATATATATAGGAATTAGGTCAGTTCGAACGCACCTAAATGGTTCGTTCGAACGAACCCAGTTCGTTCGAACCCACTTAAATGGTTCGTTCGAACGAACCCACTTAAATGGTTCGTTCATTCTGACTATCACGAATAAGTCCGTTCGAACGCACTCATATAGTTCGTTCGAACGAACCTAATTCTGACTACAGAATTGCATATTTATATAAATTCTTCCAAGTTAATTCTTAAGCCATATTTTCTTTCACAGCTTCCGAAGCCGTATTGCCCTTATTCACCTCATCGAGGTAAGCCTTGCAATTGCGCTTCCAATGTCCAGTCTTGTGACAATGGTAGCACGTCGCATCCTTGGATTTCTTCGTTCCCTTTTTATTCGGCTTAGAACGTTTCTTAGCCGAACTGTCCTTGGACATCGATATCTTACGATCCTTTTTCTGAATCGTGAGAACATTCCGGGCAACTATTGCCTTGTTCTCCATGGATGTCTTCAACATCTCCAACTCATAATTCTTGAGTATTACGTGAAGCTCAGGGATTGATAACACGTAAAATAGGTCGTTTAAAATGTGTAATTTCAATCTTACGAGTTAATCAAAACAATTTATAACGAATACTAATCAAAGGGATAAGTATAGGTTCGATCCAAGGAAATTTTGCGTATAATCGAAATTGCAATTCAAGAACTGTTTCTATTGGTCCAGAGACAATAATATTTTGTCACAATCAATGTTTACTCTTCACAAATCTCTGGTCAAAATCTCACTTTCACACACACAAGTTTCGAATTTATAAAGATGTTTGATCACAAGGGTATTTTAGGCATTAAATGATCTTCACAAAATTATAGATCACAAATCAAGATCTCAAATTTGGTACAAAGATTCACAATTTGATACTGAGAGAGAGGATATTAGAAGAAACACTGGAGTTCTCCTTTTATGTGATTTACTAGAGAATATGTAATAGGCTGTTATCCTTTAAGTTTGTTATGATAGTCAGAAAATGATTCTAGGGTATACGTGGAAGTGAGTGTGAGTAGAACAGTTTTCTATATATAGACACTGTAACAGAAGAAAGAGAATATGAAATAGAAAGAATTTTATTAAGTCTTCTTTCCTATCTAGTTTACAAATATTTCAACATGGTATCAAGAGCTTGAAAAGCCTAAGCTTCTCGATCCACTTTATCTAATCTACCTCCCATGGAGTTTACCCCTCCATCTACACAAACTACTGCCTCTCCGGCGGTTCCACTCAGTCCTTTTCTATCTGATAGAAATACCATCACATTCTCTCATCAAATCCCATTTAAACTCGACTCTACTAATTTTCTCCTTTGGCAGTCTCAGATCTTGCCAATCCTCCATGCGTATGAACTTATTGGCTTCATCGATGGAACCAATCCACCTCCGACACCATTTTTACCAGTCACACCCCCTGCTACCATACCACAGATTAACCCACAGTTCCAGATCTGGAAACGACAAGATCAGTTTTTACTTGGTTGGCTTATCTCATCTCTCACAGAGTCAGTTCTAACTCAAGTCCTGACATGTCGATCTTCAGCTGAGCTATGGCAAAAGCTTCATCGGCAATTTCAGTCGCAGTCGATGGCTCAAATCATGCAACTCAAGACCAAGTTCCAGACTCTGAAGAAACTCAACCTGTCCTGTGATGAGTATGTTCAGCAGATGCAATCTATTGCTGACCGTCTTGCGTCAATTGGATCCCCAATAAGTGAGTTAGATTTATCCCTTGCCATCCTCTATGGTTTGGGATCGGAGTATAACTCGTTTGTGTCAACAGTGATCACTCGGTCTGAACCGATCCCACTACCGGAGTTGATCGGTTTTCTACGAAGTCATGAGGTTCTGCTCGAACAGCAAACAGCTGTAGCTCATGCTAATGCCGCCTCTTATCAACCTAGATCCGACAAGCCGAATGGATCCCTTTATTCTTCATCTCCAACTGGGCCAAATCATGGCCCAAATTCCTATTTTTCAGGCTCAACCAAGTACCCCGGTCCACAATCCTACCCCAACTCATCTTCTCCTAACGGTCCTCGACCCTTCAATCCAAATTATCAAACTCAACAGCAGTATAATTCTAATGGTGGGCGAGGTAGGGGTCGTGGAAGAAACAAAATCAGATGCCAAGTGTGTGATCGACCTGGACATGGAGCGTTACGATGCTGGGAGCGTTTTAACCAGAATTTTCAGCCTCCATCACCAAATCCGCAAGCTCAAGCTCTGCTTGCAAACAATCCAGCACCCGTTTCGGCTTCAACTCATCCAACACCACCAATGGAATGGTTCCTTGATTCAGGCGCATCTCACCACATCACTCATGACCTCAACACGCTCTCGCAATCGTCTCCCTATCATGGTCCTGATCAGATCCAAGTAGCGAATGGTCAAGCACTCTCGATTTCCCATTACGGTTCTATTACTCTCTCTACCTCTTCTAAATCTCTTTCCTTAAACAATATTCTTGTTGTTCCGTCAATCTCTCGCAATTTAATCAGTATTTCCAAATTAACGACTGATAATGACGTGTTGATTGAATTTTTCTCCAATTTCTGTGTTATTAAGGATCCAGTCACCCTTCAGCCCCTTCTACAAGCATGTCTCGTTGATGGGTTGTATGCTCTGGATTGCGCATCTTTTTCTGTATCTTCCCCTTCTGTGTTTTTAGCAAATAAAGCACCAGCCGATGTGTGGCATCAGAGGCTTGGTCATCCCTGTTCTTCTACATTATCTTTTCTCCTTCGGTCCAAACAAATTATACCATCCTCCACCAAAGTGTCTCCGTGTAGTGCATGTTGCTTAGGCAAAGCACACCGATTACCCTATCACTCTTCCGCTGATCGCTCCTCCTCTCCGTTAGAACTGGTTCATACAGATGTGTGGGGTCCAGCCTCAATCTTGTCCTCTCAAGGGTCTAGATATTACTTAGTGTTTGTTGATGACTATAGTAAATTTGTTTGGATCTTTTTTATGCAAGCTAAATCAGATGTTTTAAATATTTTTGTAAAATTTAAATCCTATGTTGAAAATCTCTTATCATGTTCTATCAAGACCTTGCAATTAGATGGTGGAACTGAATTTAAACCCGTTATTTCAGCATTTCCTCAATTAAATTATCAGATTTCGTGTCCCCACACACCCCAACAGAATGGGGTAGCTGAAAGAAAACATCGCTCCATTGTTGAGCTAAGTCTCTCGTCCATGGCCAATGCGTCCATCCCAATGGTATATTGGGAAGAGATCTTTTCGAGCATAGTTTTTCTGCTTAATCGCTTACCACCCATTTCCTTTCCTCGAACCAGCCCGTTCGAACGTCTGTTTGGCAAACCACCACCATATGATTTCCTTCGTGTTCTTGGCTGTTTATGCTTCCCAAGTGTTCGACCATATGCTCACAGTTAATTAGCGTACAGGTCCCTCCCCTGTGTATTTCTTGGCTACTCCTCGGTTCACAAGGGGTACAAATGTTTACACCTCCCTAGTGGCCGGGTGTATGTGAGCCGAGATGTGCTATTTCATGAATCGGTTTTTCCATTTGCCAAAATGGATTCGGATTCAGGTTCTCCTTCTGATCCACTACCAATAACACCGCTGCCACTACATATCATAAATCCTTGTTCAGACAATTCATCAAACACCTTGCGAACTCCCTCATCTTCGACTGAAAATCGCGATATTGCTTCTCCAGTAACACCTTGCGAACTCCCTCACCTTGGCTTCTAACAAAACATGGGTCCTTGTTCCTCCGCCAAATACTTCCAACATTGTTGGATGTAAGTGGATATATAAAATTAAGCGTCGAGCTGATGGCACCATTGAACGCTACAAATCTCGTCTCGTGGCAAAGGGTTTTAGCCAATCTGAAGGCATTGACTATGAGGAGACCTTCAGTCCGGTTGTGAAACCGGCAACAATCCGTACAGTTCTGACAATTGCAATGTCGAAAGGATGGAATATTCGTCAACTCGATGTTGACAATGCTTTTCTCCATGGTGAATTGGAAGAAAAGGTGTATATGGCGCAGCCTCCTGGTTACACTGATCCCACCTATCCCACTCATGTATGCTTCCTTCAAAAGGCATTGTACGGATTAAAACAGGCGCCGCGAGCCTGGTTTCATAAGCTCAAACATACACTGGCGGAATTTGAGTTCGAAAGCTCCATCTCAGACTCGTCCCTCTTCGTGAACAGCTCTAATGGTGAACTAATCTATCTCCTCGTCTATGTAGACGATATCATCGTCACGGGTTCGAACTCGCAATCGGTTAGCAACTTAATTTCTCAACTTAATTCTCGTTTCAAACTCAAAGACTTGGGCCCTCTTCACCTTTTCCTGGGTATTGAAGCCTCGTTCTCCTCAACAGGCCTTCATCTTTCTCAGGCCCAGTATCTCCTTTCTCTACTCAAGAAAGCCCATATGGAATCAACCCGTCCTGTTCGATCTCCCATTAACACCGCGGAGTCTCTCTCCAAAATTGCAGGCGAACCTCTTACAGATCCTTTCCTCTATCGCAGTGTGGTTGGCGGACTGCAATACCTTACCATCACTAGACCAGACATTTGTTTTGCCGTCAACAAATGTTCTCAGTTCATGGCCTCGCCCACTGATCATCATGAAAGAAATACAGTTTCGGATCAACCATAAAAGTGTACACAAGGATAAACGAATGTAGTCGTACATTCGTGGCCATAACTTTCAGTGGGAAAATCCAATTAGAATGGTTCAATTTGGGTTAGATAGATAATGAGATTATCTACAACCCTCATATAGAAATATATTTCATATGAACGAAGTATAAGTGTCGTTTCTGTGAAATACCGAAAGGGTGCAACAGTATGACATACAGTTAGTAAAACAGTCATAACTTTTGCATACGAACTCCAATTGGGCTGGGCCAAATTGGGTTGAGTAGATAATAAGATTATCTACAACTTTCGTGTTGGTTGATTTTCTGTCAGAGAAATTTATCAATTTCGTCTGGACAGAATACTGAACAGGTTCATACAGTTTTCTGTGTGAAAGGGTGTATATTGGATATACATGCCTTTTGGCTAATCCTTATCCTATTAGGTATAAATAGGATTTTCTCTCTCATCTTCAAAAAGGAATTCAGAAGTAATTCAAAGCAATATTCTGCCCAAGACACAAGTAAAAAGAACAAATTCAGATTTGATCTTTTGTGAGTGAAAAGGCACGAAGAGAGATTAATAGAGAATCGATCGAGATCAAGCAAGTGCACCGATACATCGTCTAGGCAGGTGTATCCGTGTCCGGCGTCTTCCGACTCAAGGTGGATACGTGTGGAGGAGCAACACTTGGGGCTCTCCGTTGTGATCGAACCGAAGGATCGAAGAACGGGAACGAACGGTGAAGGACGCACGGTGTGGGACGTGCGTAAAGTCACCAACGTGACCGGAGGAATAGGAGGCAGCGATCAACCCTTCGTGTTCCATCAATTTGGAACTGGTATGGATCTAACCTTCTATTTGCATCGTACCCTCGAAGTCGTGGCGTGATCTCGGGAATCGGGGAATCGGACCGGGCCTACATATCCGCTGCGCGGGCCCGGGGCCGGGGATATTCCCCAACAGTGGTATCAGGGCGATCGCCATCGATTCGAGGGTCGAATCATAGTCGTATATTAGATATACGCACGGGTTATCAAAGTTCGTACCCGTTTGCATGATGTTACATATTTAGAATGTCAAATTCCATTAAAATCACAAGTGCAATTCGCTAGAGATCGATCAATAGTTGATTGAGAGTATCTAGGAATAATCGTGAAAAGATTTCATGATTGATCGTTTTGGAAACGAGCGAAAACAGCAGTAAAAAAAAAAAAAAAAAAAAAAGAAAAAAAAAAATCGCATAGTCCGTTATAACACATATTGGGATTTTTTCCGAAAAACAGCAATAAAAAAAATCGCAACGGACACTGTAGCAGATACAGAAAATTGGGATTTTTTCCGAAAAACACATATTCCGTTGTAACGGACTTGGAGTCCGTTGCAACGGACCCTGTATAGGATGCGGGGGTGTGAAGAGAACTGTGAAAAACGCATATTCCGTTGCAACGGACTTGGAGTCCGTTGTAACGGAACCTGTATCAGATACGAGGTTGCGGGGATGCCAATGGTGTCTATTGGAGTCCGTGGTAACGGACTGGGTCCGTTATAACGGATGTCTACGCAGTTTTGTCCGTTGCAACGGACTATATGTTGCGTTGTAACGGACAGGTTTCTGGAAATTTGGACAAAGGTTTGCAGAAAATAGCGTTGTAACGGACCAAGGTTGCGTTGCAACGGACATGTTTCTGGCAATTTTGGCCAAACTCCGGAATAAATAGCGTTGTAACGGACTGGTATTCCGTTGTAACGGAGTTCCAAGTATACAGGAGGTCCGTTGCAACGGACTATGTTGCGTTGCAACGCACTGGTTTCTGGTTGCTGATTTTGTTTTCGTGATAACTTTGGCTACACAACTTGGAATTTTGAGTTCTTTATATCGATTTGATCGGCATCAATCATACTAGCATATAATTAGATAATTATTTAGAATAATTAGACTCCCAAATAAATAAATATGCATTTATGAAAATCTTGTGATAGTGATATAATTGGATTATGTCACGAATTTAGAAACATGCAATGGCATGATCCCTCATAATATTTAAGTCATGGAAATGCCTTCCATATCCACAACCATCGAGATTGATATGACATAGTGCGTGGTTTCAGGCCATAGTCGGGCACGTACTATTGTATATATTGGTGCGGGTGGTAAGCGTTAATTGGGGACTCACGTGGTTTCAGGCCATAGTCGGGCACGTGAGTAGTTCAATTGAACGATACGATGGATATGGTTATGACTTAACCGTCCAAGCCAATCCGATTGGAGTTCGGGGCATAGATAGGATGCACACACGGAACTGGGATTGTATTGGATACGATCCATCACCGAAATCCTATAAAGGTTCAAGAGTCGTATTGGATACGATTGGATTTAATCCTACCTAAAATATCGAGATCTCATTTGTCGGCCATAGTCACTTATGGGAGGATCGTAAAATATGGGTCTTGAGTGTTATGGACTTGGAGTCCCGTATCGGTATGAGGGTTATCGATTCGATAAAATAACACTATCATATAATCATCATATAAGCCCTATAAGATAAGTACGCAACGTTAGTAATCAATCTTTCATTTCATTTGTAGATCATGTCTTCTAGTAACACCAACACCATGTCGATTAGATCGACTTTAGAAAAGGATAAGCTAGTGGGTCGGAACTACTTTGACTGGCACCGAAACCTGAGAATAGTTCTCAGGCAAGAGGGCAAGAGTCACGTATTGGATACGGAACTAGTGGAACCGGGCCCCGATGCTACGGCCGAAGAAAAGGCCGCGTTTGAGAAACTTAAGAAGGACTCAAATGATGTTACGTGCCTCATGTTGGCATGTATGGACGCTAGTCTTCAAAAGCAGTTTGAGGACTCGGATGCGCACATCATAGACGTTGTGCTCAAGGAAATGTTCCAAGAGCAGGAGCGTATTGAACGGTTCAGTACGCTCAAAGAGTTGGTAAACTGCAAGATGCCTTCGGGGTCTTCGGTTAGCTCTCACGTTTTGAAGGTGCAAGCTCTCATAGACCGTCTTGAGAAGCTAGGAGAGAAATTGTCGAAGATTATGCAACAAGATTTGATCTTGTGTGCACTTCCTCCAATGTTTTCTCCGTTCGTGACTAACTATCACATGCATTCGATGGATAAGACGATCCCTGAGCTTCACGGAATGCTCAAGAATTTTGAATCGGAGACGTTAAAGTCGTCCGGAGAGAACAGTTGCCGGAAATGTTCTCACAATTCAGAATAAGGATCGTAAGAGATCAAAGTCCAAGGGCGGTTCGGCTAAGAAACGTTCGAAGCCGAATAAAAGGGGAAAGGAGAAATCCAAGGATGAGACGTGCTTTCATTGTCACAAGGCTGGACATTGGAAGCGCGATTGCATGTCTTACCTCGAGGAGGTGAAGAAGGGCAAGGCGGTTTCAGCGACCGGCCTCTCAGGTATTAACGTTATTGAAGTTAATATTTCAACTATGACTAATTGGGTATTGGATACCGGTTGTGGGACTCATATTTGTCGAAATATGCAGGTTCTTCAAAATAGTCGAAGGTTGGAAAAGGGTGAAGTCGATCTACGCGTCGGGAATGGAGCAAGAGTTGCTGCGTTTGCCGTAGGAGTAGTTAATTTGACTTTACCTAATGGACTTATTTTAGTACTAAATAATTGTTATTATGTACCGACATTATGTAAGAACATAATAAGTGTGTCGAAACTGGCCAATGATGGCTATGAATTCGTTATTAGGAATAATGAGTTTTCGATATGTAAGGATTCTATTATCTATGGAAATGTTCTGTTAGAAAATGGTCTTTATGTGTTGGATTTCGATCACGGAAATAATAAGTCTATATATAACGTTAATGCAAAAATGATTAAATCTAAAGTTGATAATCGGACTTTCTTTTGGCATTGTCGTCTCGGTCATGTGAATGAGAAACGCATTGCTAGACTCCATAAAGATGGAATGCTAGACTCATTTGAATTGGATTCATTTGGGAATTGCGAATCTTGTTTACTTGGCAAGATGACTAAGACGCCGTTCTCCAAGGTCGGAGAGCGGTCCAACGATCTATTGGAACTCATACATTCCGATGTGTGTGGACCGATGAGCATCGAGGCAAGAGGAGTCTATCGATACTTTGTTACGTTTACGGACGATCATAGTAGATATGGATATATCTATTTGATGCGTACTAAAGCGGAGACCTTTGAAAAGTTCAAAGAGTTTCAAAACGAAGTTGAAAATCAACTTGGCAAGAAAATTAAAGCCATTCGATCGGATCGAGGTGGCGAATATTTGAGCTATGAGTTTGAAGATCATCTAAAAGATTGTGGAATAGTTCCACAATGGACTCCGGCAGGAACGCCACAATGGAATGGCGTGTCCGAGAGGAGGAATCGGACCTTGTTGGACATGGTTCGATCTATGATGAGTCAAACTTCCCTTCCAAAATCGTTTTGGGGATTTGCCCTTGAGACAGCGGCTTTCTTGTTGAACCGCATACCTTCTAAATCGGTACATAAGACGCCATATGAGATGTGGTTTGGAAATTCTCCAAAGTTGTCTTTTGTTAAGATTTGGGGTTGTGAAGCATATGTTCGAAAATTGATTTCGGATAAGCTCGAACCCAAATCTGAAAAATGTTTATTTGTCGGGTATCCTAAGGAAACAAAAGGATATTATTTCTATCTTCCAATCGAAAATAAAATTTTCGTAGCTCGAAGAGGAGTCTTCCTTGAGGAGGATTTTATCTCTAGGCGAGTGAATGGGACTGAAATAGATCTTGAAGAAATTCGAGACCCGCAAACGAATGTTGAACCGATGAACGCTGATCCGATTTCCTCAAATGTTGAGGATCCGGAGTCAAGTGCACAAGGCGCAGTTCGTAGATCGGGTAGGATTCGTCAAGAGCCTATACGATATGGTTTTATCGTGGCAAATGACGATGAAGTCGAATTCATAGATGATGAACCGACATCTTATCGCGAGGCTATGAAAAGCGAAGATTCCGATAAGTGGCAAACTGCCATGAAATCCGAGATTCAATCCATGTACGATAATCAAGTTTGGAACTTGATTGATCCACCTCCCGGGGTTAAACCAGTGGGATGTAAATGGGTCTTCAAGAAGAAGACCGACATGGATGGGAATGTAAACACTTATAAAGCACGGCTTGTGGCGAAAGGTTTCAAACAAATTCATGGTGTAGACTATGAAGAAACGTTTTCTCCAGTAGCAATGCTTAAATCCATACGGATTTTACTTGCTATTTCTGCGTATTATGATTACGAGATTTGGCAAATGGATGTCAAAACCGCATTCCTTAACGGGAACTTAGAAGAGGATGTGTACATGACACAGCCCGAGGGTTTTGTCGATTCGAAGAGTCCGAATAAAGTGTGCAAGTTGCAACGATCCATTTATGGATTGAAGCAAGCTTCTCGGAGTTGGAATATACGTTTCGATGAAGTTATACGAGAATATAATTTCGTGAAAAACGTAGAAGAACCTTGTGTATACAAGATGGTTAGTGGGAGCCGCGTAGTATTTCTTGTACTATATGTAGACGACATCTTGATCATAGGAAACGACATTCCGATGCTTACGGATGTTAAGAAGTATTTAAATACTCGTTTCGCTATGAAAGATTTGGGCGAGGCCGCTTATATATTAGGCGTGAGGATTTATAGAGATAGATCCAAGAAGTTACTCGGCTTGAGTCAAAGCACGTACATCGACAAAGTGTTGAAACGGTTTTCAATGCAAAATTCGAAGAAAGGACTTCTTCCAATGTCGAGTGGCATATCGTATTCTAAAGCTCAATGTCCGACATCGAGCGAAGATAAGAATGCGATGAGTATTGTTCCATACGCTTCGGCGGTTGGATCAATTATGTATGCCATGATTTGTACGCGCCCCGATGTGTCGTATGCATTGAGCGTCGTTTCGCGTTACCAACCTAATCCAGGGGATATGCATTGGATCGCGGTTAAGAACATCCTTAAGTACTTACGAAGAACTAAGGATCAATTTCTAATTTATGATGGAAAGACATCCGGGTTGGTCATCAATGGATATACCGACGCCAGTTTCCAAACATGTGTCGATGACTTTCGATCACAAAGCGGATACGTGTTTTGTCTAAATGGTGGAGCGGTAGTTTGGAAGAGTTCCAAACAACCCACGATAGCAGACTCTACAACTGAATCGGAGTTTATTGCGGCTTCCGAAGCAGCAAAGGAGGCGGTTTGGATCAAGAAATTTGTGTCGGAGCTTGGTGTAGTCCCGAGCATCTCGGAACCAGTAGTTGTGTATTGCGACAATACGGGCGCAATAGCACAATCCAAGGAACCGAGGGCACATCACCGCTCCAAGCACATACTCAGAAAATTTCACTTGATCCGTGAGATTTTGCAAAGGAAGGATGTGATCATTGTGAAGATTGATACTGACAGGAATGTTGCGGACCCGTTTACTAAGCCACTCTCGCAAGCTAAGCACGATTATCATGCGAAAGCTATAGGTTTGAGATACCTAGAGGAGGAAGAGAGTAGTTAGTTATCTAAAACGATAGTTTCGTAGGACGAGATTAGTCTAATAGATTAGTAAACGTTGTATCACCCCAAACTTATCTTATAGTAATGCAATTTCAGAATTTTAAAATTTTTTCATTTTTGCATCTATCTTATATGAAAATTGTGTGCTGGGTTGTGTAATATGATTGTTACATGAACCTTGATTTGAACTTGTGTGGACGTCGACATGGTTGAGGACCATGTGCAGCGAAACCGTCACACTTAAAGTGTCATTTCTAAACATCCCTAGTCGCGGATCAGCTTGCTTAAGAGAGAAGCATTTCTATTATTAGATAATAGACTGAACGCGTACACTAGTACGTTTGCCAAGGAGATGATTATGTTTTGCTAATCATGGGACAAAGGAGTTTGTCGAATCGGGAACGTAGATATATGTTAGGTTACATGTATTGGATATGACCGAAGCCGCGAGACCATGACATGGTTTAGTCATTATAGATGGACTTGCGACGGATGGGGTTTTAGATTCTTCATACTTGAGGGGATCATTGATTGCGTTACGTGCGTAACACAATGCTTTGATATGATCTTACGCTCACCGTAACAGGGAGTTAAAAGGGTCATCATTGGGTATTGTCCGAAACACGGAATTCAATGTGAGTCTCCAAGATAGGAATTGTTTATTCCGAAAGGAAGAGATATCTCTTAGGCGCCGCTCGATGAGTCGATTAACGAAAACTGTGGCCACAGTCAATGATATTAATGGTTAATATCGATTGAAATTTGTTAACTCAACTCGGAATCGGGGAATAAGTATAGTTAATCAAATTATAAGGATGACTATAACCGTGCCTTTTGATTAACGGATATCGTAAACAAGAGAACTAGTAACCGCTATTCGAGATAGGAACAATGATCACAATCATTTTTCGTTTAACATGGGTAGCTATGATGGAGTGACTAGATCCCGCTCATGAGCTTGTAGGCATTGGAAACAACCTACTGCCATCGTTAAGTCGAACCTACATGGTCACACAACGAGTCGTACTAAGTCGGGCTTGATAATAAAATCGGCACATTGATGTGCATAGCTTGGTATTTGATACGCGAGCTATATTCTCTAAAATCGTGCGTATTGGATATGCATGAGTACCTTTTAGGTAGATCTGAAATTGAGTGGGAGACTGAAAGAAATACAGTTTCGGATCAACCGTAAAAGTGTACACAAGGATAAACGAATGTAGTCGTACATTCGTGGCCATAACTTTCAGTGGGAAAATCCAATTAGAATGGTTCAATTTGGGTTAGATAGATAATGAGATTATCTACAACCTTCATATAGAAATATATTTCATATGAACGAAGTATAAGTGTCGTTTCTGTGAAATACCGAAAGGGTGCAACAGTATGACATACAGTTAGTAAAACAGTCATAACTTTTGCATACGAACTCCAATTGGGCTGGGCCAAATTGGGTTGAGTAGATAATAAGATTATCTACAACTTTCGTGTTGGTTGATTTTCTGTCAGAGAAATTTATCAATTTCGTCTGGACAGAATACTGAACAGGTTCATACAGTTTTCTGTGTGAAAGGGTGTATATTGGATATACATGCCTTTTGGCTAATCCTTATCCTATTAGGTATAACTAGGATTTTCTCTCTCATCTTCAAAAAGGAATTCAGAAGTAATTCAAAGCAATATTCTGCCCAAGACACAAGTAAAAAGAGCAAATTCAGATTTGATCTTTTGTGAGTGAAAAGGCACGAAGAGAGATTAATAGAGAATCGATCGAGATCAAGCAAGTGCACCGATACATCGTCTAGGCAGGTGTATCCGTGTCCGGCGTCTTCCGACTCAAGGTGGATACGTGTGGAGGAGCAACACTTGGGGCTCTCTGTTGTGATCGAACCGAAGGATCGAAGAACGGGAACGAACGGTGAAGGACGCACGGTGTGGGACGCGCGTAAAGTCACCAACGTGACCGGAGGAATAGGAGGCAGCGATCAACCCTTCGTGTTCCATCAATTTGGAACTGGTATGGATCTAACCTTCTATTTGCATCGTACCCTCTAAGTCGTGGCGTGATCTCGGGAATCGGGGAATCGGACCGGGCCTACATATCCGCTGCGCGGGCCCGGGGCCGGGGATATTCCCCAACACATCACTGGACAGCGGTCAAACGAATTTTACGGTATCTAAAGGGTACTGCAAATCAGGGCCTTCTTCTGACCCGTAACTCAGATTTAGCTATCAACGCCTATTGTGACGCGGACTGGGCAAGCTGTCCAGATGACCGACGCTCAACAACGGGTTTCTGCGTTTATCTTGGGTCCAATTTAATATCATGGAACTCCAAAAAGCAACCTACAGTTGCAAGGTCCAGTACAGAAGCGGAATATCGGAGCATGGCATTTGCTACCATGGAATTGGTGTGGATTCAGTCCCTTCTGCGAGAACTTCATATTCCTCTCTTTCAAACCCCTGTTATGTGGTGTGATAATTTAGGGGCAACGTTTTTGGCAGCCAATCCTGTCTTTCATGCCAGGACCAAACACATTGAAGTCGACTTCCACTTTGTCAGAGAAAGGGTTAATCTTAAACAGCTTCGCATCTCCTTTATTAGCACCCACTCTCAAATCGCAGACATTCTGACAAAGGGTCTCTCCTCGTCGAGGTTTGAAGAGTTAAGATCCAAGCTTACAGTCGCTTCACCTCCTGTTTCGCTTGCGGGGAAGTATTAGAAGAAACACTGGAGTTCTCCTTTTATGTGATTTACTAGAGAATATGTAATAGGCTGTTATCCTTTAAGTTTGTTATGATAGTCAGAAAATGATTCTAGGGTATACGTGGAAGTGAGTGTGAGTAGAATAGTTTTCTATATATAGACACTGTAACAGAAGAAAGAGAATATGAAATAGAAAGAATTTTATTAAGTCTTCTTTCCTATCTAGTTTACAAATATTTCAACAGAGGACAGAAGAATTTCACAGTTTTGATATTTCAGTAAAAAGTAATGATCTAATTACAAATAAGCCCCTGGTGAGATCACGAAAAGGTCCAGAAAGTTTTTATTGAGAATCAGTTTTCAAAAATTCATATCAAAACGAAATTTATCTCAAATAATTTGAATCAAAATTCTAAATCAAGAATGCGATAAGATCTAAAATCTCATGTGAATTTTGGAATTTAAACAGATACAGAATTGATTCAACAAGCAGGGAAAAATTGTCCAGATCTAAAGTTTTTATCAATTTTACAATTTAGTCCTTAACAACATGATTTTGTAAAATCCACAACAAATAGAAAATTGCAGGAAATGGAATAATTCAAAATATGTATTAATCTACAGATCCAGATCTAAACAGTGATATTGAGTACTGATTAATTCAAAGTGTTTTTCTATTTAAAATTGAATTTACAAAACAGCACAGAAAATTGAGTATATCACAAAGAAAAAAAATAGGAAAAATTCCACAAAAATTCCACAAAAATTCCACAAACTATATTTCACAGTATATAACAAGTTCACAAAGAGGTTTCAATCAGATCTAACAATTCCTAATTAAAATCCTAAACTAGAGAAAGAAAATACCGAAAAAGTGATGAAATGGAGTCCAAGATTGGATCTTGGAGAGGTCCTCGAGCCTTCACGCCTTGAGAGGAGGTGAGAGGAGGAGGAAAACAACTTCGTATCCGGTTCGGAGAAGGTGGAGAGAGGAAAAGATCCTCGGAGCGGCCTCGAAAACCGTGCGGAGACACGATCTTCTCGGCAAAATGGCTCAACGACGAGCGAGAGGAGCTTGAGAGCTTCTTAACAATGGAGGGGGAAGAGGCTAAGACCTTACCTTCCCCCTAGAATGGAGGGTTGACCAATGGGGACCAAGGGTATGTGAAAGAATGGGGTTTGGTTCTCTTTTATAGGAAATGAAGATTGCTAACAGACAATATTCGAGTTGCAACTTGCATGGTCAGTTAGAGCTAGTTGCAACGAATCCAACGGTCCAAATTTCATCAGATTTGGCCAAAGAATGAGGAAGAAAACTCGAAAATACCCTTGAAGATATTTCTCAAAGATCCATATTAAATCCTTTTAATTCATCCGAAATTCAGTCCAAAAAAATAACTCATCTGCATTGGATACGAAAATGGAGAGAGTTGGGCCTGTGTTTTGTTCTTTAATTCTTTCTTGGGCTGAGAAATGGACATGTCCATTGGACAAGAGAATGGAGGGGAGTTATGGCTGTTGGAGCCAAAAAATTCAGTTCAAACAAACCTCACCGATTCTCTGTGGATAGAACTCTGCGGCCGATCGTACATCACCGTGCAGAAGAGAGGGGCAGCAGCGTTGTAGCGCGAGTCACATGCGATCTGGGTCACACGGAATCACGTAAACAGTAATCTTTGACCAGTCCGCTATAGGATCCGGTGTAAGGATTATGTTTGTGGCTTTTCATGTGGCAAGTCAAGCAAGAGGCTGTTGGGTTCATTTCACGGAATATAAAGTATTTTCTGCCACAGAGTATCCTGGAAGAGATTTGGTCTGCTGACTTTGTTTTTGTCGGTGAAATAAGTCAGTTTTGACCCATTTGCGTCCAGTCGTGTAACAGGTCACGTCCTTGACCCGTTTGGAGTAAAAACTCGATTTCTCTCTCATGCCTTCATCAAATATCATCATATGATATATCAAATCGATCGGCAAGATGAAGCGAATCCAACTACAGTTTTGGTTTTGCGATATTCTGCACTTTTCACCTGAAATAACACAAAAACACATCTTAAAGTATTTTATCTCAATAATTTGGAATTATGAATATTTGGTATACTTTAATCATATTTATGTGTTTAAATTCTATATTTTGTGCATGTAAAAAATGATGAAAAATATCCTTATCAGGGATCATTTTGTTCATCGAATGCATGTGATAGTTAGTCACAAAAGGAGAAAACATTGGAGGAAATGCACACAAGATCAAATCTTGTTGTATAATCTTCGACAATTTCTCTCCTAGCTTCTCTAGACGGTCTATGAGAGCTTGCACTTTTAAAACGTGAGTGCTTACCGAAGACCCATAAGGCATCTTACAGTTTACCAACTCTTTGAGTGTACTGAACCGTTCAATACGCTCCTGCTCTTGGAACATTTCCTTGAGCACAACGTCTATTATGTGCGCATCCGAGTCCTCAAACTGCTTTTGAAGACTAGCGTCCATACATGCCAACATGAGGCACGTAACATCATTCGAGTCCTTCTTAAGTTTCTCAAACGCGGCCTTTTCATCGGCCGTAGCATCGGGGCCCGGTTCCACTAGTTCCGTATCCAATACGTGACTTTTGCCCTCTTGCATGAGAACTATTCTCAGGTTTCGGTGCCAGTCCAAGTAGTTCCGACCCACTAGCTTATCCTTTTCTAACGTCGATCTAATCGACATGGTGTTGGTGTTACTAGATGACATATTCTACAAATGAAATAAAAGATTGATTACTAACGTTGCGTACTTATCTTATAGGCTTATATGATGATTATATGCATGTGTTATTTTTATCGAATCGATAACCCACATACCGATACGGGACTCCAAGTCCATAACACTCAAGACCCATATTCCCGTTCCTCCCACAAGTGACTTTAGCCTATCGGATGGGATCCCGTTATTTAGGTAGGATTATATCCAATCGCATCATATGCGACTCTTGAACCTTTATAGGATTTCGGTGATGGATCGTATCATATACAATTCCATTTCCGTGTGTGCATCCTATCTATACCCCGAACTCCAATCCGATTGGCCTGGACGGTTAAGTCACAACCATATCCAACATATCGTTCAAATAAGCTACTAGTGAGTCGACTTTAGCTTGGACCTCACAAGTCCTGATTTAACGCTTGCCACCCTTTTGATAATTACAATATCACGTGCCCGACTTTAGTCTGAACCCACGTGAAACGTAACACCAAACTCGGTGGTTGTGGACATGGAAGGCATTTCCATGACTTAAATATTATGAGGGATCATGCCTATGCATGTTTAAATAATTCGTGACATAATCATATTATATCACTATCACAAGATTTTCGAAATTCATATGATTTATTTAGGGAGACTAATTATTCTAAATAATTAATTATCTAATATGCTAGAATGATTGATGCCGATCATATCGATATAAAGAACTCAAAATTCCGAGTTGTGTAGCCAAAGTTATCACGAAAACAAAATCAGCAAACATAAACTAGTCCGTTGTAACGCACCATGGTCCGTTACAACGGAACCCCAGTTTCCTTCACTCCGTTACAACGGAACTCAAGTCCGTTACAACGCTATTTATTCCGGAGTTTGGCAAAAATTGCTAGAAACATGTACGTTATAACGCAACCTAGGGTCCGTTACAATGGACTATCTCGTGAACAAACTCCGTTACAACGGACTCAAAAGACACCATAGGCATCCCCGCATCCTCGTATCATATACAAGGTCCGTTACAACGGAACTCATGTCCGTTATAACGGACTATGCGTTTATTCACAGTCCTCCTCACATCCATGTATCACACACCGGGTCCATTACAACGGAACTCCAAGTCCGTTACAACGGACTATGTAATTTTCGCAGAAATTCCCAATTTCCTGTATCTCATACAGTGTCCGTTATAACGGATCAACCAGTCCGTTATAACGGACTATGCGATTTTTCTGCTGTTTCGTCTATTTTCGCTCGTTTCCTAAACGATTATTCATGAAACCTTTTCACGATCATTCCTAGATACTCTCAATCAACTTTTGATCAATCTCTAGAGAATTCTACTTGTGATTTTAACGAAATTTGACTTTCTCTATATGTAACTGAAGGATATACGGTTTCAGGATCAACCGTAAAAGTGTACACAAGGATAAACGAATGTAGTCGTACATTCGTGGCCATAACTTTCAGTGGGAAAATCCGATTTGAATGATTAAAATTGGGTTAGATAGATAATAAGATTATCTACAACCTTCATGAAGAAATATATTTCATATGAACGAAGTATCGGTATCGTTTCTGTGAAATACCGAAAGGATGCGACAGTATGACATACAGTTAGTAAAACAGACATAACTTTTGCATACGAACTCCAATTGGGCTGGGAGAAATTGGGTTGTGTAGATAATAAGATTATCTACAACTTTCATGTTGGTTGATTGTCTGTCAGAGAAATTTATCAATTTCGTCTGGACAGAATACTGAACAGGTTCATGTACTTTTCTGTGTGAAAGGGTGTATATTGGATATACATGCCTCTTGGATAATCCTAATCCTATTAGATATAAATAGCATATTTTCTCTCTCATCCTAACTAAGTAATTGAGCAATTCATTCTGCCAAAAACACCAAAAGAAAGAGAGAATTCAAATTTGATCTTTCTCAAAGTGAAAAGGTGCGAAGAGAGAGAAATCGAGAAAATAGTTTCTCGAGAGATAGGGAATCAATTCGATCGAGCAAGTTCACCGGTGCATCGTCTAGACAGGTGCATCCGTGACCGACGTCTTACGAGTCAAGGTGGATACACGTAGAGGAGCAACGTTTGAGGCTCTTACGGTTGTGATCGATTCGGACGAGTAGATTGAGTCGGAGACGAAATCAAGCGAATCGGCGAAGTCAACGAGCGGTGAAAGACGCGTGGTGTGGGACGCGCGGATTGTCACCAACGTGACAAGAAAAAGAAGGCAGCGATTAACCCTTCGTGTGCAATTAATTTTGCACCGGTATGAATCTGTCCTTCTATTTGCACATCGTACCCTCGAAGTCATGGCGTGATCTCGGGAATCGGGGAACCGGACCGGGCCTTCATTCCGCTGCGCAGGCCCGGAGTCGGGGATATTCCCCAATCAGTAACATCATGCAAACGGGTACAAACTTTGATAACCCGTGTGTATATCATATATACGACTATGATTCGACCCTCGAATCGATGGCGATCGCTCTGATACCACTGATGGGAATTCTTTCAGTCCCCGGGCCCGCGCAGCGGATATGTAGGCCCGGTCCGGTTCCCTTAATCCAAGATCACGCCATGACTTCGAAGGGTACGATGCAAATAAGAAGATTAGATTCATACCAGTGCAAAATTGATTGCACACGAAAGGTTGATTACTAGTCTTCTTTCTCCTGTCACGTTGGTGGCAATCCGCGCGTCCCACACCACGCGTCTTTCACCGCTCGTTGACCGTCCTCTTTCTCCTTCAGATTGATCACAACCGAAGAGCCACAAGTGTCTCTCCTCTACTTGTATCCACCGTGAGTCGGAGTTCGTCGGTCGCGGATGCAACTGCCTAGACGATGCACCGGCGAACTTGCTTGATTGGTTGATTCTCTATACCGAGAAAACTCCTTTTCTCGATTCTCTCTCTTCACACACTTTCTCTCTCTAGAAAGATATCTCTCTATATTTCTGGAATATTCTGAATAATGGACTGAATGAACCATCAAGATGAGAGAGAATTATCCTATTTATATCATATAGGATTAGGATGGGTCAAAAGACATATATATCCAATATACACTCTTTCACACAGAAAACTGCATGAACCTGTTCAGTATTCTGTCCATACTAAATTGGTAAATTCCTCTGACAGAAAATTAACCTACACGAAAGTTGTAGATAATCTTATTATCTACTCATCCCAATTTGTCCTGGACCAATTGGAGTTTGTATGCAAAAGATATGACTGTTATACTAACTGTATGTCATATTGTTGCACCCTTTCGGTATTTCATAGAAACGGCACTGATACTTCGTTCATATGAAATATATTTCTACATGAAGGTTGTAGATAATATTATTATTTATCTAAACCAATTTGAACCATTCAAATTGGACTTTCCTACTGAAAGATATGACCACGAATGTACGGTTACATTCGTTTATCCCTGTGTACACTTTTACGGTTGATCCTGAAATTGTATTTCCTTCAAAAAACACATGGGACGTCACATGGTTGGCAACGGTGTGGACTTTTTGGCGCGAAAGTAACAATCGCATCTTTCAAAAGAAAGGTCGAATGCATGCGCTAGTTCTTAATAGCATAATTGATCTTACTCACAAATGGAGGTCCATATGAGTGTAAATAACGCATTATAAAATTTGTTTGTATTGTAAACTCTTATTTTTTTTGGTTGATTGAAAATGATCGGATCGAGTGCGTATCGCGCTTGTCTTTCTTTCAAAAAAAAAACAGACAAATATTTTCCATCAAATCAGCAATCACACATCTGGGATCGTGTTGGTAGATAAAATCGATAGTGAAGAACGAAAGAAGATTTACCCATGGTGAGAAAAAGAGAAAAGTAATAAATTATTGTTGGATAGAGTTTTCATGATGTGGAGCTCGAAAAGGGAGATGAAGAACGGGTTTGAGCTCTCATGGTCCGAATCCCGAATAGGAGAAAACAAATGAAGAAGAAGCCTTTCCTCTTGGGTATGTATATCCCAGAATCCATTTCCAAATCTCAAAATCAAGATATTATTTTCTAAATTTATATGAGCATTTTATTTCGAGTAAAACCAATGGCACACCCTGATCATCCCCCCTCCCTTATTCAGTTCTTAGTGTATCACATGTGAGTCCATGTATATCGTTATTTGTAAAAATCTCGATTCAAATTGTAAAATCTTATGTAACTTTACAAAATGATTCGAATCGGACATACAATTTTAATTTGGTAAATCTCGATTAAACGTAGAATATGATTTAATCTCATAAATTTACGATTTTACGATTCTACTGTCTTTTTCTGAAGTAGGAGGCTATGCCATCCTATGGATTTTATAAATTCATAAAAGTTTATTTACACATTTACGATTCCACTGTCATTACTTACAGAATATTTAATTTCCAAAACAATTATGCCCTCTAAGTAACTTGCAATACAAAATAAAATATTGACTATTGCAATATAATGCAATATTAGAATTTTTCATATATCTTTTCTATTTTATGTTTACCTAACTTATTGTGTATATTATTTGTTTTATCCGGATTTGAATTTTGTATAACATATTACTAATTCGATTAATTCTTAATATTTTTGTTGGTTGTGGTTAACATTTGTGTATGTACGGATAATTCATTTTTTGTCTATTTATAATGTATTGTATAGAATTACAATGATTCGAATGAAAAAAATATAATATATCAATAAAGTTATATCGTTTTATTTAGAAAATCGGATTAATTTTTAGTTAATGTTCAACTTTTGTAAAATCTTACAACTCAAAATATAATTTTACGATCCGATACGATTCTATCTTTAAACGATATCAAAGTAAAATTTTGATTCTGACAACTTTGATCTCACATATCAATTACACAAAGGAGTATATTTGGGAGGAGTTTTGGAAGTGGTCTAACACTACTTTTTTATTTCTAAATATTATATCCTAATTTCAAAATCTAGGATTTGAATTCTGGGTTGTATTTGTTATTTTGTGAACCATTAGAAAAAAAAACCATATTAAGATTTAGAATGTTATTATAGAAATTCTAATTTTATAATAATTATATTCATTTTAATGAAATGTAATAAGGGAGGACATGTAAGTCTAGTTTATTTAAAAAAAAAATTGTAATTTGATAGCAAACAAACAATTTTTTTTTATTAATCAGTGAGTAATACACAATATATTTTCATTGTATAACTGAGCAGAAGGATGTAGGATTTGAATTGAAATAAGTTAAATTGATTTTCATTGTAATACACAATATATTTATCATATTTAAGGTAAAATCAATATCTCGATGCATCAAAAACATGTTGTCTTGCTCATTAATCCCGCCATAGAAAAAAAAAAGTAAGCTATTCATTTTGGGCTGAGTTGAGGAGCATTAGATCCATAAAATCCGGCCATAAAATAAGAATCTAGCATTAAATTACTGAAACCCTCTCTCCTTCCTTTACTGCTCCACTTTTGTTGTTTTTCTCTCGTTTTTCAAATTAAAGAAAACCCAGAACGAGAATCTCGCTTGGATTGTTTGATTTCATTTTCAAATTTCATAAACAAAGTACAAGTTCACATTAAAAGATTCCCACTTCTCTCTCATACCTTCCTTACTCTTCACTTCTCAGCTCACAAAAAGAGAGAGAGAGAGAAACAACAGAGAGAGAGAGAGAGAGAGAGAGAGATGAGTGCGACCAAGTTCATAAAATGTGTCACGGTAGGAGATGGGGCCGTAGGAAAAACATGCATGCTTATTTGCTACACTTGTAACAAGTTTCCTACTGTAAGTTTACTCTCGAATTAGTGAGCCTTGATTAGATTTCTAAATTAAATTTGCTGGTTCTTGAATTGGGATTGAGAGGGTTTTAGGGGAATTTAGGGCCTTAATTATGTAGTGATACACAATGAAGAGACCAGTGATTATTTGAAATTTAGATCAAATTGCTTTCTTTGACTGTTGGCTTCTACTAGGGTTTTACTGTAGTTTCCATCTACCTCTAATTGGAGTGGAATTGTCTCCATTTGCCACAAAAGTAGAGATTTCCAATATGTAATATTTTCTAATTCTAACTCTCTTTTTCTACAGGATTATGTGCCAACAGTGTTTGATAATTTCAGTGCAAATGTATCTGTCGATGGTAACATTGTCAATTTAGGCCTGTGGGACACTGCTGGTAAATAAAAAAATTCAAATTTTGTATGCACAAATTTGAATTTTCAATTGGAGTTTATATTGATTTTTTTAGGGCAAGAGGATTATAGTAGATTAAGGCCGCTTAGTTATAGAGGCGCTGATGTGTTCATTTTAGCTTTTTCTTTAATCAGCAAACCCAGTTATGAAAACGTTCTTAAAAAGGTAATTATAATTTTTAGAATTCAATTTTTGTTCATGGTTAATTTCAAGCTTAATAAAATGACTTAATTTTTTTGTTATAAAGTGGATGCCTGAGCTGCGTCGATTTTCTCCTACCGTTCCAGTGGTTCTAGTCGGTACCAAATTAGGTTGGTAAATTAATCTATCATTAGCCTTTACACATTAAAAATTCAAAAATTATGTTTATATTTCTATTTTGTTTTCTAAATTAAACATTTCTGTAGATCTTCGAGATGATAGAGCGTATCTCGCAGACCATCCAAGTTCTTCTATCATAACAACTGCTCAGGTATTTCATTATATTATTACTATATTGTATCGTATTCGTTTAATTTCTACGATTAAAACTAAAAGTAAATACTTTATAAATCATGTATAAATATTAAATACTAATAAATATATATACTATTTTAGGGAGAAGAACTTAGGAAACAAATTGGTGCAGTAGCCTATATAGAATGCAGCTCGAAAACCCAACAGGTACGGTGTGATGTATATTCGATTTTGTACCTGTGCCAATTATTGTATTAATTTGTTTTTTGTATGTTTTAAATGTACAATTTGTTTGTTTATTTTTGTATTTTAGAGCATAAAGGCGGTATTTGATACCGCAATCAAAGTGGTACTTCAGCCTCCAAGAAAGAAAGAAGTTATTCGAAAGAAAGCAAAGCGAAGCTCTCATAACTCCATGAGGTACATTATACATAAAATTAAAATAATCTAAAATACCCTTCATGTTAATAATATTTCTGTCTTTTTCATTTTCTCAAGGCGATATATATGTGGATGCATGAGAAATTAGGAAGCAAAATGTATGTACTGCAATTCCTATGGTTTGATGTATGGAGATGGAAGCTTTTTTGTATTATTAGCAAAATGGGAATATTTTGTTCTCTGTATTTTGTACCAAAATATTGCTTGTCTATGTATTATGCTATATTAAACTATGACATTTATCCACCATTGTCATTAGAGCTGGCAAAATGTGACCCGACCTGAATCGAAAAATGTTAAATATTCAATGACCCTAAATTGAACATAATGACCTGAAGCCGAAATTGAATCACCCAATCACAAAATCAACTCGAAATCGAATGATCCGAATCTGAAATAGACCCTAAATTGAATGATCCGAAGACTCAACATGTAACATGAAAAACTCACACCTGACTGATGAAAAATTATGGTTCAATAATAACAATACTATTAGTTGACCTCATGAATGATGTATTACTGAAAATAAAAAATAATAGTATATTATTGTATATATTGACAAAAATAATATATACTAGTAATGAATACACATATTCATACTACAAAACATATCTCTTGATGTATTAGTTGAAGTACAAACCAAATGATTCAAAATAAAAATCTGAATGGCTCCAATTCAATTTTCTATTTATTAAAATTTTCAATTGTTCTGGAATCCGAGAATAACTCGAAGTCCACATATCACAGAATCCGATCAAGCTAATAATACCCGAAACCCGCATGACCCAAAATCCGAATGACCCGAAAACAAAATTTCCAGAAACTCGCAAGACCCGTAACCCAATTTTCAAAAACCTGAACGACCCGAAATTGAATCGACCTGAAAACCGAAACGAACCGAAACCGAATGACCACAACCCGAAGCCAAAATGATCCACCTAATGCGACCACCCAATTACCATTTATATTTACCGAAACGATCCGAAACCGAATGACCACGACCCGAAACCGAAATGATCCACCCTAATTTATCATCAGGCCCTCTTTCCAAAATGGGCTATGAAGCCCTCGTTCCCAATTTGTTATATTATTTTCTCAATTTCTCATTTCCATTATGATAACATAATACCAAATACATTGCAAGTTACAACACATATTTTTGGACAAAAAACTTGCATAATCTCTGTATTATATCGATCCCAGTTCGCAAAACCAGAAACAACACTTATTTCCACACAAAGAAAAAGAAAAGAAAAACTAAACAAAATAATAAAAAGACATAATTCCATTTTAAACAACAAAACCTTACATATAATTTCTCTCTTCAAATTCACCACCTCGTTATATAACAATCTGCAAGATTGCAACGTTCTATTATTTTCTTTGTTCCAATTTTTGTTTTTTAGAGTAATTGGTATAATTACCTCTTAATTAAGTGCCAAAAGAAGAAAACCAGAATTTAATGTACAACAGCATTGTATAAAAACCTCTGTTTTGATAATTCCCTTTCTGCCTCAATATGATTCACTCGATACACAACTCCATTTGAGTCCCCATAAAATTCCCCAAATCTCGATTTATCGTTTTGGACATTCCCTCCAATCATATATTCATTATCCTCATCAATTTCAGAAAAATCTGCAGGATTTTTATTAATTAGACAAACACTCTCCTCGCATTTTCGTTTATTATTATTATTATTATTATTATTATTGTTATTATTATTATTATTATTACTAAGACTCGTATAATTAATGGGATAATAATTATCTGAATATATTTCACTTGGTCCTCCATTTAAATCTCCAATTCTATAACCAGATTGGGTCCCACAATCAGATTTAGGGCTCGTGATTTCCCTCTGAAGCAAAGACCCAAATACACCGAGTCTTGGTAAAGGACGAAACGGCATGCACGGATTTTGATGAAAATAATTCGGCATTAAAACATGATTATTACTATTAACTGGGCCAATAAAACCCCTGATTTGACTTCCTGGGGCAAAATTAGGGTTTTGAAGAAGAGGAGAAGTGGAGAGAAATGAACTAGACCAATTGGAGGCGTCCATTAACTGGAGAAGATGCGTAGCTGGTATGGTCTCGCTTCTAGAATACTCTGCTTGCGGTACCGGTACCGGTACCAAATTTGGGCGTGAATTGAAAGTGCAATTATTAGTATATTGAAAAGCATGGTGTACTCTATTAGGCATGAATCCATTTGGGTCCATTGTAATCCTATTTAGGTTGAAATTATGCTCCATAGTACAATTCGAGCTCTCGCCAATTTGGTAATTTTGCACGGTTTTCGATGCACCAGATCCGTTAAATGGGTGGAAAACGCTTTTTCCCTGCTTGTTTTGGGGCGGGAGGTTTGAATTTGAATTCAGGGTTTTGTTGGTTAAGTGTTTTTCTTTGAGGTTTTTGGCTAAGAGCTCTACAATGTCCATTTCATTTGAATTTTGTGCACAAACTTTTCGTTTCTTTTTGCGCGTTTTTTGCACTTCAAACCCTGTTTTTTTCGATTTTTCCATCTCACCCTTCTTCAATACAATCTAAAAAATATAATAAAATTAGATTTTAACTCCTGTATTAAACGAACCAAATAACACTGGTAAATAAATAACATGATAATATTGTAACATTACCTTTGACTCATTGATTCCATGTTGGTGCAATTTTTCACTCTTTTTAATACTCTTAGCATTAATTTTGCCAACAATCGCACTGCTCTGCAAATGCAAACATTTTCTCGGTTTCTTCGTCCTTTTCTTCGTAACGAAATTACCAATAACCCTATCCTTGTCCTTCTCCTGTTCCATCTCAACCTCAATTCGGTTATTTCCTGACAGATTTGCAATTTCACCCTCGAAATTCTTCAATTTCGTGCAATTGTCCTGTGTTTTAATCTTCATGCCCGTCTTTTTAAGCCAACACATCAAAGAAGAGGTCTCGTCTACCACTTCGAGAGTTTTGAACTTTTTCTTACTTTTACTCGAAAAAGATTTCGCCTTGTCCAATCCCGAATTGTAATTGTACGCAATTATACCTTCCTGATTTTCTTTCTCGATTTTAAGATGATGATCGTCATCGTCAGGCCTGCACGCTTTACGAGGCGGACCGGACACATCAGAGCCGATTATTTCAGCTAAAGAACGCACTTTTCTTGATTTTTTTGTGCATAATTTCTTGTTCGTGACTGGATTTGCCTTCAAATCAGTACTGTTTCCAGAAGAATTGGCCAAAATTTCCTTGTTTTTTTCAGGTTCGATTTGAGTTTTGATCATCCCTTTGACTTGCGCCAGCTGGCACGTGTCAGACTGAAGTATGTTATCAGAGTTAACGGGATTCGAGTCTTGTTGAGTAACTGGTACTGGTACAGTACCTATAAAACACCAAAAAATAGCACAATTCAATCCATTTAGAAGTAAAACAATAATTTCAAAGATTAGAGGATCAAAATGCAAAATACCTTTTGAAGAAATAATACTAAGAGGGACCAATCTTGTCCCCAGAAAGGAAATGGAGCAACTTTTATCGTTCGAAGCGTGATTTTGTATAGAGAAGTTGGTGGATAATTTATTCGTGCAATTGTTGCAATCCCATCTTTTGAATTTCTTAGGAGGTAAATGAATTGAAGAATCGGGCATTGGTTTCCCGGATTTGAACGGTGAACAAGCCTGCGGGTCCTGCTCACTTGCCTTCGCTACGTGTTCTCTGCATAAAGTAAAAAAAATTGAGACGATTGACAGCTGGTAAGTGGTACTTGTTGTGGTGGTAAATAATCCTGATGTGTACCGGCATAACATAAAGTAATAGTATGTTCATGTATGTACCAGTACCATTTGGAAATGTACCAGCACAGTTTTTGGTACCAACTGGTCCCTTATTATAATAATAATTGGCCCAAAAATGAAATATAATAATCCTAATTAAGTTGGACCACAAAAGTACTTACCAAAAATAATTCTGAATAAAGTACAAATCGGGGTTCATGCAAAGGATATATTAATAACTATGACGATTAAACAAATATATAAGTAGATATATATGAAAAAGGGATACAATTTGAATAAACTATTTAATTGATGTACTCATTCAAGTTTCACTAAAGATATATATATTCAATATATAGATTATAAGACTTGTGATAACATAATTTGTATTACCTTAAACATAATTTTAAACAAAATGGAACCATGAATCTACTAAACTGTATCTTCTTTGTGTATATATCCAAACATATAAAAATGACAAAAACACAATCATTTAATACAAGGGAGAATTATGATATTTAATCCACTACATAATGGAATTAGATTCATGGTTTCAGCTAGAAACAATTAATTCATTCATTAGAGAGAATTTACTTGCCTCCTTAATATCCTTAACTCATAATGATAACATTCAAGAGAATACACTAGCTACTAAACTCCATTATAAAATAATTATATTTAATCATAATTAAGTGATATAAAACTTACCTAATAGAGAAATGGCCGCACGGTTCGGTCTCGAATTGTGTAGACTTAGAAAGAAGCATATCCTCAATTTCATTCTTGCTCGCATTTACTAAATTCATTTCCATAATTTTAATCTACAAAATACAAAAAAAAAGTTTACCTTGGCTAAGTATGTCATGTAAATAAATGTCAAAAGATATGTTAGTTATAACAAAGTTATGTTACATAGATTAACAAGAGCATATATGATATGTATCAAGGATAGAAATAGAATGATAGTATCAAAGATAATATAAAGTTTTAAGCAAGAACGAGTGGATTTTTAGTATAAATATATAATTCCTAACATGAAATATAAATGACATATAAACAAGTCAATTCTTCAATGAAATACTTCCTTGAAGTATTTTTGCAACACGACTATATGTTTCATACGCAAAAACTAAGCTAACTATAATACAAGTAGTAAAAGGTAGAAACTCTTGTTTTATCATGAACGAGTTTCTCCAAAAGGTTTTATCTAGAGGTTTTTGTGATGATTTATACATGAAATAATAACCATGAGTTTGTACAAGTTTATTCGAACACCAGTTTCTATGCCAAGTTTGGGTTAGAAAAAAGGAAAGAAAATAAAAGAAGGGCTTTATTATTGGAACCCTAGAAAAGGTAGATGTGATTTCTCCCCATAAAATCATGACCCCAAATTTTAGACCAATCAAAATCAAGGAAGAAAACTAGGTGTACCAAAAGGTTAATAAATCCATTACCCGAACTCTCCAGTACTGCTAGTAACGGATGAAACAATCATGAATATAGAAATGTTAAAAACCAAAGAAAAATTTGAGATCCCAAAAAAAAGGACACAAGGGGGGGGGAAGAATAAGGTAAAATCCCCCAAAAAATCAACTCCCCAGTGAAAAAATAGAGACCCAAAACACCTAATTTAGCTCTAAACAAGATTACACAAAAGGTAGTGGAATTAAAAATTGAGCTAAAAGGAACAAAAAAAGAGAGGAAAATCACAAAAAACCATTGACTAGAGAAGAAATAATAGAGATCTAGCACCCAAAATCAATTTCTAACAAGATTAAAAGAAACCCAACAAAAAACTAGCGGATTACAATAGAAATCAATAAAGGTTTGGGGAAAAAGAAACTTACTTTACAATAGAAACCAGCTTATGCTTAATTTTCTTCGATTCCGAGAGAAGAAAGACCCAGAAGATGAGACTTGGCGCTGATTTAGGATTAGATAAGAGCTCGGGAAGAGAAGAGGGGAACTAGGGATAGAAGGAGAGAGAGAAAGCAATGTTTCCTTTTTCTACTTTAGGGTTTGGGTTTAGTGGAGAGAGAGAGAAAGAGATAGAGATAGATTGGGGTGGGGAAATAATAATAAATATGTATAGGGGGTAAAAATTAAATGCAAAGAAAGGGTTGTGTGGACATGAATGTTTTGGTCTGGGGAGAGGAGCCACATGACATGTCATCATCCATACAATAGAATAGTGTAAAGAAATTTTCAAGTACTTTGGATCATTTGTGAGTGTTCCTTATGTTATCTTGTATATCATGATATATTTTTCAAAGAGTAAATGTTTGCTTTGTTATTTTCAAAGTTAAATTAATGAGTATTTTAAATTTTATTTATGTTGTTATATTATCAAATATGAGTGCTAATATAATATTTAGAGAAATATTGTGATTGTTAATTACCGTGAAGAAGATAAGTATACGTAAGACTGGCAAAAAAACTCGTATCTGGACTGTTCGATCGAACTAGAATATGCTCGATTTAGGATATCCTCGTTCGAAAATTAGTTCGAACGAACTCGAGCTGAGCGATCCGGCTCGATCCCAAGTCTAGGTGAGCTTGGGCTAGGGTATGCTTTGCTCGAGCCAAACTCAAATTCGAACAGTTTTACATATAAGCCCAAAAATACTGTTTTTCGAACCGAGTTGAGCTAGCTCGAGTTCGCGCCTGGCTCAAGTTTTTTTTCCGATCCGAACTCAAGCTGAAAAGCACGGCTCGAACCCTTATTTCGAGTCGAGTCGAGTTGGCTTCAGATCATTCGAACTCTCGTTGCCAGTTCTAAGTATAGGCACATATTAGGCACATATTTGTTGTATTATATTAAATCATATATTTGTTGTATTATATTAAATCATATATTTGTTGTATTATTTTAAATCAGAGGGTTTTTCAAATGTTAGTAAAATATTGTTTAATTTTAAAAGTGATTTAACTTTTTTGTTAAGCTAGAAAATAATATAATTGTTAATATGATTTAAATATATTTGTCGTTATTAATATAGTGGTCATATAAATAATAATTTCCCTTGTTAACCTTTTTTTCAAATTAAAAAAAAAATCCAAACAAGTGCCATCTCAACAACAAACAAACAAAAACAACAATTTCATTCAATAATTTGAACAAATAAAAAATAATAACATCTTAAAAAAGGGCGTTCATGTAATTTTTTCTATTCACTACAACATATATAAGTATCAGCAACAGGGAGTACCGTTGGTAAAAACAGCAAAAAACGTTGGTAAAGATATCAACCCGTTGATAATTCCCCGTTGGAAAAAGTGTCGCCCATATGAATGGGCCGTTGGTAAAATCATCATGAGGCTCCCATTTATCATGTACGAAAGGAGGAAGGAGGTCCGTAATTGGAGTTTCATCAAGATCAAATTTGTTTATCTCCAAAACGAGATTTAATCCACTCATTACCGTCGGAAAAGAGAAGTGGTGGAAATCCAACACGGTTCTTAAAGAGAAAGAATGAAGGCACAGAGCGCACATAAAAGTTCCTTTGTGTCGCTTTTCCTCCCAATCAAGTCGATGTCGCTGGAGAAGGGTTTACGACGTAAAAACCTTGAAGTGTGTGTGGCAGAAAGCCGGCCGGAACGACGAAGATGTTTGGAGCTCGGGATGAGCCCCATGCGATGCGATAGTTTTACGACTTTGCGGAGACATGCGTTTTTAATAAACAGTCGCCCGGACCTGGTCACTGAGACCTCCTTTACTTTAGGAGGCACCCCTTCTCCCGAAGTTACGGGACTATTTTGCCAAGTTCCTTAGAGAGAGTTGTCTCGCGTCCCTAGGTATTCTCTACCTACCCACCTGTGTCGGTTTCAGGTGCAGACATCCCTTGGTTATAGGTCGTTCGAGTTTTTCCTCAAAGTACGACATGGGTTACTTTGCCTATGTAGGCTTCTCTTACTCATACACCGGCTCGAGATATTTTCCCTATCTCTTCTTACCCTAAAAAACTTGGATCCAATGACGGAGCAACTTCACCCACGACAGTGTCGTCACCCCCGCCTCTTGTTTGATTAAATCTCAGCATTTTCATCATATCCATCCTCCTCTCGTAAATGGCAAGAACGGGAGATCAAGCCCATCGTAGCTAGAGCTTCTCTTTCGGCGAACTACCATCTAGTGGCGAACATTGAGAGGAAAAAAGTGTTCCTCGGTATATTTTCGGTAAAGTCATTTTTTCTATGATAGGCTGGGGGGGGGGGTTATAACTTAAAAAAAAAATGGATGCGGGAAAAAAAATGAAATCTTTGGTTTTAAGTCAATTACTATATTAAAAAAATATAATTTGCAGAAATATATTCTTATTAACATTTTGTCGATTAGATTTTTTTATGCATTTGACAATAAACCAATTATATTAAAAGAAAGGGGAATTCTATCATACACCATTTTTGCTTATGATACACTTATTTTCAAGGGTAATTTGGGTAATTATCAATTAATAACTATCTAAGATAATTTTTGAAATGTATTTATCAATAAATGAGAGGCTAAATAGAAAATTTGAATTGTTCATGAAAGAACAAATATCCATAAAAAAATAAAATTTATGATACACCCTTCTAAATATCCAAAATACCCTTTTAAAAAGGTGTATGATAGAACTCCCCTAAAAGAAATACTAATATAATTATTTAGTCTCCGAAAAACATGACCCTCGTAAGGAATTTTCTATTGGAGATAATTTGTTCAATTAAAAGTTGATTTATTATTTCAAAATCAACACATTTTATTATTAATTTATACCATATTACCATGCCTAGGTAGTACTATTCCTAGATATAATTGGAATCAAACTCTAATGATCATGCAGTTAAAAACATTTATAATTAAATTTTCTATATTGTATAAATCTAACTAATATAATGATACCAAAATAAGTCATCTTTTTAATATATTTAAGTATGATTTGAGAAAAAGAAAATTTAGCTCAAGATAATTATATTCTTTTAATAGCTATATTACTTCGGAGTTTGAAAGTCATTGTGCGTAATTAAGATACTTTTAAAGTGTGTGTGTGTGTGTGTGTGTGTGTGTGTGTGTGTATATATATATATATATATATATATATATATATATATATATATATATATATATATATATATATATATATATATATATATTATATTGTAAAGTTAATTATGACATATATTTGGTTAATTAAGACATGTTTAAAGTGTATCCTTATTTTTTTAAAATGTATAATAATTTCTAACATTGAAATTTTGAATAGTGTTCAATTAAACTTCATCCAAAACTAATTAAATACTATAACTGTTTTTTTATTTACAAAACGAAAAACTACCTATCATTTTCAAATACTCTCGATCACATTCTGATATAGATTGTATCCTTTTGAAATTATCTAATTAATAATGGGAGTAGTATTTTTCGCTTTCCAGTATTAATCACTGCTCATTAGCTTGGCTAATAAATATTTAACTAAATTTACTTTTTACTACCGTAATCTCCTAAAACTTATAGTTGTGCGTAATTAAGCAATAATTAATTAAAATACAAGAACTTTGTGAAAGTGTATATATACGTCCATTCATACATTTCGCATAAAAGATCTCAAAATAAAATAAAGGAAGGGGTGTGGGGCGAATCAGATGCTTCCACCAAATACACAACCCACACACACTGCCCACTGACTTCATCCACACACCAAAAAACTGTACCCACCACCAAAAGGAAACCCTAACCCTAACCCTAACTCTAACTCAACCCTAACCCTAATTGAACCCTAACCTAACCAGACCTCTCAAGTCTCAACCATGGTCTGCAACCTACTTATTCTCTCTCTTGTTTGGTGATGTGTCAGAATCCTTTCTTGGTACAGCTTATCTATGTAACGAGTCAGTAATTAAATATATTCATGGAGTCATTACAGAAGCAAGTTGTGTGTATTAACTAGAAATGATTAAATAGGATTCTTTGGTGGAGCTAGTACAAGGACAGGACAAAAATTATTTTGGGTTAATGTTTCTACTGTTCAAGTACTTGCGTCTTTAGGAAATTAACTTTAGAGAATTTAATAAATCAGTAAATTTACAGATTAATTAATTTAATAGAACAGCTCGTATTTAATTCTTGAGGGACCCGATAAGGACAGGTAGGATCCAAATTGAATGTTAGTTTGTTAACTGGATCTTGTTTTTTGAAAATAATGATTTGTGAGGAAATTAAAGAAGCCCAAATTGCGGAATCAATTATTAGCTTATTCTAGCTCTTGCAATCAATAATTCTTTGGATCTGGATTCGTGTGCAGTCGGTCTAAACTTTTAGTCCTACATATTGAAAAATTGGATGAGCGGTACTGGTAGTCTGGTACCACCGTACCAGCCAACAATTTAGCAATACCAGTCTGTAATAACTTAGTTCATTGCTCGCGTGTGTTCGACTCGTATAGATACGAATGGTGGTACCACCCTAGAGATGCAAGCTTGGTTCATTACTCGCAGTTCGCTCTCGCCAGTTCAACTATTTTATATCTCGATAAAAAACAGTTTTTTTGCAACCCAAAAACAAGTCGATCAATTGAAGCTCAAAACAAATTCGAGTTGGTCTACAAACCCATTATTTGCAGCCCAATCTACTTATATTGCATGGTATCCAACCTGACTCAAGTTCAAGTTAACCCAAAGTATTCAATTTTTTTTAAGTTTATTGACTACGGAATCAATCTCCTTCAAGTTTTTTGTTAAGTTTGTATTGTAGTTGAAATGGTTTTATTTGTCGATATATCTTATTTCCAATATGGAGCAATATATTTAGCTATCAAGTTAGCGATGAATCAACTAAGCTGGCTTGATCCATAATCGAGCTGAGTTCGAGCTCTAATTCCAGTTCCTTTTGCTAATTCGAGCTGAGCTAACTCAAGTTGAGTTTCGACTTTCGAGTGGAGCTCAAAGTCGAATTCGCTCGAACTGGACTCATTTACCGCCTTAAACCAGCCATGCATGGCTGGTATCGTACATGCGGGCCATGAGTTTGTTTTTCTGGTATGGTTATAGTGGACACGAATCGAGCAAAGGAACCGGAAAAAAAGCTAATTTGAAACTCACAGTCAATAAAATTTTCAAGGGGGTGTTAGCAAATAGCCAACGCCTCTATTTGTATGGAAAACTTACCAAGTTTCTTTTAGGATTACCAAGTTATTGCATATTTATTTGCATGTAGCATTTTGGTGTCAATTAGTACGTACACGGCACACTCGTACCTAGGTTGGCACACACGTACCTGTACGTACCATGTCATATATAGTGGAGCTGTGGAGTGGAAGATATAATGCATGCTTCGGTGCACCAAAATCCTATACTTATTTTACATGGATGAAAAAACATTTATGTACTGTTGTTTTGCAATTGATTTACTATATTTACCTACGGGTTTTTTGTCAAAAAAAAAAAAAAACTGATTTACTATATTCTTGGCATCTTCAAAACCCTTGCAACTTTGTTACTTTCCTATACTTGATATTTTCATGTTGAAGGTCTGGTCTCCAAACATTATAGCTATACGAACCAATAATCAACGTTGAGTTTGTTGAGCTTGTATATACGTCGAAGAAATTCCACTAGTTATTTCAAATGCATGCATGGATCAAATTTCTTGAGTGAGGTGTAGTGTAATAGGGTATTCAGAGATGGCAGTTCACTGTCAAATGGTGCACTACAGTTAGCTGTAGAAGAGTTGTCCAGTTGGCAAAGATTGAGACAAACTAAGAATCTTCAAAAGCTGGCGAAGTAAAATGGGCATCCAAGAAGGGGGTGAGGTCACTCGGACACTGATATTGCGAGTGGCGGATCTTGTCCCGTATTAATTGGGAGGGGGATAATTTCGGGGGCTATCGTGAGAAATTCCAAAAAAAATTTGGAGGGGCGGTAGTAAATAAATTTTCAATAGATCCGCTCAAAAATTTAGGAGGGGCAGCTGTCCTCTCTAGTTCATTAATAAATTCGCCACTGGATATTGCGGATCTCCGGTAAAATTATTGGATGGGTCGGTCATAAATTACGAGGTCCTTTAATTTGGGTATTTTGAATTAATTAGATCATTTTTGAGATGTATGATAAAAACTTACTATCTTACCTACCATTAATTGATAACAATACATTTGAATTTTATCAACAAAATTCATTAATTTACAAATACCCAAATTATCTTTTTAAAAGGGACCAACAATAAAAAAAAAAAACCTACCATAGAACTCTTCAAAATGAGAATTCTACGAAGGATAAAATTATTATTTTTTGTGAGGAGGGTATACGTATACCCCAATAGTTTTTTAATATATTTGTCACGTTTAATACTAGTTATTCTTTTGGATTTTAATGTAATTTTCGGAGATAAGGTTAGTAACAATGTTTTAACGAGTAAATATATCTCTTTTTGAGATGCATAATATACATTTTTAATTGTGTGTTATGTCTTTTTTAAATGTGTGATATATTTTTTGTATAACATTATGTCTTTCTACATGAACATTATATCTTTTTGAATTAGAATATATTTTTTTTATGAAAATATCCAATATATTTATATTTTAAGTAATAATTTATGCTTTTTAATATTAGTATATTTATGTTGATTTACTCAGTACATATATCGTTACTTCAAAATCATATACTTTACTTAAATATCATATATATTCAAGTAAATTTTTTAATAGCAGTACATACAAAAAATATGTCACATAGCGTCACCCGATTGGTGGCAGACAAATGGCGACGACTCTTGACGATAAATAGTACATCTCTAATTGTAATTTAGCTTTTATTTTTTGAATGAAAAATGACGACCGAGACATTAAAAATCCCCGTCTCCGTTATCCTTAGAAAAAATTGGCTAAACTTAATTTAATTCCATCGTAGGAAGTAATGACTGATCTTGACATCAATATTTTTTAATGATTGCAGACTATCGACTAATTTTTGTTGTGGTCGTGTGGGGGCAATACAAATAAATATTGTTATAATGATAAAATATACTTAATCATTACATAAATACATTGTATTTCGAAAAACTTGTGGGAGAGGAGGGGGCATGACTCCTCTGGGCTTCTATTAAAATCCGTTCCGGATAGAAAGTGTACTTCCAGTGCATTTTTCTTTTCTTTTAAACCATTGAGAGAGAATAATACCTACCAAAAAGAATGAGAAAGTACTTGTAAATTAATGTAAATAATTATATTCAAATGCATGTCCACTTTTGTAGTTTATTTTGTTGAATGGAAAAAAGATTAAACGAAGTTTCATTTTCTATATCAATTAGTTTCAAACCAACATTCTCGTGCACTAGAAGGAAACTAATTCGTCACTTTATGGGTGAATTGCCTAATTGGCCACTCCTACCCGTGTAAACAAGCATTATATTGGTTCGTATACGAAAAAACATACATATGAGATACTTTTAGGTAGTAGGCAAATTGAATGCTAAAATTTTCATTTATAAAAAAAATTACATAGTCATATGAATATAATCTTAGAAAACGTTCGGTTGGAGCCTTGAAATTAGAATCCCTTGACAATACTTGTTTATGGATTCAATTTCCATATGGAAAATTATAATTTGCCACCAGATTTCAACGAAACATCCTCAATTTCTTAATTAATCCACTTAATTAACATGGTAATTAACAAGTAACATTGATTAATAAATTTTAAATATTAATTAGGAATTGTCAATCCAGATGGATGTTAACGCTATGAATATTAATCCAAATGAATGTTAATTTATCATTTTTATTAAGTGGCTTAACTCTTATATGAGGATGTTTCGTTAAAAAATGGTGACACCATATATGCCCTCTTTCTATATTTAATTTGTATACTAGATAATAGTAATGGAATACTCGATTCACCAAGACATAATTTATGAGAATAGGGTTACCATCAAAATTTCTGGATTTTCTCTATTTTTATGAGGAGGAAATAATTTTTTGAGGACCGGAGATTCCGTCCAAAGCCCTCTCGCAGTCACACAATATTTGATCTGACAATATATACTTTTCAGAATGAAACTTTACACTAAAATCTTTGTATTATTTTCAAATTGCAAAAATCATTAATATCAGTGAAAATCAAATTAAATCGTTGAACTTTTTTGTGAAAAACTAATAATTCATGTAATTATATCTTATGATAAAAAAATCAAATAAAATCACATCAAAATCTTATTATTATGAAGAGCTTTGGACGGAATCTTGTCCAAAGCCCTTAGGACAAGACCCGATCTAAATTTTCTTTTCCTTTCCAAAATTTATAGGCCAAATCTTTAATAAATAAATCAATATTAAACTTTTAAAATATGCCATGAAATAAATAAATGTACCGACCAAGCATGATCATAAAGTATGCCATGAAATGAAATGTACTAGGACATTACCCGCGTTTCGCGACGAGTTTGTTTTCATTTATTTTTTCATAGACATAATATTTAGTTGTGAGTTAATGTGAACAAACATAACAATTTGTGAAAATAAAAATCATATTGATTAAAAAAGTTCGATGATGACATATTATAATATTATTTTTTAATCTAACACAACGCGAAATAATTATATAGTATTTTAATACGACATAAAAAAACATAAATGCTACTATAAGATAATAAAATAACATGATATAAAGAAAAATCAAAACCTGATATTTTTAAATTTACATATCTAAAAATAAGAATAATTAACATTTTAAAAGTAGAAGAAGTTATTTGTGTGAAGTAAATTTTATCTTTCATGTTAATTATTGAAAAAAAATCTATTAGTTGAAGAAGTTAAATTTTCAAAATATTAACATAATTTTTTTTGAGTAAAAATACAAACATAGCATATTTAGTAGTTTGTACTATTTTGTAAATTATAGTTTTAAAAATACTAATAAGTAGACTTACAAATCACTAATGTAATTATACTTACTTTAATATTGTGTTTTTTACATACTTATTTTCATAACTTTAAGTTAGAGAAAAAATATTGGATATATATAGTAATGTGGATCTCTATATAAAGATAAACTTCAAATGAATATTATTAATTATTAATAGTTATAATTTTAGAAAAATTCCTCTCATCTCATGCCTCCATGCCACCACTTTATTGTGGGCCGTTGGATTGAACTCATATTTCATTAAACACATCAAAGTCGTTTGTTGTTCCGTGAACTTCATCCATGTATACCGAGATACATTAAAGAACTTGATTTATTATGAACCACCGTAGACCGCGTTCATTCATTCTATATAAAGGCATGATTATGCTTGGTCTTAATTAGAAAGAGAAAAGTCGTTAATTTGTTGGTTTATTCATTTAAACATGGTCTATATAAACCAATTAATATAAACATTACATGAACCTTGGTCCATTGTGGACCAAGTTCATTCATATTTTTTTTTTATCTCAATTAAATATGGGAAATTTTCGGAAAACTCCTTAATTTTTTAGATATTGTAAAAAATCCTTAAATTTACATATGTAGTAATTAGAAAAAATTATTTTTTATTAGTTTTAAAAAAATCCTAATTATTTTGTAATATATAATAATTTAAAAAAAATTACTATATGTTATATGGTATATAATTTTAATATTTTATTCATTACAAATATTTGACATATATATTTTTTTCCTGAAAAACAAACATAAAATTATAATAAGATGAACAACGTCATCATTAAAAGAACACCTTGCAAATATTTAAAAATAAAATATCATGAAACTATTAAAAAATACATAAAAAGAAAGCTAAAATAAAAATAGATGTTTAAATAGATATTTTTCTATCAATATATTTTCAAGGTGTTTATTTATTATTGTTTATTTTATTATTATTTGAAGTTAGTTTTTTGTAAATAATGAATTGAATATTACAATTGTATAAACACAGTATGTAATAAAAAAAAAATTGAAATCACTACATGTCAAGAAGTGTTTATGAATTTTCTTGAAATTAATAAAAATAACAAAAATAATTTTTAATTATTACATCTGAGATTTGAAGGGTATTTTTATAAAAAAAATTAATATCATCCACAAGGGGATATTTCGAAACAAAAGTCTAGTAGAGAATTTTTTTGGAGTTTACAAAAAGATAGGGAAATTTTTACAATATCCAAAGAAGGTAAGGGGTTAAAAATTATATCAAAACACGGACGTGCGAACAATCACACAAAATAAACATAGAATCCAATTACATATTAGGAAAAATAAATCATGACAAACTTGAGGACTCCCGCGCAATTGCACGGGGAAAAAATTAGTATTTCATAATTTTTTAAAATTATATTTTTAAAATATTAGTAATCTTTGATATTTGATTTATGATATTATATATTAATTTATTAGTTTTAGATATTTGAACTTTAATTAGATTTACAAATCATACTTACTTTTATATCGTGTTTTTATATAGTTATTTTCATAACTTTAAGCTAGAGAAAAAATATTGGATATATAGTAATATGGATCTCTAAATAAAGATAAAATTTAAGTGAATATATTTCATAAGTTTTTAAAAGTATATTTTCAAAAATATTAGTAATATTTGATATATGATTTAAGATTTATGATATTATATATTAATTGTTAGATATTTAAACTACTCACATTTCATTTGAATTCAAGTTTGATCATGTAACATAATGTGAAATAATTCAAAGTTAAATACAACCGATCCAACATGAATCTAACGAATAATATTTTGACACATCATCAATGTAAGGTGATGTGGCCTTCTAAAATTGCTCAAAACTATGTGTAAAATAAGGCACACATAAATGTTTATCAATAAAACATAATCATAAAAAATCAATGATTAATTAATTGTTCATATTTAGACACATATCATAACCTATTAAAGATTACTATGAGTTAAACTAAAGTTATTGACTATCAAGTATTATTATGGATTAAAATAAAATTATTGTCAATTGGATATGATTATTAATGAGATCATGATTTCAACAAAATTGGTATCCGTTTACAAATTTTATTCAGTCCCGAATAGTATCCGGATCCATATCCGGATGCATAAAAAAATCAACTCCTAGATTCGGATCCGTATCCGTAAAAACAAATACGGTTATGATCCGAATCTGACGGATCCGACTATTTTGTTCGGATTTAGTTGGGGTCCGATTTGGATATTTTTTGGGACAATACCCATAGATACATAACACCACCGATATGCAACTCCCAATAACATCTCCATTTGTTACAAAACTGGACACAGAAGTGCGCTCTCTCTCTCTGGACCAAAATGAAGATCTGATTAATTCAGACAACGTGGCTTAAAATATCATCTTCTGACCAGAATTGTTAATAATCAAGTAGGTTCGTCCGAAGAAAATTCCTCCCCACCACCACCACATGGCACATGCCCATCCCATTATTTGTTGTTTCCCGTGGGACACGTAAGAGTAAGACTTGAGAATGGAGTCCTCAATTAATCTCCTAAAACTGGAAACAATTTAAACTCTTTAGTCTTTACCACAACATATAAACGAAGAGAACTTTGCCCTATCATGCAGTTTTGATAAATTTATTATTAATCAAACATAATTATAAATATAATTAGGGACCGACTACATCTTTTCAAGAGTGAGCACGTACGCGTGCCGTTCAATAAAACGTGAGAACGACACGTTTTAGTTTGAATTTTTCTAATTTTAACTGTATTTACTGAAAGGATATGTATCAAAATGGACACAAAATTATTAACGTGTGTATTGGATACATATATGTATATTGGATATACATAGTTAAATTGATAAGAAACGGTTGTACGAAGAATATAATAAAAATCAGAAAATTCAGTCGAAATATGTTTTAGTAAATCGGCCTAAAATTTCACATGCTGACTCCGATTTGGATTGTTAAAATTGGGTTGGATAAATAATGAGATTATCTAGAACTTTCATGAAGATTTGTTTACCATGGAACGATTTGTCATTTTCATCTGAATGGAATACCGAAAGGGTGTGACGGTTTTACACACAATTAGAAAAACCATCATAACTTTCGCGTCCAATTTTCAATTTTCAATTGGGTTGATTAAAATTGGGTTGGAAATATAATTATAGTATCTACAACTTTCGTGAAGGTTAGGATCCGGTTTGAATGATTTATCAATTTCGTTGCTACATAATAGTGAAAGAATGCATGTAGTTTTGATGTTTCAAAATGTGTCTTTTCACTAGATCTCATCCATGTATGTGTATATATATTCTCAAAACGTGTTTATATCACAAATATAATTGTTCTATACCAGGAGACTTGTTTAGAGGAGAGAGAAAATAGGAGAAAAGGGATTTTCTCAGTTTGGGAAGTTTTGTGATCAAGAGATAAAACGCAAAAAGCCTTAACGATTGAACTAGGACGATCGTTAACTCTCCATGAAGTCGAATTCAAGGGGGATTACATGTAGATGTCTTCGAGTAAGGAAAATATGCTAGCTAGCGTTCAAATTTTGTAAAGGTATGACTTAAACTCTTCCATCCGTACACGACTAATATCGTAACGAGATCCTAGGTCACGACAATCCCGCATTTTCGCTGCATCATATATGATACATGAGTGTGGGAATTCCCAATACACACCACATGCACAATCTTTTCGGAATCTATAATCTCTCGTGCCCAAGCCTTAAATCATCTTCCGAATTACAAGAAGATTCAAGAGATTCTTCGAAGTAGCGTTCAAATTTTGAATCGAACCAACGTTGTGAAGGTGATATGCCCTGGGCCTATATGTAATGGTTACGGAAGATTAATTAGTGCAGCGTTATTTATTCAACAACGTTTCTTATAATTACTATGATTAAGTGTATTGGGTTTTTATTTTATTTATAAAAGAATAAGTTATGAACGACAATCTCGGTCATATTATCAAAGTATGTGACGTTATATCACGATATGCATAACGAATTTCGAAGACGAAATTCTATTAAGGAGGGGAGAATTTTATATCATAACTATAAATGTCAACAAATAAATTGGATGATGAAATATATGATGGAAATATTTAAATTTGAATGATAAGATATATGTAAGAGGTTATATAAATGCTTGAGGACATGCATAATTAAATTTGGATGCTAAGATATATATATATATATATATATATATATATATATATATATATATGAGGGCATGTGAATGTGGTCTTTCACCAGATTGTTGTCCTCATGGGCCCCAATTGCCAATTGAACCTAACCTCATTCACACCTAAACCCCTACCCCAAAACCACATTCACACTTAACCCCTTTCTTTAACTACCTATTGGACAAAGTAGAGGTGGTTCATGTGATAGTTTGCCCAATCCCCACGAATATACTGAGGAAAATAATTTCTCTTACTTAGAAGATAATGTAGAAAAGGGGAAGAGTGAAGAGGATATGCAATGTGCAGGAAACCCTCAACTGGATTGCTAAGAAAAGGGAAACAAAAAAAGATAAAAGAGGGAGGGGAAGAGTAGTGTGTTGCTAAGTGAAGAATATCCCTAAGATGATATGCATGGGGAGTCAATGAATAATTACCCAGATTTGTGTTGATGGCTGGAAGAAAAGGAACCAGGTATGAGAACGACATCGTTGCGACACAACGGCCTCACGGGGACTCTATGGAGTGTGCATTGGATGAGGAAAAAGACGTCACAATGACACCGCAACGCGTGTGTTGAACCAAGGGAAAAGGCAAAATGATTGAGAAGAGGAGACTAGAAGAAAATGAGCATGTGTTGGAGAATGGCATCACCGTATTGCAGCCGCACGTGCATTGGGCCAGCGGCAGGGACATGAGATTATCATGGTGTTACCGATGCATGTGTATTGAACCGGAGAAGGAAAACGGTGCCAGGGGGAGGGGGGTATCGCGATAGGTGTATTGAGGTTGGAGATCTTAATGGTGTTACCGGATCAGGAAATCGACACCACGTCGGTCTTTCGGCATGTGTAGTGAAGAAGGAGATTGGCAATAATGGCAGGATTGTAGTGGACGGAACATTTGTTGGGGCAGGGGAGAAGGTAGCATGGCAGTACCATGGCACGGATTTCGAAGCAAGTGAAGTTGTCGCATCGAATGTGAAGGTAAAATTATTTTGAGGTATTATCTTGGATTTGATCTCTAATTTGTATTATACCTCATATATACTGTCATGAGCATCGATTCGGATTAAGTATGAATTGTCAAAATCCTAGATTGTCGAATGTGTTAGGATCGGGAAATGATTCTTGAAGAGTACGGTCTGGCCGTGATGGTTCGACCGCTTGAATAGTGATGGAACTTCGTACTTTGATACATTATTATGTAATCTTAACCGATGGCTGATAGGATGTTGTAGGGTATGAAGTGAAGCACGGCGACGAATGTGAGCAACCTAGATAGTATTTGTTCCCATCTTTAGATCAGGGAGGTGCCTTTGGTCATCCGTTAAATTGGGACTGAAGAAATGCATGGTCATGTTCAGAATGATATTAACATTTGTTGGTAATATCTTTTCTTTTTGAAAGAACATTTGTTGGTAATATCATTTTGTCTTTATCCAATCTAATTCTCGATCGGAAAAAAGACGTTAATCAAATCAAGGTTGACATGATAACCATGCCTTGTGGTTATCAAGTATTGTAGAACAAAATGATCACGTCACATAACTATCTTGCTGGGAAAATGGTCACATATCATTCGTTTTAATTTGGATGATTATAATGTCTTAATAGATACTGCTTATGATTTACGAACTAAGTTTGGTTCGTTACCAAATTAGACGAACCTACTAGAGACCGCTTATGATTTACGAACTTAATGATATTATTTATAAGTTTTTTTTGTAAAATAATAATGCATGGTCTCATAGAAATGCGAGTTTTAAAAGAACAAGAATACAACTAATAGATGTAATCAAACCCCTTCACGTTGTCATCTAAACGTTAAACATATGTTAGACAAATATAACTATATAAGTATTAGAAGATCACGGGTGATACAATCACCTAATTATTTCACAAATTTAATCCTTAGTACACGTGTCATCATCTAAACGATACATATGAGTGGGTCCGGCCAAAATTAAATGAGATCCCTTGATCAATTTAAATTTCGCTAACAAATTTGTGGAATGATTCGGGTTTGTTGATTTTTTTATTAGAAGATCAATGAAGTCGAGATCAAATCAAATTGCAAAGTCCTAAACATCTTATGATGTTGCTTCATGTGATTATAAAATATGAGTGAAAATTAAAAGGTTTAGATTAATGTAAGGTTAGTTTCATACTTCCGTGATAGAAATAGCTTGAATTTTCTACAATCAATTATCAAATTGAGATATTTAGATTTATTAATTTAAGTGCAGTGAAGTGCTACATAATTAATTAGTCACATTATTTTCGACATGCCACAGAAAATCTGCTCATGCTTAACCATTCAGTGAATATTTACCGATTTATATTGGAAAAATATACTTAGACCTTCGAACTCATCGCAATAATCTTGATGAGGTGGCAAAATAGATTGATTAATATTTTTAATTGATTCAATTAAATATTAATTAACACGTTTAATTAACACGTTCACAATTTATAATATGTTAATATTAATTATTAGGGGAGTTCTATCATACACCCTTTTACAAGGGTATTTTGGGTATTTTAGCAATTAATAATATTTGTAAAAGGGTGTATCATAAAATTTATCTTTTATGGAAATTTTTGTTTAAATGAACAATAAAAAATTCCAATTTAGTTAAACATTAATTGATAAATATATTTGATATCTTACCTTAAATATTTATAAATGGATAATTACTCCAAATACCCTTGAAAATGGGTGTATGATAGAAGCCCCCTAATTATTAATACATATTAATTAACGTGTTAATTCAGCTAAACGGTTAATTTAATCGCTAATCGAATCAATTAATAATACTAATCAATTCATTTAATCTTCTTTGTGATCTCATTAATGGTGCTTTTTGATATTTAGGGGGCTGCATTTATATTTGGTATAATTAACTTGATGTGGCTTTCTAACTTTCCTTTTCATTTTTTTTGCAATCTTTCTCCCTTCCTTTCTTTTCCTTTACTTTTCTTTTCTTTTTGGATTTGATTCTCTTGCCTTTTTCTTGTAATTCATGTGACCAGATTTATGATTTATAATGGGTATCAGATAACTTTCCTAACAGTTTATCAAGTGACATTTGATATTGTATTGCTTTGTCTAGTATACTTATTATTGGTTATATAAATATAAATATTGTCCAAACTACCTTCATTTTGCAATAACCCTAATATTTTGTACTACCTTCATTTTGAAAAGTTGAAAACACACAAGGCATGTTTGCTAGCACAGTTTTATTTAGTAGCGAGAAATTACTAGTTTCAGAAAGCAAACAAATATAAAAAATCTAAGAGACTAGAAAGTTATTGGAAACTATGTGTAACTATAGAAAATAAAATGTTTCATGAAAAACACAGGAAGTATAAACAAATGTGGACTTACACTGTCAAAAAAATTATAAACAAATGAATATGCAATCTGCACAATTTATTTATTTTTCGGGAATTTTCAAATAATCTCTTAACTTTTTTGAATTTGTAAAAAAAAACTCCGCACTTTTTGGATACCCAAAAAAAACCTTCAAACTAATCTTCATTTTCATTTACCCCTATTAAGGATTAAACTTGACAATTCATGATGTTAAAAAATAATTGGAACAAAATATTCCTCTATTTTCCATATTTAATTTATTAAATATTTTTGTATTATTTTATTAATTTAAAAATCTCCATATATATTTTTTAACGTATACTAATTTAAAAAAGTACATGTCATTGATAATACAAAACTAACATTATATAATAATAAAACTAGCATTAAATAATAAAAATATACACTAATTTTAATAATAAAACTAGCATTTAAAAATCTTCATAAATATTTTTTAACATATACTAATTTAAAAAACCTCACATATACTAATTTTAATATTTAATTTATTATATTTTGTATACAAAACTAGCATTAAATAATAAAAAAAAACAATTATATAAAAAAAATATCATGACATAATAATACAAAAACTCAAAAAATGAAGAGTTTTAAAATGTTATTAGAAATTTCCCTTCATTTTAAACATAAAATCATATATGTAATTTAAATTATCGAATATTTGAAACACTAACATAATAACTACATCAATTACCTTTAAAATGTTATTAGCATTTTTTTACTAATAATAACATTACTTAAATATTAGATTTAATTTACAAGTTTAAATAATTTATTGGTTTTTTAAATTAGATGAAATTATAATTGCAAGTTAATGCAATTAATACAAATCGTAGAGTAAAATATTCTTCTCAAAAAACTCAAACCGAGAAAAAATCCACTACGATCTCCGTTTCTATTTGCTAACAAAAAGTATTGAGTTTCGGCCGTTTATGATGTTTTGTGAATAAAACCACGAAACCTGAAGTGGGGACCCAACGTGCCCATGAATTTCCTGTGAAACCCATGATATTCTGTCAAATCCAATACTCAAAACCCAATGATTTAATGTTTTTAGTGAAATGATTCGTTAGACGGTTATTTTTGATGGATCAAATAAAAAATAATTATTAAAATTACAGTACGAAACTTTTTTTTTAGGACACAGTAAAATTTATTAGGTGATGATAAAATATACTGAATCACTAGCTATAAATATTGTTCGGCAAAAAAAATTTGATGAAAGGGCCAAAGCCTCTTCCAGCCCCAATTAAGATCTGTCACTGATTAGAATCCTCTAAAAATGAGCATGTTCGCGGATCTTGTGGGTTTAATTTTTATTCAATGTTAATCGTATTTGACGTCTTTGTACATTCCAAACGCACATCGAAAAATAAATATAATTTTTTACACAAATTATTAATTTTTTGTATAAAAATTATATAAAATGCTATTCATTTTTTTTTTGAAGGAAAAATTGATGTTCATTTAAAAAACCTATATCTTAAAATGTATAACATGCATTATATTTAAGGAGAAGAAAAAAAAATGTCATGTCAATGAGCTCATAATTCAGTCAGTTGAGTGTGAGTTACAAAAAATCATGTGTTATGCGAGGTTGTTGGTTCAAGTCTCAATTATATTAATGGATAAATGACCACCGAACATTTTTCATTACTAGTTTAAAAAAAAATACATCATTATCTAAAATGTATCACATAATGATATTTCGTACATGAGAAAATGGATAACATATATCTAGTAAATATAACATTTATTTTAAATGTGTACGTAAAAAAATATGAATGTGTTTACCTTGGACTCCAAAATTGGTGAATTCCACAAACGTTTCTAGTCTTCGCCTTTGAAATTCCTATAAAAATAGGTATGTCTGTCAAGGTGGCCCCTTCATTTTTTATGACCAGTAGTAACCAGAGTAATTTTGTGAAACTTTGGTATTTTGAGATTTTCAGGGACCTATTCGCGTATTTATCAATGTGGAGATTGTGCTACTTCATCTCCTCACCAATTACAGATTTACAGTTAGTTAATCATTTACATTTTATTTAGAACAATTACTTTTTAAGTTTTAAGAAATATCGCTGGTCTAAAAAGTTCTTAATTATTCATGACAATTTTTCCTGACAAAGAAAGAATCCTTATTCGTTAAAAACTAAAAACAAGATGAGAGAGAAAGTAATTGCACAAAGGAACTTGAGATCCCCATTTATTCCGAAAAAAAAAAACCCTTCTTACAACCGCGCCCTCGAAGCTTGTGACTGAGAAATCGACATTACACTCTGCAAAAACATTAACAAACAATTTTAAATTTCAATTTTGAAACTTAGAAGAGATCTTAAAATATTTTTGACGTACCAAAGGAATGCCCTTCTTAGCACGTTCTTCTAAATAAGAACAAGGAGTGAAAAACCCTCCATAAACCTCAGACCATTTCGAGAGCTTTGAATATATATAATCCGCCCCAATAGTATCCGCCCAAAATACAAGCCCGCCTCTGAAAATTTCCAAAACGACAAAAACCAGTCAGCACGGCAAAAGTACTTAAACAACCCTAATAAAGTTTATAATTAATTAATTAGTTAGACCTGTATTTGGGGAAACCCATTCCAAGTACAGACGAAATATCCAAATCTGAAGCCTGAACCACGATATTTTCGTCCATTACTCTACACGCCTCATTTACTACTGGGAAGAAAACCATCTCGAGTATTTCTTTATCGCTCACATTTATCCCCTATAATTTATTAATAAAACATGTAAATAAATAGCACAAAATTTAGGGTTATTTAAGCAAATATGTAGTCAAAAAGTACCTTTCCAGATGGAATGAGATTAGCACGTTTTCGAGATTCTTCGACGATAGGTTGAACTGTTGGATCTGGCTTTGGCTTGCTACCCTTTTCAAATATATAATATCCTTTCCCGTTAATTTTGCCTACAAGTCCATAATTAAATTATAATTAATTCGGTAAAATCTAAAAAGTGATTAGTTAAAAAAAAATTGTAAACATAGTACCTTGACGGCCATTTTGAACCATTAATTCGGTTAAAGGGGAATCAAAAGTTCGGCCTTTAAACGCATTTGCAAATATACCCTTCACCGCCAATGCTACTCCATATCCAGCCACATCACCCAATCTTCAAAAATTAATATTAAATTAAATATAATTTGAAAATTCTCCCATTATTTATATTATTATTATTTTAAGCTTACTGAAAAGGGCCCATAGGCATGCCGAAACTGGAGATGACTTTATCGATTCTGAATAAATCAACGCCTAAATGGAGAAGTAAATGGGAGCTTTGAGTGTAAGGGAAGAAAGTGCGATTGACTGCAAAACCAGTGCAATTTCCCACAACTACAGGGACCTTTTTGATAATTTTTCCCACCGTCATTAGATCCACTATTACTTGCGGTGATGTTTTCTCTGTTCTCACTATTTCCAATAACGGCATCACATGTGCAGGACTGAAAATAAAAATGAAATAGAAACTTTTAGCACCATAAAATATATGTGCGTGTATATTTTTTTAATTTTTTAGGGAAAATTCAAATGACCTGAAGAAGTGGGCCCCGATAATGCGGTCTTGAGAGTTTATTTTTTCTCCAATTATTTTCAAGTCAATTGTAGATGTATTTGTAGCTAAAATGCAGTGTGGAGGACAAACTCTTTCTAAATCGGAAAATATTGATTGTTTTAACGAAACCTTTTCAATCACCGCCTAAAAAAGTAAAACAAAAACAAAAAAATTATACTTTTTGTCAAAACTTTAGAATATTTGAAAATTAAATATACCTCGATAACCATATCCACATCCTTGAAATCATTATAATCCAATGCTCCTTTAAGAATCGAGAGAGATTTCTTCGCTTTATCCTGCGTCAGCGATCCTTTCTTCACTAGTCCCTCTACATTCCCTGAAATTACAAAATCAAAACAAAAATAAAATAAATTAGAACTAAAATAAAAATATTATAATATTATATTTATAACATACCTGATATCATTTTGAGTCCTCTTTCAAGAAACTGGGAATTGACTTCCTTCAAAACAACATGAATATTATTGAGAATACAAGCAGTTGCAATTCCAGAACCCATTAAGCCTCCTCCAATCACCGCAATCTTTTTTATTTGTCTCGGTTTCAGGCCCAAATCAGTTACTTTCGGTACCTGTTTATTCCACGAAGTTTATAAAATAATATATTTAAAATGATTAATGTAATAATAAGGATTGAAATAGTATATTGACCTTGGAGGTAGAACGTTGAGCGAAAAATACGTGCACGAGCCCCTTTGATGTGTCGGAGAGTACCAATTCCTTGAATAACACTGCTTCCTGCCATTTTTAACAGTAATATAACATAATATTATTATGGTAAATTTGCATAAAGACCCTATTTTATCCATAAATTGCAAAATAAAAATAAAAAATAGCACCTTCTATTCATCAAGAAATCAAGAAAAAATGATTACTAGTTATAATCATGTGAGGGCTTTTTTGCAATTTAAGGAGATCATACAGGGGCTCTTTTGTAAATTAGTTAGAATGTACCTTGAGAACGCCAGAATAGCCACCAGAGACGACACCCTCTTCGATGGAATCGAGACAGGCAATGTGCTGGGGCATGTTAGGAAAGGCTCGCTTAACCTGTGCCCTCGCAGATTTCAGAATTTCACGTGCCTCGGAGAGTGGGCCCAATCTGTCAGTCCTTCTGAGAGAGCTCAACCATGGCTTCCTCCCCTCTGCCATGTCTAAGGCCCACTGGCGCGAAACCCTAATTAGGTCTGATTGAGACACCACTTGGTCTATTAACCCTAGTTTGTGGCCTTCTGTTGCCCTGATTGGCTTCGATTGCTGCATTAATGTATTTTTAGGGTTAGGGCTTAGGGTTTTAGGATTTTAGGGTTTCGGTGAGGGGAATAGAACTTACCAGCATCATCTCGGTGGCCTTGGATAGTCCGACAAGTCTGGGTAAACGCTGAGTACCTTTCAGATGTTAAATATTGATTAATTTAGGTTTTATTTTATATAATAAGATATTTATTTTACACAAACACAAATTACCTCCGAAACCAGGAATGACACCGAGTGTGAGTTCTGGTAAGCCAAGTTGGGCTTCTGGAGTAGAAATTCTAGCATGGCAACCCTGAAATTTAGATGATGATAATAAATTAATAATCAAATTAATGATAATAAATTAATTAGATAACATTTAAAAAAATTGAAATTGTAACTAACCATGGTTAACTCGAGACCACCACCAAGAGCAAGCCCTTGAATGGCTGCAACTGAAGGCTTTTTCGCATCTACAATTAAGAAAAAAATATATATATTAAGCACGAAACTCTAAATATTTAAGAAAAGAAAGTTTAATTGTTGATAATTGCGGTAAATTAAGATCAAACTTGTACCTTCCATTATATTCACAACTAGTTCAACAGACACATCAGGGAGAAGAGACAAATTACCTGATATTCAAATTGCATTAATTAAGATATTAAAAAAAATTCCAAGGACTAAATTAGAAATATGTTCATAAATATAGTAAAGAGACTTGATTATTTACTTACCGGACTGATGAATTTCCTTGAATACATTAATATCAAAGCCTCCAGAGAACCTGCCTCCGTTGCCTTATTAAAATAAAGAAAATCGTACCAAAATCAATTATACACAAATAATTTAAAAAATAATAAATGTAAGAAATTAAGGCATACAATTAGTGCAATTTTTTACCTGTTAGGACAATAGCTTTGACATCAGATCTGTTCATAGCTTCAGTATATTTCTCCTTCAAACCCTCAATGACTAAACAAAACAATGAAAATAAAATTGGAGTGAATACATAAAGATATTATATTATTTTCTTTTAACATCAACTATGATCCTTGACTAACTTTGAAGAAAAAGGTCTTTTAATATAACACATCCCACAAATATGTTTTTTATGACATATACACAAAATAAATTTTGAAGGAAACAGAAAAAGAAAAAGATGAGACCTTTCAGCACTTTGAAGAAGAAAAAGGTCTTCAAAGTAAATTTTGAAGGAAACAGAAAAAGATGAAACCTTTCAGCACTTATGACACATCCCACAAATATGTTTTTTATGACATATACACAAAATAACCAATAAGAAAATAATTAATTAAGCTCAACTGCTCGAGTATACACATGGTTGACTACCAGACTGATCCTGATCCTTGATTACCAACACATGGACACTAAATTGACCTTATCAAAACATTCCAATTGTATAAAGACGATTATCAAGTTCAGCAAGAATAGAAGTACAAAACCCTCAATCAAAATCTAGCTAATCCCCATCAAGAATCAAATAAGCACAAAAAACAACATAACTAATCGAAATCAAATAAAGAACACAATGATACAAAGAGATAATTACTCTTGGGATGCAAAGCGTTAACAGGCGGATTAGTGATCGTTATCAGCGCGATCCCATCGCTACCGACCTCCATAGTAACTCGAATCGCAGCCATGTCAACTTGAATCAGTACAATTCGCTGAATAACCCTCAATTAGAGCTGAATTGATGGATCGTATGAAGATATCGAGAGCAATGGCGATCAGGATCAGGATTAAGCTCGTAATTTTCTTATCCAGAAAGCTTTTGAGTGTGGGAAATAAAGACTGGTAAATGGTAAATATATATCTACAAGGAGACGACGGTATGTTATCCTTGCGGAACATGGGTTCCTTTAACCTGGTCCATCATGTTTTGGAGATTTATATATTCACCCTTCTAAAAGCCTAAAATATCATGTTTACCCTTTCCAAAATAAAAAATATTATTTTTACCCTTTCATAGAACTAAAATATTGCATTTTTCACTTGCAAAACATAGTAAGTTCAAGAAATACTCAAAATGTTAATAATACGTCAAATTATTCTGTTTATCATGGTTTAATTTTATAAGCTATAAAAAATTACCATGATGTTAAAGATTTTTGAGAGGGTATAAATAATGTATTTTTGAAAAAGGTAAATACTATATTTTTTATTTTGAAAAGGATACATATGAAAATTCCGAAATAATTAATTATTCTCAAAGAATATAATGATTTGATCAACTACTACTGCTAATATAGCACTTTATAGTTTATTGGTAGTTTTCAAATTATAGTGAGGTCTTAAAATAAAAATGACTAAAAAAACATCTCAATTATTTGTTGAGAAGAGTCAAGAGATGTAATCGGAATGGACGGACTCTTGGTCATGGTCAGAGTCTTAACTGTTCAGATGTCACCATTAAAAAGGCTTATCTTTTACACGCTCTCCAAGCAAATATTGGTATTCCAACTTTTTACGCTAATTGTATACAACATTTTTTTCGCAATGTCATTGTCAACAGAATGGTAAAATATAAGATGTGGATTAAATTAACTTAAATTAAATGATCAACAGGAGCATGTTGTAGAGTATGTATTGTACAATTACTCTATTTTTTTTTAGTATTTAATATTTATCATTTTTTTTTATCAAATATTAATACAAGGATACATGGACTACTGTTCGTACTCTCGAAATTATTTTTTTAAATATGTAGAATTCGCATTATTCTTTTATAAAAATTAATGTATATAGAACTCGTATTATTTTTTATAAATAAAAGTGGTCATGATTTTACTCACAAATGCAAATTCAAGCCACTTCTGACAGATTTTTCAATAAATCTAAAAGATAAAAATATTTGTGCAAGTCACTTTTGACAGAAAAAAAAATAGGGGGCTTTGTAAAATTCATGCCACTCTTAGACATATATATTTTTTTATAATGCATGTTTTCAAAGCATGTGAAATTTAAAAAATACCAAATAACCTAAGAATTACTTCATGTTATCTTAACTTATTAGTTTTTTTTATGAGTAGTGATGTACACCCCCTAGTACTCTCCTCCCACATTCTTGATGACGTGGATATGATTTAACACCTTCAAAATTAACACACAAAAACATGATTTAATATCTTAATTTATGATTTAATTATCTCAATTTATGATTGAACATATAATTAAGATGTTAAACTATGTATTAAAGTATTAATTTTTAAAGTGTTAAATCATATACACGCCATCAAGAATGTGGGGGGAGAGGTGAGGGTATGTCCAACATTTTCATTTTTTTAATTAAACTATAAAGTGCCCCCTGAGTAGGGGTGTCAACGGTTCGGATCCGGTTCGGATAGTGGTCATACCAGATCCAGATCCATATTGTCGGATCCGGATACGGTTCGGAGAATAAACGGATACGGATACGGTTCGGATATTGTCGGATACGGATATGGTTCTGTTTCGGATATTCAAACGGATATTATGTTATCATAACGTAACTTACTTTTTAGCTATAAATTTATATAATTTGTGACATGAACGATAAATATGATTATATTTAAACATAATTTTACGATTGTGAGTTAAATCATTTACAAATCATTAATTTGTATATGATTTTTCAACTAATATCAAATATAATACATAAAAATAATATATAATATGAGTATCCGGATCCGATTTCGGATACTCGAATCTAGTTTCGAGTATCCGGATCCTAAAAATACCCGGATCTGGAACACGGATCCGGTTCCCGCACAAAAACCGAATATCGAATCCGGTTCCGGATCTTAAAATTAACAACCAGATCCATATCCGGATCCACTCGGATTCGGATATTTTTTTCGAATCCGGATATTTTTTCGGATACGGTTCGGGTCGGTTCGGGCAATATCCACACCATTGACATCCCTACCCCTGAGTCTCTGTCTGACCCTGTTCTAAATTTTCAATGCTCAGTATGATGCTCTTATTCATTTACTTTTTACTCAAAAATATTTTTACTTTTTGGGTCCAAGTCTTGATGGTCCGTGGGTCTTAAATTAACAATACTTATTTTTTCCCAAGTCCACTTTCTTTGATCTTCCACATATAATGTTTAATAGACCGACTTGAATTTCTGTAATTAAGAAATACTTTTTCCATGAATATTTAGTACTGTTTCTAAGAAACTTCTTCATTCTTTCGGAGAGCATGAATAAGAGATGCAAAACATGAAAAATACCTGCAGCTTCTTCATTCTTTCCAAGAGCATAAATAAAAGATGCAAAACATGAAAAATACCTGCAGCTTCTTCATTCTTTCCAATAATTATTTAGATTTTTTTTTTTTTTTTTGTATTGGTGATTTTCGGGTAACGGGTTCGGATATGATTTTTTACCCACGGGTATTTAGGGTTCGGGTTCGGGTAATACTCGAAAATTCGGGTTCGAATATTTTGGAGACTTACCCAAACTCGACCCGTTCCGTTAACATCCCTAAATATAATTCTCAGTAGGAGCTTTTCAAAGAAATAGCTTAGTAGCCGAAATTTTCCCGATTACAAACCAATTCACAACAAAAACAAAACCGGGCATCTGAAACAATTCAAAATTCTACTTATAGATGTTTGTAATTTAAAAAAAAAATATGTAAGGGTTTAAATATAAATTTGTAATATAAAAATTATTTGTCTACCGAAAATCATGAGTTCGATGACCTTAATGTTCGAACAATAAAAAATCATGACAAAAGTTTGGGAACATATCATGATAAGGGGTTGTAACAACTAATCCAATTTTTTATTTCTAAAATAAGCTTGTTTTGTTAGTTGTTACAATCAAACAATTAAGAGAGTTAAACCAAGAAGAATAATTTGAATTAAAAATAGACCAAAATAAATAACGCACATCATTCAAGTGATTCATTTAAACCATATATGATTCATGAGAAGAACACAAGAAGAAAATATTAGGATTTGCATGAAATCCATATAACATCGCGCACCATTTAATTGTATTAAAATTACGCCAAAATAAAGTAGATGTTCTTTTCTTATTTATTTACTTAATTTACTACCAATTCATCCCTTTTTTGGCATTGCGGCGAGTTTTGTGTACATCCTTGCCATCGATTGATATCCTCTCATATCGCCAGATCTCAGAAGATTCCCTACAAACAAAAATTCAATCAAAAATATGGAAAATTTTGACAAACCTATAAAAGAAACGCATAATTTTATACACGAAATTATTTTTGGATAAATTTATAAAAAAATTGGATGAGGGGCATTTTGGTCCAAATAAAAGAACCGAACCTGAGTCGCAATTAAGGGGGCTGTCTGGTTCGGGATGGGCCATGAGCGCAATAATGGCACGACACACCGATTGCAGTGTCCATGCTGGACTCCATGCATTTTTCAATATATCCAAACATATTTCTCCTGTCTATTAATCAAAACAAAATGATATATTGATAGAGAAAATTATATATTGATAAATTACAGAAAACAAAGGAGTATACCTTAAAATGCACGTTTGGGTGGAAGATTTTGGTCAAGAATCGAACTTGAGGAGGTAATAATGGATATTGCTCTGGAATCGCAAATGCCAGATGGAATACTCCCCCTTCAAATGGCGTCTCTGATGGTCCCTGTAAAATGTGAAATATCATGAATACCCCTACTAAATATAAGAAATATGCGTCCTTTTTTCTATGTTTTACAGGGTTATACATGAAATTGTACCTATATTTAGCCCCTTTGGGGTTTATATAATTGAGGACCAAATTTGAATGGCGAAAAAAAATTGAGGGTCAAATTTTGGATTACCACGTAATAATTTCATGTCTCAAAGAAATCGTGTGCACAAAGTGAATTAGAAAATGAAAGAGAAGGAGATGAACAATGGTGAAGTTCGTATACCTTGATAAAAGCAGTCCATTTGAAAATGTTCGAATCGTCGCAAGTTAACTGGATATCAGGATCAGCGGTTTTCTCTCTCTGAACCTCCTTATACTCCTTGAAAAGCCTTGCTCTTGATGCCTGTCGTTTCAATTTCAACAAACTATTGCAATTAAGTATCAAATCAATGTTCATATCAAGAATTGCAGACAACAGATCAAACAAAAAAAGAGAAAAATAAGGCAATAAATCCAAGCAAATAGTAACTGACCTGCATGATTTTCACAGATTAATGCAATTCCAAGCTCCGATTTTGAGATTCAAACTGTATAATGAAAAAAACACGAAAAATACTAAAATACTCGATTTAATGGCGACGACAGCAAATAATTAGAAGAAAATCAGAATAAACAAACATCTATAGCTTAATAACATTCAGATTTGATGAAATTCATAGGTTACCTTCGAGCCGAGCCTGCGAGGAAGAAGAGAAGAGCGAGGGTTATTTTGCGGATCTACCTTGATTAATAGTTGAATTATTCAACACAAGGAAAACAACAAAAGGGATACAGCAGTAAAGGCGAAGTTTTCAAGGACTTACTTTCCGTTTTATTTCTTTACGAGGGCGTAAGTGAAGAGATAATCGAAGGTTCGTCGTCATCCGAATTGCGTGGTTGGATTCCGGGATCCCAGATCGTGTATTTCGGTTCCCGGTTTTGTATAACCGGAATTTCAATTATCAGGTTTCGTATAACCCGAGTTGTATCAGTGATCTCCATGTGGCAGTTAACTGTGCTATCCACGTGGCATGAATCCGTTATATCCTCTCCTAGAATATCTGAGAGACGTTAAAAGAGAGCTCTATATAAAGACCTTACAATCCTTTCATTTTACACAATTAATCAACTTCTCTTTCTTTAATTTCAATTACATTCTGCTAATCTCTTTCTCTCTCTCTCCCTCTCTCTCTAGCAAGCTCGTGATTTCTCTCACTCTCTCTAAGTTTCTCCATTGTCAATCAAAGTAGCTGTGGATCGAACTTTGTAAGTAGTTTAAATAATTTTCAGATTCTTTTTCTCAATATCTAAATTAAAGAAAAAGATCTTATCTTGGTAGATCATCTATATTGTAGATCCTGTGTTCTTGCTTATTAGTTATTTCTTCTTTTTAATTTTTTATCGCATTATTTTTAAGATCAAGAAACCATTTCTTGATTTCCTGTAATTATTTTTGAACTAGAAGAAAATGTGAAATTGTTTCATTTAGGTTATGAAATTGTTTTGTGAAGATCTTGCATTTTTCTTTATTTTGACTAAAATTAAAGTAATATTTTCAAATTTTTAGGGTTTCTTGGAAAGATGGAAACGATGGCCCTTTTCATTTTCCTCATATGCCTTGTGATTTTCGCTCCTCTCGTCACCGATCTGATTGTGTACCGGATCAAAACCCGAAAAACACATTCTGGAGCCTCTCTCTTCTGCAATACATTCTTTGATGGAACGGATCTCGAGGCAGGAGTTGCACCGGCAAATCCAAGCCCTTGCTTGTTTTTTCATCCACTCGAGAGTGGTGATGAGTATTCATCAGTTGTCTGTCTTAATGGATGTTCATTTTGCAGGAAGCAGCTCCGACCCGATAAAGATGTGTTCTTTTACAGTGACATGAGGTTTTGTGGTCAAGAATGCAGGATTGAAAAGATTGAAATTGATGATGCAAAAGAGAAGGACAAAAGGAAGAATAAAAAAGGGGAAATTAGAAAATTGTTCACTCTTCTAGTCTAGATTAGGGTTTTGTTGATTTCATTATGGGGTGAAATGACTTAGGGTGTGAAATGATTTTGGATTTTTTTTTTTTTTTTCTTCTGTTTTTAGTAGATTAGTGGATTTAATTGTGAGGGTCTCTTTTTGTATGGATTTGGGTCTGCAATGAGATTATTAGATAAATGGTCATTTTTTGACGTATCATTCCATATTGAGCTCAGATTTATAATTTTATATTTTGGAGAATTTTGCCCTCTTTGAGCATAATCTCGTATTAAAGTAATTCTGATTTCCATGAATTGGCATTTTATATTTTTCGGAATAATTAAATCGATAAAATCCATATAAAGAAAAAAGAACCTAATTACTCTTTTTTTGCAATTTAAGTAACTATACTATTACTATTGTCAAATTATTAGTAGTATTATTATTATTACATTATTATTTAGTTAACACTAGGAAATGTGGTTTCATATATTCTTTTGCATACATTTATGTATATATTATTGAACAATATTTTTCGTTTTCGAATCATAGTATTCATTTATGTACAAAATGCAAACTTATAGTTTCTTAATGATATCATTTATATGATAATTTTTTCCTAAAACTAAACAAAACATTTTTAAGCATATCTAAATAAATCATATTTCCCTTCTAAAATTTGCAAAATATCGAATTTCTTCAAACTATTTCTTTTTAAGTTAATCATTATTAAATCTTCTAGATCTCAATAAAGCAAATATATATGTTTAATTACATAAAATAAATATGAAAATTATCAAATGAGGGGTATTTTAGTCCATATATGATTATTTTTAGATGGAAAAAGTTAAACTTAACCTCATAGGTCATTAAAGAAAATTCAAATCACTTTACATGAGTTTAAGAAGGAATCTTAAAGGGAGAGGGATTTTGATAATTTTCAGAAAGTTAGGTTCAAAAAATTCTGATACTTTTAAATACACTGCTTTACTTTCTTTCGCATTTTCACGCTCATAGGAGCCGATTCTTCTGAACTTTCTATAAGCTCAACCTCAGATCTCAATGCTATCACATTAAGTGAGTAGGCAGAAAAGAGGGTCCTCCCTCCCCATTCCAACTCTTATTCTCCACTTTTTCAAATATATTTTTTCAATATTAACATTATTTTTAGACTATTTATTGTACATTTTAAAACCGATGTATCATTTTTTATAATAAATAGAGAAATATCATATGTTCTCAATTCATTTATGACAATGGAGATCGAACCCACACATCTCACAACATATGATTTTTGTACGTCTCACACTCAAATAACTAAATTATTAGTCAATTGACAAATTATAAATATATATATAATTTCTTTGGGGGGCGGGGGCAGCTAACCCCCCTAGTTATGTCCCTACTTGCGCCCACTAGTTTGTGGCCAACATCAAATGAACCTACTCAGATATGATTTATGAAAACAAAATCAAAAAAGTTTACACGATGAGTATTGTAAAATTTAAACTATGAGTACGTCATGGATGAATAGTTAATTTGAAATGGATGGTTACAGTAATATTCTGAGTAGTATAAAAATTGCACTATCAATTCAAACCTATGAGTAAGAGTATGAAAAATTCATATTTTTCCAAACTCGTCGAATACGTTTCAGATACTCCACATGACGCATCTAAATATTTTATTTCAAAATAATATCAGATACTTTTCGGATATTTCAAGATACTTGATGGATACTTATAACGCGTCAATAATTATACTTGAAAAACAAAAATATAAATTTTAAATCGATCTAAATAAATAATGAAATATAATAAACATTTACTTAATAGAAAGTTATTTCTATAATACCAAAATTTTAGTATTTTTTATATCAAAAATATAATATGTAAAAAATAAAAAAATATTAAATATATAAATTATAATTAATAAATTAATAAAATATTATATATAATAGACGATCGTATCACATATGTTTTTCAAAACTGTCGTATCCATACCGTGACGGATATGATATCCGTATCGGTATCCGTGTAACATAGCTGGACACCCCTCCTTTGTATTATAATACTGAATTATGGATATGATCATAACGATGGTTGATACTTTTTTAAGTGAGAATGATATAAAGGATAATAGTCTATTTTGTTTCAATTTTTTTTTTCTGCACTATTTATATTGATTGAGAAAATTTGTTTTTTTAAACAATGGAAATAATGATTTTCAAATTATGTCTTATATCTTTTGCAAAAAAAAAAAAAAAAAAATAATGTCTTATATCAGCGAGTACACCTATCAGTTCTCTCCACGTGGCAAAGAAAGAACCCACTTTGGAGCTGGACTTGCCAATTCTCTCCACGTGGCCACGATTCAGCAAATTGGTTATATCCTCTCCGAGAATATCTGAGAGACAGAGACGTTAGAAAAGAGCTCTATATAAAGACCTTATAATCCTTTCAATTTAAACACAATTAACTTCATTTTCTTTCTTTTCACTTACTGCAAATCTCTCTTCTCTTGCTCTCAACCTTTCTCTTTGAATTTCTCCATTGTCAATAAATTTTGTTCTTCATCGATCTTGATTCTTGGTAACTCCTTAACACAATTTTGTGATTGTTTTTTTGTTTTTGTTTATCAAAAGAGAAAAAGTTCCTTTCTTGGTAAATCTTGATTAGATAGTGTAGGATCATCTGTTTTCTTGAATCTTGTACTAGAAGAAATGATTAATTTGCAATTTGAAATGGTTGAAAATTTTTAAACGTTAGTTGGTGAAAATACGAATTTTCCTTGGTTCATTGAATTTCTTATAGCTGTGGCCTTATTTTTATTTTAGCTCTAATCATTGTTTATTCGAATTACTATTTTGGGTTTCTTCAATATGAACGAAAAAATAAAATAATGAAATTCATGAAGTACCTGTATAATCAACAATTCCTTTTTTGACCTTTAGGCATTATTTTTGAAAATTTTGCATTAACATATTTATTTGATTCGTCACTAAATATCTAACATTCAATTAATTATACCGTTTCAAATTTTTAGGGTTTCTTTGGAAGATGGAAACAGTGACTCTTTTCATTGTTCTAATATGCCTTGCGATTTTCGCTCCTCTCATGGCGGATCTGATTGCATACCGGATCAAAACCCGAAGAACCAATTCACCAGCCTCCTACAATGCGCTCTTTGACGGCCCAGATCTGGAGCTAGGACTCGCACCAGCAAATCCAAGCCCTTGCTTGTTTTTGCATCCATTTGAGGGTGATGATGAGTTGGATATTCATCATCACTCCCTTAACGGATGTTCGTTTTGCAGGAAGCAACTCAGATCCGATAAAAATGTGTTCTTTTATAGTGACATTAGGTTTTGTAGTGAAGAATGCAGGATTGAAAGGATTGAAATTGATGATGCTAAAGAGAAGGAGGGAATGAAGAATAAGAAAAGGGGAAATGGAAAATGGTTCAGTAGTCTTCTAGTCTAGATTATTAGGGTTTTGTAGATTTAATTGTGATGCAAATGATTTAGGGTTTAAATTGAAAAGATTTTGTTCTTTTTGGCTTAAGTTGGTGAATTATGTGGGGTTGTTCATAGGGATTGAAATAGATGAATGGTTCTATTTCTTGGATATTTTGCAGTGTTGAGCTCAGTTTTGTAATTTAATCATTTTGAAGAATTTTTCTCCATTTTTCTAATTTCCTCAAGTCATTCGTAATTAATCAATGTAAATTCTAAATACATCTTTGTAAAGAAATGTTTTTTATGGTCACGAGATAAAACTGCTTAAAAATTAGAATGTGTTTTTTTAACACTCAATCTATTTTTCAATCAATTAACTCTTCAAAATGTGGTTGACAATATATAAAATTATGTTGAGTAATTACATATTTTTTGTGGTTAACTATAAGAAATATGGTTTTATATTTTGCTTCTGTTTTAACTAAATTTGAAGGTTTTTACATAGCGTGAATATAAACTTATGATTTATATCAATTATTGTATAATAATTTACATTGTAGAATTATGTCTTCAATTATATGATACATCAATGATGCTCTTATTGTTTTTAAATATGTTTTTCTTCATTAGAATGACCAAGAAATTAACCAAAAAATATATAATATATGATCAAATTTGGTTTCGGGCTGTACATACATAATCAAGATTTCGATAGTAGTTGTATAGTATTATCGAATTTGGTTTACTTTGAATAATGGCTGAATTTCAGAGAACTCGACAATATATCAAGAATACACACGAAAAAAGGAACAAATAAAAACCTAAGAAAAAAGCAAAATTAAATCCTTTTTAAAGTAAAAAATAATCACAAGAAATTATATCAGAAACACTTTATTCGACCAAGCACAAAACATCCGCACTATCAGAACCAATAGCCCGCAACAAATGAGAAAAAAAAGAAAAAGAACAACAAACTATGTATAGAAAATCGCTACAAACCGTACAACCGACTCCGAAAAGAAAAAAGAATGCCATGAATCCGAAATGAAATATAAAAAAATTAGGGTTTGGTTTACTTAGGCTTAGATTTGGCCATGCTAACAAGATCTCCGAAAAGCTTATCCTCTGGCCTTGCCGGCCTACTAGACTGTACCATCGGCGCGCCACTTGGAGTGTATGAGCTACCGCCAGCTCGGTTATCTTGTACTGAGAGACCATACATTCTCTGAGACATATCGTTCGTACCGCCCATACCGGTATTATACCCATACATCTGACCCGTCTGACCCATCTGACTGTAGTATTGAGATGCATCTTGTTGCCCATATCCATACCCCATCTGACCCATCTGACCCATTTGACCCATTTGTCCCATTTGCTGAGCATACATGGCCATTTGCTGAGGATACATACCATACTGACCCATTTGGCCCATTTGATTCATCTGGCCCATTTGATTCATCTGGCCCATCTGGCCCATCTGGCCCATTTGGCCCATTTGAGGTTGTTGCGTGGGACCAAGGTTTTGCATCTGACCCATTTGACCCGTTTGCATGCCGTCCGGTACTACTGCTAGGGCTAGGTTGTTTTGCTCAGGTTGAGTCTCCCATGGAGGCAATGGAAAATCACCACCTTGAGCATCTACACAAAATTTGTAAATAACAATGGTTTTATATTATAATTGAGTATAAAATAAAGAAAAAAGTTTATTTTAGGGGTTGGAAAATAATTACCATAGTCTACAGTCTGAGTTTGGGGATTCATTCCTCGAGGAGGAGGTACTGCCATGTGACCGTTCCAAGCTTGGGCAGGTTGGTTCATTTGAACCCCTTGATCAAAGGGAGTCGTCAGAGTAGAAGCCACAGGGTTGGCTGCAGAGTTGGGCAGCACAGCTCCATTAGAATATATCCCTTGCTGTGGCTGAAGAGTCTGAGTCTGAGTTCCCATCAAATTAGGACTCGGATTCGGATCTGTGTTCGAACCAGTTTGAGGATACATCTCAACCAGAGCCATTAAATCCCCAGGATTCGAGACTTGATTGGTATTCGTATTGGAAGTGGCAAAGGGATCCGAGACCGGTACCAGTGCGAGTGAGTCTTGATTAGTCCCAGGTTCAGGTTCAGGAGGGTTAAAGTCAAAGCTGAGAAGATCCATGGTTGGATCTGTCTTTGCCGACGTGGCGGCACCTGAGCCGTTCGATCCCTCTGATACAGTCACAGGCACCAATGCATTTATATTCTCCCCTGCACTCGCACCAGACCTAGAAAAAGCAAAATAATGATTTAAATTAACAATAAAAAATAAAAATGAGAATTAATTAATTACTCTCGATCAGCATCATTGGACGAGTTCTGGTTCGCGCCGACTTCAATGTCGACGAGCTGTTGGAGAGATTTGGTTTTTGGTTTCTCCGATTCCTTATCTTTGCCCTTCTCCTCACGGAATGGAATTCCAGCTGCGATGGCGTCGTGCTTCCCCAATACCCTTTGCAAATCATCGTTCAATTGAAGTCCTTGCGCCAACAACTCCTCGTCCCTGAATGTAAAAGTACCGAATTGCCCTCTTGGTTTTGTAAGGAAATAATATTTTAATGTATATGCTTACGCGGTGGAATTGACTAGATGGACCACTCTTTGTTTGTAGTTCCTGCATTGTTGGACTAGATCCACAATTACCTCCTGTCTTATTCCCTATAATATTAACAAAAACAGAGGAATTTATTATGTATTTTCTCATGATTTTATTTGGGTTGAATAATTTATAATTTATATGATAATGATAATGATACCTCTCTGTTTCCAGGATCTATGGCATTAATCATCTCTGAAAGAACATCCATTATACCACGCGCATTCTGAATCTCAGTCAGGCTAAAAACAAAATAAAAATATTTATTAAATTAGACAATTATGAAAAATTTGCAAAAAAACCCCTGAAATTGTGGAAAATCAAATTACCTCAATGCAGGGAACTCAGAGCCAGTAGAGGACTCGGCTTCTTCTCTGTGAGTGTCAGGACTCTGTGCCGAAGCAGGATAAGCGCCAGCTGGCATGACTTGAGGATTGAAATACGGTGCTGTTCTTTCTGATCTTTGTGGAAATACCGCTCCGGCCCTCTAAAAAGTAAAAAAAAAAATTGAATTTGTAAAATGATTAACCAACTGGGTATTTGTGCAAAATGTACCAGTAGTTCGTGATATGCTGCGAAGTATTGGGGATATCTAGCACGTGGGCCCCCAAAAGCCTCTTGCCATATGTCTATTAGTATTAGTATTTTCTCCTTCACATGAGGATCAGTCTATTTCAATTTGATAACACAAATATGAAAGAATATTAAAACATTGGTTATGAACAAAAAAAATATTTGAAAAAATGAAGATGACGATACCTTTTTTCTTGCTAGCTTCACCATCTCGTGGGGCAAATCTTTCTCTGCAACGTGCATATGAATTATATCTCCACAGTTCTTAACAATAGTCTCTAATAGCTGAAATTTCATTCGAGAAAGAGAAAATTGATTTATATCTTTTAGACTATTGTTTTATCGTCTTATAGGAAAGGGAAATTGAAGAATTTGAGTAAAAAGAATAGAAATTTAGAGCTTACCGTTAGGGCAAGAAGCTGAACTTTTGGATTCTTATGCGCAATACGCCTTTTAAGTGCTCTTACAGAATCTTTTCCTTGCCTGTAAGAAGAAATAAACAATTTAATGTTAAAATTACAGATTTACATTACTGACATACTAACAACAGCTAAATTTCCATAGAAAATTACTGGATTGAGATACTGTTCTATGATTTTAGCACTGTACTATGAATTCACAATTGTCCCTCTTGAAGAGGATTGAAAATTGATAAAAAGGCCTATTCAATTCATCATTATGCAAAGTTTTACACAGCAAAATCATGCAAATGTATGCACTGGCAGTATTTTATCATGAAGGCAATTAATTAACTAAATAATCAGACAGTATAAAATCCACTTCGTGTTTAAATCTACACAAATTAGATCGAATTAACACCCAAAATCAAGAAAAAATCAATGAATTGAGCAAAAAAAACACAGTTAGATCGGATTACCCAGGGTCGCGATTGAGTATATCACAGATCTCCATATTCATAGCCCAATCGGGGCCAATTAACTGATCGCTAGTCGCTCTGTGCACAAGCGAATCCGCCATTTCTCCGAATGGATCCGATACTAGACGAGATTGAGATCTTGACGGTACGACCTCGCAAGAGAAACCCTAGCTTTAACCTTAACTTCGCACAACTAGATATTAGCCTTCTCTTTTGTCAGTCGATGATCTGTTCCATTGATGCTTTTCGAGCTTTTATTTTCTTTGTTTTTTTTGTATATATCGTATTTTTATTTTTATGGAATGAATAGAAATCTGAGTGTGATTGGGTGGGCATGCCACTGTGAGAATGAATTATGTGCGTATATATTTATGTATGATTTTATGTAGCGAGTCATCATGTGTATTTTTTTTTTTTTGAGTAAATTCGGAGAGGGCTAAAAGTCCCACTTCCAAACACAATCTCCTTTTTTTTTTTTTTTATTACAAACCCGTAGGCCACATACTCTATTCACTCATTTAACATTTAATCTATAATCCAGTGTCCCCGTCGTGAATCGAACCCCACACCTCTTGCTCCCTAGTCAAGAGGTGTGACCAACTAGGCTAACTCTAGTTGGCCATCATGTGTATTTTTTTGCTCACAGAATGGTTATCTTATAAAAACATTTTATTATCATGATTTTTTTGTTAATCTCTGTTTTGTTTAGGTCTCGAATCTACTTCACTTTTTCAAAAGAAAATTAAAATTATTCTTCTCTTTAAAAAAATTTTTTGGAAAAAATTACAATTTAATGTTATAGACTTAATAACTTTTTGTTAAATGTTTTTTTTTTAATTTTCAAATTTAATGATCTTAAATGTTCTCGGACTTATTTAATTTCAAATCGTGAATTTTTTGATTTCGGATAAAAAAGATTAGTTTTTTCACAAAATCAGATTCCATATTTAACACATATTGTACTTCTACATGAATTTTAAAGAATTTCATAATTAATGATCTGAAAATTATTACAAATATGTTAGAATTTTCGAAAATTTAAAGAAATTCATAGTGAAATTTGGAGAGAAAAAAACGGTGTTAAAATTAAGATGAAAACAAAACACTATGTCAAATATGTTTTGGAATTAAGATTTCTATCGGTTGATCTATATAATATCAGTTCATATATGTGTAAGAATATATAAACTATTTTATATTAAATGGTTGAGTTATTTTAAATTTTTAATGTTACAAAAACTACATCAATTTGTTTGAGAGCAAACGAATATTAGTAACCAAATCTCGCTAGCTCGACCAGTTATAGACTCAATAAATTTCAAAGAAAACATGAGTTCAAAACTCGACGAAACCGATTTCTCAAAAAAAAAGTGAGGAAAAATAGCCCATCCTATATAAATTGAAAAAAAAATGTTACGTACACATCACTAATTATACAAAGATGAATGTCGTAAATAAACATGCCAAAAAAAAGAAAAAAAAATACTGAACTAACGAACATTTTTTTTTAAATATGACACGAACTAATATAATTTTAAAATTAGAATGAAATATATTAGATATCCGATTTGATATAAATCACATGAATTAATATAAATAGGAAATTAACATTTCACATGAATTTATATGTTTAGATAATTGGTTCCCATTCGTTATGTATTTGACTACATAATTTTTTAACCAGAAACTAGTGTGCATGTCTTTTAAGAATACAAATTCTTTGTGGTATTTTTAGTGTGCCCTTTGGTGTTGTTATAGTTCATCCTCATTGCCAATTGCCAAATGAAATGACTCGGCATGAATATTGGAAAAAAATGTTAATACACTAGTACTGCAAAATACGGAATATATTTCGCTGGCTTTTAGATCTAATGAATGGCAAATAATCAAGAACAAAAGTATGAAAAACTCAAGCAATAAAAATATGACACGTTGATATTAAATAGTATATTACCCAAGTTTATTTTTTCCTCAAGAACCTTCTATTTTTAAGGGTAATTTTTTATATGTTTTTTTCCTTCCAAAAACTCAAGTGTACTAAATTTGTCCCTTAAATTTTTTATATGAAAAACTCAAGAACCTTTGGTCTGTATCCGTATTTTGTTTCGGATAGTGGTTTATAATTAACACACTTAATAAATATTACGAATATTATACGTAACAAGATACATATAATTAAAAATCAATTGATATTAATTAAAATATATTAATTCGATGAAATTGAATATTAATTAATTGTTAATTTCGATTTTCTCTCGCAAATGTATCATTAACAAACTTAGCAAAGTTGTATCTTATTCAATTTGTAATCTCGAGATATGTCCATTTCAAATCACCAATTTCGAAAAAAGCGAAGAATTGAGTAAGCAAATAAATGAATAACTAATCGGAAAAAAAACTAAATTATTTTTATAAGATACACTGCATGATTGACAATATGATGATGAAATATAATATTAAATTAAAATAAATTAAATTAGTTTTATAGTGTGAATACAATATATATCGTATAATCAATATTATGTTGTTAATCATGCAACAAGAGCATGTCGTATAAAATTATTGTTATAATCAACCCTCCCATTAAATTTCCACCAATTTGACTCAAAACTAGAAGGCCACGTCGTCGTTACTGTTCATTGCCTTTACGACGGTACTGTTCAACCGTACTGTTCATCGCTTTCTTCACTGTTCACCCGGTTATTGTTCATCATGTTTAATGTTTACGCGGTTACTGTTCACATAAATACTTTTTGTCAGCCTGAGTTGGTATTATTGTTTTTTAGTGCTTATTATAACAGTTTTCTTTTATGTTTTCTTGTGCGTATTTTATGTGTTTATGTACCAAGCTGCGTCCTTTTGTTAGCCTGAGTTGGTATTATTGTTTTTTAGTGCTTATTATAACAGTTTTGATTGGTACCAAGCTGTGTGTTTTATGCGTCTATGTACCAAGCTGCGTTTTTTGTGCTTATTACAACAGTTTTGATTGGTACCAAACTGCGTCTTTTATGTTTTTTTGTGCGTCTTTTATGCGTCTATGTACCAAGCTGCGTCCTTTTGTTAGCCTGAGTTGGTATTATTGTTTTTTTGTGCTTATTATAACAGTTTTGATTGGTACTAAACTGCGTCTTTTATGCGTCTATGTACTAAGCTACGTTTTTTGTGCTTATTATAACAGTTTTGATTGGTACCAAGCTGCGTCTTTTATGTTTTTTTGTTTGTCTTTTTCAGAATTTTATTTTATTTGACATGTCTGGTATTCTAAATAAAACATTTGAATTTTTCTTTTGGAACATATAATATGCTTTCAGGAGGAAAAAAGTTTGTATTTATTGCATAATATTTGTGAGACAATTTAATATCAGATTTTTTTTTTAAATTAACATTTATGAAGATTACTTTTGATTTGTACTTGTAACGTTTTAGATAAAATTATTATTTTATGATCATAAATTTTTTTGAAAAATCCCAGCGAAACGCGAGAAATATTTCTAGTTATAATAACAAGGTAACTGAAATTGGTTTCCAGGCCCAATCAGATTGTAATGAAAATTCAAGGCCCAAAGAAGAATAAAGATGCATGCATTTTGCACGTGGCCAATTGAGCTCATGTGCACCTTTCCTCTCCTATACCTGTTCGATTTTTTAGAAGGCAAAGGCAATATCCGTTATTGGTATTATTATCCACAAGACATGAGCATTGGAGCCACCGGAGTCAGTACTGCCGGCGCCCACTGAGCTTCCACCTGTTCTGTACTTCCTGTTAACCCCTTGATGTATCGCTAACTAAGCTTTACTGTTAATTAGGATGACAATCTCATTACTTCACACTACCTCTTTGCCACCTAGCAGGACCTCCATTCATGGCTCTCCTAAGCTTTCATCCATCAGTACTTCCTTCTCCCATGATACGTGTTGCCTTTCAATACCTCTTGTAGTAACACATGCCACCAAATTCCATTCAGCAAAGTCGCCACAAAAAAGGGAGAATCTCTCAATAGAAGATGCACTGCACATGTTCGATGAAATGCTGCGAGCAGAGAAAGATAAGCCCAATCCATCTGTGGATTCCTTCAATAGCCTCTTTAAAACCATTTGCCAGATGAATCACCATAAGAATCGGTACATCATCGTGATTTCGCTCTTTAACCGCATGAGTCACGAAAGTGTGGTTTATCCAAATGAGTATACTTACCAGATCCTAATCGACTCTTGCTGCCGCGTTGACCGGGTCGACCTCGCTTTTACGTTTTTCGGCCGCTTATTGAAGAATGGGTTTAGGGCTGATACCTTTTCATTGAATTTTATTTTGAGGGGTCTTTTTGTGGCGAATCGGGTATCAGAGGCTGTAGCCATGGTGTTCGAAAAATACCTAGGATGGAATACGAGCCTCACGTGAGTCTGCACAACACTCTTATGCATCATTGGTGCAAAACGGGCGCAATGGACAAAGCAGAAAAGTTGTTCAATGAGTTGATCTCAAGCGGTCCCGCACCCGACACAATTACATGCAACATTCTTTTGAAGGGACGATGCGTGGGCGGAGAGATGAAAAAGGCCGAGGCATTGTTACGCGCAATGGATGATATGGGTATTCAGGCTGATGTCACGAGTTATAACATGCTTGTTGATGGCTTCTGTAATCAAGGTGAACCGGAGAAGGCAGAAAAATTAATAAATGAAATGGTTTGTGAAGGATTGACACCGAATGTGGTGACGTATAGCATGCTTGTGAAGGGATTTTGCCAAAAGGGGGAGTTTGGAAAGGCTGAAAAATTGTTACTGTTGGTTAATTCTAACCTAGAGGGGGGTGAATAGGTAACCTAGTGGGCAATTTTCGACTAGGTATACAAATTCTTCTTGCGGAAGCTAATTAATGAAATTTAAATAGAGTAGAAAATACCGAACACGTGAACACACGATGTTGATTACGGAGTTCGGTAGGTGGTTGCTCTGTAGCTTTAACTCACCCTTTACTTGCTTAATCGACCGATTCGATTAGTGGCAAGTACCTACGTCTCCGGGAATGCCTTGTGCCTCTTTTTGGCTTTCGATTGAATTCCAACTCAACTCGATTACAAGGATTTGCCTAGATCGATTTACACGCTTCTATCGATCTATAGCTAAGGCTCTTTACACTTTTTGTACTAGCCTATTACAATTTCTAAATACGAACTAAGACGTGATCGGTCACGCAAGTTGGGAATAGTATTTGAAAGGAGAAGAGGGAAATCCAATCTCTAAGAATGTTTTAGAAGATTATCTAACTCAATGGTATAGCAAGGATTCTCTCTTTTGAAGGTATAATTTGGATAGTTGAAGTGATGAGAGAGAATGAGGGAAGGGTTCTATTTATAGAACACATAGTCCCTTCCCTCACTTGCTTATTCTGAATAGTCCGTTGCAACGGACATATGGTCCGTTGCAACGGAGTGATTCAAAAACTAGCCGTTGGAGACTGGCGTACTTGAATTTATTGCACAGTCCGTTGTAACGTAACTTAGTCCGTTACAACGGAACTCTGTGTTAGCTAGTCCGTGGCAACGGACTTGTGTCCGTTACAACGGACCTTCTACTGAGACAACACTTCATCTTTGGATTTAATTCCCGTTGCAACGGAGAGTTTTCCGTTACAACGGGATGAGGTGTTCCGTTACAACGGATTGGTAAATCCGTTGCAACGGACGTATGTGTAAGTTTATACTGAAGTGAAGCCTTGATGTCCGTTACAACGGACATTGATGTCCGTTACAACGGACATTGATGTCCGTTACAACGGACATTCTTCTGTGACAGGCTTCCTCATTGGAAATAAAATAACGTTGCAACGGAGATAGAGTTCCGTTACAACGTACATTTCCGTTACAACGTATTGGTGATTACGTTGCAACGGACTATACTGGTTTTTCCCATGTTGAATAAATCGAGTAGTTCCGTTACAACGGACTGGAATTCCGTTGCAACGGACATACTGATTTCAGCCTTTTTAATTGAATTCAAGTACTTTTTCATTGAGTTTAATCTTTTAAACAAGTTTAGAGATACCTATATATTGTATTGATGATTAGGTAGATATCCCAACTTGCGGAATCTTCTATGTCTTGATCTTCTTCGCAATTCTTCAATGTCTTGATTCATGTGCGTCTTGATTTTATCCGTGATTCTTTGACGTCTTTGATTGTTGTTATTCTTGATTGATCCTTTCATTTTGTACCTATCTCCTACTCATTTAACTTGCTAGATTTCGTTAGTAGTATCGACATTGTATTTGAGATAATCAAACAATAGGAAATTTGAACCAACAAACTCCCCATTTTGATTCATTTCAAAACAATGTCGATTTGGAGAGATACATCGATTATCGGTATCTTTCCAATACGATTATCCTTTCTCCCCCTTTTTGAAAGTGGATTAAAAGGGATTGAATTGGAAAAATCATGAAGGAAAGCTCCCCCTACATACAAGCTCCCCCTAAACACGTGCATATCGCGCGTGTATAAGCTTTGATGTAGTTGAATACTCTTTTTAAATTATGAATGATTTTTGAGATTAATATGTGATATAATTTTCGAGTTTTAGTAATGAGAAGGTTAACAAAGTAATATAATACTCATTTGCACAATTATTTTAACGAAATCAACTCTTAATCATAAATTCAAGTTCATACAAGCAAACATGCACGGTTACACATACGAAATAGCATAATTAAAACAAGTTTTTCGAAGATAAATATGACAAGATACATGCATATAGCTAATAATGTTTAGAAAATATTTTTACGCTCTAATGAGCTAGATAGACACACACAATTCTACTCGTCTCCATTCGAATCTTCCTCCTCGGGATCGTCGTCGGTTTGAAGGCGACGGTTCAATGTCTCGAACTTGGTGTCCATGCGTTCATACATTTCGTCACGGATTTGAACCGCATGGCTCCGGGTAAGAGCGTTGTCGGCGGCTTGGGCTTCGAAGCAAGTGTTTATGGTGAGGGTTTGGGCTTCGAGACGAGTGTCTATGGCGAGGGTTTGGGCTTCGAGAAGAGCTTGGATGTCTTCGAGAGAGAACAACGGTTGAGACGATGAGCTCGAACCATCATTAAGTGCACGACGTTTGTGCCTTTGGGAGGATGCCGGAGGATTGTTGGTCTCTTGCACCGGAGGGTCAAATAGAACCCATGCGGAGGGAATTTCGGGAAAGAAATAGGGACCGGCGCGGTTGTTTCGAGAATAGTGGTCCGAGAGGCCTCGAGTGGTCTTTCGACTTAGTCCGAACACTTCAAGACGTTCGGGAGACAAGAGATTTTCGGTCGTGACCTTCCCGAATGGCCATTCCGATTCCGGTATCGTAATCCCGGATTGGAAGCATGCGAGGGTGATGATGTGGCCATAGGGAAGAGAGGATGTGCCGACTCGCAACGAGTATTCCATGTGTTTGATGATTAAGTTTGGAATGTGGATTGTGGGCGTATCTTGGTACCAAAAGTTGTAGATCAACACCTTGTTTCGCGTTTCGAGATTCGTTTTCAATTTAACAACCGGGGCGAGAACGTTATTCCCGATTTGCCACGCGATTCGGAGATTGGGTTCGTATTTTGTGGAGTAAGAGAATGTTCTATCATTGGTAGTTATTTTCTCCATCTCCTCCTCGTCATTTCCATGATATGAGTCACCACGACTCACATAGAAGCGCTCACCGGCCGAGGATAGACCGAGCCATTCGATCAATTTTTCTTCCGAGATGACCAATTCCTTTCCTAGGACATAGCTTCGAATGCATTTGTTGTCGTCGTCATGTGTGGCGTGAGCGTAGAAGAGACGCACGATTTGGTTGTATACGGGGTATTGAAGACTACACAACCCGCCGATACTCCAATCGTTGATTCGATGTTGGAGGCTTTCGCGAAGCGTGATAGCCTCGGAAGGAATTTCCACGTAGAAACATTTCGCGACCGGACGCTCTTTGAATTCGTCCTGAAATTTATGTGCTCGCGTAATTGATTCGAAGAGGTAATGGTTTTCGGTGTTGTTGAACTCGAATCGGCGATTTCCGGTTGGTAAGGGACGTTTTGCTCTCTTGGTAGACATTTTTCTCGAGAGAGAGAGAGAGAGAGTTAGGAGAGAATTAGGGTTGTTTAAGAGAAATAAGGGTTTTCGAGAAATAAGGGGTGTTTGAATCTCAATAGAGTGAAGTATGGAGGTTAAATAGGAAGAGGAAAGGGAGAAAAAGGGAAGATTTTACCAGTTTGGAGAAGAGAAACCGAAGAGTAACTGATGAGGAGAGTGGAGAGGGTGAAAACCACGGGAGAAGATGAGGAGAGTGGAGAGAGAGAAAGCCATCCCTTGGGTTTTATTGCAGTTACCGCCAAGTCCGTTGCAACGGAAGTCTAGTTCCGTTGTAACGCAACTGTCGATTTGGGGGTATTTAACTGGTATTTCAGTAGTCCGTTACCACGCAGTGTTTCCGTTGTAACGTACTAGTCCGTTGCAACGTATTGGTTAATACGTTGTAACGGAACTGTTGAATTTGGGGTAATAGACTGGATTGCAGAATTCCGTTACAACGTAATAAGTTCGTTGTAACGCATATGTACGTTGTAACGGATTTGTTAATCCGTTACAACGGACTTCAGTGTTTGGAGAGGTTTTCAGAACTCATTTAGTCCGTTGGAACGCAGTTACTTTCGTTAGAACGGAGAAGGTATGTCCGTTGCAACGTACTGGTTTATCCGTTGTAACGGAATATATGATTTTACCGAATTTTAGGTTGCCTTCTTAGTTGCGTTGTAACGCACATTAGTGCGTTATAACGGACTGCTTACTGTGATGAGGAGTTGAAGTTTTGATTTAGAAGAGTTTTTGTGTGTCATAAATTCCAAAAATATATCATTTATCTGAAATAGGTTTTATGAATATGGAAATATGAGTTTCGTGACAAAATTTTGTATGAAAAATTATAAAAATGCGCATGAGAGTATTCAAGACAATCGATGATATTTGTATAACTACAAATAGCTTTAATGCTTAAGTCATTTATATAGCGATTATACCTTTGCTCCGGTCATGGACCCGAGAACCAAGCTTACGAAGGAGAACTCTTGCTCGATTTCTAGGGCTTATTTTTCCTTTACGGTAGATCGTGAAGTTTTGTATACGATGAGCTATTCGACTTCTCTCTTCGTTCTTGTGTGCCTACATGGAAGCAAGAATACCTTTCTCGCCTTTTTCGATAATTATGACAATAGGGAATTCATATTGAAGGTTAATCTAATATGAATTCTTGTACTCATACACCCCCTCAATGTTTGGCTTATGGTAGTGTGGTGAGGGAGTGAGTCTTTCACACGTGATTTAGGTCCTTGGTGGTCCAACACCCTTTGAGGTGGAGGGGCCCATGGTGTGTCTATCTTTACGCATCCATACAAATTTTGTAGTGGATTTTGGGTGGCGAAGATCACAACTCGTGGATATGTGTCATAACTTGCAACAATAATTGCAAAACGCAATTGTCGGTTTGTTTTTGGTTTCGGAACTCTTGACAAAGTAATTTGAGAGTTGGTTTGTTAGGGGTTTCTTTTGAGGTATCGGTTTGGTTGAGTTGACAAAATTATTTTTCGGTTGAAAAGGTTTGCGCGTATGGTTGTAAGGTCTAGGAGCCCTCGGTTGATATGGACGGTTGGCGGGGTAATTTACCTCATAAAAATACCCATTTGATCCCCGTTGAAACCAACACTCGGATCGTCCCAAATCGGTACGTCTCCGGGATGATGGTTGCGTAAAATGGTTATCCATATGATAGAACCGATTATTTGTAGGGTGTTCCATTCTAACATTCTTACCTTTGTTTTGGTCACGGTATATGAATGCATTTCCGCGATTGTTTTGTTGATTGTTCTCCCGTTTACCTTTTTGATCATTGGATTTTGAGAGACCGGGTTTACTCTCCTTTTTGAACCCGAGACCCGATTTGTCGTTTGGTTTCTGTCCCACTAACGCCCCTTTCAATATTTGATCCAATGATGGGGTGCTTGGTGCACGTGATGCACAAGCCTTCTTCAAGGATTCATTTTCTACTTTGGAGTTTTGGAGTTCTACTCTTAGGTGTGATATCTCAAGGTTGAGGGTTTTACATTCACACTTTGAGAAGCCTTGGAATTCCTTTAATTGTGCTTGGTATGCTTTTACTGATAGTTCTAGGGAAGCTACCTTTGCATTTAGAGCTAGAATTGTGCTCTTGTCTTTTCTCTCCTTTGAACATGGTTCATCAACGTCTCTTAAGAGGTCGTCGAATGATTCAAGTTCGAGTTTCGTGTTGAATTTTGGTGAGGAACATGAACTCGAGGTTGGACTAATTGAATGGGATATAGGGTTGAGAATTACCTCATTACCTCGGTTATGTGGTGAACTAGATGAGGATACGTGAGAGGTGAAGCTCATAGAGTGCGGTGTACATGGTTTCGGTATTGAAGCTCGTTGGAGAATCATAGCTTGAATTGCTCTTTCTACCACATCATCCATCGAAGTTACCATTAAGGCCTTGATCGTTATACAAATTGTCACCTTTACTCAAAGAGACGGTTAGTATTTTGCTCTGATACCAATTGTTGGTTAATTCTAACCTAGAGGGGGGTGAATAGGTAACCTAGTGGGCAATTTTCGATTAGGTATACAAATTCTTCTTGCGGAAGCTAATTAATGAAATTTAAATAGAGTAGAAAATACCGAACACGTGAACACACGATGTTGATTACGGAGTTCGGTAGGTGGTTGCTCTGTAGCTTTAACTCACCCTTTACTTGCTTAATCGACCGATTCGATTAGTGGCAAGTACCTACGTCTCCGGGAATGCCTTGTGCCTCTTTTTGGCTTTCGATTGAATTCCAACTCAACTCGATTACAAGGATTTGCCTAGATCGATTTACACGCTTCTATCGATCTATAGCTAAGGCTCTTTACACTTTTTGTACTAGCCTATTACAATTTCTAAATACGAACTAAGACGTGATCGGTCACGCAAGTTGGGAATAGTATTTGAAAGAAGAAGAGGGAAATCTAATCTCTAAGAATGTTTTAGAAGATTATCTAACTCAATGGTATAGCAAGGATTCTCTCTTTTGAAGGTATAATTTGGATAGTTGAAGTGATGAGAGAGAATGAGGGAAGGGTTCTATTTATAGAACACATAGTCCCTTCCCTCACTTGCTTATTCTGAATAGTCCGTTGCAACGGACATATGGTCCGTTGCAACGGAGTGATTCAAAAACTAGCCGTTGGAGACTGGCGTACTTGAATTTATTGCACAGTCCGTTGTAACGTAACTTAGTCCGTTACAACGGAACTCTGTGTTAGCTAGTCCGTGGCAACGGACTTGTGTCCGTTACAACGGACCTTCTACTGAGACAACACTTCATCTTTGGATTTAATTCCCGTTGCAACGGAGAGTTTTCCGTTACAACGGGATGAGGTGTTCCGTTACAACGGATTGGTAAATCCGTTGCAACGGACGTATGTGTAAGTTTATACTGAAGTGAAGCCTTGATGTCCGTTACAACGGACATTGATGTCCGTTACAACGGACATTCTTCTGTGACAGGCTTACTCATTGGAAATAAAATAACGTTGCAACGGAGATAGAGTTCCGTTACAACGTACATTTCCGTTACAACGTATTGGTGATTACGTTGCAACGGACTATACTGGTTTTTCCCATGTTGAATAAATCGAGTAGTTCCGTTACAACGGACTGGAATTCCGTTGCAACGGACATACTGATTTCAGCCTTTTTAATTGAATTCAAGTACTTTTTCATTGAGTTTAATCTTTTAAACAAGTTTAGAGATACCTATATATTGTATTGATGATTAGGTAGATATCCCAACTTGCGGAATCTTCTATGTCTTGATCTTCTTCGCAATTCTTCAATGTCTTGATTCATGTGCGTCTTGATTTTATCCGTGATTCTTTGACGTCTTTGATTGTTGTTATTCTTGATTGATCCTTTCATTTTGTACCTATCTCCTACTCATTTAACTTGCTAGATTTCGTTAGTAGTATCGACATTGTATTTGAGATAATCAAACAATAGGAAATTTGAACCAACAGTTACCTGAAATAGTTTCGAAAGGATTAGAGCCAAACGCGGTGACCTATAACACGCTTCTGAATGGATTTTGCAGACAAGGAGAATTTGAAAAAGGAGAAAAATTGATACATGAAATGGCTTCGAAAGGATTAAAGCTAAGTGTGGCGACTTATAACGTGCTTGTGGATGGATTTTGCAAACAAGGGAAAATGGAAAAAGGAGAAAAAATGATACATGAAATGATTTCTAAACGATTAAAGCCGAATGTGGTGACCTATAGCATGTTTGTGAATGGATTTTGCAAAAAAGGACAATTAGAAAAAGCAAAAAAAATAATACATGAAATGGCTTCGAATGGACCAGAGCCAAATGTGGTGACCTATAACATGCTTGTGGGCGAATTTTGCAAACAAGGGAAAATGGAAAAAGGAGAAAAAATGATACATAAAATGATTTCTAAAGGGTTAAAGCCGAATGTGGTGACCTATAGCATGTTTGTGAATGGATTTTGCAAAAAAGGACAATTAGAAAAAGCAAAAGAAATGATACATGAAATGGCTTCGAATGGACTAGAGCCGAATGTGGTGACGTATAACATGCTTGTGGACGGATTTTGCAAACAAGGAGAGTTAGAAAAAGCAGAAAATTTGATACGTGAAATGATTTCTAAAGAATTGAAACCATATTTGGTGACCTATAACACACTTGTGGATGGATTTTGCAAAAAAGGAGAATTACAAAAAGCAGAAAATTTGATATGTGAAATGATTTCTAAAGGAATTAAACCAAATTTGGTGACCTATAACACGCTTCTGAATGGATTTTGCAAACAAGGAGAATTTGAAAAAGGAGAAAAATTGATACATGAAATGGCTTCGAAAGGATTAAAGCCAAGCGTGGCGACTTATAACGTGCTTGTGGATGGATTTTGCAAACAAGGGAAAATGGAAAAAGGAGAAAAAATGATACATGAAATGATTTCTAAAGGATTAAAGCCGAATGTGGTGACCTATAGCATGTTTGTTGATGGATTTTGCAAAAAAGGACAATTAGAAAAAGCAAAAAAATTGATACATGAAATGGCTTTGAATGGAATAGAGCCAGATGTGGTGACCTATAACATGCTTTTGGACGGATATTGCAAACGAGGAGAGTTAGAAAAAGAAGAAAATTTGATACGTGAAATGATTTCTAAAGGATTGAAACCAGATTTGGTGACCTATAGCACGCTTGCGGAAGGATTTTGCAAACAAGGAGAATTTCAAAAAGCAGAAAATTTTATAATCGAACTGGTTTCTAAAGGAATTAAACCAGATTTGGTGACGTATAACATGCTTCTGAATGGATTTTGCAAAAAAGGGGAAATGGAAAAGGCGGAAATGCTTCTGCGTGAAATGTTTATTAGGGGATATAAATTTGACTCGGTGATATATAATACACTCATGGCCGGGTTTAGTACAAAAGTTGAAAATGTAGAAAAGTTGTTGATTGAAATGGTTGATAAAGGTCCGTAGTCAAGCTGCTTTATTTTTTTATGCTGATTTTTTTTTATTTTTTATTATTGACTTGCATATATAAGTAGGTTTAATTGGGGAGAATTGGGATGAGCTGAGAACCCGTATGAGGTTTAATGTAGAAAAATTGCGGAATTCTACAAACATATTGAAGTAAGTTCTCATAGTCATTCTAGTACTGTTTTAGCGATGATTTGCAATTTCTCGTAAATGTTGATATTTGGCTATGGAATCACGACGTGGTTTACTCACTATTTGGCTATGGAATCACGAGTCCTCTCTCATTTTTACTTAAACCCTACAACCTAAATTAAAATAATGAATCAAATGATCTCAATTTGTTAATTTGAGATATATTTTGTGTTTTTCCCTCAATATTTGGATAATTTTGTCTTGATTTAATTAGCTATTAAGTGCTGCTAGATCGATGTTTTAAGTTAAATTTCATGTTTTAGGCTTTTTGCAAGATATTTTTAGATTTTATATATTTCAGATTCAGTTTCGTCGTTTTCAAGAATTTCTTTTTCTTATTTTACCATTTTTCCTGATATTTTGACACTCAATTTTTTTTTCAGTTTTTTTCCTTCCACGCAAACATTTAATTGTGCCCATTAAAATTATCTTAATATTTTTTTATTACAAATTTTTGCCAGGAAGAACATATACCAAAAGAAATCAAAAGGAAAGGAGAAGATGGTTTAAAACACATTAAGTTAGTTAAATGCTCCCATGGTACGGTGGTACTGATTGTTTAAATGTTTCATTGAGATAATTGAATTTTGTGACTGGAAGGGACATTTTATTTTGTAAATGTGTATTTCTCATTTGAATTATTATTTAAAATAAGGTAAAGATGCAATTATTTGATGCTAATACAGTAAATAATTAACCCAAACCTTAATTTTTATCAAACTGTGTGTAATCTTGTTGCCTACATCATGTCGTTAAATTATTATTTTTGACAAAATTTGAATTTTTTTTTTATTCCTATAGTTTCTTTTGTAGACATTTAAATTTTCATTATTTTTCTACCAACTTTGAGTATTCATAGAAATCTACATCTCTAACATTAATAATGTGGACTATTATCATTCTCTATGATTTCTGTCGGATCGTCTATTTAATTATTTACTATTTCATATTAAATTATATCATCATATGTAAATATAAATAAAATATATCATCAAATGTGAATACAAATAAAATATATATGAAAGTGAATACAGATAAAACATATACGAAGAATCTATATATATCAAATAGTACTAAATTAATAAATGAATTTGAATATATATACATCATATATTATTAGTATTTTAAAACTATAATTTAAAAATTAATCACATATATTCTCTTAAATTTTATTTTTATTTTGACATTCATATCAGCAATTTTAATATAATTTTTCTCGAGCTTGAATTTTTGGAGGTCTAAAATATAAAACAAAAAAAATCACATTTAATAAATTGGATTTTAAGTATTAGTATTAGTATTTTTAAAACTACAATTTTAAAAATCTCACATAATATTAAGTAGTCGTGTTTTTATTCAAAAAACTTTGATATCAAAATTTCAAAATTAATTAAATTGAAAGAGAAGAGTTCACCTATCAAAACGCAAATTGTTTTTAAACTTATAAAACATTTAATAAATGACATTGTTATTTTTGAAGTCGTATATTTATAACTACCATGTGATGTTAAATAATTTATAATTATATTTTTTATTGTTTAAATTTATATGTTACTATGTTAATTATTTTCTCCTATTATAAGTGTATATTATCACGTATAATTTTCTTTATCTTTTGTAACAAATATTTTTTGTTAGTATTACATAATCAACGACGTGCAATGAATAATAATATTATTGTCATGATATGATTTATTATTTCTACAATTTTGCCTGAATTATCGTGAATAAAATAATAACATTATTGTAATGTATTTCTTGAAATTGTGTTATACTAATATAAGTTAATATTGTTTATATTATTATTTGGTAAAAACAATGAGTTATTTGCTTAAATGGGTTGATGAGATTAATATTTCGTGATGTAATTGTTTTTAGATGAATTATAATGATACAGAGTAGAATTTTTATATTAAAAAAAAAGATATAAGTAAAATGCGTGCAACATAGCTTGAGAATTATAGTTATGCATTTTTTTTTATTATGGTTGAATATTTGAACTTTTTATCTTATATTTGTATTCACTTTGATTATGTTGCTTATTGTGAAACGACGAACAACAAAATAATATTGTTGTAATGTGAATTCATCGATTGATAATATGTTACGTCATTAATGTAAAGTGATGTGTCTGAGAAAGTTATTCAAAGTTTAACGTAAAATAAACGACACATATATGTCTACAATAAATTCTAACCAACAAAAAATCAACGATTCAAATTTTGTTACATATAATAATTTAACGATTTAAATATTTTTGCGACGAAGTGACAGAGAAAAATTGTTCTAGTATGAGTGAAGCGTAAGGACTTGGGTTAGTAGGAGTATGTATATGTGGTGCAATTTTCTCAATAACCTTGATTTTTTTTTTCAATTCTAAAATGATTGTGAATCTTTCAATTTTATAGTTATTTAATTACTTATATTCAAATAAATCATTTTTTCCTTACATAATTTGCGATTTTATAATTATCATGAATCCTACAAATAATAACCTATCATCTATGTTATCCGGATATTCTAAAAATCGCCGCATTGTATCGAATATCGATACCCATACGATACTAGTAGGCTACGTATCATAGTTTTCATGGTGTATTCACATATTTTATTTCAAAATAACAATGAATATGTCTCGAATATTTCAATCTTATCATAAATACTAGAAAAAAAAAGTATCAAATTTAAAATATAAAAATAAATAACAAAATATAAAAAGATTTAATTTATAGCATGTTATTTCATTAATAACGATTTTTTAATATATCAAATTAATTATGTAATATTAAATACAAAAAATATAAATTATAACTAAGAAAATAATAAAATATTTAGACATGTATGATGTAACACAAGCCCTCCGATTGAACTCGAGAAGTATATTTCTTCCTTCTGGCTAAGCCGCGGTCTCATTCTCTCCTTTCTCTCCATTTTATCTCCAAACCCTAGATCTCACCCCGTCCTAAAACCCTTACCCTAATTCCCTCTCATGGCGGCTTACGAGGCCGACTCGGCCGGCGGCGGCGACCTAGCTTACGACCCGAACTATGTCCCGGACTCCGTCAAGACCTTCGTCGTACATCTCTATCGCTACATACGAGACAAAAACGTATACGAAATCCACAAGATGTACGAGGAAAGCTTCAACCGCCTTACTGACCGTATGTTTCGTGAGGCTCCATGGCCTACGGCGGAGGCCATCGCGCCCTATGTTGACGGAGACCATGTTTTCTGCTTGTTGTATCGTGAAATGTGGTATCGCCATGTGTATGCGAGAGTGATGCCCACACCGAAGCAGAGGGTCGAGTCTTGGGATAACTACTGCAGCCTTTTCGGAGTTGTCTTACATGGAGTGGTTAACATGCAATTGCCCAATCAATGGCTTTGGGACATGGTGGACGAATTCGTGTACCAGTTCCAGAGCTACTGCCAATACCGCGCAAAATTGAAGAATAAGACTGAAGAGGAGTTGCAATTGCTTAGACAATATGATCAGGTCAGTAAAAAAATCATCTTGTTCATCCTTTATGATCTTTTGTGAAGCTTTTCTTGCAATTCCAGGCATGGAATGTGTATGGAGTGCTCAACTATCTCCAAGCCCTAGTGGAGAAATCAAACATAATTCAAATTCTAGAGAGGGAAAAAGAGGGACTCGAGCAATTCACCGTCACAGATGGGTACGACTACCAAGGGGGGAGTAACGTTTTGAAAATGCTGGGTTACTATAGCATGATTGGTCTTCTAAGAGTGCATTGCCTTCTCGGAGATTACCGTACCGGTCTCAAATGCTTGGCCCCCATCGATATTTCCCAACAAGGAGTCTACACCACCGTAATTGGAAGCCACATTGCTACCATTTATCACTACGGCTTCGCAAATCTCATGCTAAGAAGGTAACAAGATCTCAAAATCGTAACGTTACTAAAACAATTTGTTCTCGTTCTCTAATACTTTCTTTTTGTTTTCAAGTTACGTGGATGCAATCAAAGAGTTCAACAAAATCCTTCTCTACATCTTAAAATACAAACAATTCCACCAAAAATCGCCTCAATACGATCAAATCTTGAAGAAGAACGAACAAATGTACGCTTTATTAGCAATCTCTCTCTCGCTCTGTCCCCAAACAAAATTAATCGATGAAAACGTGAGCACGCAACTCAAGGAGAAGTACAACGACAAGATGACCAAAATGCAGAGGTACGATGACGAGGCTTACACGGTTTACGATGAACTTTTCTCCTACGCATGCCCTAAGTTCATTCAACCTTCTTCTCCTAATCTGGATGAACCTCTCACCAATTACAACCAGGTACCCCCCAAAAGAATAAAATTTTGTAAATAAATATTTTTTAAGGATATTCATGATTAAGTTCTTTTCGTGTAATTATAGGATGCGTATAGACTGCAATTGAAGTTGTTTTTATACGAAGTGAAGCAGCAACAATTACTCTCTGGAATTAGGAGTTTTCTAAAGATTTATTCAACTATTACTATCGCAAAACTCGCTCAATTTGTAGAGGTCGACGAAGCCACACTTAGGTCAGTTTTTTATCTCTCTTTTTCAATTCGTGAATCTATTCTTGATTTATTATTATTTTTATTTAATTTTTTTTTGTGATAGGTCGATATTGATGACATACAAGCACAAGATGCATTCGGTTGATAATGATGGGAAAATAGTCTCGAATGCTGATGTCGATTTCTACGTTAATGATGTATGATCGATTACATTTTTATATTGGTATTGTTGGATAATTGATTCAATTAAGATGTTTTATTTGTGCAGGATATTGTAAGTGTGGTGGAGGCCAAGCCAATAAAGCGTCATGGTGATTACTTCCTTCGCCAGATTTTAAAGGTACTTATATTTAAATTGTTTCCAATATTGTTCTAATTGTATATTGCATATATGCTGAAACTATAATTTATTTTCTATTTTTTTTATATGATGTAGCTCGAGGAAATGATAGGCACGTTGGACAAAGTACAGTTTGATTGATGTATGCGAGCTTTTTTAAATTTTATTATTCGACCCACTTGTGGGGTTGTGTCGTGATAGTTTCGTAACTGTTTTATTTTTTTGTTGGTTTTGTCAAACTTTTCATTTTTTCAGCTTGCCCGAGTACCTTCACAATTGTCTATGTACCAGATCTGTCTTTTAAGATTTAATAACTCTCTTTTCATTTTTTGTTGGTTCTGGCAACTATGAAGAAATTCGTAATTTAAAAATGAGCTTATTAGAATGACTGCAAGATAAACATAGTGCCCTTGCTTTGCTTCGATATATTTACCTTTTTAAAAAAAAATTAAATTATTCTGATTTTATTCGAGGAAGTTGATGTTTTTAGTTTTTTTTTTACAAAGACGAACCAGTGTCATGTTTATTTGTGGTATTTCATAGTCCAAAATATGACAAAACAATCAATCCAAGCAAAAAAATTGCTCAATCATCATCAGTTTTAAGTACGTAATAATTTTTTTTTACATAATTCAAATGATTATTTGTTTTTCATAATTTATAGGACTGGTCTTTATTTTATTTGCCTATGAGATTTTCTAGAATGAAACAAAACAAATTCTTGTAAAAATAGGAAGCTTCAAATTCAATTTCGTAAACCATTACATAAAAATATTCAAATTGGCGAAAACAAACATATATTTGAACAATGAATAGCAAATCGTTAAATAGATATAATGCAAAACAATAGGCCTTCTTTTTAGCTTTCCACGTTTTTTACTTTTTTACTGTTTGATACGAGTGAACTGATCCATTCGATCAGATGTAAAAAAAATATTTCATGCCCGCGCCCTTGCACCTTCTCTCCTCATTCCAAACCCCAAACCCTAGACGGCTTCATCTCTCTAGCGAGAAAAAAAAACCTAAATTGGTTTCTCGACGCCGGAATCCGTCGTGGCCTGTGCCGCACCGCCCTTTTCTCCTAGCGCACGCTGTTCGGAGCAAATAACGTTATCGCAGATACTTTTGGCGAAATCAACCTGAAGACACGATCCAGTACAACTCCTCTCCAAAACCGAAGGTATCTTCTATCTATTTACAAATCAATACTTTCCGGTAGAATTCAACAACATTACAGCCTGTCTTTCATTTTTTCTTTTTTTTTTGTTCCGATTTTGACTTATTTTCTTCTACTTTGTCTCGAAATCGAAATCAATTTTTGCATGCCCTTCACTGTTTGGTTGAAACAATTTTTTATTTGGTCTTTACTGTTTTCTACTGTCGAAATCAATTTTATTTGGGCTTTACAGTCACAAATGGATCGGAACGAGCCGTTCATTATATCCTCGAGCGCAATCCTCAAATTTCGATTCAGTGAAATTTCAAAACCATAAACTCACTAATTTTTATACGTAACTTTTCACCAAATTGTACAAACACTAAGAAAGTTTTCTTTTCGATTCATAAAAATCTTTTTATGTTTTGAGGAGTTTAAATAACTTGTTTTTAGATCATTTGTATCGTATTTTTTACTACATAACTTTTCACCAAATTTTACAAACACTAAGAAAATTTGTTTTCGGTTCAAAACACTAAGAAAGTTTTCTTTTCGATCCGTATAAATCTTTTTATGCTTTGAGGAGTTCAAATAACTTGTTTTTAGATCATTTGTATCGTATCTTTTACTACATAACTTTTCACCAAATTTTACAAACACTAATAAAATTTGTTTTTCAATTCAAAACAATCTTTTAACGTTCTGAGGAGTTCAAATAATGTGTTTTTGAGATGGTTTGGATCGAATCTTTCACTACGTAACTTTTAACCAAATTGTACAAACAATAAGAAAGTTTTCTTTTCGATTCATAGAAATCTTTTTACGCTTTGAGGAGTTAAAATGACTTGTTTTGAGATCATTTGTATCGTATCTTTTACTACATAACTTTTCACCAAATTTTACAAACACTAAGAAAAGTTTGTTTTTCGATTCAAAACAATCTTTTAACGTTCTGAGGAATTCAAATAACGCGTTTTTTAAATGGTTTGGATCGAATCTTTCACTACGTAACTTTTCACCAAATTATAAAAACACTAAGAGAGTTTTCTTTTCGAGTCGTAGCAATCTTTTTACGCTTTGAGGAATTCAAATAACGCGTTTTTAGATCATTTGCATGGTATCTTTTACTACATAACTTTTCACCAAATTTTGCAAACACTAAGAAATTTTGTTTTTCGATTCAAAACAATCTTTTAACTCTCTAAGGAGTTCAAATAACGTGTTTTTGAGATGGTTTGGATCGAATCTTTCACTACGTAAGTTTTAACCAAATTGTACAAACACAAAGAAAGTTTTCTTTTCAATTCATAGAAATCTTTTTACACTTTGAGGAGTTCAAATAACTTGTTTTTAGATCATTTGTATCGTATCTTTTACAACATAACTTTTCACCAAATTTTACAAACACAAAGAAAGTTTGTTTTTCGATTCAAAACAATCTTTTAACGTTGTGAGGAGTTCAAATAACGGTTTTTTAGATGGTTTGGATCGAATCATTCACTACGTAACTTTTCACCAAATTGTAAAAACACTAAGAGAGTTTTCTTTTCGAGTCATAGCAATCTTTTTACGTTTTAAGGAGTTCAAATAACGTGTTTTTAGATCATTTGTATGGTATCTTTTACTACATAACTTCACCAAATTTTACCAACACTAAGAAATTTTGTTTTTCGATTCAAAACAATCTTTTAACTCTCTAAGGAGTTCAAATAACGTGTTTTTGAGATGCTATGGATCGAATCTTTCACTACGTAACTTTTCACCAAATTGTACAAACACTAAGAAAGATTTCTTTTCGATTCATAGAAATCTTTTTACGCTTTGAGGAGTTCAAATAACTTGTTTTTAGATCTTTTGTATCGTATCTTTTACTATATTACATTTCATCAAATTTTACGAACACTAAGAAAGTTTGTTTTTGGATTCAAAACAAGCTTTTATCATTCTGAGGAGTTCATATAACGTGTTTTTGAGAAGGTTTAGATCGAATCTATCATTACGTCACTTTCACCAAATTGTACAAGCACTAAGAAAGTTTTCTTTTCGATTCATAGAAATCTTTTTACGCTTTGAGGAGTTCAAATAACTTGTTTTTAGATCATTTCTATGTTTTACTACTTAACTTTTCATCAAATTTTTCAAACACTAAGAAAGTTTGTTTTTCGATTAAAAACAATCTTTTAACGTTCTGATGAGTTCAAATAACAAATTTTTGAGATGGTTTGGATCGAATCATTCACTACGTAAGTTTTCACCAAATTGTACAAACACTAAGAACATTTTCTTTTCGATTCATAGAAATCTTTTTACGCTATGAGGAGTTCAAATAACTTGTTTTTAGATCATTTGTATTGTATCTTTTACAACATAACTTTTCACCAAATTTTACAAACACTAAGAAAGTTTGTTTTCCGATTCTAAACAATCTTTTAACGTTCTGAGTAGTTCAAATAACATGTTTTTTAGATGGTTTGGATCGAATATTTCACTACGTAACTTTCACGAAATTATAAAAACAGTAAGAGAGTTTTCTTTTCGATTCATAGCAATCTTTTTAAGCTTTGAGTAGTTCAAATATCGTGATTTTGGATCATTTGTATCGTATCTTTTACTACATAATTTTTCACCAAATTTTACGAACACTAAGAAAGTTTGTTGTTCGATTCAAAACAATCTTTTATTAACGTTATGAGGAGTTCAATTAACGTGTTTTTGAGATGGTTTGGATCGAATCTTTCACTACGTTAATTTTCACCAAATTGTACAAACACTAAGAAAGTTTTCTTTTTGATTCATAGCAATCTTTTAACGCTTGGTGGAGTTCAAATAACGTGTTTTTATATCATTTGTATCGTATCTTTTACTACATAACTTTTCACGAAATTTTACAAACACTAAGAAAGTTTGTTTTTCGATTCAAAACAATCTTTTAACGTTATGAGGAGTTCAAATAACGTGTTTTTGAGATGGTTTGGATCGAACCTTTAACTACGTAACTTTTCACCAAATTGTAAAATTTGGTGAAAACTTATGTACTAAAAGATACGATACAAATGATCTAAAAACACGTTATTTGATCTCCTCAAAGCGTTCAAATCTTGTTTTGAATCGAAAAACAAACTTTCTTAGTGTTTGTGAAATTTGGTGAAAAGTTATGTACTAAAAGATACGATACAAATGATCTAAAACACGTTATTTGAACTCCTCAAAGCGTTAAAATCTTGTCTTGAATCGAAAAACTTACTTTCTTAGTGTTTGTGAAATTTGGTGAAAAGTTATGTAGTAAAAGATACGATACAAATGATCTAAAAACACGTTATTTGAACTCCTCAATGCATTAAAAGTTTGTTTTGAATCGAAAAACAAACTTTCTTAGTGTTTGTGAAATTTGGTGAAAAGTTATGTAGTAAAAGATACGATACAAATAATCTAAAAACACGTTATTTGAACTCCTCAAAGCGTTAAAATCTTGTTTTGAATCGAAAAAAAAAACTTTGTTAGTGTTAGTTAAATTTGGTGAAAAGTGATATAGTAAAAGATACGATACAAATGATCTAAAAACACGTTATTTGAACTACTCAAAGAGTTAAAATCTTGTTTTGAATCGAAAAACAAACTTTCTTAGTGTTTGTGAAATTTGGTGAAAAGTTATGTAATAAAAAATACGAAACAAATGATCTAAAAACACGTTATTTGATCTCCTCAAAGCGTTCAAATCTTGTTTTGAATCGAAAAAAAAACTTTCTTGGTGTTTGTGAAATTTGGTGAAAAGTTATGTACTAAAAGATACGATACAAATGATCTAAAAACACGTTATTTGAACTCCTCAAAGCATTAAAAGTTTGTTTTGAATCGAAAAACAAACTTTCTTAGTGTTTGTAAAATTTGGTGAAAAGTTATGTACTAAAAGATACGATACAAATGATCTAAAAACACGTTATTTGAACTCCTCAAATCGTTAAAAGCTTGTTTTGAATCGAAAAACTAACTTTCTTAGTGTTTGTGAAATTTGGTGAAAAGTTATGTACTAAAAGATACGATACAAATGATCTAAAAACACGTTATTTGAGCTCCTCAAAGCGTTAAAAGCTTGTTTTGAATCGAAAAACAAACTTTCTTAGTGTTTGTGAAATTTGATGAAAAGTTATGTACTAAAAGATACGATACAAATGATCTAAAAACACGTTATTTGAACTCCTCAAAGCATTCAAATCTTGTTTTGAATCGAAAAACAAACTTTCTTAGTGTTTGTGAAATTTGGTGAAAAGTTATGTACTAAAAGATACGATACAAATGATCTAAAAATACGTTATTTGATCTCCTCAAAGCGTTCAAATCTTGTTTTGAATCGAAAAACAAACTTTCTTAGTGTTTGTGAAATTTGGTGAAAAGTGATGTAGTAAAAGATACGATACAAATGATCTAAAAACACGTTATTTGAACTCCTCAAAGCGTTCAAATCTTGTTTTGAATCGAAAAACAAACTATCTTAGTGTTTGTGAAATTTGGGGAAAAGTTATGTACTAAAAGATACGATACAAATGATCTAAAAACACGTTATTTGATCTCCTCAAAGCGTTCAAATCTTGTTTTGAATCGAAAAACAAACTTTCTTAATGTTTGTGAAATTTGGTGAAAAGTTATGTAGTAAAAGATACGATACAAATGATCCAAAAAGAAATTATTTGAACTCCTCAAAGCGTTAAAATCTTGTTTTGAATCGAAAAAAAAACTTTCTTAGTGTTTGTGAAATTTGGTGAAAAGTTATGTAGTAAAAGATATGATACAAATGATCTAAAAACAAGTTATTTAAACTCCTCAAAGCATTAAAATCTTGTTTTGAATCGAAAAACAAACTTTTTTAGTGTTTGTGAAATTTGGTGAAAAGTTATGTAGTAAAAGATACGATACAATTGATCTAAAAACACGTTATTTGAACTCCTTAAAGCGTTCAAATCTTGTTTTGAATTGAAAAACAAACTTTCTTAGTGTTTGTGAAATTTGTTGAAAAGTTATGTAGTAAAAGATACGATACAATTGATCTAAAAACACGTTATTTGAACTCCTGAAAGCGTTAAAATCTTGTTTTGAATCGAAAAACTTACTTTCTTAGCTTTTGTGAAAAGTTATGTAGTAAAATATACGATACAAATGATCCAAAAACAAGTTATTTGAACTCCTCAAATCATTAAAATCTTGTTTTGAATCGAAAAACAAACTTTCTTAGTGTTTGTGAAATTTGGTGAATAGTTATGTTGTAAAAGATACGATACAAATGATCTAAAAACAAGTTATTTGAACTCCTCAAAGCGTTAAAATCTTGTTTTGAATCGAAAAACAAACTTTCTTAGTGTTTGTGAAATTTTGTGAAAAGTTATGTAGTAAAAGATACGATACAATTGATCTAAAAACACGTTATTTGAACTCCTCAAAGCGTTAAAATCTTGTTTTGAATCGAAAAACAAACTTTCTTAGTGTTTGTGAAATTTGGTGAAAAGTTATGTAGTAAAAGATACGATACAAATGATCTAAAAACACGATATTTGAACTCCTCAAAGCGTTAAAATCTTGTTTTGAATCGAAAAACAAACTTTCTTAGTGTTTGTGAAATTTGGTGAAAAGTTGTGTAGTAAAAGATATGATACAATTGATCCAAAAACACGTTATTTGAACTCCTGAAAGCTGTAAAATCTTGTTTTGAATCGAAAAACTTACTTTCTTAGTATTTGTGAAATTTGGTGAAAAGTTATGTTGTAAACGATACGATACAAATGATCTAAAAACACGTTATTTGAACTCCACAAAGCGTTAAAATCTTGTTTTGAATCGGAAAACAAACTTTCTTAGTGTTTGTGAAATTTGGTGAAAAGTTACGTAGTAAAAGATACGATGCAAATGATCTAAAAACAAGTCATTTGAACACCTCAAAGCGTTAAAATCTTGTTTTGAATCGAAAAAAAAACTTTCTTAGTGTTTGTGAAATTTGATGAAAAGTTATGTACTAAAAGATACGATACAAATGATCTAAAAACACGATATTTGATCTCCTCAAAGCGTTAAAATAATGTTTTGAATCGAAAAACAAACTTTCTTAGCGTTTGTGAAATTTGGTGAAAAATTATGTAGTAAAAGATACGATACAAATGATCCAAAAACAAGTTATTTGAACTCCTCAAAGCGTTAAAATCTTGTTTTGAATCGAAAAACAAACTTTCTTAGTGTTTGTGAAATTTGGTGAAAAGTTATGTAGTAAAAGATACGATACAAATGATCTAAAAACAAGTTATTTGAACTCCTCAAAGCGTTAAAATCTTGTTTTGAATCGAAAAACAAACTTTTTTAGTGTTTGTGAAATTTGGTGAAAAGTTATGTAGTAAAAGATACGATACAATTGATCTAAAAACACGTTATTTGAACTCTTTAAAGCGTTAAAATCTTGTTTTGAATCGAAAAATAAACTTTCTTAGTGTTTGTGAAATTTGGTGAAAAGTTATGTAGTAAAAGATACGATACAAATGATCTAAAAACAAGTTATTTGAACTCCTCAAAGCGTTAAAATCTTGTTTTGAATCGAAAAACAAACTTACTAGTGTTTGTGAAATTTGGTGAAAAATTATGTACTAAAAGATACGATACAAATGATCCAAAAACACGTTATTTGAACTCCTGAAAGCGTTAAAATCTTGTTTTGAATCGAAAAACTTACTTTCTTTGTGTTTGTGAAATTTGGTGAAAAGTTATGTAGTAAACGATACGATACAAATGATCTAAAAACACGTTATTTGAACTCCACAAAGCGTTAAAATCTTGTTTTGAATCGAAAAACAAACTTTCTTAGTGTTTGTGAAATTTGGTGAAAAGTTATGTAGTAAAAGATACGATGCAAATGAAGTAAAAACATGTTATTTGAACACCTCAAAGCGTTAAAATCTTGTTTTGAATCGAAAAACCAACTTTCTTAGTGTTTGTGAAATTTGGTGAAAAGTTATGTACTAAAAGATACGATACAAATGATCTAAAAACACGATATTTGAACTCCTCAAAGCATTAAAATCTTGTTTTGAATCGAAAAACTTACTTTCTTAGTGTTTGAGAAATTTGGTGAAAAGTTATGTAGTAAACGATACGATACAAATGATCTAAAAACACGTGATTTGAACTCCACAAAGCGTTAAAATCTTGTTTTGAATCGAAAAACAAACTTTCTTAGTGTTTGTGAAATTTGGTGAAAAATTATGTACTAAAAGATACGATACAAATGATCCAAAAACACGTTATTTGAACTCCTGAAAGCGTTAAAATCTTGTTTTGAATCGAAAAACTTACTTTCTTAGTGTTTGTGAAATTTGGTGAAAAGTTATGTAGTAAACGATACGATACAAATGATCTAAAAACACGTTATTTGAACTCCACAAAGCGTTAAAATCTTGTTTTGAATCGAAAAACAAACTTTCTTAGTGTTTGTGAAATTTGGTGAAAAGTTATGTAGTAAAAGATATGATACGAATGATCTAAAAACAAGTTATTTGAACAACTCAAAGCGTTAAAATCTTGTTTTGAATCGAAAAACAAACTTTCTTAGTGTTTGTGAAATTTGGTGAAAAGTTATGTACTAAAAGATACGATACAAATGATCTAAAAACACGATATTTGAACTCCTCAAAGCGTTAAAATCATGTTTTGAATCGAAAAACAAACATTCTTAGCGTTTGTGAAATTTGGTGAAAAGTTATGTAGTAAAAGATACGATTCAATTGATCTAAAAACACGTTATTTGAACTCCTGAAAGCGTTAAAATCTTGTTTTGAATCGAAAAACTTACTTTCTTTGTTTTTGTGAAATTTGGTGAAAAGTTATGTACTAAAAGATACGATACAAATGATCCAAAAACAAGTTATTTGAACTCCTCAAATCGTTAAAATCTTGTTTTGAATCGAAAAACAAACTTTCTTAGTGTTTGTGAAATTTGGTGAATAATTATGTTGTAAAAGATACGATACAAATGATCTAAAAACAAGTTATTTGAACTCCACAAAGCGTTAAAATCTTGTTTTGAATCGAAAAACAAACTTTCTTAGTGTTTGTGAAATTTGGTGAAAAGTTATGTAGTAAAAGATATGATACGAATGATCTAAAACAAGTTATTTGAACACCTCAAAGTGTTAAAATCTTGTTTTGAATCGAAAAACAAACTTTCTTAGTGTTTGTGAAATTTGGTGAAAAGTTATGTACTAAAAGATACGATACAAATGATCTAAACACACGATATTTGAACTCCTCAAAGCGTTAAAATCATGTTTTGAATCGAAAAACAAACTTTCTTAGCATTTGTGAAATTTGGTGAAAAGTTATGTAGTAAAAGATACGATACAAATGATCCAAAAACAAGTTATTTGAACTCCGCAAAGCGTTAAAATCTTGTTTTGAATCGAAAACAAACTTTCTTAGTGTTTGTGAAATTTGGTGAAAAGTTATGTAGTAAAAGATACGATACAAATGATCTAAAAACAAGTTATTTGAACTCCTCAAAGCATTAAAATCTTGTTTTGAATCGAAAAACTTACTTTCTTAGTGTTTGTGAAATTTGGTGAAAATTTATGTAGTAAACGATACGATACAAATGATCTAAAAACACGTAATTTGAACTCCACAAAGCGTTAAAATCTTGTTTTGAATCGAAAAACAAACATTCTTAGCGTTTGTGAAATTTGGTGAAAAGTTATGTAGTAAAAGATACGATACAATTGATCTAAAAACACGTTATTTGAACTCCTGAAAGCGTTAAAATCTTGTTTTGAATAGAAAAACTTACTTTCTTAGTTTTTGTGAAATTTGGTGAAAAGTTATGTAGTAAAAGATATGATACAAATGATCCAAAAACAGGTTATTTGAACTCCTCAAATCGTTAAAATCTTGTTTTGAATCGAAAAACAAATTTTCTTAGTGTTTGTGAAATTTGGTGAATAGTTATGTTGTAAAAGATAAGATACAAATGATCTAAAAACAAGTTATTTGAACTCCACAAGGCGTTAAAATATTGTTTTGAATCGAAAAACAAACTTTCTTAGTGTTTGTGAAATTTGGTGAAAAGTTATGTAGTAAAAGATATGATACGAATGATCTAAAAACAAGTTATTTGAACACCTCAAAGCGTTAAAATCTTGTTTGGAATCGAAAAACAAACTTTCTTAGTGTTTGTGAAATTTGGTGAAAAGTTATGTACTAAAAGATACGATACAAATGATCTAAAACACGATATTTGAACTCCTCAAAGCGTTGAAATCATGTTTTGAATCGAAAAACAAACATTCTTAGCGTTTGTGAAATTTGGTGAAAAGTTATGTAGTAAAAGATACGATACAAATGATCCAAAAACAAATTATTTGAACTCCTCAAAGCGTTAAAATCTTGTTTTGAATCGAAAAACAAACTTTCTTAGTGTTTGTGAAATTTGGTGAAAAGTTATGTAGTAAAATATACGATACAAATGATCTAAAAACAAGTTATTTGAACTCCTCAAAGAATTAAAATCTTGTTTTGAATCGAAAAACAAACTTTTTTAGTGTTTGTGAAATTTGGTGAAAAGTTATGTAGTAAAAGATACGATACAATTGATCTAAAAACACGTTATTTGAACTCCTTAAAGCGTTCAAATCTTGTTTTGAATCGAAAAACAAACTTTCTTAGTGTTTGTGAAATTTGATGAAAAGTTATGTAGTAAAAGATACGATACAATTGATCTAAAAACACGTTATTTGAACTCCTGAAAGCGTTAAAATCTTGTTTTGAATCGAAAAACTTACTTTCTTAGTGTTTGTGAAATTTGGTGAAAAGTTATGTAGTAAAAGATACGATACAAATGATCCAAAAACAAGTTATTTGAACTCCTCAAATCGTTAAAATCTTGTTTTGAATCGAAAAACAAACTTTCTTAGTGTTTGTGAAATTTGGTGAATAGTTATGTAGTAAAAGATACGATACAAATGATCTAAAAACAAGTTATTTGAACTCCTCAAAACATTAAAATCTTGTTTTGAATCGAAAAACAAACTTTCTTAGTGTTTGTGAAATTTGGTGAAAAATTATGTACTAAAAGATACGATACAAATGATCCAAAAACACGTTATTTGAACTCCTGAAAGCGTTAAAATCTTGTTTTGAATCTAAAAACTTACTTTATTAGTGTTTGTGAAATTTGGTGAAAAGTTATGTAGTAAACGATACGATACAAATGATCTAAAAACAAGTTATTTGAACTCCACAAAGCGTTAAAATCTTGTTTTGAATCGAAAAACAAACTTTCTTAGTGTTTGTGAAATTTGGTGAAAAGTTATGTAGTAAAAGATACGATACAAATAATCTAAAAACACGTTATTTGAACTCCTGAAAGCGTTAAAATCTTGTTTTGAATCGAAAAAAAAAACTTTCTTAGTGTTAGTTAAATTTGGTGAAAAGTGATATAGTAAAAGATACGATACAAATGATCTAAAAACACGTTATTTGAACTACTCAAAGAGTTAAAATCTTGTTTTGAATCGAAAAACAAACTTTCTTAGTGTTTGTGAAATTTGGTGAAAAGTTATGTAGTAAAAAATACGAAACAAATGATCTAAAAACACGTTATTTGATCTCCTCAAAGCGTTCAAATCTTGTTTTGAATCGAAAAATAAACTTTCTTGGTGTTTGTGAAATTTGGTGAAAAGTTATGTACTAAAAGATACGATACAAATGATCTAAAAACACGTTATTTGAACTCCTCAAAGCATTAAAAGTTTGTTTTGAATCGAAAAACAAACTTTCTTAGTGTTTGTAAAATTTGGTGAAAAGTAATGTACTAAAAGATACGATACAAATGATCTAAAAACACGTTATTTGAACTCCTCAAAGCGTTAAAAGCTTGTTTTGAATCGAAAAACTAACTTTCTTAGTGTTTGTGAAATTTGGTGAAAAGTTTTGTAGTAAAAGATACGATACAAATGATCTAAAAACACGTTATTTGAGCTCCTCAAAGCGTTAAAAGCTTGTTTTGTATCGAAAAACAAACTTTCTTAGTGTTTGTGAAATTTGATGAAAAGTTATGTACTAAAAGATACGATACAAATGATCTAAAAACACGTTATTTGAACTCCTCAAAGCATTCAAATCTTGTTTTGAATCGAAAAACAAACTTTCTTAGTGTTTGTGAAATTTGGTGAAAAGTTATGTACTAAAAGATACGATACAAATGATCTAAAAATACGTTATTTGATCTCCTCAAAGCGTTCAAATCTTGTTTTGAATCGAAAAACAAACTTTCTTAGTGTTTGTGAAATTTGGTGAAAAGTGATGTAGTAAAATATACGATACAAATGATCTAAAAACACGTTATTTGAACTTCTCAAAGCGTTCAAATCTTGTTTTGAATCGAAAAACAAACTATCTTAGTGTTTGCGAAATTTGGCGAAAAGTTATGTACTAAAAGATACGATACAAATGATCTAAAAACACGTTATTTGATCTCCTCAAAGCGTTCAAATCTTGTTTTGAATCGAAAAACAAACTTTCTTAATGTTTGTGAAATTTGGTGAAAAGTTATGTAGTAAAAGATACGATACAAATGATCCAAAAAGAAATTATTTGAACTCCTCAAAGCGTTAAAATCTTGTTTTGAATCGAAAAAAAAACTTTCTTAGTGTTTGTGAAATTTGGTGAAAAGTTATGTAGTAAAAGATACGGTACAAATGATCTAAAAACAAGTTATTTGAACTCCTCAAAGCATTAAAATCTTGTTTTGAATCGAAAAACAAACTTTTTTAGTGTTTGTGAAATTTGGTGAAAAGTTATGTAGTAAAAGATACGATACAATTGATCTAAAAACACGTTATTTGAACTCCTTAAAGCGTTCAAATCTTGTTTTGAATCGAAAAACTTACTTTCTTAGTTTTTGTGAAATTTGGTGAAAAGTTATGTAGTAAAAGATATGATACAAATGATCCAAAAACAGGTTATTTGAACTCCTCAAATCGTTAAAATCTTGTTTTGAATCGAAAAACAAACTTTCTTAGTGTTTGTGAAATTTGGTGAATAATTATGTTGTAAAAGATACGATACAAATGATCTAAAAACAAGTTATTTGAACTCCACAAGGCGTTAAAATATTGTTTTGAATCGAAAAACAAACTTTCTTAGTGTTTGTGAAATTTGGTGAAAAGTTATGTAGTAAAAGATATGATACGAATTATCTAAAAACAAGTTATTTGAACACCTCAAAGCGTTAAAATCTTGTTTGGAATCGAAAAACAAACTTTCTTAGTGTTTGTGAAATTTGGTGAAAAGTTATGTACTAAAAGATACGATACAAATGATCTAAAACACGATATTTGAACTCCTCAAAGCGTTAAAATCATGTTTTGAATCGAAAAACAAACATTCTTAGCGTTTGTGAAATTTGGTGAAAAGTTATGTAGTAAAAGATACGATACAAATGATCCAAAAACAAATTATTTGAACTCCTCAAAGCGTTAAAATCTTGTTTTGAATCGAAAAACAAACTTTCTTAGTGTTTGTGAAATTTGGTGAAAAGTTATGTAGTAAAATATACGATACAAATGATCTAAAAACAAGTTATTTGAACTCCTCAAAGAATTAAAATCTTGTTTTGAATCGAAAAACAAACTTTTTTAGTGTTTGTGAAATTTGGTGAAAAGTTATGTAGTAAAAGATACGATACAATTGATCTAAAAACACGTTATTTGAACTCCTTAAAGCGTTCAAATCTTGTTTTGAATCGAAAAACAAACTTTCTTAGTGTTTGTGAAATTTGATGAAAAGTTATGTAGTAAAAGATACGATACAATTGATCTAAAAACACGTTATTTGAACTCCTGAAAGCGTTAAAATCTTGTTTTGAATCGAAAAACTTATTTTCTTAGTGTTTGTGAAATTTGGTGAAAAGTTATGTAGTAAAAGATACGATACAAATGATCCAAAAACAAGTTATTTGAACTCCTCAAATCGTTAAAAAATCTTGTTTTGAATCGAAAAACAAACTTTCTTAGTGTTTGTGAAATTTGGTGAATAGTTATGTAGTAAAAGATACGATACAAATGATCTAAAAACAAGTTATTTGAACTCCTCAAAACATTAAAATCTTGTTTTGAATCGAAAAACAAACTTTCTTAGTGTTTGTGAAATTTGGTGAAAAATTATGTACTAAAAGATACGATACAAATGATCCAAAAACACGTTATTTGAACTCCTGAAAGCGTTAAAATATTGTTTTGAATCTAAAAACTTACTTTCTTAGTGTTTGTGAAATTTGGTGAAAAGTTATGTAGTAAACGATACGATACAAATGATCTAAAAACAAGTTATTTGAACTCCACAAAGCGTTAAAATCTTGTTTTGAATCGAAAAACAAACTTTCTTAGTGTTTGTGAAATTTGGTGAAAAGTTATGTAGTAAAAGATACGATACAAATAATCTAAAAACACGTTATTTGAACTCCTGAAAGCGTTAAAATCTTGTTTTGAATCGAAAAAAAAAATTTCTTAGTGTTTGTGAAATTTGGTGAAAAGTTATGTAGTAAAAAATACGAAACAAATGATCTAAAAACACGTTATTTGATCTCCTCAAAGCGTTCAAATCTTGTTTTGAATCGAAAAATAAACTTTCTTGGTGTTTGTGAAATTTGGTGAAAAGTTATGTACTAAAAGATACGATACAAATGATCTAAAAACACGTTATTTGAACTCCTCAAAGCATTAAAAGTTTGTTTTGAATCGAAAAACAAACTTTCATAGTGTTTGTAAAATTTGTTGAAAAGTAATGTACTAAAAGATACGATACAAATGATCTAAAAACACGTTATTTGAACTCCTCAAAGCGTTAAAAGCTTGTTTTGAATCGAAAAACTAACTTTCTTAGTGTTTGTGAAATTTGGTGAAAAGTTATGTAGTAAAAGATACGATACAAATGATCTAAAAACACGTTATTTGAGCTCCACAAAGCGTTAAAAGCTTGTTTTGTATCGAAAAACAAACTTTCTTAGTGTTTGTGAAATTTGATGAAAAGTTATGTACTAAAAGATACGATACAAATGATCTAAAAACACGTTATTTGAACTCCTCAAAGCATTCAAATCTTGTTTTGAATCGAAAAACAAACTTTCTTAGTGTTTGTGAAATTTGGTGAAAAGTTATGTACTAAAAGATACGATACAAATGATCTAAAAACACGTTATTTGAACTACTCAAAGAGTTAAAATCTTGTTTTGAATCGAAAAACAAACTTTCTTAGTGTTTGTGAAATTTGGTGAAAAGTTATGTAGTAAAAAATACGAAACAAATGATCTAAAAACACGTTATTTGATCTCCTCAAAGCATTAAAAGTTTGTTTTGAATCGAAAAACAAACTTTCATAGTGTTTGTAAAATTTGGTGAAAAGTAATGTTCTAAAAGATACGATACAAATGATCTAAAAACACGTTATTTGAACTCCTCAAAGCGTTAAAAGCTTGTTTTGAATCGAAAAACTAACTTTCTTAGTGTTTGTGAAATTTGGTGAAAAGTTATGTAGTAAAAGATACGATACAAATGATCTAAAAACACGTTATTTGAGCTCCTCAAAGCGTTAAAAGCTTGTTTTGTATCGAAAAACAAACTTTCTTAGTGTTTGTGAAATTTGATGAAAAGTTATGTACTAAAAGATACGATACAAATGATCTAAAAACACATTATTTGAACTACTCAAAGAGTTAAAATCTTGTTTTGAATCGAAAAACAAACTTTCTTAGGGTTTGTGAAATTTGGTGAAAAGTTATGTAGTAAAAAATACGAAACAAATGATCTAAAAACACGTTATTTGATCTCCTCAAAGCGTTCAAATCTTGTTTTGAATCGAAAAACAAACTTTCTTGGTGTTTGTGAAATTTGGTGAAAAGTTATGTAGTAAAAGATATGATACGAATGATCTAAAAACACGTTATTTGAACTACTCAAAGAGTTAAAATCTTGTTTTGAATCGAAAAACAAACTTTCTTAGTGTTTGTGAAATTTGGTGAAAAGTTATGTACTAAAAGATACGATACAAATGATCTAAAAACACGTTATTTGATCTCCTCAAAGCGTTCAAATCTTGTTTTGAATCGAAAAATAAACTTTCTTGGTGTTTGTGAAATTTGGTGAAAAGTTATGTACTAAAAGATACGATACAAATGATCTAAAAACACGTTATTTGAACTCCTCAAAGCATTAAAAGTTTGTTTTGAATCGAAAAACAAACTTTCATAGTGTTTGTAAAATTTGGTGAAAAGTAATGTACTAAAAGATACGATACAAATGATCTAAAAACACGTTATTTGAACTCCTCAAAGCGTTAAAAGCTTGTTTTGAATCGAAAAACTAACTTTCTTAGTGTTTGTGAAATTTTGTGAAAAGTTATGTAGTAAAAGATACGATACAAATGATCTAAAAACACGTTATTTGAGCTCCTCAAAGCGTTAAAAGCTTGTTTTGTATCGAAAAACGAACTTTCTTAGTGTTTGTGAAATTTGATGAAAAGTTATGTACTAAAAGATACGATACAAATGATCTAAAAACACGTTATTTGAACCCCTCAAAGCATTCAAATCTTGTTTTGAATCGAAAAACAAACTTTCTTAGTGTTTGTGAAATTTGGTGAAAAGTTATGTACTAAAAGATACGATACAAATGATCTAAAAATACGTTATTTGATCTCCTCAAAGCGTTCAAATCTTGTTTTGAATCGAAAAACAAACTTTCTTAGTGTTTGTGAAATTTGGTGAAAAGTGATGTAGTAAAAGATACGATACAAATGATCTAAAAACACGTTATTTGAACTCCTCAAAGCGTTCAAATCTTGTTTTGAATCGAAAAACAAACTATCTTAGTGTTTGGGAAATTTGGCGAAAAGTTATGTACTAAAAGATACGATACAAATGATCTAAAAACACGTTATTTGATCTCCTCAAAGCGTTCAAATCTTGTTTTGAATCGAAAAACAAACTTTCTTAATGTTTGTGAAATTTGGTGAAAAGTTATGTAGTAAAAGATACGATACAAATGATCCAAAAAGAAATTATTTGAACTCCTCAAAGCGTTAAAATCTTGTTTTGAATCGAAAAAAAAACTTTCTTAGTGTTTGTGAAATTTGGTGAAAAGTTATGTAGTAAAAGATACGATACAAATGATCTAAAAACAAGTTATTTGAACTCCTCAAAGCATTAAAATCTTGTTTTGAATCGAAAAACAAACTTTTTTAGTGTTTGTGAAATTTGGTGAAAAGTTATGTAGTAAAAGATACGATACAATTGATCTAAAAACACGTTATTTGAACTCCTTAAAGCGTTCAAATCTTGTTTTGAATTGAAAAACAAACTTTCTTAGTGTTTGTGAAATTTGTTGAAAAGTTATGTAGTAAAAGATACGATACAATTGATCTAAAAACACGTTATTTGAACTCCTGAAAGCGTTAAAATCTTGTGTTGAATCGAAAAACTTACTTTCTTAGTTTTTGTGAAATTTGATGAAAAGTTATGTAGTAAAAGATACGATACAAATGATCCAAAAACAAGTTATTTGAACTCCTCAAATCATTAAAATCTTGTTTTGAATCGAAAAACAAACTTTCTTAGTGTTTGTGAAATTTGGTGAATAGTTATGTTGTAAAAGATACGATACAAATGATCTAAAAACAAGTTATTTGAACTCCTCAAAGCGTTAAAATCTTGTTTTGAATCGAAAAACAAACTTTCTTAGTGTTTGTGAAATTTTGTGAAAAGTTATGTAGTAAAAGATACGATACAATTGATCTAAAAACACGTTATTTGAACTCCTCAAAGCGTTAAAATCTTGTTTTGAATCGAAAAACAAACTTTCTTAGTGTTTGTGAAATTTGGTGAAAAGTTATGTAGTAAAAGATACGATACAAATGATCTAAAAACATGATATTTGAACTCCTCAAAGCGTTAAAATCTTGTTTTGAATCCAAAAACAAACTTTCTTAGTGTTTGTGAAATTTGGTGAAAAGTTGTGTAGTAAAAGATATGATACAATTGATCCAAAAACACGTTATTTGAACTCCTGAAAGCTGTAAAATCTTGTTTTGAATCGAAAAACTTACTTTCTTAGTATTTGTGAAATTTGGTGAAAAGTTATGTTGTAAACGATACGATACAAATGATCTAAAAACACGTTATTTGAACTCCACAAAGCGTTAAAATCTTGTTTTGAATCGAAAAACAAACTTTCTTAGTGTTTGTGAAATTTGGTGAAAAGTTACGTAGTAAAAGATATGATGCAAATGATCTAACAACAAGTCATTTGAACACCTCAAAGCGTTAAAATCTTGTTTTGAATCGAAAAAAAAACTTTCTTAGTGTTTGTGCAATTTGATGAAAAGTTATGTACTAAAAGATACGATACAAATGATCTAAAAACACGATATTTGAACTCCTCAAAGCGTTAAAATAATGTTTTGAATCGAAAAACAAACTTTCTTAGCGTTTGTGAAATTTGGTGAAAAATTATGTAGTAAAAGATACGATACAAATGATCCAAAAACAAGTTATTTGAACTCCTCAAAGCGTTAAAATCATGTTTTGAATCGAAAAACAAACTTTCTTAGTGTTTGTGAAATTTGGTGAAAAGTTACGTAGTAAAAGATACGATACAAATGATCTAAAAACAAGTTATTTGAACTCCTCAAAGCGTTACAATCTTGTTTTGAATCGAAAAACAAACTTTTTTAGTGTTTGTGAAATTTGGTGAAAAGTTATATAGTAAAAGATACGATACAGTTGATCTAAAAACACGTTATTTGAACTCTTTAAAGCGTTAAAATCTTGTTTTGAATCGAAAAATAAACTTTCTTATTGTTTGTGAAATTTGGTGAAATGTTATGTAGTAAAAGATACGATACAAATGATCTAAAAACAAGTTATTTGAACTCCTCAAAGCGTTAAAATCTTGTTTTGAATCGAAAAACAAACTTACTAGTGTTTGTGAAATTTGGTGAAAAATTATGTACTTTAGATACGATACAAATGATCCAAAAACACGTTATTAGAACTCCTGAAAGCGTTAAAATCTTGTTTTGAATCGAAAAACTTACTTTCTTAGTGTTTGTGAAATTTGGTGAAAAGTTATGTAGTAAACGATACGATACAAATGATCTAAAAACACGTTATTTGAACTCCACAAAGCGTTAAAATCTTGTTTTGAATCGAAAAACAAACTTTCTTAGTGTTTGTGAAATTTGGTGAAAAGTTATGTAGTAAAAGATACGATGCAAATGATGTGAAAACAAGTTATTTGAACACCTCAAAGCGTTAAAATCTTGTTTTGAATCGAAAAACAAACTTTCTTAGTGTTTGTGAAATTTGGTGAAAAGTTATGTACTAAAAGATACGATAGAAATGATCTAAAAACACGATATTTGAACTCCTCAAAGCATTAAAATCTTGTTTTGAATCGAAAAACTTACTTTCTTAGTGTTTGTGAAATTTGGTGAAAAATTATGTAGTAAACGATACGATACAAATGATCTAAAAACACGTGATTTGAACTCCACAAAGCGTTAAAATCTTGTTTTGAATCGAAAAACAAACTTTCTTAGTGTTTGTGAAATTTGGTGAAAAATTATGTACTAAAAGATACGATACGAATGATCCAAAAACACGTTATTTGAACTCCTGAAAGCGTTAAAATCTTGTTTTGAATCGAAAAACTTACTTTCTTAGTGTTTGTGAAATTTGGTGAAAAGTTATGTAGTAAACGATACGATACAAATGATCTAAAAACACGTTATTTGAACTCCACAAAGCGTTAAAATCTTGTTTTGAATCGAAAAACAAACTTTCTTAGTGTTTGTGAAATTTGGTGAAAAGTTATGTAGTAAAAGATATGATACGAATGATCTAAAAACAAGTTATTTGAACAACTCAAAGCGTTAAAATCTTGTTTTGAATCGAAAAACAAACTTTCTTAGTGTTTGTGAAATTTGGTGAAAAGTTATGTACTAAAAGATACGATACAAATGATCTAAAAACACGATATTTGAACTCCTCAAAGCGTTAAAATCATGTTTTGAATCGAAAAACAAACATTCTTAGCGTTTGTGAAATTTGGTGAAAAGTTATGTAGTAAAAGATACGATTCAATTGATCTAAAAACACGTTATTTGAACTCCTGAAAGCGTTAAAATCTTGTTTTGAATCGAAAAACTTACTTTCTTTGTTTTTGTGAAATTTGGTGAAAAGTTATGTAGTAAAAGATACGATACAAATGATCCAAAAACAAGTTATTTGAACTCCTCAAATTGTTAAAATCTTGTTTTGAATCGAAAAACAAACTTTCTTAGTGTTTGTGAAATTTGGTGAATAATTATGTTGTAAAAGATACGATACAAATGATCTAAAAACAAGTTATTTGAACTCCACAAAGCGTTAAAATCTTGTTTTGAATCGAAAAACAAACTTTCTTAGTGTTTGTGAAATTTTGTGAAAAGTTATGTAGTAAAAGATATGATACGAATGATCTAAAACAAGTTATTTGAACACCTCAAAGCGTTAAAATCTTGTTTTGAATCGAAAAACAAACTTTCTTAGTGTTTGTGAAATTTGGTGAAAAGTTATGTACTAAAAGATACGATACAAATGATGTAAACACACGATATTTGAACTCCTCAAAGCGTTAAAATCATGTTTTGAATCGAAAAACAAACTTTCTTAGCATTTGTGAAATTTGGTGAAAAGTTATGTAGTAAAAGATACGATACAAATGATCCAAAAACAAGTTATTTGAACTCCGCAAAGCGTTAAAATCTTGTTTTGAATCGAAAACAAACTTTCTTAGTGTTTGTGAAATTTGGTGAAAAGTTATGTAGTAAAAGATACGATACAAATGATCTAAAAACAAGTTATTTGAACTCCTCAAAGCATTAAAATCTTGTTTTGAATCGAAAAACTTACTTTCTTAGTGTTTGTGAAATTTGGTGAAAATTTATGTAGTAAACGATACGATACAAATGATCTAAAAACACGTAATTTGAACTCCACACAAAGCGTTAAAATCTTGTTTTGAATCGAAAAACAAACATTCTTAGCGTTTGTGAAATTTGGTGAAAAGTTATGTAGTAAAAGATACGATACAATTGATCTAAAAACATGTTATTTGAACTCCTGAAAGCGTTAAAATCTTGTTTTGAATAGAAAAACTTACTTTCTTAGTTTTTGTGAAATTTGGTGAAAAGTTATGTAGTAAAAGATATGATACAAATGATCCAAAAACAGGTTATTTGAACTCCTCAAATCGTTAAAATCTTGTTTTGAATCGAAAAACAAACTTTCTTAGTGTTTGTGAAATTTGGTGAATAGTTATGTTGTAAAAGATACGATACAAATGATCTAAAAACAAGTTATTTGAACTCCACAAGGCGTTAAAATATTGTTTTGAATCGAAAAACAAACTTTCTTAGTGTTTGTGAAATTTGGTGAAAAGTTATGTAGTAAAAGATATGATACGAATGATCTAAAAACAAGTTATTTGAACACCTCAAAGCGTTAAAATCTTGTTTGGAATCGAAAAACAAACTTTCTTAGTGTTTGTGAAATTTGGTGAAAAGTTATGTACTAAAAGATACGATACAAATGATCTAAAACACGATATTTGAACTCCTCAAAGCGTTAAAATCATGTTTTGAATCGAAAAACAAACATTCTTAGCGTTTGTGAAATTTGGTGAAAAGTTATGTAGTAAAAGATACGATACAAATGATCCAAAAACAAATTATTTGAACTCCTCAAAGCGTTAAAATCTTGTTTTGAATAGAAAAACAAACTTTCTTAGTGTTTGTGAAATTTGGTGAAAAGTTATGTAGTAAAATATACGATACAAATGATCTAAAAACAAGTTATTTGAACTCCTCAAAGAATTAAAATCTTGTTTTGAATCGAAAAACAAACTTTTTTAGTGTTTGTGAAATTTGGTGAAAAGTTATGTAGTAAAAGATACGATACAATTGATCTAAAAACACGTTATTTGAACTCCTTAAAGCGTTCAAATCTTGTTTTGAATCGAAAAACAAACTTTCTTAGTGTTTGTGAAATTTGATGAAAAGTTATGTAGTAAAAGATACGATACAATTGATCTAAAAACACGTTATTTGAACTCCTGAAAGCGTTAAAATCTTGTTTTGAATCGAAAAACTTACTTTCTTAGTGTTTGTGAAATTTGGTGAAAAGTTATGTAGTAAAAGATACGATACAAATGATCCAAAAACAAGTTATTTGAACTCCTCAAATCGTTAAAAAATCTTGTTTTGAATAGAAAAACAAACTTTCTTAGTGTTTGTGAAATTTGGTGAATAGTTATGTAGTAAAAGATACGATACAAATGATCTAAAAACAAGTTATTTGAACTCCTCAAAACATTAAAATCTTGTTTTGAATCGAAAAACAAACTTTCTTAGTGTTTGTGAAATTTGGTGAAAAATTTTGTACTAAAAGATACGATACAAATGATCCAAAAACACGTTATTTGAACTCCTGAAAGCGTTAAAATCTTGTTTTGAATCTAAAAACTTACTTTCTTAGTGTTTGTGAAATTTGGTGAAAAGTTATGTAGTAAACGATACGATACAAATGATCTAAAAACAAGTTATTTGAACTCCACAAAGCGTTAAAATCTTGTTTTGAATCGAAAAACAAACTTTCTTAGTGTTTGTGAAATTTGGTGAAAAGTTATGTAGTAAAAGATACGATACAAATAATCTAAAAACACGTTATTTGAACTCCTGAAAGCGTTAAAATCTTGTTTTGTATCGAAAAAAAAAACTTTCTTAGTGTTTGTGAAATTTGGTGAAAAGTTATGTAGTAAAAAATACGAAACAAATGATCTAAAAACACGTTATTTGATCTCCTCAAAGCGTTCAAATCTTGTTTTGAATCGAAAAATAAACTTTCTTGGTGTTTGTGAAATTTGGTGAAAAGTTATGTACTAAAAGATACGATACAAATGATCTAAAAACACGTTATTTGAACTCCTCAAAGCATTAAAAGTTTGTTTTGAATCGAAAAACAAACTTTCATAGTGTTTGTAAAATTTGGTGAAAAGTAATGTACTAAAAGATACGATACAAATGATCTAAAAACACGTTATTTGAACTCCTCAAAGCGTTAAAAGCTTGTTTTGAATCGAAAAACTAACTTTCTTAGTGTTTGTGAAATTTGGTGAAAAGTTATGTAGTAAAAGATACGATACAAATGATCTAAAAACACGTTATTTGAGCTCCTCAAATCGTTAAAAGCTTGTTTTGTATCGAAAAACAAACTTTCTTAGTGTTTGTGAAATTTGATGAAAAGTTATGTACTAAAAGATACGATACAAATGATCTAAAAACACGTTATTTGAACTCCTCAAAGCATTCAAATCTTGTTTTGAATCGAAAAACAAACTTTCTTAGTGTTTGTGAAATTTGGTGAAAAGTTATGTACTAAAAGATACGATACAAATGATCTAAAAACACGTTATTTGAACTACTCAAAGAGTTAAAATCTTGTTTTGAATCGAAAAACAAACTTTCTTAGTGTTTGTGAAATTTGGTGAAAAGTTGTGTAGTAAAAAATACGAAACAAATGATCTAAAAACACGTTATTTGATCTCCTCAAAGCATTAAAAGTTTGTTTTGAATCGAAAAACAAACTTTCATAGTGTTTGTAAAATTTGGTGAAAAGTAATGTACTAAAAGATACGATACAAATGATCTAAAAACACGTTATTTGAACTCCTCAAAGCGTTAAAAGCTTGTTTTGAATCGAAAAACTAACTTTCTTAGTGTTTGTGAAATTTGGTGAAAAGTTATGTAGTAAAAGATACGATACAAATGATCTAAAAACACGTTATTTGAGCTCCTCAAAGCGTTAAAAGCTTGTTTTGTATCGAAAAACAGACTTTCTTAGTGTTTGTGAAATTTGATGAAAAGTTATGTACTAAAAGATACGATACAAATGATCTAAAAACACGTTATTTGAACTACTCAAAGAGTTAAAATCTTGTTTTGAATCGAAAAACAAACTTTCTTAGTGTTTGTGAAATTTGGTGAAAAGTTATGTAGTAAAAAATACGAAACAAATGATCTAAAAACACGTTATTTGATCTCCTCAAAGCGTTCAAATCTTGTTTTGAATCGAAAAACAAACTTTCTTGGTGTTTGTTAAATTTGGTGAAAAGTTATGTAGTAAAAGATATGATACGAATGATCTAAAAACACGTTATTTGAACTACTCAAAGAGTTAAAATCTTGTTTAGAATCGAAAAACAAACTTTCTTAGTGTTTGTGAAATTTGGTGAAAAGTTATGTACTAAAAGATACGATACAAATGATCTAAAAACACGTTATTTGATCTCCTCAAAGCGTTCAAATCTTGTTTTGAATCGAAAAATAAACTTTCTTGGTGTTTGTGAAATTTGGTGAAAAGTTATGTACTAAAAGATACGATACAAATGATCTAAAAACACGTTATTTGAACTCCTCAAAGCATTAAAAGTTTGTTTTGAATCGAAAAACAAACTTTCATAGTGTTTGTAAAATTTGGTGAAAAGTAATGTACTAAAAGATACGATACAAATGATCTAAAAACACGTTATTTGTACTCCTCAAAGCGTTAAAAGCTTGTTTTGAATCGAAAAACTTACTTTCTTAGTGTTTGTGAAATTTGGTGAAAAGTTATGTAGTAAAAGATACGATACAAATGATCTAAAAACACGTTATTTGAGCTCCTCAAAGCGTTAAAAGCTTGTTTTGTATCGAAAAACAAACTTTCTTAGTGTTTGTGAAATTTGATGAAAAGTTATGTACTAAAAGATACGATACAAATGATCTAAAAACACGTTATTTGAACTCCTCAAAGCATTCAAATCTTGTTTTGAATCGAAAAACAAACTTTCTTAGTGTTTGTGAAATTTGGTGAAAAGTTATGTACTAAAAGATACGATACAAATGATCTAAAAATACGTTATTTGATCTCCTCAAAGCGTTCAAATCTTGTTTTGAATCGAAAAACAAACTTTCTTAGTGTTTGTGAAATTTGGTGAAAAGTGATGTAGTAAAAGATACGATACAAATGATCTAAAAACACGTTATTTGAACTCCTCAAAGCGTTCAAATCTTGTTTTGAATCGAAAAACAAACTATCTTAGTGTTTGTGAAATTTGGCGAAAAGTTATGTACTAAAAGATACGATACAAATGATCTAAAAACACGTTATTTGATCTCCTCAAAGCGTTCAAATCTTGTTTTGAATCGAAAAACAAACTTTCTTAATGTTGGTGAAATTTGGTGAAAAGTTATGTAGTAAAAGATACGATACAAATGATCCAAAAAGAAATTATTTGAACTCCTCAAAGCGTTAAAATCTTGTTTTGAATCGAAAAAAAAACTTTCTTAATGTTTGTGAAATTTGGTGAAAAGTTATGTAGTAAAAGATACGATACAAATGATCTAAAAACAAGTTATTTGAACTCCTCAAAGCATTAAAATCTTGTTTTGAATCGAAAAACAAACTTTTTTAGTGTTTGTGAAATTTGGTGAGAAGTTATGTAGTAAAAGATACGATACAATTGATCTAAAAACACGTTATTTGAACTCCTTAAAGCGTTCAAATCTTGTTTTGAATTGAAAAACAAACTTTCTTAGTGTTTGTGAAATTTGTTGAAAAGTTATGTAGTAAAAGATACGATACAATTGATCTAAAAACACGTTATTTGAACTCCTGAAAGCGTTAAAATCTTGTGTTGAATCGAAAAACTTACTTTCTTAGTTTTTGTGAAATTTGGTGAAAAGTTATGTAGTAAAAGATACGATACAAATGATCCAAAAACAAGTTTTTTGAACTCCTCAAATCATTAAAATCTTGTTTTGAATCGAAAAACAAACTTTCTTAGTGTTTGTGAAATTTTGTGAAAAGTTATGTAGTAAAAGATACGATACAATTGATCTAAAAACACGTTATTTGAACTCCTCAAAGCGTTAAAATCTTGTTTTGAATCGAAAAACAAACTTTCTTAGTGTTTGTGAAATTTGGTGAAAAGTTATGTAGTAAAAGATACGATACAAATGATCTAAAAACACGATATTTGAACTCCTCAAAGCGTTAAAATCTTGTTTTGAATCGAAAAACAAACTTTCTTAGTGTTTGTGAAATTTGGTGAAAAGTTGTGTAGTAAAAGATATGATACAATTGATCCAAAAACACGTTATTTGAACTCCTGAAAGCTGTAAAATCTTGTTTTGAATCGAAAAACTTACTTTCTTAGTATTTGTGAAATTTGGTGAAAAGTTATGTTGTAAACGATACAATACAAATGATCTAAAAACACGTTATTTGAACTCCACAAAGCGTTAAAATGTTTTGAATCGAAAAACAAACTTTCTTAGTGTTTGTGAAATTTGGTGAAAAGTTACGTAGTAAAAGATATGATGCAAATGATCTAACAACAAGTCATTTGAACACCTCAAAGCGTTAAAATCTTGTTTTGAATCGAAAAAAAAACTTTCTTAGTGTTTGTGCAATTTGATGAAAAGTTATGTACTAAAAGATACGATACAAATGATCTAAAAACACGATATTTGAACTCCTCAAAGCGTTAAAATAATGTTTTGAATCGAAAAACAAACTTTCTTAGCGTTTGTGAAATTTGGTGAAAAATTATGTAGTAAAAGATACGATACAAATGATCCAAAAACAAGTTATTTGAACTCCTCAAAGCTTTAAAATCATGTTTTGAATCGAAAAACAAACTTTCTTAGTGTTTGTGAAATTTGGTGAAAAGTTATGTAGTAAAAGATACGATACAAATGATCTAAAAACAAGTTATTTGAACTCCTGAAAGCGTTAAAATCTTGTTTTGAATCGAAAAACTTACTTTCTTAGTGTTTGTGAAATTTGGTGAAAAGTTATATAGTAAAAGATACGATACAGTTGATCTAAAAACACGTTATTTGAACTCTTTAAAGCGTTAAAACCTTGTTTTGAATCGAAAAATAAACTTTCTTATTGTTTGTGAAATTTGGTGAAATGTTATGTAGTAAAAGATACGATACAAATGATCTAAAAACAAGTTATTTGAACTCCTCAAAGCGTTAAAATCTTGTTTTGAATCGAAAAACAAACTTACTAGTGTTTGTGAAATTTGGTGAAAAATTATGTACTTTAGATACGATACAAATGATCCAAAAACACGTTATTTGAACTCCTGAAAGCGTTAAAATCTTGTTTTGAATCGAAAAACTTACTTTCTTAGTGTTTGTGAAATTTGGTGAAAAGTTATGTAGTAAACGATACGATACAAATGATCTAAAAACACGTTATTTGAACTCCACAAAGCGTTCAAATCTTGTTTTGAATCGAAAAACAAACTTTCTTAGTGTTTGTGAAATTTGGTGAAAAGTTATGTAGTAAAAGATACGATACAAATGATCTCAAAACACGTTATTTGAACTCCACAAAGCGCTAAAATCTAGTTTTGAATCGAAAAACAAACTTTATTAGTGTTTGTGAAATTTGGTGAAAAGTTATGTAGTAAAAGATACGATACAAATGATCTCAAAACACGTTATTTGAACTCCACAAAGCGTTAAAATCTTGTTTTGAATCGAAAAACAAACTTTCTTAGTGTTTATGAAATTTGGTGGAAATTTATGTAGTAAAAGATACGATACAAATGATCTCAAAACACGTTATTTGAACTCCACAAAGCGCTAAAATCTAGTTTTGAATCGAAAAACGAACTTTCTTAGTGTTTGTGAAATTTGGTGAAAAGTTATGTAGTAAAAGATACGATGCAAATGATGTGAAAACAAGTTATTTGAACACCTCAAAGCGTTAAAATCTTGTTTTGAATCGAAAAACAAACTTTCTTAGTGTTTGTGAAATTTGGTGAAAAGTTATGTACTAAAAGATACGATACAAATGATCTAAAAACACGATATTTGAACTCCTCAAAGCATTAAAATCTTGTTTTGAATCGAAAAACTTACTTTCTTAGTGTTTGTGAAATTTGGTGAAAAGTTATGTAGTAAACGATACGATACAAATGATCTAAAAACACGTGATTTGAACTCCACAAAGCGTTAAAATCTTGTTTTGAATCGAAAAACAAACTTTCTTAGTGTTTGTGAAATTTGGTGAAAAATTATGTACTAAAAGATACAATACGAATGATCCAAAAACACGTTATTTGAACTCCTGAAAGCGTTAAAATCTTGTTTTGAATCGAAAAACTTACTTTCTTAGTGTTTGTGAAATTTGGTGAAAAGTTATGTAGTAAACGATACGATACAAATGATCTAAAAACACGTTATTTGAACTCCACAAAGCGTTAAAATCTTGTTTTGAATCGAAAAACAAACTTTCTTAGTGTTTGTGAAATTTGGTGAAAAGTTATGTAGTAAAAGATACGATGCAAATAATGTAAAAACAAGTTATTTGAACACCTCAAACCGTTAAAATCTTGTTTTGAATCGAAAAACAAACTTTCTTAGTGTTTGTGAAATTTGGTGAAAAGTTATGTACTAAAAGATACGATACAAATGATCTAAAAACACGATATTTGAACTCCTCAAAGCATTAAAATCTTGTTTTGAATCGAAAAACTTACTTTCTTAGTGTTTGTGAAATTTGGTGAAAAGTTATGTAGTAAACGATACGATACAAATGATCTAAAAACACGTGATTTGAACTCCACAAAGCGTTAAAATCTTGTTTTGAATCGAAAAACAAACTTTCTTAGTGTTTGTGAAATTTGGTGAAAAATTATGTACTAAAAGATACGATACGAATGATCCAAAAACACGTTATTTGAACTCCTGAAAGCGTTAAAATCTTGTTTTGAATCGAAAAACTTACTTTCTTAGTGTTTGTGAAATTTGGTGAAAAGTTATGTAGTAAAAGATACGATACAAATGATCCAAAAAGAAATTATTTGAACTCCTCAAAGCGTTCAAATCTTGTTTTGAATCGAAAAAAAAACTTTCTTAGTGTTTGTGAAATTTGGTGAAAAGTTATGTAGTAAAAGATACGATACAAATGATCTAAAAACAAGTTATTTGAACTCCTCAAAGCATTAAAATCTTGTTTTGAATCGAAAAACAAACTTTTTTAGTGTTTGTGAAATTTGGTGAGAAGTTATGTAGTAAAAGATACGATACAATTGATCTAAAAACACGTTATTTGAACTCCTTAAAGCGTTCAAATCTTGTTTTGAATTGAAAAACAAACTTTCTTAGTGTTTGTGAAATTTGTTGAAAAGTTATGTAGTAAAAGATACGATACAATTGATCTAAAAACACGTTATTTGAACTCCTGAAAGCGTTAAAATCTTGTGTTGAATCGAAAAACTTACTTTCTTAGTTTTTGTGAAATTTGGTGAAAAGTTATGTAGTAAAAGATACGATACAAATGATCCAAAAACAAGTTTTTTGAACTCCTCAAATGATTAAAATCTTGTTTTGAATCGAAAAACAAACTTTCTTAGTGTTTGTGAAATTTTGTGAAAAGTTATGTAGTAAAAGATACGATACAATTGATCTAAAAACACGTTATTTGAACTCCTCAAAGCGTTAAAATCTTGTTTTGAATCGAAAAACAAACTTTCTTAGTGTTTGTGAAATTTGGTGAAAAGTTATGTAGTAAAAGATACGATACAAATGATCTAAAAACACGATATTTGAACTCCTCAAAGCGTTAAAATCTTGTTTTGAATCGAAAAACAAACTTTCTTAGTGTTTGTGAAATTTGGTGAAAAGTTGTGTAGTAAAAGATATGATACAATTGATCCAAAAACACGTTATTTGAACTCCTGAAAGCTGTAAAATCTTGTTTTGAATCGAAAAACTTACTTTCTTAGTATTTGTGAAATTTGGTGGAAAGTTATTTTGTAAACGATACGATACAAATGATCTAAAAACACGTTATTTGAACTCCACAAAGCGTTAAAATCTTGTTTTGAATCGAAAAACAAACTTTCTTAGTGTTTGTGAAATTTGGTGAAAAGTTACGTAATAAAAGATATGATGCAAATGATCTAACAACAAGTCATTTGAACACCTCAAAGCGTTAAAATCTTGTTTTGAATCGAAAAAAAAACTTTCTTAGTGTTTGTGCAATTTGATGAAAAGTTATGTACTAAAAGATACCATACAAATGATCTAAAAACACGATATTTGAACTCCTCAAAGCGTTAAAATAATGTTTTGAATCGAAAAACAAACTTTCTTAGCGTTTGTGAAATTTGGTGAAAAATTATGTAGTAAAAGATACGATACAAATGATCCAAAAACAAGTTATTTGAACTCCTCAAAGCTTTAAAATCATGTTTTGAATCGAAAAACAAACTTTCTTAGTGTTTGTGAAATTTGGTGAAAAGTTATGTAGTAAAAGATACGATACAAATGATCTAAAAACAAGTTATTTGAACTCCTGAAAGCGTTAAAATCTTGTTTTGAATCGAAAAACTTACTTTCTTAGTGTTTGTGAAATTTGGTGAAAAGTTATATAGTAAAAGATACGATACAGTTGATCTAAAAACACGTTATTTGAACTCTTTAAAGCGTTAAAATCTTGTTTTGAATCGAAAAATAAACTTTCTTATTGTTTGTGAAATTTGGTGAAATGTTATGTAGTAAAAGATACGATACAAATGATCTAAAAACAAGTTATTTGAACTCCTCAAAGCGTTAAAATCTTGTTTTGAATCGAAAAACAAACTTACTAGTGTTTGTGAAATTTGGTGAAAAATTATGTACTTTAGATACGATACAAATGATCCAAAAACACGTTATTTGAACTCCTGAAAGCGTTAAAATCTTGTTTTGAATCGAAAAACTTACTTTCTTAGTGTTTGTGAAATTTGGTGAAAAGTTATGTAGTAAACGATACGATACAAATGATCTAAAAACACGTTATTTGAACTCCACAAAGCGTTAAAATCTTGTTTTGAATCGAAAAACAAACTTTCTTAGTGTTTGTGAAATTTGGTGAAAAGTTATGTAGTAAAAGATACGATGCAAATGATGTGAAAACAAGTTATTTGAACACCTCAAAGCGTTAAAATCTTGTTTTGAATCGAAAAACAAACTTTCTTAGTGTTTGTGAAATTTGGTGAAAAGTTATGTACTAAAAGATACGATACAAATGATCTAAAAACACGTTATTTGAACTCCTCAAAGCATTAAAAGTTTGTTTTGAATCGAAAAACAAACTTTCATAGTGTTTGTAAAATTTGGTGAAAAGTAATGTACTAAAAGATACGATACAAATGATCTAAAAACACGTTATTTGAACTCCTCAAAGCGTTAAAAGCTTGTTTTGAATCGAAAAACTAACTTTCTTAGTGTTTGTGAAATTTTGTGAAAAGTTATGTAGTAAAAGATACGATACAAATGATCTAAAAACACGTTATTTGAGCTCCTCAAAGCGTTAAAAGCTTGTTTTGTATCGAAAAACGAACTTTCTTAGTGTTTGTGAAATTTGATGAAAAGTTATGTACTAAAAGATACGATACAAATGATCTAAAAACACGTTATTTGAACCCCTCAAAGCATTCAAATCTTGTTTTGAATCGAAAAACAAACTTTCTTAGTGTTTGTGAAATTTGGTGAAAAGTTATGTACTAAAAGATACGATACAAATGATCTAAAAATACGTTATTTGATCTCCTCAAAGCGTTCAAATCTTGTTTTGAATCGAAAAACAAACTTTCTTAGTGTTTGTGAAATTTGGTGAAAAGTGATGTAGTAAAAGATACGATACAAATGATCTAAAAACACGTTATTTGAACTCCTCAAAGCGTTCAAATCTTGTTTTGAATCGAAAAACAAACTATCTTAGTGTTTGGGAAATTTGGCGAAAAGTTATGTACTAAAAGATACGATACAAATGATCTAAAAACACGTTATTTGATCTCCTCAAAGCGTTCAAATCTTGTTTTGAATCGAAAAACAAACTTTCTTAATGTTTGTGAAATTTGGTGAAAAGTTATGTAGTAAAAGATACGATACAAATGATCCAAAAAGAAATTATTTGAACTCCTCAAAGCGTTAAAATCTTGTTTTGAATCGAAAAAAAAACTTTCTTAGTGTTTGTGAAATTTGGTGAAAAGTTATGTAGTAAAAGATACGATACAAATGATCTAAAAACAAGTTATTTGAACTCCTCAAAGCATTAAAATCTTGTTTTGAATCGAAAAACAAACTTTTTTAGTGTTTGTGAAATTTGGTGAAAAGTTATGTAGTAAAAGATACGATACAATTGATCTAAAAACACGTTATTTGAACTCCTTAAAGCGTTCAAATCTTGTTTTGAATTGAAAAACAAACTTTCTTAGTGTTTGTGAAATTTGTTGAAAAGTTATGTAGTAAAAGATACGATACAATTGATCTAAAAACACGTTATTTGAACTCCTGAAAGCGTTAAAATCTTGTGTTGAATCGAAAAACTTACTTTCTTAGTTTTTGTGAAATTTGATGAAAAGTTATGTAGTAAAAGATACGATACAAATGATCCAAAAACAAGTTATTTGAACTCCTCAAATCATTAAAATCTTGTTTTGAATCGAAAAACAAACTTTCTTAGTGTTTGTGAAATTTGGTGAATAGTTATGTTGTAAAAGATACGATACAAATGATCTAAAAACAAGTTATTTGAACTCCTCAAAGCGTTAAAATCTTGTTTTGAATCGAAAAACAAACTTTCTTAGTGTTTGTGAAATTTTGTGAAAAGTTATGTAGTAAAAGATACGATACAATTGATCTAAAAACACGTTATTTGAACTCCTCAAAGCGTTAAAATCTTGTTTTGAATCGAAAAACAAACTTTCTTAGTGTTTGTGAAATTTGGTGAAAAGTTATGTAGTAAAAGATACGATACAAATGATCTAAAAACATGATATTTGAACTCCTCAAAGCGTTAAAATCTTGTTTTGAATCCAAAAACAAACTTTCTTAGTGTTTGTGAAATTTGGTGAAAAGTTGTGTAGTAAAAGATATGATACAATTGATCCAAAAACACGTTATTTGAACTCCTGAAAGCTGTAAAATCTTGTTTTGAATCGAAAAACTTACTTTCTTAGTATTTGTGAAATTTGGTGGAAAGTTATTTTGTAAACGATACGATACAAATGATCTAAAAACACGTTATTTGAACTCCACAAAGCGTTAAAATCTTGTTTTGAATCGAAAAACAAACTTTCTTAGTGTTTGTGAAATTTGGTGAAAAGTTACGTAATAAAAGATATGATGCAAATGATCTAACAACAAGTCATTTGAACACCTCAAAGCGTTAAAATCTTGTTTTGAATCGAAAAAAAAACTTTCTTAGTGTTTGTGCAATTTGATGAAAAGTTATGTACTAAAAGATACCATACAAATGATCTAAAAACACGATATTTGAACTCCTCAAAGCGTTAAAATAATGTTTTGAATCGAAAAACAAACTTTCTTAGCGTTTGTGAAATTTGGTGAAAAATTATGTAGTAAAAGATACGATACAAATGATCCAAAAACAAGTTATTTGAACTCCTCAAAGCTTTAAAATCATGTTTTGAATCGAAAAACAAACTTTCTTAGTGTTTGTGAAATTTGGTGAAAAGTTATGTAGTAAAAGATACGATACAAATGATCTAAAAACAAGTTATTTGAACTCCTGAAAGCGTTAAAATCTTGTTTTGAATCGAAAAACTTACTTTCTTAGTGTTTGTGAAATTTGGTGAAAAGTTATATAGTAAAAGATACGATACAGTTGATCTAAAAACACGTTATTTGAACTCTTTAAAGCGTTAAAATCTTGTTTTGAATCGAAAAATAAACTTTCTTATTGTTTGTGAAATTTGGTGAAATGTTATGTAGTAAAAGATACGATACAAATGATCTAAAAACAAGTTATTTGAACTCCTCAAAGCGTTAAAATCTTGTTTTGAATCGAAAAACAAACTTACTAGTGTTTGTGAAATTTGGTGAAAAATTATGTACTTTAGATACGATACAAATGATCCAAAAACACGTTATTTGAACTCCTGAAAGCGTTAAAATCTTGTTTTGAATCGAAAAACTTACTTTCTTAGTGTTTGTGAAATTTGGTGAAAAGTTATGTAGTAAACGATACGATACAAATGATCTAAAAACACGTTATTTGAACTCCACAAAGCGTTAAAATCTTGTTTTGAATCGAAAAACAAACTTTCTTAGTGTTTGTGAAATTTGGTGAAAAGTTATGTAGTAAAAGATACGATGCAAATGATGTGAAAACAAGTTATTTGAACACCTCAAAGCGTTAAAATCTTGTTTTGAATCGAAAAACAAACTTTCTTAGTGTTTGTGAAATTTGGTGAAAAGTTATGTACTAAAAGATACGATACAAATGATCTAAAAACACGTTATTTGAACTCCTCAAAGCATTAAAAGTTTGTTTTGAATCGAAAAACAAACTTTCATAGTGTTTGTAAAATTTGGTGAAAAGTAATGTACTAAAAGATACGATACAAATGATCTAAAAACACGTTATTTGAACTCCTCAAAGCGTTAAAAGCTTGTTTTGAATCGAAAAACTAACTTTCTTAGTGTTTGTGAAATTTTGTGAAAAGTTATGTAGTAAAAGATACGATACAAATGATCTAAAAACACGTTATTTGAGCTCCTCAAAGCGTTAAAAGCTTGTTTTGTATCGAAAAACGAACTTTCTTAGTGTTTGTGAAATTTGATGAAAAGTTATGTACTAAAAGATACGATACAAATGATCTAAAAACACGTTATTTGAACCCCTCAAAGCATTCAAATCTTGTTTTGAATCGAAAAACAAACTTTCTTAGTGTTTGTGAAATTTGGTGAAAAGTTATGTACTAAAAGATACGATACAAATGATCTAAAAATACGTTATTTGATCTCCTCAAAGCGTTCAAATCTTGTTTTGAATCGAAAAACAAACTTTCTTAGTGTTTGTGAAATTTGGTGAAAAGTGATGTAGTAAAAGATACGATACAAATGATCTAAAAACACGTTATTTGAACTCCTCAAAGCGTTTAAATCTTGTTTTGAATCGAAAAACAAACTATCTTAGTGTTTGGGAAATTTGGCGAAAAGTTATGTACTAAAAGATACGATACAAATGATCTAAAAACACGTTATTTGATCTCCTCAAAGCGTTCAAATCTTGTTTTGAATCGAAAAACAAACTTTCTTAATGTTTGTGAAATTTGGTGAAAAGTTATGTAGTAAAAGATACGATACAAATGATCCAAAAAGAAATTATTTGAACTCCTCAAAGCGTTAAAATCTTGTTTTGAATCGAAAAAAAAACTTTCTTAGTGTTTGTGAAATTTGGTGAAAAGTTATGTAGTAAAAGATACGATACAAATGATCTAAAAACAAGTTATTTGAACTCCTCAAAGCATTAAAATCTTGTTTTGAATCGAAAAACAAACTTTTTTAGTGTTTGTGAAATTTGGTGAAAAGTTATGTAGTAAAAGATACGATACAATTGATCTAAAAACACGTTATTTGAACTCCTTAAAGCGTTCAAATCTTGTTTTGAATTGAAAAACAAACTTTCTTAGTGTTTGTGAAATTTGTTGAAAAGTTATGTAGTAAAAGATACGATACAATTGATCTAAAAACACGTTATTTGAACTCCTGAAAGCGTTAAAATCTTGTGTTGAATCGAAAAACTTACTTTCTTAGTTTTTGTGAAATTTGATGAAAAGTTATGTAGTAAAAGATACGATACAAATGATCCAAAAACAAGTTATTTGAACTCCTCAAATCATTAAAATCTTGTTTTGAATCGAAAAACAAACTTTCTTAGTGTTTGTGAAATTTGGTGAATAGTTATGTTGTAAAAGATACGATACAAATGATCTAAAAACAAGTTATTTGAACTCCTCAAAGCGTTAAAATCTTGTTTTGAATCGAAAAACAAACTTTCTTAGTGTTTGTGAAATTTTGTGAAAAGTTATGTAGTAAAAGATACGATACAATTGATCTAAAAACACGTTATTTGAACTCCTCAAAGCGTTAAAATCTTGTTTTGAATCGAAAAACAAACTTTCTTAGTGTTTGTGAAATTTGGTGAAAAGTTATGTAGTAAAAGATACGATACAAATGATCTAAAAACATGATATTTGAACTCCTCAAAGCGTTAAAATCTTGTTTTGAATCCAAAAACAAACTTTCTTAGTGTTTGTGAAATTTGGTGAAAAGTTGTGTAGTAAAAGATATGATACAATTGATCCAAAAACACGTTATTTGAACTCCTGAAAGCTGTAAAATCTTGTTTTGAATCGAAAAACTTACTTTCTTAGTATTTGTGAAATTTGGTGAAAAGTTATGTTGTAAACGATACGATACAAATGATCTAAAAACACGTTATTTGAACTCCACAAAGCGTTAAAATCTTGTTTTGAATCGAAAAACAAACTTTCTTAGTGTTTGTGAAATTTGGTGAAAAGTTACGTAGTAAAAGATATGATGCAAATGATCTAACAACAAGTCATTTGAACACCTCAAAGCGTTAAAATCTTGTTTTGAATCGAAAAAAAAACTTTCTTAGTGTTTGTGCAATTTGATGAAAAGTTATGTACTAAAAGATACGATACAAATGATCTAAAAACACGATATTTGAACTCCTCAAAGCGTTAAAATAATGTTTTGAATCGAAAAACAAACTTTCTTAGCGTTTGTGAAATTTGGTGAAAAATTATGTAGTAAAAGATACGATACAAATGATCCAAAAACAAGTTATTTGAACTCCTCAAAGCGTTAAAATCATGTTTTGAATCGAAAAACAAACTTTCTTAGTGTTTGTGAAATTTGGTGAAAAGTTACGTAGTAAAAGATACGATACAAATGATCTAAAAACAAGTTATTTGAACTCCTCAAAGCGTTACAATCTTGTTTTGAATCGAAAAACAAACTTTTTTAGTGTTTGTGAAATTTGGTGAAAAGTTATATAGTAAAAGATACGATACAGTTGATCTAAAAACACGTTATTTGAACTCTTTAAAGCGTTAAAATCTTGTTTTGAATCGAAAAATAAACTTTCTTATTGTTTGTGAAATTTGGTGAAATGTTATGTAGTAAAAGATACGATACAAATGATCTAAAAACAAGTTATTTGAACTCCTCAAAGCGTTAAAATCTTGTTTTGAATCGAAAAACAAACTTACTAGTGTTTGTGAAATTTGGTGAAAAATTATGTACTTTAGATACGATACAAATGATCCAAAAACACGTTATTAGAACTCCTGAAAGCGTTAAAATCTTGTTTTGAATCGAAAAACTTACTTTCTTAGTGTTTGTGAAATTTGGTGAAAAGTTATGTAGTAAACGATACGATACAAATGATCTAAAAACACGTTATTTGAACTCCACAAAGCGTTAAAATCTTGTTTTGAATCGAAAAACAAACTTTCTTAGTGTTTGTGAAATTTGGTGAAAAGTTATGTAGTAAAAGATACGATGCAAATGATGTGAAAACAAGTTATTTGAACACCTCAAAGCGTTAAAATCTTGTTTTGAATCGAAAAACAAACTTTCTTAGTGTTTGTGAAATTTGGTGAAAAGTTATGTACTAAAAGATACGATAGAAATGATCTAAAAACACGATATTTGAACTCCTCAAAGCATTAAAATCTTGTTTTGAATCGAAAAACTTACTTTCTTAGTGTTTGTGAAATTTGGTGAAAAATTATGTAGTAAACGATACGATACAAATGATCTAAAAACACGTGATTTGAACTCCACAAAGCGTTAAAATCTTGTTTTGAATCGAAAAACAAACTTTCTTAGTGTTTGTGAAATTTGGTGAAAAATTATGTACTAAAAGATACGATACGAATGATCCAAAAACACGTTATTTGAACTCCTGAAAGCGTTAAAATCTTGTTTTGAATCGAAAAACTTACTTTCTTAGTGTTTGTGAAATTTGGTGAAAAGTTATGTAGTAAACGATACGATACAAATGATCTAAAAACACGTTATTTGAACTCCACAAAGCGTTAAAATCTTGTTTTGAATCGAAAAACAAACTTTCTTAGTGTTTGTGAAATTTGGTGAAAAGTTATGTAGTAAAAGATATGATACGAATGATCTAAAAACAAGTTATTTGAACAACTCAAAGCGTTAAAATCTTGTTTTGAATCGAAAAACAAACTTTCTTAGTGTTTGTGAAATTTGGTGAAAAGTTATGTACTAAAAGATACGATACAAATGATCTAAAAACACGATATTTGAACTCCTCAAAGCGTTAAAATCATGTTTTGAATCGAAAAACAAACATTCTTAGCGTTTGTGAAATTTGGTGAAAAGTTATGTAGTAAAAGATACGATTCAATTGATCTAAAAACACGTTATTTGAACTCCTGAAAGCGTTAAAATCTTGTTTTGAATCGAAAAACTTACTTTCTTTGTTTTTGTGAAATTTGGTGAAAAGTTATGTAGTAAAAGATACGATACAAATGATCCAAAAACAAGTTATTTGAACTCCTCAAATTGTTAAAATCTTGTTTTGAATCGAAAAACAAACTTTCTTAGTGTTTGTGAAATTTGGTGAATAATTATGTTGTAAAAGATACGATACAAATGATCTAAAAACAAGTTATTTGAACTCCACAAAGCGTTAAAATCTTGTTTTGAATCGAAAAACAAACTTTCTTAGTGTTTGTGAAATTTTGTGAAAAGTTATGTAGTAAAAGATATGATACGAATGATCTAAAACAAGTTATTTGAACACCTCAAAGCGTTAAAATCTTGTTTTGAATCGAAAAACAAACTTTCTTAGTGTTTGTGAAATTTGGTGAAAAGTTATGTACTAAAAGATACGATACAAATGATGTAAACACACGATATTTGAACTCCTCAAAGCGTTAAAATCATGTTTTGAATCGAAAAACAAACTTTCTTAGCATTTGTGAAATTTGGTGAAAAGTTATGTAGTAAAAGATACGATACAAATGATCCAAAAACAAGTTATTTGAACTCCGCAAAGCGTTAAAATCTTGTTTTGAATCGAAAACAAACTTTCTTAGTGTTTGTGAAATTTGGTGAAAAGTTATGTAGTAAAAGATACGATACAAATGATCTAAAAACAAGTTATTTGAACTCCTCAAAGCATTAAAATCTTGTTTTGAATCGAAAAACTTACTTTCTTAGTGTTTGTGAAATTTGGTGAAAATTTATGTAGTAAACGATACGATACAAATGATCTAAAAACACGTAATTTGAACTCCACACAAAGCGTTAAAATCTTGTTTTGAATCGAAAAACAAACATTCTTAGCGTTTGTGAAATTTGGTGAAAAGTTATGTAGTAAAAGATACGATACAATTGATCTAAAAACATGTTATTTGAACTCCTGAAAGCGTTAAAATCTTGTTTTGAATAGAAAAACTTACTTTCTTAGTTTTTGTGAAATTTGGTGAAAAGTTATGTAGTAAAAGATATGATACAAATGATCCAAAAACAGGTTATTTGAACTCCTCAAATCGTTAAAATCTTGTTTTGAATCGAAAAACAAACTTTCTAAGTGTTTGTGAAATTTGGTGAATAGTTATGTTGTAAAAGATACGATACAAATGATCTAAAAACAAGTTATTTGAACTCCACAAGGCGTTAAAATATTGTTTTGAATCGAAAAACAAACTTTCTTAGTGTTTGTGAAATTTGGTGAAAAGTTATGTAGTAAAAGATATGATACGAATGATCTAAAAACAAGTTATTTGAACACCTCAAAGCGTTAAAATCTTGTTTGGAATCGAAAAACAAACTTTCTTAGTGTTTGTGAAATTTGGTGAAAAGTTATGTACTAAAAGATACGATACAAATGATCTAAAACACGATATTTGAACTCCTCAAAGCGTTAAAATCATGTTTTGAATCGAAAAACAAACATTCTTAGCGTTTGTGAAATTTGGTGAAAAGTTATGTAGTAAAAGATACGATACAAATGATCCAAAAACAAATTATTTGAACTCCTCAAAGCGTTAAAATCTTGTTTTGAATAGAAAAACAAACTTTCTTAGTGTTTGTGAAATTTGGTGAAAAGTTATGTAGTAAAATATACGATACAAATGATCTAAAAACAAGTTATTTGAACTCCTCAAAGAATTAAAATCTTGTTTTGAATCGAAAAACAAACTTTTTTAGTGTTTGTGAAATTTGGTGAAAAGTTATGTAGTAAAAGATACGATACAATTGATCTAAAAACACGTTATTTGAACTCCTTAAAGCGTTCAAATCTTGTTTTGAATCGAAAAACAAACTTTCTTAGTGTTTGTGAAATTTGATGAAAAGTTATGTAGTAAAAGATACGATACAATTGATCTAAAAACACGTTATTTGAACTCCTGAAAGCGTTAAAATCTTGTTTTGAATCGAAAAACTTACTTTCTTAGTGTTTGTGAAATTTGGTGAAAAGTTATGTAGTAAAAGATACGATACAAATGATCCAAAAACAAGTTATTTGAACTCCTCAAATCGTTAAAAAATCTTGTTTTGAATAGAAAAACAAACTTTCTTAGTGTTTGTGAAATTTGGTGAATAGTTATGTAGTAAAAGATACGATACAAATGATCTAAAAACAAGTTATTTGAACTCCTCAAAACATTAAAATCTTGTTTTGAATCGAAAAACAAACTTTCTTAGTGTTTGTGAAATTTGGTGAAAAATTTTGTACTAAAAGATACGATACAAATGATCCAAAAACACGTTATTTGAACTCCTGAAAGCGTTAAAATCTTGTTTTGAATCTAAAAACTTACTTTCTTAGTGTTTGTGAAATTTGGTGAAAAGTTATGTAGTAAACGATACGATACAAATGATCTAAAAACAAGTTATTTGAACTCCACAAAGCGTTAAAATCTTGTTTTGAATCGAAAAACAAACTTTCTTAGTGTTTGTGAAATTTGGTGAAAAGTTATGTAGTAAAAGATACGATACAAATAATCTAAAAACACGTTATTTGAACTCCTGAAAGCGTTAAAATCTTGTTTTGTATCGAAAAAAAAAACTTTCTTAGTGTTTGTGAAATTTGGTGAAAAGTTATGTAGTAAAAAATACGAAACAAATGATCTAAAAACACGTTATTTGATCTCCTCAAAGCGTTCAAATCTTGTTTTGAATCGAAAAATAAACTTTCTTGGTGTTTGTGAAATTTGGTGAAAAGTTATGTACTAAAAGATACGATACAAATGATCTAAAAACACGTTATTTGAACTCCTCAAAGCATTAAAAGTTTGTTTTGAATCGAAAAACAAACTTTCATAGTGTTTGTAAAATTTGGTGAAAAGTAATGTACTAAAAGATACGATACAAATGATCTAAAAACACGTTATTTGAACTCCTCAAAGCGTTAAAAGCTTGTTTTGAATCGAAAAACTAACTTTCTTAGTGTTTGTGAAATTTGGTGAAAAGTTATGTAGTAAAAGATACGATACAAATGATCTAAAAACACGTTATTTGAGCTCCTCAAAGCGTTAAAAGCTTGTTTTGTATCGAAAAACAAACTTTCTTAGTGTTTGTGAAATTTGATGAAAAGTTATGTACTAAAAGATACGATACAAATGATCTAAAAACACGTTATTTGAACTCCTCAAAGCATTCAAATCTTGTTTTGAATCGAAAAACAAACTTTCTTAGTGTTTGTGAAATTTGGTGAAAAGTTATGTACTAAAAGATACGATACAAATGATCTAAAAACACGTTATTTGAACTACTCAAAGAGTTAAAATCTTGTTTTGAATCGAAAAACAAACTTTCTTAGTGTTTGTGAAATTTGGTGAAAAGTTGTGTAGTAAAAAATACGAAACAAATGATCTAAAAACACGTTATTTGATCTCCTCAAAGCATTAAAAGTTTGTTTTGAATCGAAAAACAAACTTTCATAGTGTTTGTAAAATTTGGTGAAAAGTAATGTACTAAAAGATACGATACAAATGATCTAAAAACACGTTATTTGAACTCCTCAAAGCGTTAAAAGCTTGTTTTGAATCGAAAAACTAACTTTCTTAGTGTTTGTGAAATTTGGTGAAAAGTTATGTAGTAAAAGATACGATACAAATGATCTAAAAACACGTTATTTGAGCTCCTCAAAGCGTTAAAAGCTTGTTTTGTATCGAAAAACAGACTTTCTTAGTGTTTGTGAAATTTGATGAAAAGTTATTTACTAAAAGATACGATACAAATGATCTAAAAACACGTTATTTGAACTACTCAAAGAGTTAAAATCTTGTTTTGAATCGAAAAACAAACTTTCTTAGTGTTTGTGAAATTTGGTGAAAAGTTATGTAGTAAAAAATACGAAACAAATGATCTAAAAACACGTTATTTGATCTCCTCAAAGCGTTCAAATCTTGTTTTGAATCGAAAAACAAACTTTCTTGGTGTTTGTTAAATTTGGTGAAAAGTTATGTAGTAAAAGATATGATACGAATGATCTAAAAACACGTTATTTGAACTACTCAAAGAGTTAAAATCTTGTTTAGAATCGAAAAACAAACTTTCTTAGTGTTTGTGAAATTTGGTGAAAAGTTATGTACTAAAAGATACGATACAAATGATCTAAAAACACGTTATTTGATCTCCTCAAAGCGTTCAAATCTTGTTTTGAATCGAAAAATAAACTTTCTTGGTGTTTGTGAAATTTGGTGAAAAGTTATGTACTAAAAGATACGATACAAATGATCTAAAAACACGTTATTTGAACTCCTCAAAGCATTAAAAGTTTGTTTTGAATCGAAAAACAAACTTTCATAGTGTTTGTAAAATTTGGTGAAAAGTAATGTACTAAAAGATACGATACAAATGATCTAAAAACACGTTATTTGTACTCCTCAAAGCGTTAAAAGCTTGTTTTGAATCGAAAAACTTACTTTCTTAGTGTTTGTGAAATTTGGTGAAAAGTTATGTAGTAAAAGATACGATACAAATGATCTAAAAACACGTTATTTGAGCTCCTCAAAGCGTTAAAAGCTTGTTTTGTATCGAAAAACAAACTTTCTTAGTGTTTGTGAAATTTGATGAAAAGTTATGTACTAAAAGATACGATACAAATGATCTAAAAACACGTTATTTGAACTCCTCAAAGCATTCAAATCTTGTTTTGAATCGAAAAACAAACTTTCTTAGTGTTTGTGAAATTTGGTGAAAAGTTATGTACTAAAAGATACGATACAAATGATCTAAAAATACGTTATTTGATCTCCTCAAAGCGTTCAAATCTTGTTTTGAATCGAAAAACAAACTTTCTTAGTGTTTGTGAAATTTGGTGAAAAGTGATGTAGTAAAAGATACGATACAAATGATCTAAAAACACGTTATTTGAACTCCTCAAAGCGTTCAAATCTTGTTTTGAATCGAAAAACAAACTATCTTAGTGTTTGTGAAATTTGGCGAAAAGTTATGTACTAAAAGATACGATACAAATGATCTAAAAACACGTTATTTGATCTCCTCAAAGCGTTCAAATCTTGTTTTGAATCGAAAAACAAACTTTCTTAATGTTGGTGAAATTTGGTGAAAAGTTATGTAGTAAAAGATACGATACAAATGATCCAAAAAGAAATTATTTGAACTCCTCAAAGCGTTAAAATCTTGTTTTGAATCGAAAAAAAAACTTTCTTAATGTTTGTGAAATTTGGTGAAAAGTTATGTAGTAAAAGATACGATACAAATGATCTAAAAACAAGTTATTTGAACTCCTCAAAGCATTAAAATCTTGTTTTGAATCGAAAAACAAACTTTTTTAGTGTTTGTGAAATTTGGTGAGAAGTTATGTAGTAAAAGATACGATACAATTGATCTAAAAACACGTTATTTGAACTCCTTAAAGCGTTCAAATCTTGTTTTGAATTGAAAAACAAACTTTCTTAGTGTTTGTGAAATTTGTTGAAAAGTTATGTAGTAAAAGATACGATACAATTGATCTAAAAACACGTTATTTGAACTCCTGAAAGCGTTAAAATCTTGTGTTGAATCGAAAAACTTACTTTCTTAGTTTTTGTGAAATTTGGTGAAAAGTTATGTAGTAAAAGATACGATACAAATGATCCAAAAACAAGTTTTTTGAACTCCTCAAATCATTAAAATCTTGTTTTGAATCGAAAAACAAACTTTCTTAGTGTTTGTGAAATTTTGTGAAAAGTTATGTAGTAAAAGATACGATACAATTGATCTAAAAACACGTTATTTGAACTCCTCAAAGCGTTAAAATCTTGTTTTGAATCGAAAAACAAACTTTCTTAGTGTTTGTGAAATTTGGTGAAAAGTTATGTAGTAAAAGATACGATACAAATGATCTAAAAACACGATATTTGAACTCCTCAAAGCGTTAAAATCTTGTTTTGAATCGAAAAACAAACTTTCTTAGTGTTTGTGAAATTTGGTGAAAAGTTGTGTAGTAAAAGATATGATACAATTGATCCAAAAACACGTTATTTGAACTCCTGAAAGCTGTAAAATCTTGTTTTGAATCGAAAAACTTACTTTCTTAGTATTTGTGAAATTTGGTGAAAAGTTATGTTGTAAACGATACAATACAAATGATCTAAAAACACGTTATTTGAACTCCACAAAGCGTTAAAATGTTTTGAATCGAAAAACAAACTTTCTTAGTGTTTGTGAAATTTGGTGAAAAGTTACGTAGTAAAAGATATGATGCAAATGATCTAACAACAAGTCATTTGAACACCTCAAAGCGTTAAAATCTTGTTTTGAATCGAAAAAAAAACTTTCTTAGTGTTTGTGCAATTTGATGAAAAGTTATGTACTAAAAGATACGATACAAATGATCTAAAAACACGATATTTGAACTCCTCAAAGCGTTAAAATAATGTTTTGAATCGAAAAACAAACTTTCTTAGCGTTTGTGAAATTTGGTGAAAAATTATGTAGTAAAAGATACGATACAAATGATCCAAAAACAAGTTATTTGAACTCCTCAAAGCTTTAAAATCATGTTTTGAATCGAAAAACAAACTTTCTTAGTGTTTGTGAAATTTGGTGAAAAGTTATGTAGTAAAAGATACGATACAAATGATCTAAAAACAAGTTATTTGAACTCCTGAAAGCGTTAAAATCTTGTTTTGAATCGAAAAACTTACTTTCTTAGTGTTTGTGAAATTTGGTGAAAAGTTATATAGTAAAAGATACGATACAGTTGATCTAAAAACACGTTATTTGAACTCTTTAAAGCGTTAAAACCTTGTTTTGAATCGAAAAATAAACTTTCTTATTGTTTGTGAAATTTGGTGAAATGTTATGTAGTAAAAGATACGATACAAATGATCTAAAAACAAGTTATTTGAACTCCTCAAAGCGTTAAAATCTTGTTTTGAATCGAAAAACAAACTTACTAGTGTTTGTGAAATTTGGTGAAAAATTATGTACTTTAGATACGATACAAATGATCCAAAAACACGTTATTTGAACTCCTGAAAGCGTTAAAATCTTGTTTTGAATCGAAAAACTTACTTTCTTAGTGTTTGTGAAATTTGGTGAAAAGTTATGTAGTAAACGATACGATACAAATGATCTAAAAACACGTTATTTGAACTCCACAAAGCGTTCAAATCTTGTTTTGAATCGAAAAACAAACTTTCTTAGTGTTTGTGAAATTTGGTGAAAAGTTATGTAGTAAAAGATACGATACAAATGATCTCAAAACACGTTATTTGAACTCCACAAAGCGCTAAAATCTAGTTTTGAATCGAAAAACAAACTTTATTAGTGTTTGTGAAATTTGGTGAAAAGTTATGTAGTAAAAGATACGATACAAATGATCTCAAAACACGTTATTTGAACTCCACAAAGCGTTAAAATCTTGTTTTGAATCGAAAAACAAACTTTCTTAGTGTTTATGAAATTTGGTGGAAATTTATGTAGTAAAAGATACGATACAAATGATCTCAAAACACGTTATTTGAACTCCACAAAGCGCTAAAATCTAGTTTTGAATCGAAAAACGAACTTTCTTAGTGTTTGTGAAATTTGGTGAAAAGTTATGTAGTAAAAGATACGATGCAAATGATGTGAAAACAAGTTATTTGAACACCTCAAAGCGTTAAAATCTTGTTTTGAATCGAAAAACAAACTTTCTTAGTGTTTGTGAAATTTGGTGAAAAGTTATGTACTAAAAGATACGATACAAATGATCTAAAAACACGATATTTGAACTCCTCAAAGCATTAAAATCTTGTTTTGAATCGAAAAACTTACTTTCTTAGTGTTTGTGAAATTTGGTGAAAAGTTATGTAGTAAACGATACGATACAAATGATCTAAAAACACGTGATTTGAACTCCACAAAGCGTTAAAATCTTGTTTTGAATCGAAAAACAAACTTTCTTAGTGTTTGTGAAATTTGGTGAAAAATTATGTACTAAAAGATACAATACGAATGATCCAAAAACACGTTATTTGAACTCCTGAAAGCGTTAAAATCTTGTTTTGAATCGAAAAACTTACTTTCTTAGTGTTTGTGAAATTTGGTGAAAAGTTATGTAGTAAACGATACGATACAAATGATCTAAAAACACGTTATTTGAACTCCACAAAGCGTTAAAATCTTGTTTTGAATCGAAAAACAAACTTTCTTAGTGTTTGTGAAATTTGGTGAAAAGTTATGTAGTAAAAGATACGATGCAAATAATGTAAAAACAAGTTATTTGAACACCTCAAACCGTTAAAATCTTGTTTTGAATCGAAAAACAAACTTTCTTAGTGTTTGTGAAATTTGGTGAAAAGTTATGTACTAAAAGATACGATACAAATGATCTAAAAACACGATATTTGAACTCCTCAAAGCATTAAAATCTTGTTTTGAATCGAAAAACTTACTTTCTTAGTGTTTGTGAAATTTGGTGAAAAGTTATGTAGTAAACGATACGATACAAATGATCTAAAAACACGTGATTTGAACTCCACAAAGCGTTAAAATCTTGTTTTGAATCGAAAAACAAACTTTCTTAGTGTTTGTGAAATTTGGTGAAAAATTATGTACTAAAAGATACGATACGAATGATCCAAAAACACGTTATTTGAACTCCTGAAAGCGTTAAAATCTTGTTTTGAATCGAAAAACTTACTTTCTTAGTGTTTGTGAAATTTGGTGAAAAGTTATGTAGTAAAAGATACGATACAAATGATCCAAAAAGAAATTATTTGAACTCCTCAAAGCGTTCAAATCTTGTTTTGAATCGAAAAAAAAACTTTCTTAGTGTTTGTGAAATTTGGTGAAAAGTTATGTAGTAAAAGATACGATACAAATGATCTAAAAACAAGTTATTTGAACTCCTCAAAGCATTAAAATCTTGTTTTGAATCGAAAAACAAACTTTTTTAGTGTTTGTGAAATTTGGTGAGAAGTTATGTAGTAAAAGATACGATACAATTGATCTAAAAACACGTTATTTGAACTCCTTAAAGCGTTCAAATCTTGTTTTGAATTGAAAAACAAACTTTCTTAGTGTTTGTGAAATTTGTTGAAAAGTTATGTAGTAAAAGATACGATACAATTGATCTAAAAACACGTTATTTGAACTCCTGAAAGCGTTAAAATCTTGTGTTGAATCGAAAAACTTACTTTCTTAGTTTTTGTGAAATTTGGTGAAAAGTTATGTAGTAAAAGATACGATACAAATGATCCAAAAACAAGTTTTTTGAACTCCTCAAATGATTAAAATCTTGTTTTGAATCGAAAAACAAACTTTCTTAGTGTTTGTGAAATTTTGTGAAAAGTTATGTAGTAAAAGATACGATACAATTGATCTAAAAACACGTTATTTGAACTCCTCAAAGCGTTAAAATCTTGTTTTGAATCGAAAAACAAACTTTCTTAGTGTTTGTGAAATTTGGTGAAAAGTTATGTAGTAAAAGATACGATACAAATGATCTAAAAACACGATATTTGAACTCCTCAAAGCGTTAAAATCTTGTTTTGAATCGAAAAACAAACTTTCTTAGTGTTTGTGAAATTTGGTGAAAAGTTGTGTAGTAAAAGATATGATACAATTGATCCAAAAACACGTTATTTGAACTCCTGAAAGCTGTAAAATCTTGTTTTGAATCGAAAAACTTACTTTCTTAGTATTTGTGAAATTTGGTGGAAAGTTATTTTGTAAACGATACGATACAAATGATCTAAAAACACGTTATTTGAACTCCACAAAGCGTTAAAATCTTGTTTTGAATCGAAAAACAAACTTTCTTAGTGTTTGTGAAATTTGGTGAAAAGTTACGTAATAAAAGATATGATGCAAATGATCTAACAACAAGTCATTTGAACACCTCAAAGCGTTAAAATCTTGTTTTGAATCGAAAAAAAAACTTTCTTAGTGTTTGTGCAATTTGATGAAAAGTTATGTACTAAAAGATACCATACAAATGATCTAAAAACACGATATTTGAACTCCTCAAAGCGTTAAAATAATGTTTTGAATCGAAAAACAAACTTTCTTAGCGTTTGTGAAATTTGGTGAAAAATTATGTAGTAAAAGATACGATACAAATGATCCAAAAACAAGTTATTTGAACTCCTCAAAGCTTTAAAATCATGTTTTGAATCGAAAAACAAACTTTCTTAGTGTTTGTGAAATTTGGTGAAAAGTTATGTAGTAAAAGATACGATACAAATGATCTAAAAACAAGTTATTTGAACTCCTGAAAGCGTTAAAATCTTGTTTTGAATCGAAAAACTTACTTTCTTAGTGTTTGTGAAATTTGGTGAAAAGTTATATAGTAAAAGATACGATACAGTTGATCTAAAAACACGTTATTTGAACTCTTTAAAGCGTTAAAATCTTGTTTTGAATCGAAAAATAAACTTTCTTATTGTTTGTGAAATTTGGTGAAATGTTATGTAGTAAAAGATACGATACAAATGATCTAAAAACAAGTTATTTGAACTCCTCAAAGCGTTAAAATCTTGTTTTGAATCGAAAAACAAACTTACTAGTGTTTGTGAAATTTGGTGAAAAATTATGTACTTTAGATACGATACAAATGATCCAAAAACACGTTATTTGAACTCCTGAAAGCGTTAAAATCTTGTTTTGAATCGAAAAACTTACTTTCTTAGTGTTTGTGAAATTTGGTGAAAAGTTATGTAGTAAACGATACGATACAAATGATCTAAAAACACGTTATTTGAACTCCACAAAGCGTTAAAATCTTGTTTTGAATCGAAAAACAAACTTTCTTAGTGTTTGTGAAATTTGGTGAAAAGTTATGTAGTAAAAGATACGATGCAAATGATGTGAAAACAAGTTATTTGAACACCTCAAAGCGTTAAAATCTTGTTTTGAATCGAAAAACAAACTTTCTTAGTGTTTGTGAAATTTGGTGAAAAGTTATGTACTAAAAGATACGATACAAATGATCTAAAAACACGATATTTGAACTCCTCAAAGCATTAAAATCTTGTTTTGAATCGAAAAACTTACTTTCTTAGTGTTTGTGAAATTTGGTGAAAAGTTATGTAGTAAACGATACGATACAAATGATCTAAAAACACGTGATTTGAACTCCACAAAGCGTTAAAATCTTGTTTTGAATCGAAAAACAAACTTTCTTAGTGTTTGTGAAATTTGGTGAAAAATTATGTACTAAAAGATACGATACGAATGATCCAAAAACACGTTATTTGAACTCCTGAAAGCGTTAAAATCTTGTTTTGAATCGAAAAACTTACTTTCTTAGTGTTTGTGAAATTTGGTGAAAAGTTATGTAGTAAACGATACGATACAAATGATCTAAAAACACGTTATTTGAACTCCACAAAGCGTTAAAATCTTGTTTTGAATCGAAAAACAAACTTTCTTAGTGTTTGTGAAATTTGGTGAAAAGTTATGTAGTAAAAGATACGATGCAAATGATGTGAAAACAAGTTATTTGAACACCTCAAAGCGTTAAAATCTTGTTTTGAATCGAAAAACAAACTTTCTTAGTGTTTGTGAAATTTGGTGAAAAGTTATGTACTAAAAGATACGATACAAATGATCTAAAAACACGATATTTGAACTCCTCAAAGCATTAAAATCTTGTTTTGAATCGAAAAACTTACTTTCTTAGTGTTTGTGAAATTTGGTGAAAAGTTATGTAGTAAACGATACGATACAAATGATCTAAAAACACGTGATTTGAACTCCACAAAGCGTTAAATTCTTGTTTTGAATCGAAAAACAAACTTTCTTAGTGTTTGTGAAATTTGGTGAAAAATTATGTACTAAAAGATACGATACGAATGATCCAAAAACACGTTATTTGAACTCCTGAAAGCGTTAAAATCTTGTTTTGAATCGAAAAACTTACTTTCTTAGTGTTTGTGAAATTTGGTGAAAAGTTATGTAGTAAAAGATACGATACAAATGATCCAAAAAGAAATTATTTGAACTCCTCAAAGCGTTAAAATCTTGTTTTGAATCGAAAAAAAAACTTTCTTAGTGTTTGTGAAATTTGGTGAAAAGTTATGTAGTAAAAGATACGATACAAATGATCTAAAAACAAGTTATTTGAACTCCTCAAAGCATTAAAATCTTGTTTTGAATCGAAAAACAAACTTTTTTAGTGTTTGTGAAATTTGGTGAGAAGTTATGTAGTAAAAGATACGATACAATTGATCTAAAAACACGTTATTTGAACTCCTTAAAGCGTTCAAATCTTGTTTTGAATTGAAAAACAAACTTTCTTAGTGTTTGTGAAATTTGTTGAAAAGTTATGTAGTAAAAGATACGATACAATTGATCTAAAAACACGTTATTTGAACTCCTGAAAGCGTTAAAATCTTGTGTTGAATCGAAAAAGTTACTTTCTTAGTTTTTGTGAAATTTGGTGAAAAGTTATGTAGTAAAAGATACGATACAAATGATCCAAAAACAAGTTTTTTGAACTCCTCAAATCATTAAAATCTTGTTTTGAATCGAAAAACAAACTTTCTTAGTGTTTGTGAAATTTTGTGAAAAGTTATGTAGTAAAAGATACGATACAATTGATCTAAAAACACGTTATTTGAACTCCTCAAAGCGTTAAAATCTTGTTTTGAATCGAAAAAAAAACTTTCTTAGTGTTTGTGAAATTTGGTGAAAAGTTATGTAGTAAAAGATACGATACAAATGATCTAAAAACAAGTTATTTGAACTCCTCAAAGCATTAAAATCTTGTTTTGAATCGAAAAACAAACTTTTTTAGTGTTTGTGAAATTTGGTGAGAAGTTATGTAGTAAAAGATACGATACAATTGATCTAAAAACACGTTATTTGAACTCCTTAAAGCGTTCAAATCTTGTTTTGAATTGAAAAACAAACTTTCTTAGTGTTTGTGAAATTTGTTGAAAAGTTATGTAGTAAAAGATACGATACAATTGATCTAAAAACACGTTATTTGAACTCCTGAAAGCGTTAAAATCTTGTGTTGAATCGAAAAACTTACTTTCTTAGTTTTTGTGAAATTTGGTGAAAAGTTATGTAGTAAAAGATACGATACAAATGATCCAAAAACAAGTTTTTTGAACTCCTCAAATCATTAAAATCTTGTTTTGAATCGAAAAACAAACTTTCTTAGTGTTTGTGAAATTTTGTGAAAAGTTATGTAGTAAAAGATACGATACAATTGATCTAAAAACACGTTATTTGAACTCCTCAAAGCGTTAAAATCTTGTTTTGAATCGAAAAACAAACTTTCTTAGTGTTTGTGAAATTTGGTGAAAAGTTATGTAGTAAAAGATACGATACAAATGATCTAAAAACACGATATTTGAACTCCTCAAAGCGTTAAAATCTTGTTTTGAATCGAAAAACAAACTTTCTTAGTGTTTGTGAAATTTGGTGAAAAGTTGTGTAGTAAAAGATATGATACAATTGATCCAAAAACACGTTATTTGAACTCCTGAAAGCTGTAAAATCTTGTTTTGAATCGAAAAACTTACTTTCTTAGTATTTGTGAAATTTGGTGGAAAGTTATGTTGTAAACGATACGATACAAATGATCTAAAAACACGTTATTTGAACTCCACAAAGCGTTAAAATCTTGTTTTGAATCGAAAAACAAACTTTCTTAGTGTTTGTGAAATTTGGTGAAAAGTTACGTAGTAAAAGATATGATGCAAATGATCTAACAACAAGTCATTTGAACACCTCAAAGCGTTAAAATCTTGTTTTGAATCGAAAAAAAAACTTTCTTAGTGTTTGTGCAATTTGATGAAAAGTTATGTACTAAAAGATACGATACAAATGATCTAAAAACACGATATTTGAACTCCTCAAAGCGTTAAAATAATGTTTTGAATCGAAAAACAAACTTTCTTAGCGTTTGTGAAATTTGGTGAAAAATTATGTAGTAAAAGATACGATACAAATGATCCAAAAACAAGTTATTTGAACTCCTCAAAGCTTTAAAATCATGTTTTGAATCGAAAAACAAACTTTCTTAGTGTTTGTGAAATTTGGTGAAAAGTTATGTAGTAAAAGATACGATACAAATGATCTAAAAACAAGTTATTTGAACTCCTGAAAGCGTTAAAATCTTGTTTTGAATCGAAAAACTTACTTTCTTAGTGTTTGTGAAATTTGGTGAAAAGTTATATAGTAAAAGATACGATACAGTTGATCTAAAAACACGTTATTTGAACTCTTTAAAGCGTTAAAATCTTGTTTTGAATCGAAAAATAAACTTTCTTATTGTTTGTGAAATTTGGTGAAATGTTATGTAGTAAAAGATACGATACAAATGATCTAAAAACAAGTTATTTGAACTCCTCAAAGCGTTAAAATCTTGTTTTGAATCGAAAAACAAACTTACTAGTGTTTGTGAAATTTGGTGAAAAATTATGTACTTTAGATACGATACAAATGATCCAAAAACACGTTATTTGAACTCCTGAAAGCGTTAAAATCTTGTTTTGAATCGAAAAACTTACTTTCTTAGTGTTTGTGAAATTTGGTGAAAAGTTATGTAGTAAACGATACGATACAAATGATCTAAAAACACGTTATTTGAACTCCACAAAGCGTTAAAATCTTGTTTTGAATCGAAAAACAAACTTTCTTAGTGTTTGTGAAATTTGGTGAAAAGTTATGTAGTAAAAGATACGATGCAAATGATGTGAAAACAAGTTATTTGAACAACTCAAAGCGTTAAAATCTTGTTTTGAATCGAAAAACAAACTTTCTTAGTGTTTGTGAAATTTGGTGAAAAGTTATGTACTAAAAGATACGATACAAATGATCTAAAAACACGATATTTGAACTCCTCAAAGCATTAAAATCTTGTTTTGAATCGAAAAACTTACTTTCTTAGTGTTTGTGAAATTTGGTGAAAAGTTATGTAGTAAACGATACGATACAAATGATCTAAAAACACGTGATTTGAACTCCACAAAGCGTTAAATTCTTGTTTTGAATCGAAAAACAAACTTTCTTAGTGTTTGTGAAATTTGGTGAAAAATTATGTACTAAAAGATACGATACGAATGATCCAAAAACACGTTATTTGAACTCCTGAAAGCGTTAAAATCTTGTTTTGAATCGAAAAACTTACTTTCTTAGTGTTTGTGAAATTTGGTGAAAAGTTATGTAGTAAAAGATACGATACAAATGATCCAAAAAGAAATTATTTGAACTCCTCAAAGCGTTAAAATCTTGTTTTGAATCGAAAAAAAAACTTTCTTAGTGTTTGTGAAATTTGGTGAAAAGTTATGTAGTAAAAGATACGATACAAATGATCTAAAAACAAGTTATTTGAACTCCTCAAAGCATTAAAATCTTGTTTTGAATCGAAAAACAAACTTTTTTAGTGTTTGTGAAATTTGGTGAGAAGTTATGTAGTAAAAGATACGATACAATTGATCTAAAAACACGTTATTTGAACTCCTTAAAGCGTTCAAATCTTGTTTTGAATTGAAAAACAAACTTTCTTAGTGTTTGTGAAATTTGTTGAAAAGTTATGTAGTAAAAGATACGATACAATTGATCTAAAAACACGTTATTTGAACTCCTGAAAGCGTTAAAATCTTGTGTTGAATCGAAAAAGTTACTTTCTTAGTTTTTGTGAAATTTGGTGAAAAGTTATGTAGTAAAAGATACGATACAAATGATCCAAAAACAAGTTTTTTGAACTCCTCAAATCATTAAAATCTTGTTTTGAATCGAAAAACAAACTTTCTTAGTGTTTGTAAAATTTTGTGAAAAGTTATGTAGTAAAAGATACGATACAATTGATCTAAAAACACGTTATTTGAACTCCTCAAAGCGTTAAAATCTTGTTTTGAATCGAAAAACAAACTTTCTTAGTGTTTGTGAAATTTGGTGAAAAGTTATGTAGTAAACGATACGATACAAATGATCTAAAAACACGTTATTTGAACTCCACAAAGCGTTAAAATCTTGTTTTGAATCGAAAAACAAACTTTCTTAGTGTTTGTGAAATTTGGTGAAAAGTTATGTAGTAAAAGATACGATGCAAATGATGTGAAAACAAGTTATTTGAACACCTCAAAGCGTTAAAATCTTGTTTTGAATCGAAAAACAAACTTTCTTAGTGTTTGTGAAATTTGGTGAAAAGTTATGTACTAAAAGATACGATACAAATGATCTAAAAACACGATATTTGAACTCCTCAAAGCATTAAAATCTTGTTTTGAATCGAAAAACTTACTTTCTTAGTGTTTGTGAAATTTGGTGAAAAGTTATGTAGTAAACGATACGATACAAATGATCTAAAAACACGTTATTTGAACTCCACAAAGCGTTAAAATCTTGTTTTGAATCGAAAAACAAACTTTCTTAGTGTTTGTGAAATTTGGTGAAAAGTTATGTAGTAAAAGATACGATGCAAATGATGTGAAAACAAGTTATTTGAACACCTCAAAGCGTTAAAATCTTGTTTTGAATCGAAAAACAAACTTTCTTAGTGTTTGTGAAATTTGGTGAAAAATTATGTACTAAAAGATACGATACGAATGATCCAAAAACACGTTATTTGAACTCCTGAAAGCGTTAAAATCTTGTTTTGAATCGAAAAACTTACTTTCTTAGTGTTTGTGAAATTTGGTGAAATGTTATGTAGTAAAAGATACGATACAAATGATCTAAAAACAAGTTATTTGAACTCCTCAAAGCGTTAAAATCTTGTTTTGAATCGAAAAACAAACTTACTAGTGTTTGTCAAATTTGGTGAAAAATTATGTACTTTAGATACGATACAAATGATCCAAAAACACGTTATTTGAACTCCTGAAAGCGTTAAAATCTTGTTTTGAATCGAAAAACTTACTTTCTTAGTGTTTGTGAAATTTGGTGAAAAGTTATGTAGTAAACGATACGATACAAATGATCTAAAAACACGTTATTTGAACTCCACAAAGCGTTAAAATCTTGTTTTGAATCAAAAAACAAACTTTCTTAGTGTTTGTGAAATTTGGTGAAAAGTTATGTAGTAAAAGATATGATACGAATGATCTAAAAACAAGTTATTTGAACAACTCAAAGCAGTAAAATCTTGTTTTGAATCGAAAAACAAACTTTCTTAGTGTTTGTGAAATTTGGTGAAAAGTTATGTACTAAAAGATACGATACAAATGATCTAAAAACACGATATTTGAACTCCTCAAAGCGTTAAAATCATGTTTTGAATCGAAAAACAAACATTCTTAGCGTTTGTGAAATTTGGTGAAAAGTTATGTAGTAAAAGATACGATTCAATTGATCTAAAAACACGTTATTTGAACTCCTGAAAGCGTTAAAATCTTGTTTTGAATCGAAAAACTTACTTTCTTTGTTTTTGTGAAATTTGGTGAAAAGTTATGTAGTAAAAGATACGATACAAATGATCCAAAAACACGTGATTTGAACTCCACAAATCGTTAAAATCTTGTTTTGAATCGAAAAACAAACTTTCTTAGTGTTTGTGAAATTTGGTGAAAAATTATGTACTAAAAGATACGATACGAATGATCTAAAACAAGTTATTTGAACACCTCAAAGCGTTAAAATCTTGTTTTGAATCGAAAAACAAACTTTCTTAGTGTTTGTGAAATTTGGTGAAAAGTTATGTAGTAAAAGATATGATACGAATGATCTAAAACAAGTTATTTGAACACCTCAAAGCGTTAAAATCTTGTTTTGAATCGAAAAACAAACTTTCTTAGTGTTTGTGAAATTTGGTGAAAAGTTATGTAGTAAAAGATATGATACGAATGATCTAAAACAAGTTATTTGAACACCTCAAAGCGTTAAAATCTTGTTTTGAATCGAAAAACAAACTTTCTTAGTGTTTGTGAAATTTGGTGAAAAGTTATGTACTAAAAGATACGATACAAATGATCTAAACACACGGTATTTGAACTCCTCAAAGCGTTAAAATCATGTTTTGAATCGAAAAACAAACATTCTTAGCGTTTGTGAAATTTGGTGAAAAGTTATGTAGTAAAAGATACGATACAAATGATCCAAAAACAAATTATTTGAACTCCTCAAAGCGTTAAAATCTTGTTTTGAATCGAAAAACAAACTTTCTTAGTGTTTGTGAAATTTGGTGAAAAGTTATGTAGTAAAAGATAAGATACAAATGATCTAAAAACAAGTTATTTGAACTCCTCAAAGCATTAAAATCTTGTTTTGAATCGAAAAACAAACTTTTTTAGTGTTTGTGAAATTTGGTGAAAAGTTATGTAGTAAAAGATACGATACAATTGATCTAAAAACACGTTATTTGAACTCCTTAAAGCGTTCAAATCTTGTTTTGAATCGAAAAACAAACTTTCTTAGTGTTTGTGAAATTTGTTGAAAAGTTATGTAGTAAAAGATTCGATACAATTGATCTAAAAACACGTTATTTGAACTCCTGAAAGCGTTAAAATCTTGTTTTGAATCGAAAAACTTACTTTCTTAGTTTTTGTGAAATTTGGTGAAAAGTTACGTAGTAAACGATACGATACAAATGATCTAAAAACACGTTATTTGAACTCCACAAAGCGTTAAAATCATGTTTTGAATCGAAAAACACACTTTCTTCGTGTTTGTGAAATTTGGTGAAAAGTTATGTAGTAAAAGATACGATGCAAATGATCTAAAAACAAGTTATTTGAACATCTCAAAGCGTTAAAATCTTGTTTTGAATCGAAAAACAAACTTTCTTAGTGTTTGTGAAATTTGGTGAAAAATTATGTACTAAAAGATACGATACGAATGATCCAAAAACACGTTATTTGAACTCCTGAAAGCGTTAAAATCTTGTTTTGAATCGAAAAACTTACTTTCTTAGTGTTTGTGAAATTTGGTGAAAAGTTATGTAGTAAACGATACGATACAAATGATCTAAAAACACGTTATTTGAACTCCACAAAGCGTTAAAATCTTGTTTTGAATCGAAAAACAAACTTTCTTAGTGTTTGTGAAATTTGGTGAAAAGTTATGTAGTAAAAGATACGATGCAAATAATGTCAAAACAAGTTATTTGAACACCTCAGACCGTTAAAATCTTGTTTTGAATCGAAAAACAAACTTTCTTAGTGTTTGTGAAATTTGGTGAAAAGTTATGTACTAAAAGATACGATACAAATGATCTAAAAACACGATATTTCAACTCCTCAAAGCATTAAAATCTTGTTTTGAATCGAAAAACTTACTTTCTTAGTGTTTGTGAAATTTGGTGAAAATTTATGTAGTAAACGATACGATACGAATGATCTAAAAACACGTGATTTGAACTCCACAAAGCGTTAAAATCTTGTTTTGAATCGAAAAACAAACTTTCTTAGTGTTTGTGAAATTTGGTGAAAAATTATGTACTAAAAGATACGATACGAATGATCCAAAAACACGTTATTTGAACTCCTGAAAGCGTTAAAATCTTGTTTTGAATCGAAAAACTTACTTTCTTAGTGTTTGTGAAATTTGGTGAAAAGTTATGTAGTAAACGATACGATACAAATGATCTAAAAACACGTTATTTGAACTCCACAAAGCGTTAAAATCTTGTTTTGAATCAAAAAACAAACTTTCTTAGTGTTTGTGAAATTTGGTGAAAAGTTATGTAGTAAAAGATATGATACGAATGATCTAAAAACAAGTTATTTGAACAACTCAAAGCGTTAAAATCTTGTTTTGAATCGAAAAACAAACTTTCTTAGTGTTTGTGAAATTTGGTGAAAAGTTATGTACTAAAAGATACGATACATATGATCTAAAAACACGATATTTGAACTCCTCAAAGCGTTAAAATCATGTTTTGAATCGAAAAACAAACATTCTTAGCGTTTGTGAAATTTGGTGAAAAGTTATGTAGTAAAAGATACGATTCAATTGATCTAAAAACACGTTATTTGAACTCCTGAAATCGTTAAAATCTTGTTTTGAATCGAAAAACTTACTTTCTTTGTTTTTGTGAAATTTGGTGAAAAGTTATGTAGTAAAAGATACGATACAAATGATCCAAAAACAAGTTATTTGAACTCCTCAAATCGTTAAAATCTTGTTTTGAATCGAAAAACAAACTTTCTTAGTGTTTGTGAAATTTGGTGAATAATTATGTTGTAAAAGATACGATACAAATGATCTAAAAACAAGTTATTCGAACTCCACAAAGCGTTAAAATCTTGTTTTGAATCGAAAAACAAACTTTCTTAGTGTTTGTGAAATTTGGTGAAAAGTTATGTAGTAAAAGATATGATACGAATGATCTAAAACAAGTTATTTGAACACCTCAAAGCGTTAAAATCTTGTTTTGAATCGAAAAACAAACTTTCTTAGTGTTTGTGAAATTTGGAGAAAAGTTATGTACTAAAAGATACGATACAAATGATCTAAACACACGGTATTTGAACTCCTCAAAGCGTTAAAATCATGTTTTGAATCGAAAAACAAACATTCTTAGCGGTTGTGAAATTTGGTGAAAAGTTATGTAGTAAAAGATACGATACAAATGATCCAAAAACAAATTATTTGAACTCCTCAAAGCGTTAAAATCTTGTTTTGAATCGAAAAACAAACTTTCTTAGTGTTTGTGAAATTTGGTGAAAAGTTATGTAGTAAAAGATAAGATACAAATGATCTAAAAACAAGTTATTTGAACTCCTCAAAGCATTAAAATCTTGTTTTGAATCGAAAAACAAACTTTTTTAGTGTTTGTGAAATTTGGTGAAAAGTTATGTAGTAAAAGATACGATACAATTGATCTAAAAACACGTTATTTGAACTCCTTAAAGCGTTCAAATCTTGTTTTGAATCGAAAAACAAACTTTCTTAGTGTTTGTGAAATTTGTTGAAAAGTTATGTAGTAAAAGATTCGATACAATTGATCTAAAAACACGTTATTTGAACTCCTGAAAGCGTTAAAATCTTGTTTTGAATCGAAAAACTTACTTTCTTAGTTTTTGTGAAATTTGGTGAAAAGTTACGTAGTAAACGATACGATACAAATGATCTAAAAACACGTTATTTGAACTCCACAAAGCGTTAAAATCATGTTTTGAATCGAAAAACACACTTTCTTCGTGTTTGTGAAATTTGGTGAAAAGTTATGTAGTAAAAGATACGATGCAAATGATCTAAAAACAAGTTATTTGAACATCTCAAAGCGTTAAAATCTTGTTTTGAATCGAAAAACAAACTTTCTTAGTGTTTGTGAAATTTGGTGAAAAATTATGTACTAAAAGATAAGATACGAATGATCCAAAAACACGTTATTTGAACTCCACAAAGCGTTAAAATCATGTTTTGAATCGAAAAACAAACATTCTTAGCGTTTGTGAAATTTGGTGAAAAGTTATGTAGTAAAAGATACGATACAAATGATCCAAAAACAAATTATTTGAACACCTCAAACCGTTAAAATCTTGTTTTGAATCGAAAAACAAACTTTCTTAGTGTTTGTGAAATTTGGTGAAAAGTTATGTACTAAAAGATACGATACAAATGATCTAAAAACACGATATTTGAACTCCTCAAAGCATTAAAATCTTGTTTTGAATCGAAAAACTTACTTTCTTAGTGTTTGTGAAATTTGGTGAAAAGTTATGTAGTAAACGATACGATACGAATGATCTAAAAACACGTGATTTGAACTCCACAAAGCGTTAAAATCTTGTTTTGAATCGAAAAACAAACTTTCTTAGTGTTTGTGAAATTTGGTGAAAAATTATGTACTAAAAGATACGATACGAATGATCCAAAAACACGTTATTTGAACTCCTGAAAGCGTTAAAATCTTGTTTTGAATCGAAAAACTTACTTTCTTAGTGTTTGTGAAATTTGGTGAAAAGTTATGTAGTAAACGATACGATACAAATGATCTAAAAACACGTTATTTGAACTCCACAAAGCGTTAAAATCTTGTTTTGAATCAAAAAACAAACTTTCTTAGTGTTTGTGAAATTTGGTGAAAAGTTATGTAGTAAAAGATATGATACGAATGATCTAAAAACAAGTTATTTGAACAACTCAAAGCGTTAAAATCTTGTTTTGAATCGAAAAACAAACTTTCTTAGTGTTTGTGAAATTTGGTGAAAAGTTATGTACTAAAAGATACGATACATATGATCTAAAAACACAATATTTGAACTCCTCAAAGCGTTAAAATCATGTTTTGAATCGAAAAACAAACATTCTTAGCGTTTGTGAAATTTGGTGAAAAGTTATGTAGTAAAAGATACGATTCAATTGATCTAAAAACACGTTATTTGAACTCCTGAAATCGTTAAAATCTTGTTTTGAATCGAAAAACTTACTTTCTTTGTTTTTGTGAAATTTGGTGAAAAGTTATGTAGTAAAAGATACGATACAAATGATCCAAAAACAAGTTATTTGAACTCCTCAAATCGTTAAAATCTTGTTTTGAATCGAAAAACAAACTTTCTTAGTGTTTGTGAAATTTGGTGAATAATTATGTTGTAAAAGATACGATACAAATGATCTAAAAACAAGTTATTCGAACTCCACAAAGCGTTAAAATCTTGTTTTGAATCGAAAAACAAACTTTCTTAGTGTTTGTGAAATTTGGTGAAAAGTTATGTAGTAAAAGATATGATACGAATGATCTAAAACAAGTTATTTGAACACCTCAAAGCGTTAAAATCTTGTTTTGAATCGAAAAACAAACTTTCTTAGTGTTTGTGAAATTTGGAGAAAAGTTATGTACTAAAAGATACGATACAAATGATCTAAACACACGGTATTTGAACTCCTCAAAGCGTTAAAATCATGTTTTGAATCGAAAAACAAACATTCTTAGCGTTTGTGAAATTTGGTGAAAAGTTATGTAGTAAAAGATACGATACAAATGATCCAAAAACAAATTATTTGAACTCCTCAAAGCGTTAAAATCTTGTTTTGAATCGAAAAACAAACTTTCTTAGTGTTTGTGAAATTTGGTGAAAAGTTATGTAGTAAAAGATAAGATACAAATGATCTAAAAACAAGTTATTTGAACTCCTCAAAGCATTAAAATCTTGTTTTGAATCGAAAAACAAACTTTTTTAGTGTTTGTGAAATTTGGTGAAAAGTTATGTAGTAAAAGATACGATACAATTGATCTAAAAACACGTTATTTGAACTCCTTAAAGCGTTCAAATCTTGTTTTGAATCGAAAAACAAACTTTCTTAGTGTTTGTGAAATTTGTTGAAAAGTTATGTAGTAAAAGATTCGATACAATTGATCTAAAAACACGTTATTTGAACTCCTGAAAGCGTTAAAATCTTGTTTTGAATCGAAAAACTTACTTTCTTAGTTTTTGTGAAATTTGGTGAAAAGTTACGTAGTAAACGATACGATACAAATGATCTAAAAACACGTTATTTGAACTCCACAAAGCGTTAAAATCATGTTTTGAATCGAAAAACACACTTTCTTCGTGTTTGTGAAATTTGGTGAAAAGTTATGTAGTAAAAGATACGATGCAAATGATCTAAAAACAAGTTATTTGAACATCTCAAAGCGTTAAAATCTTGTTTTGAATCGAAAAACAAACTTTCTTAGTGTTTGTGAAATTTGGTGAAAAATTATGTACTAAAAGATACGATACGAATGATCCAAAAACACGTTATTTGAACTCCACAAAGCGTTAAAATCATGTTTTGAATCGAAAAACAAACATTCTTAGCGTTTGTGAAATTTGGTGAAAAGTTATGTAGTAAAAGATACGATACAAATGATCCAAAAACAAATTATTTGAACACCTCAAACCGTTAAAATCTTGTTTTGAATCGAAAAACAAACTTTCTTAGTGTTTGTGAAATTTGGTGAAAAGTTATGTACTAAAAGATACGATACAAATGATCTAAAAACACGATATTTCAACTCCTCAAAGCATTAAAATCTTGTTTTGAATCGAAAAACTTACTTTCTTAGTGTTTGTGAAATTTGGTGAAAAGTTATGTAGTAAACGATACGATACGAATGATCTAAAAACACGTGATTTGAACTCCACAAAGCGTTAAAATCTTGTTTTGAATCGAAAAACAAACTTTCTTAGTGTTTGTGAAATTTGGTGAAAAATTATGTACTAAAAGATACGATACGAATGATCCAAAAACACGTTATTTGAACTCCTGAAAGCGTTAAAATCTTGTTTTGAATCGAAAAACTTACTTTCTTAGTGTTTGTGAAATTTGGTGAAAAGTTATGTAGTAAACGATACGATACAAATGATCTAAAAACACGTTATTTGAACTCCACAAAGCGTTAAAATCTTGTTTTGAATCAAAAAACAAACTTTCTTAGTGTTTGTGAAATTTGGTGAAAAGTTATGTAGTAAAAGATATGATACGAATGATCTAAAAACAAGTTATTTGAACAACTCAAAGCGTTAAAATCTTGTTTTGAATCGAAAAACAAACTTTCTTAGTGTTTGTGAAATTTGGTGAAAAGTTATGTACTAAAAGATACGATACATATGATCTAAAAACACAATATTTGAACTCCTCAAAGCGTTAAAATCATGTTTTGAATCGAAAAACAAACATTCTTAGCGTTTGTGAAATTTGGTGAAAAGTTATGTAGTAAAAGATACGATTCAATTGATCTAAAAACACGTTATTTGAACTCCTGAAATCGTTAAAATCTTGTTTTGAATCGAAAAACTTACTTTCTTTGTTTTTGTGAAATTTGGTGAAAAGTTATGTAGTAAAAGATACGATACAAATGATCCAAAAACAAGTTATTTGAACTCCTCAAATCGTTAAAATCTTGTTTTGAATCGAAAAACAAACTTTCTTAGTGTTTGTGAAATTTGGTGAATAATTATGTTGTAAAAGATACGATACAAATGATCTAAAAACAAGTTATTCGAACTCCACAAAGCGTTAAAATCTTGTTTTGAATCGAAAAACAAACTTTCTTAGTGTTTGTGAAATTTGGTGAAAAGTTATGTAGTAAAAGATATGATACGAATGATCTAAAACAAGTTATTTGAACACCTCAAAGCGTTAAAATCTTGTTTTGAATCGAAAAACAAACTTTCTTAGTGTTTGTGAAATTTGGAGAAAAGTTATGTACTAAAAGATACGATACAAATGATCTAAACACACGGTATTTGAACTCCTCAAAGCGTTAAAATCATGTTTTGAATCGAAAAACAAACATTCTTAGCGTTTGTGAAATTTGGTGAAAAGTTATGTAGTAAAAGATACGATACAAATGATCCAAAAACAAATTATTTGAACTCCTCAAAGCGTTAAAATCTTGTTTTGAATCGAAAAACAAACCTTCTTAGTGTTTGTGAAATTTGGTGAAAAGTTATGTAGTAAAAGATAAGATACAAATGATCTAAAAACAAGTTATTTGAACTCCTCAAAGCATTAAAATCTTGTTTTGAATCGAAAAACAAACTTTTTTAGTGTTTGTGAAATTTGGTGAAAAGTTATGTAGTAAAAGATACGATACAATTGATCTAAAAACACGTTATTTGAACTCCTTAAAGCGTTCAAATCTTGTTTTGAATCGAAAAACAAACTTTCTTAGTGTTTGTGAAATTTGTTGAAAAGTTATGTAGTAAAAGATTCGATACAATTGATCTAAAAACACGTTATTTGAACTCCTGAAAGCGTTAAAATCTTGTTTTGAATCGAAAAACTTACTTTCTTAGTTTTTGTGAAATTTGGTGAAAAGTTACGTAGTAAACGATACGATACAAATGATCTAAAAACACGTTATTTGAACTCCACAAAGCGTTAAAATCATGTTTTGAATCGAAAAACACACTTTCTTCGTGTTTGTGAAATTTGGTGAAAAGTTATGTAGTAAAAGATACGATGCAAATGATCTAAAAACAAGTTATTTGAACATCTCAAAGCGTTAAAATCTTGTTTTGAATCGAAAAACAAACTTTCTTAGTGTTTGTGAAATTTGGTGAAAAATTATGTACTAAAAGATACGATACGAATGATCCAAAAACACGTTATTTGAACTCCACAAAGCGTTAAAATCATGTTTTGAATCGAAAAACAAACATTCTTAGCGTTTGTGAAATTTGGTGAAAAGTTATGTAGTAAAAGATACGATACAAATGATCCAAAAACAAATTATTTGAACACCTCAAACCGTTAAAATCTTGTTTTGAATCGAAAAACAAACTTTCTTAGTGTTTGTGAAATTTGGTGAAAAGTTATGTACTAAAAGATACGATACAAATGATCTAAAAACACGATATTTGAACTCCTCAAAGCATTAAAATCTTGTTTTGAATCGAAAAACTTACTTTCTTAGTGTTTGTGAAATTTGGTGAAAAGTTATGTAGTAAACGATACGATACGAATGATCTAAAAACACGTGATTTGAACTCCACAAAGCGTTAAAATCTTGTTTTGAATCGAAAAACAAACTTTCTTAGTGTTTGTGAAATTTGGTGAAAAATTATGTACTAAAAGATACGATACGAATGATCCAAAAACACGTTATTTGAACTCCTGAAAGCGTTAAAATCTTGTTTTGAATCGAAAAACTTACTTTCTTAGTGTTTGTGAAATTTGGTGAAAAGTTATGTAGTAAACGATACGATACAAATGATCTAAAAACACGTTATTTGAACTCCACAAAGCGTTAAAATCTTGTTTTGAATCAAAAAACAAACTTTCTTAGTGTTTGTGAAATTTGGTGAAAAGTTATGTAGTAAAAGATATGATACGAATGATCTAAAAACAAGTTATTTGAACAACTCAAAGCGTTAAAATCTTGTTTTGAATCGAAAAACAAACTTTCTTAGTGTTTGTGAAATTTGGTGAAAAGTTATGTACTAAAAGATACGATACATATGATCTAAAAACACAATATTTGAACTCCTCAAAGCGTTAAAATCATGTTTTGAATCGAAAAACAAACATTCTTAGCGTTTGTGAAATTTGGTGAAAAGTTATGTAGTAAAAGATACGATTCAATTGATCTAAAAACACGTTATTTGAACTCCTGAAATCGTTAAAATCTTGTTTTGAATCGAAAAACTTACTTTCTTTGTTTTTGTGAAATTTGGTGAAAAGTTATGTAGTAAAAGATACGATACAAATGATCCAAAAACAAGTTATTTGAACTCCTCAAATCGTTAAAATCTTGTTTTGAATCGAAAAACAAACTTTCTTAGTGTTTGTGAAATTTGGTGAATAATTATGTTGTAAAAGATACGATACAAATGATCTAAAAACAAGTTATTCGAACTCCACAAAGCGTTAAAATCTTGTTTTGAATCGAAAAACAAACTTTCTTAGTGTTTGTGAAATTTGGTGAAAAGTTATGTAGTAAAAGATATGATACGAATGATCTAAAACAAGTTATTTGAACACCTCAAAGCGTTAAAATCTTGTTTTGAATCGAAAAACAAACTTTCTTAGTGTTTGTGAAATTTGGAGAAAAGTTATGTACTAAAAGATACGATACAAATGATCTAAACACACGGTATTTGAACTCCTCAAAGCGTTAAAATCATGTTTTGAATCGAAAAACAAACATTCTTAGCGTTTGTGAAATTTGGTGAAAAGTTATGTAGTAAAAGATACGATACAAATGATCCAAAAACAAATTATTTGAACTCCTCAAAGCGTTAAAATCTTGTTTTGAATCGAAAAACAAACTTTCTTAGTGTTTGTGAAATTTGGTGAAAAGTTATGTAGTAAAAGATAAGATACAAATGATCTAAAAACAAGTTATTTGAACTCCTCAAAGCATTAAAATCTTGTTTTGAATCGAAAAACAAACTTTTTTAGTGTTTGTGAAATTTGGTGAAAAGTTATGTAGTAAAAGATACGATACAATTGATCTAAAAACACGTTATTTGAACTCCTTAAAGCGTTCAAATCTTGTTTTGAATCGAAAAACAAACTTTCTTAGTGTTTGTGAAATTTGTTGAAAAGTTATGTAGTAAAAGATTCGATACAATTGATCTAAAAACACGTTATTTGAACTCCTGAAAGCGTTAAAATCTTGTTTTGAATCGAAAAACTTACTTTCTTAGTTTTTGTGAAATTTGGTGAAAAGTTACGTAGTAAACGATACGATACAAATGATCTAAAAACACGTTATTTGAACTCCACAAAGCGTTAAAATCATGTTTTGAATCGAAAAACACACTTTCTTCGTGTTTGTGAAATTTGGTGAAAAGTTATGTAGTAAAAGATACGATGCAAATGATCTAAAAACAAGTTATTTGAACATCTCAAAGCGTTAAAATCTTGTTTTGAATCGAAAAACAAACTTTCTTAGTGTTTGTGAAATTTGGTGAAAAATTATGTACTAAAAGATACGATACGAATGATCCAAAAACACGTTATTTGAACTCCACAAAGCGTTAAAATCATGTTTTGAATCGAAAAACAAACATTCTTAGCGTTTGTGAAATTTGGTGAAAAGTTATGTAGTAAAAGATACGATACAAATGATCCAAAAACAAATTATTTGAACACCTCAAACCGTTAAAATCTTGTTTTGAATCGAAAAACAAACTTTCTTAGTGTTTGTGAAATTTGGTGAAAAGTTATGTACTAAAAGATACGATACAAATGATCTAAAAACACGATATTTGAACTCCTCAAAGCATTAAAATCTTGTTTTGAATCGAAAAACTTACTTTCTTAGTGTTTGTGAAATTTGGTGAAAAGTTATGTAGTAAACGATACGATACGAATGATCTAAAAACACGTGATTTGAACTCCACAAAGCGTTAAAATCTTTTTTTGAATCGAAAAACAAACTTTCTTAGTGTTTGTGAAATTTGGTGAAAAATTATGTACTAAAAGATACGATACGAATGATCCAAAAACACGTTATTTGAACTCCTGAAAGCGTTAAAATCTTGTTTTGAATCGAAAAACTTACTTTCTTAGTGTTTGTGAAATTTGGTGAAAAGTTATGTAGTAAACGATACGATACAAATGATCTAAAAACACGTTATTTGAACTCCACAAAGCGTTAAAATCTTGTTTTGAATCAAAAAACAAACTTTCTTAGTGTTTGTGAAATTTGGTGAAAAGTTATGTAGTAAAAGATATGATACGAATGATCTAAAAACAAGTTATTTGAACAACTCAAAGCGTTAAAATCTTGTTTTGAATCGAAAAACAAACTTTCTTAGTGTTTGTGAAATTTGGTGAAAAGTTATGTACTAAAAGATACGATACATATGATCTAAAAACACAATATTTGAACTCCTCAAAGCGTTAAAATCATGTTTTGAATCGAAAAACAAACATTCTTAGCGTTTGTGAAATTTGGTGAAAAGTTATGTAGTAAAAGATACGATTCAATTGATCTAAAAACACGTTATTTGAACTCCTGAAATCGTTAAAATCTTGTTTTGAATCGAAAAACTTACTTGCTTTGTTTTTGTGAAATTTGGTGAAAAGTTATGTAGTAAAAGATACGATACAAATGATCCAAAAACAAGTTATTTGAACTCCTCAAATCGTTAAAATCTTGTTTTGAATCGAAAAACAAACTTTCTTAGTGTTTGTGAAATTTGGTGAATAATTATGTTGTAAAAGATACGATACAAATGATCTAAAAACAAGTTATTCGAACTCCACAAAGCGTTAAAATCTTGTTTTGAATCGAAAAACAAACTTTCTTAGTGTTTGTGAAATTTGGTGAAAAGTTATGTAGTAAAAGATATGATACGAATGATCTAAAACAAGTTATTTGAACACCTCAAAGCGTTAAAATCTTGTTTTGAATCGAAAAACAAACTTTCTTAGTGTTTGTGAAATTTGGAGAAAAGTTATGTACTAAAAGATACGATACAAATGATCTAAACACACGGTATTTGAACTCCTCAAAGCGTTAAAATCATGTTTTGAATCGAAAAACAAACATTCTTAGCGTTTGTGAAATTTGGTGAAAAGTTATGTAGTAAAAGATACGATACAAATGATCCAAAAACAAATTATTTGAACTCCTCAAAGCGTTAAAATCTTGTTTTGAATCGAAAAACAAACATTCTTAGTGTTTGTGAAATTTGGTGAAAAGTTATGTAGTAAAAGATAAGATACAAATGATCTAAAAACAAGTTATTTGAACTCCTCAAAGCATTAAAATCTTGTTTTGAATCGAAAAACAAACTTTTTTAGTGTTTGTGAAATTTGGTGAAAAGTTATGTAGTAAAAGATACGATACAATTGATCTAAAAACACGTTATTTGAACTCCTTAAAGCGTTCAAATCTTGTTTTGAATCGAAAAACAAACTTTCTTAGTGTTTGTGAAATTTGTTGAAAAGTTATGTAGTAAAAGATTCGATACAATTGATCTAAAAACACGTTATTTGAACTCCTGAAAGCGTTAAAATCTTGTTTTGAATCGAAAAACTTACTTTCTTAGTTTTTGTGAAATTTGGTGAAAAGTTACGTAGTAAACGATACGATACAAATGATCTAAAAACACGTTATTTGAACTCCACAAAGCGTTAAAATCATGTTTTGAATCGAAAAACACACTTTCTTCGTGTTTATGAAATTTGGTGAAAAGTTATGTAGTAAAAGATACGATGCAAATGATCTAAAAACAAGTTATTTGAACATCTCAAAGCGTTAAAATCTTGTTTTGAATCGAAAAACAAACTTTCTTAGTGTTTGTGAAATTTGGTGAAAAATTATGTACTAAAAGATACGATACGAATGATCCAAAAACACGTTATTTGAACTCCTGAAAGCGTTAAAATCTTGTTTTGAATCGAAAAACTTACTTTCTTAGTGTTTGTGAAATTTGGTGAAAAGTTATGTAGTAAACGATACGATACAAATGATCTAAAAACACGTTATTTGAACTCCACAAAGCGTTAAAATCTTGTTTTGAATCGAAAAACAAACTTTCTTAGTGTTTGTGAAATTTGGTGAAAAGTTATGTAGTAAAAGATACGATGCAAATAATGTAAAAACAAGTTATTTGAACACCTCAAACCGTTAAAATCTTGTTTTGAATCGAAAAACAAACTTTCTTAGTGTTTGTGAAATTTGGTGAAAAGTTATGTACTAAAAGATACGATACAAATGATCTAAAAACACGATATTTGAACTCCTCAAAGCATTAAAATCTTGTTTTGAATCGAAAAACTTACTTTCTTAGTGTTTGTGAAATTTGGTGAAAAGTTATGTAGTAAACGATACGATACGAATGATCTAAAAACACGTGATTTGAACTCCACAAAGCGTTAAAATCTTGTTTTGAATCGAAAAACAAACTTTCTTAGTGTTTGTGAAATTTGGTGAAAAATTATGTACTAAAAGATACGATACGAATGATCCAAAAACACGTTATTTGAACTCCTGAAAGCGTTAAAATCTTGTTTTGAATCGAAAAACTTACTTTCTTAGTGTTTGTGAAATTTGGTGAAAAGTTATGTAGTAAACGATACGATACAAATGATCTAAAAACACGTTATTTGAACTCCACAAAGCGTTAAAATCTTGTTTTGAATCAAAAAACAAACTTTCTTAGTGTTTGTGAAATTTGGTGAAAAGTTATGTAGTAAAAGATATGATACGAATGATCTAAAAACAAGTTATTTGAACAACTCAAAGCGTTAAAATCTTGTTTTGAATCGAAAAACAAACTTTCTTAGTGTTTGTGAAATTTGGTGAAAAGTTATGTAGTAAAAGATTCGATACAATTGATCTAAAAACACGATATTTAAACTCCTGAAAGCGTTAAAATCTTGTTTTGAATCGAAAAACTTACTTTCTTAGTTTTTGTGAAATTTTGTGAAAAGTTACGTAGTAAACGATACGATACAAATGATCTAAAAACACGTTATTTGAACTCCACAAAGCGTTAAAATCATGTTTTAAATCGAAAAACACACTTTCTTCGTGTTTGTGAAATTTGGTGAAAAGTTATGTAGTAAAAGATACGATGCAAATGATCTAAAAACAAGTTATTTGAACATCTCAAAGCGTTAAAATCTTGTTTTCAATCGAAAAACAAACTTTCTTAGTGTTTGTGAAATTTGGTGAAAAATTATGTACTAAAAGATACGATACGAATGATCTAAAACAAGTTATTCGAACACCTCAAAGCGTTAAAATCTTGTTTTGAATCGAAAAACAAACTTTCTTAGTGTTTGTGAAATTTGGTGAAAAGTTATGTACTAAAAGATACGATACAAATGATCTAAACACACGGTATTTGAACTCCTCAAAGCGTTAAAATCATGTTTTGAATCGAAAAACAAACATTCTTAGCGTTTGTGAAATTTGGTGAAAAGTTATGTAGTAAAAGATACGATACAAATGATCCAAAAACAAATTATTCGAACTCCAGAAAGCGTTAAAATCTTGTTTTGAATCGAAAAACAAACTTTCTTAGGGTTTCTTAGGGTTTGTGAAATTTGGTGAAAAGTTATGTAGTAAAAGATATGATACGAATGATCTAAAACAAGTTATTTGAACACCTCAAAGCGTTAAAATGTTGTTTTGAATCGAAAAACAAACTTTCTTAGTGTTTGTGAAATTTGGTGAAAAGTTATGTACTAAAAGATACGATACAAATGATCTAAACACACGGTATTTGAACTCCTCAAAGCGTTAAAATCATGTTTTGAATCGAAAAACAAACATTCTTAGTGTTTGTGAAATTTGGTGAAAAGTTATGTAGTAAAAGATACGATACAAATGATCTAAAAACACGTTATTTGAACTCCTCAAAGCGTTCAAATCTTGTTTTGAATCGAAAAACAAACTTTCTTAGTGTTTGTGAAATTTGGTGAAAAGTTATGTAGTAAAAGATTCGATACAATTGATCTAAAAACACGTTATTTGAACTCCTGAAAGCGTTAAAATCTTGTTTTGAATCGAAAAACTTACTTTCTTAGTTTTTGTGAAATTTGGTGAAAAGTTACGTAGTAAACGATACGATACAAATGATCTAAAAACACGTTATTTGAACTCCACAAAGCGTTAAAATCATGTTTTGAATCGAAAAACACACTTTCTTCGTGTTTGTGAAATTTGGTGAAAAGTTATGTAGTAAAAGATACGATGCAAATGATCTAAAAACAAGTTATTTGAACATCTCAAAGCGTTAAAATCTTGTTTTGAATCGAAAAACAAACTTTCTTAGTGTTTGTGAAATTTGGTGAAAAATTATGTACTAAAAGATACGATACGAATGATCCAAAAACACGTTATTTGAACTCCACAAAGCGTTAAAATCTTGTTTTGAATCGAAAAACAAACTTTCTTAGTGTTTCTGAAATTTGGTGAAAAATTATGTACTAAAAGATACGATACGAATGATCGAAAAACACGTTATTTGAACTCCTGAAAGCGTTAAAATCTTGTTTTGAATCGAAAAACTTACTTTCTTAGTGTTTGTGAAATTTGGTGAAAAGTTATGTAGTAAACGATACGATACAAATGATCTAAAAACACGTTATTTGAACTCCACAAAGCGTTAAAATCTTGTTTTGAATCGAAAAACAAACTTTCTTAGTGTTTGTGAAATTTGGTGAAAAGTTATGTAGTAAAAGATACGATGCAAATAATGTAAAAACAAGTTATTTGAACACCTCAAACCGTTAAAATCTTGTTTTGAATCGAAAAACAAACTTTCTTAGTGTTTGTGAAATTTGGTGAAAAGTTATGTACTAAAAGATACGATACAAATGATCTAAAAACACGATATTTGAACTCCTCAAAGCATTAAAATCTTGTTTTGAATCGAAAAACTTACTTTCTTAGTGTTTGTGAAATTTGGTGAAAAGTTATGTAGTAAACGATACGATACAAATGATCTAAAAACACGTGATTTGAACTCCACAAAGCGTTAAAATCTTGTTTTGAATCGAAAAACAAACTTTCTTAGTGTTTGTGAAATTTGGTGAAAAATTATGTACTAAAAGATACGATACAAATGATCCAAAAACACGTTATTTGAACTCCTGAAAGCGTTAAAATTTTGTTTTGAATCGAAAAACTTACTTTCTTAGTGTTTGTGAAATTTGGTGAAAAGTTATGTAGTAAACGATACGATACAAATGATCTAAAAACACGTTATTTGAACTCCACAAAGCGTTAAAATCTTGTTTTGAATCGAAAAACAAACTTTCTTAGTGTTTGTGAAATTTGGTGAAAAGTTATGTAGTAAAAGATATGATACGAATGATCTAAAAACAAGTTATTTGAACAACTCAAAGCGTTAAAATCTTGTTTTGAATCGAAAAACAAACTTTCTTAGTGTTTGTGAAATTTGGTGAAAAGTTATGTACTAAAAGATACGATACAAATGATCTACAAACACGATATTTGAACTCCTCAAAGCGTTAAAATCATGTTTTGAATCGAAAAACAAACATTCTTAGCGTTTGTGAAATTTGGTGAAAAGTTATGTAGTAAAAGATACGATTCAATTGATCTAAAAACACGTTATTTGAACTCCTGAAAGCGTTAAAATCTTGTTTTGAATCGAAAAACTTACTTTCTTTGTTTTTGTGAAATTTGGTGAAAAGTTATGTAGTAAAAGATACGATACAAATGATCCAAAAACAAGTTATTTGAACTCCTCAAATCGTTAAAATCTTGTTTTGAATCGAAAAACAAACTTTCTTAGTGTTTGTGAAATTTGGTCAATAATTATGTTGTAAAAGATACGATACAAATGATCCGAAAACAAGTTATTCGAACTCCACAAAGCGTTAAAATCTTGTTTTGAATCGAAAAACAAACTTTCTTAGTGTTTGTGAAATTTGGTGAAAAGTTATGTAGTAAACGATACGATACAAATGATCTAAAAACACGTGATTTGAACTCCACAAAGCGTTAAAATCTTGTTTTGAATCGAAAAACAAACTTTCTTAGTGTTTGTGAAATTTGGTGAAAAATTATGTACTAAAAGATACGATACGAATGATCCAAAAACACGTTATTTGAACTCCTGAAAGCGTTAAAATCATGTTTTGAATCGAAAAACAAACATTCTTAGTATTTGTGAAATTTGGTGAAAAATTATGTACTAAAAGATACGATACGAATGATCCAAAAACACGTTATTTGAACTCCTGAAAGCGTTAAAATCTTGTTTTGAATCGAAAAACTTACTTTCTTTGTTTTTGTGAAATTTGGTGAAAAGTTATGTAGTAAAAGATACGATACAAATCATCCAAAAACAAGTTATTTGAACTCCTCAAATCGTTAAAATCTTGTTTTGAATCGAAAAACAAACTTTCTTAGTGTTTGTGAAATTTGGTGAATAATTATGTTGTAAAAGATACGATACAAATGATCTAAAAACAAGTTATTCGAACTCCACAAAGCGTTAAAATCTTGTTTTGAATCGAAAAACAAACTTTCTTAGTGTTTGTGAAATTTGGTGAAAAGTTATGTAGTAAAAGATATGATACGAATGATCTAAAACAAGTTATTTGAACACCTCAAAGCGTTAAAATCTTGTTTTGAATCGAAAAACAAACTTTCTTAGTGTTTGTGAAATTTGGTGAAAAGTTATGTACTAAAAGATACGATACAAATGATCTAAACACACGATATTTGAACTCCTCAAAGCGTTAAAATCATGTTTTGAATCGAAAAACAAACATTCTTAGCGTTTGTGAAATTTGGTGAAAAGTTATGTAGTAAAAGATACGATACAAATGATCCAAAAACAAATTATTTGAACTCCTCAAAGCGTTAAAATCTTGTTTTGAATCGAAAAACAAACTTTCTTAGTGTTTGTGAAATTTGGTGAAAAGTTATGTAGTAAAAGATAAGATACAAATGATCTAAAAACAAGTTATTTGAACTCCTCAAAGCATTAAAATCTTGTTTTGAATCGAAAAACAAACTTTTTTAGTGTTTGTGAAATTTGGTGAAAAGTTATGTAGTAAAAGATACGATACAATTGATCTAAAAACACGTTATTTGAACTCCATAAAGCGGTCAAATCTTGTTTTGAATCGAAAAACAAACTTTCTTAGTGTTTGTGAAATTTGTTGAAAAGTTATGTAGTAAAAGATTCGATACAATTGATCTAAAAACACGTTATTTGAACTCCTGAAAGCGTTAAAATCTTGTTTTGAATCGAAAAACTTACTTTCTTAGTTTTTGTGAAATTTGGTGAAAAGTTACGTAGTAAACGATACGATACAAATGATCTAAAAACACGTTATTTGAACTCCACAAAGCGTTAAAATCATGTTTTGAATCGAAAAACACACTTTCTTCGTGTTTGTGAAATTTGGTGAAAACTTATGTAGTAAAAGATACGATGCAAATGATCTAAAAACAAGTTATTTGAACATCTCAAAGCGTTAAAATCTTGTTTTGAATCGAAAAACAAACTTTCTTAGTGTTTGTGAAATTTGGTGAAAAATTATGTACTGAAAGATACGATACGAATGATCCAAAAACACGTTATTTGAACTCCACAAAGCGTTAAAATCTTGTTTTGAATCGAAAAACAAACTTTCTTAGTGTTTGTGAAATTTGGTGAAAAATTATGTACTAAAAGATACGATACGAATGATCGAAAAACACGTTATTTGAACTCCTGAAAGCGTTAAAATCTTGTTTTGAATCGAAAAACTTACTTTCTTAGTGTTTGTGAAATTTGGTGAAAAGTTATGTAGTAAACGATACGATACAAATGATCTAAAAACACGTTATTTGAACTCCACAAAGCGTTAAAATCTTGTTTTGAATCGAAAAACAAACTTTCTTAGTGTTTGTGAAATTTGGTGAAAAGTTATGTAGTAAAAGATACGATGCAAATGATGTGAAAACAAGTTATTTGAACACCTCAAAGCGTTAAAATCTTGTTTTGAATCGAAAAACAAACTTTCTTAGTGTTTGTGAAATTTGGTGAAAAGTTATGTACTAAAAGATACGATACAAATGATCTAAAAACACGATATTTGAACTCCTCAAAGCATTAAAATCTTGTTTTGAATCGAAAAACTTACTTTCTTAGTGTTTGTGAAATTTGGTGAAAAGTTATGTAGTAAACGATACGATACAAATGATCTAAAAACACGTGATTTGAACTCCACAAAGCGTTAAAATCTTGTTTTGAATCGAAAAACAAACTTTCTTAGTGTTTGTGAAATTTGGTGAAAAATTATGTACTAAAAGATACGATACGAATGATCCAAAAACACGTTATTTGAACTCCTGAAAGCATTAAAATCTTGTTTTGAATCGAAAAACTTACTTTCTTAGTGTTTGTGAAATTTGGTGAAAAGTTATGTAGTAAACGATACGATACAAATGATCTAAAAACACGTTATTTGAACTCCACAAAGCGTTAAAATCTTGTTTTGAATCGAAAAACAAACTTTCTTAGTGTTTGTGAAATTTGGTGAAAAGTTATGTAGTAAAAGATAAGACACAAATGATCTAAAAACAAGTTATTTGAACTCCTCAAAGCATTAAAATCTTGTTTTGAATCGAAAAACAAACTTTTTTAGTGTTTGTGAAATTTGGTGAAAAGTTATGTAGTAAAAGATACGATACAATTGATCTAAAAACACGTTATTTGAACTCCTTAAAGCGTTCAAATCTTGTTTTGAATCGAAAAACAAACTTTCTTAGTGTTTGTGAAATTTGTTGAAAAGTTATGTAGTAAAAGATTCGATACAATTGATCAAAAAACACGTTATTTGAACTCCTGAAAGCGTTAAAATCTTGTTTTGAATCGAAAAACTTACTTTCTTAGTTTTTGTGAAATTTGGTGAAAAGTTACGTAGTAAACGATACGATACAAATGATCTAAAAACACGTTATTTGAACTCCACAAAGCGTTAAAATCATGTTTTGAATCGAAAAACACACTTTCTTCGTGTTTGTGAAATTTGGTGAAAAGTTATGTAGTAAAAGATACGATGCAAATGATCTAAAAACAAGTTATTTGAACATCTCAAAGCGTTAAAATCTTGTTTTGAATCGAAAAACAAACTTTCTTAGTGTTTGTGAAATTTGGTGAAAAATTATGTACTAAAAGATACGATACGAATGATCCAAAAACACGTTATTTGAACTCCTGAAAGCGTTAAAATCTTGTTTTGAATCGAAAAACTTACTTTCTTAGTGTTTGTGAAATTTGGTGAAAAGTTATGTAGTAAACGATACGATACAAATGATCTAAAAACACGTTATTTGAACTCCACAAAGCGTTAAAATCTTGTTTTGAATCGAAAAACAAACTTTCTTAGTGTTTGTGAAATTTGGTGAAAAGTTATGTTGTAAAAGATACGATGCAAATGATGTGAAAACAAGTTATTTGAACACCTCAAAGCGTTAAAATCTTGTTTTGAATCAAAAAACAAACTTTCTTAGTGTTTGTGAAATTTGGTGAAAAGTTATGTACTAAAAGATACGATACAAATGATCTAAAAACACGATATTTGAACTCCTCAAAGCATTAAAATCTTGTTTTGAATCGAAAAACTTACTTTCTTAGTGTTTGTGAAATTTGGTGAAAAGTTATGTAGTAAACGATACGATACAAATGATCTAAAAACACGTGATTTGAACTCCACAAAGCGTTAAAATCTTGTTTTGAATCGAAAAACAAACTTTCTTAGTGTTTGTGAAATTTGGTGAAAAATTATGTACTAAAAGATACGATACGAATGATCCAAAAACACGTTATTTGAACTCCTGAAAGCGTTAAAATCTTGTTTTGAATCGAAAAACTTACTTTCTTAGTGTTTGTGAAATTTGGTGAAAAGTTATGTAGTAAACGATACGATACAAATGATCTAAAAACACGTTATTTGAACTCCACAAAGCGTTAAAATCTAGTTTTGAATCAAAAAACAAACTTTCTTAGTGTTTGTGAAATTTGGTGAAAAGTTATGTAGTAAAAGATATGATACGAATGATCTAAAAACAAGTTATTTGAACAACTCAAAGCAGTAAAATCTTGTTTTGAATCGAAAAACAAACTTTCTTAGTGTTTGTGAAATTTGGTGAAAAGTTATGTACTAAAAGATACGATACAAATGATCTAAAAACACGATATTTGAACTCCTCAAAGCGTTAAAATCATGTTTTGAATCGAAAAACAAACATTCTTAGCGTTTGTGAAATTTGGTGAAAAGTTATGTAGTAAAAGATACGATTCAATTGATCTAAAAACACGTTATTTGAACTCCTGAAAGCGTTAAAATCTTGTTTTGAATCGAAAAACTTACTTTCTTTGTTTTTGTGAAATTTGGTGAAAAGTTATGTAGTAAAAGATACGATACAAATGATCCAAAAACAAGTTATTTGAACTCCTCAAATCGTTAAAATCTTGTTTTGAATCGAAAAACAAACTTTCTTAGTGTTTGTGAAATTTGGTGAATAATTATGTTGTAAAAGATACGATACAAATGATCTAAAAACAAGTTATTCGAACTCCACAAAGCGTTAAAATCTTGTTTTGAATCGAAAAACAAACTTTCTTAGTGTTTGTGAAATTTGGTGAAAAGTTATGTAGTAAAAGATATGATACGAATGATCTAACACAAGTTATTTGAACACCTCAAAGCGATAAAATCTTGTTTTGAATCGAAAAACAAACTTTCTTAGTGTTTGTGAAATTTGGTGAAAAGTTATGTACTAAAAGATACGATACAAATGATCTAAACACACGGTATTTGAACTCCTCAAAGCGTTAAAATCATGTTTTGAATCGAAAAACAAACATTCTTAGCATTTGTGAAATTTGGTGAAAAGTTATGTAGTAAAAGATACGATACAAATGATCCAAAAACAAATTATTTGAACTCCTCAAAGCGTTAAAATCTTGTTTTGAATCGAAAAACAAACTTTCTTAGTGTTTGTGAAATTTGGTGAAAAGTTATGTGATAACGGTCTTTTTGCACGTCTAAAAAGCGTATCGTTGTTTTAAAGTCCCGTAATATCAAACAAGTGAATTATATGGTTGTATAGCAGAAAATAATAGATTCGTTCCACAGGGAGCTATTGCGTCAAAATATGATTTAGATTCAGATCATTAAAATAAATATTTCGAAGTTTCCAAAATTACTGAAAATTTGTCTACAGTGAGTTCTGAATGTTATCAAATTGATCCTAAAATTTCAAACAATTTGGACAACGGAATAAAAAGTTATTAACGAATTACAATTAGGTCTCTGAAAAACAGTCTCTGGAAACAGCAGGTTTTCAGTTTAAGTGACAGATTTCAAAGACTCATATCAATTCGAATATTTCATGAAATTCAACGATTCAAAATGTTCCCGAAACTAGAAATCAAGATCTACGTAATGAAAATTTTAACAGATCTAGCATATACAGCAAATGAAAAATAAAGAGAAAAAGAACAAGAAAAGAAAAGATCAAGAAAAGATCAAGAACAAGAATTTTAGAATCAAACAAGTTATATTTACACACATCAAATTCGAGAAAAGAAAAGATTACACCTAAAACGAGAAGGAAGCTTCAACGTGATTAGGGGTACTCCTTCCTTGTGATCGTGGACGATTGATGCTCGAATCGCTAGGAAGCTAGATGATTGAGCTGTTTTCTCGTCTTGAAGAAACGTCCTTCCCGGTTGAAGAAAGCTCCGAGTCCGGTTGTGACGTGTATCTTCTACGACTTGCTTCGATTAGATCGATTCACCGGATGAAGAAAGCTTCGAGTCCGGCAAACAATCACTCGAGAATTCGAGTAATCCTTGAATGGTTCTTGACGTTCTTGAAAGTTCTTGGAAGTGCTTAGAGAGAGAGAGAGAGATAGAGAGAGAGGGTGCTCCGAAGAGCGGGGGAGGGGGAGAGAGAAGCAATCCTGCCCCAAGGTCCTTTGGGGTCTATTTATAGTACATTAGGAGCCTTCCCATTGGTCTAGAGATTGTTGAGAGGATTGAGGGTAGTTTGGTAATTGTAGGTGAGGTAGGTGGGCTGAATGGTGGTTAAAGTGTGAGTGGTTTTCGTATAGAATTTGGTGTAGACTTTTGTGTGGTAGATTTCTTGCCTCCTTCTTCATACGTGTACCGAAATGGACAGTATAATATATCGATTTTATCGGCGCGAGGAGAGGAAGACAACTACACTGTTGGAATTCCAGAAACTTTCGCCCAAAAACCTAAAATTATCAATAAAACACACTTAGTGAAGAAATATTCTTGCTATCTCAAATATTAACAATTATATATATAAAGTTGTGATTCAAAAGGGCTAAAATCCCCAAATTAGATATCAAAAAGGTGCTTTATTTTCCTCTTATCAAATACCCCCACACTTAGCTTTTGTCGTCCTCGACAAAATAAAACGTAATAAAATATATTTTAAGCACAAAAAATACAAGTTTGGTTTTGTTGAAATTGTAATCACACTATCTCATAAATTTGAATTTCACAAGAAATATTTATACTCTCTTAATCATATGTTATTTCAAGAGGAACAAAATATCAAACTTCTATAATGAGGATTTTGCCAATTTTTAAGATATTTATTAAGAAATGATTTTCACTCGAAAAAGATAGTTAAACACCACATAATGAACGTAACACCACATAATTAAAGAGGAAAAATCTTTTAAAAGTATTAATAGAACCAATTTTTTCATTTTTGCAAAAGTTGACCTTAAATGTAAGTAATTCACTTTTATAACCGCTCGGTACGTAAGTACTTGGGTCCTCCTTAAATCCAACCAAATTTCATTAAATTTTGCTCAAAAATATTATTTTATATTTTTCTTTTATTTTTCTCTTTTTTCTTTTCTTTTTTTTTTCTTTTTTTCTTTTTTTTCTTTCTTTTTTTTTTTCTTTTTTCTTTCTTCTTTCATTGAAATAGTTTTATATAAAATATTAATTCACAATGTTTCGAACCGATCATGAGTACGGTTCGCTCATGCCCGGCTTACTCCATTGCGAATTCTTTTTGAAAAAATCGCGGGCGCAATAAAATTCCGTTTGGTTGGAACATAAGTCGCCATGAACGGTTAGGATCCTTAAGTGTAAGTTGTCAAATTTTTAAACTAATGCAAAAACTACCAAAAATGGTTGAATAAAACTTTTTAGAATTTCTAAATTAAGAATGGGTTCTTATTCAAAAATGGTGTGCCACATAAATCATAATAAAAATCATTTAAAATAAATACTTCTTTAAGCAAATCTTATTATAGACGGGATTGAATCCCAAATTAGTCTCATAAAAGACCGTTTATTGTTTTCTTTAATATTCATTTGAGAAAAAGAATATTCTTTAAGTGGATGGTGAAAATTCTTTTTAAGAAGATGTGTGATTGTTTAGACTTGATCGTGGAGAAAAACCATTTCGTTAACAAGTATTTAAGTGCTTAAAAATCGAGGACGATCACGAAAAATTGATTTAAAATATGATATATACAATGGTGGTAGAATTTTTTAATTTTTAAAATTTTTAAAATTTTCAATTTTCATAAAAGCAAAATAAAAGCATAAAATAAAATAAAAGCGAATATATACAAAGGAAATCCAAATATTATCCCCCACACTTATTTCCAAGCTTGTCCTCAAGCGAAAAGATACGAAAAAAAATGTCGACTAAAATAGAAAAAAGATGGATAGATAAAACCTGAAATTTTTTTTTGGTGCGTGGGTTGCCTCCCAACTAGCGCCCTTTCTTTTACGTCTTTGAGCTAGACACCCAAAGTTAGCCTATTTCGATATTATATGAGGCGCTTATGCTTTTAGCGGCTTTACGACCGCCTTTGAGCAGTCTCATTAAGAGATTGGAGACTTGAGCGATTGCCATGATTATTTTTCGTTTAGCGTAAGTTGAACTTGGCGTGAAGAGTTTCTTTATTTCATCTTGGATTTTTCCAAGATTTTCTTCTAAAGGCCTTTGTTGGAGAGGCGTTGTAAGAGGCGTGAGTGTCTCGAATGTATTTGACTTCCTTGATAAATCTACACAAGGTGAATTTCTATCATGAGAAGCATCATAGTTCTTAAATGAATTAAAATTCACGATATATGGAAAGAATTCACCTTGGAGAATTGTAGATTTTTCTTCTTGCTCGTTTGATAATTGCGCGTTTTCATCGATTGGAGTGAGTTGAACCGTCTTTTGGAGAGTCGAATCCAATGACACCTTTTCTTCTTCAATGATCGTTCCAATGCTTTCATCGAATCCCCCTACACTTGAACTCTTATCACCTTCAATCTCCACAATCTCCTCGTTTGAATATTCTAACTCGAGACAAGTCACTCTTTGATCTAGATCATTTACGATGGATTGAATATTTCCGAGTCGTCGAGAGGTGGTTTTAATCTCATGCGAGATATCACTTATCTCTTGTTTGACTTCTTGTTTGATTTCTTCAAAATCTTGTTTGATTTCTTCATAAACTTGTTCTTGCTTTTGTTTAAGGGATACCATCATCGCCATCATTTCCTCCATCATTCTTTTTAATTCTTGGTCTTGATCTTCGTTTTGGGATTGAAATTGTGGATCTTGGTAATCAAATTCATGTTGAGATTCGAGTTCGTTTTGAGAAGGTTCGTATATGGGGTTTGAGTAATTATTGGTGGTTTCGGTATAGGATTGTGTCTCATAACCCCATGGGGATTCGTTTTCGTATTCGCGAGCTTCGTAGATGGGATTTTGATAAATGGTCTCGGTGCGTGATTCTTCGTATTGATTTGAGGTGGAACATGAGAGCAAACCGAGCCTTCGTTCTTCTTTTCTTTCTTCCCATTCGTCGATGTCTTGATTGATCATTTCTTTAAGCGTCATGTGTTTTGGATATCTTCTTGGAATTCTTTCTTGAGTTAGCAATTCTCCAAACGTTCTTGGTCCTTCTTGATGATCCATCTTGCTCAACTCCGTGTACCTCGCAAGAATAGAAAATTTTCGAAATTAGTGAAATATCAAGTTCAAACTTATCAATTCTATTAAAAATATCACTCAAGATTGCAAGTTCGATTCATAATTTGACTTAAACATTACTCCCCGGCAGCGGCGCCATTTTGATAACGGTCTTTTTGCACGTCTAAAAAGCGTATCGTTGTTTTAAAGTCCCGTAATATCAAACAAGTGAATTATATGGTTGTATAGCAGAAAATAATAGATTCGTTCCACAGGGAGCTATTGCGTCAAAATATGATTTAGATTCAGATCATTAAAATAAATATTTCGAAGTTTCCAAAATTACTGAAAATTTGTCTACAGTGAGTTCTGAATGTTATCAAATTGATCCTAAAATTTCAAACAATTTGGACAACGGAATAAAAAGTTATTAACGAATTACAATTAGGTCTCTGAAAAACAGTCTCTGGAAACAGCAGGTTTTCAGTTTAAGTGACAGATTTCAAAGACTCATATCAATTCGAATATTTCATGAAATTCAACGATTCAAAATGTTCCCGAAACTAGAAATCAAGATCTACGTAATGAAAATTTTAACAGATCTAGCATATACAGCAAATGAAAAATAAAGAGAAAAAGAACAAGAAAAGAAAAGATCAAGAAAAGATCAAGAACAAGAATTTTAGAATCAAACAAGTTATATTTACACACATCAAATTCGAGAAAAGAAAAGATTACACCTAAAACGAGAAGGAAGCTTCAACGTGATTAGGGGTACTCCTTCCTTGTGATCGTGGACGATTGATGCTCGAATCGCTAGGAAGCTAGATGATTGAGCTGTTTTCTCGTCTTGAAGAAACGTCCTTCCCGGTTGAAGAAAGCTCCGAGTCCGGTTGTGACGTGTATCTTCTACGACTTGCTTCGATTAGATCGATTCACCGGATGAAGAAAGCTTCGAGTCCGGCAAACAATCACTCGAGAATTCGAGTAATCCTTGAATGGTTCTTGACGTTCTTGAAAGTTCTTGGAAGTGCTTAGAGAGAGAGAGAGAGATAGAGAGAGAGGGTGCTCCGAAGAGCGGGGGAGGGGGAGAGAGAAGCAATCCTGCCCCAAGGTCCTTTGGGGTCTATTTATAGTACATTAGGAGCCTTCCCATTGGTCTAGAGATTGTTGAGAGGATTGAGGGTAGTTTGGTAATTGTAGGTGAGGTAGGTGGGCTGAATGGTGGTTAAATTGTGAGTGGTTTTCGTATAGAATTTGGTGTAGACTTTTGTGTGGTAGATTTCTTGCCTCCTTCTTCATACGTGTACCGAAATGGACAGTATAATATATCGATTTTATCGGCGCGAGGAGAGGAAGACAACTACACTGTTGGAATTCCAGAAACTTTCGCCCAAAAACCTAAAATTATCAATAAAACACACTTAGTGAAGAAATATTCTTGCTATCTCAAATATTAACAATTATATATATAAAGTTGTGATTCAAAAGGGCTAAAATCCCCAAATTAGATATCAAAAAGGTGCTTTATTTTCCTCTTATCATTATGTAGTAAAAGATAAGATACAAATGATCTAAAAACAAGTTATTTGAACTCCTCAAAGCATTAAAATCTTGTTTTGAATCGAAAAACAAACTTTTTTAGTGTTTGTGAAATTTGGTGAAAAGTTATGTAGTAAAAGATACGATACAATTGATCTACAAACACGTTATTTGAACTCCTTAAAGCGTTCAAATCTTGTTTTGAATCGAAAAACAAACTTTCTTAGTGTTTGTGAAATTTGTTGAAAAGTTATGTAGTAAAAGATTCGATACAATTGATCTAAAAACACGTTATTTGAACTCCTGAAAGCGTTAAAATCTTGTTTTGAATCGAAAAACTTACTTTCTTAGTTTTTGTGAAATTTGGTGAAAAGTTACGTAGTAAACGATACGATACAAATGATCTAAAAACACGTTATTTGAACTCCACAAAGCGTTAAAATCATGTTTTGAATCGAAAAACACACTTTCTTCGTGTTTGTGAAATTTGGTGAAAAGTTATGTAGTAAAAGATACGATGCAAATGATCTAAAAACAAGTTATTTGAACATCTCAAAGCGTTAAAATCTTGTTTTGAATCGAAAAACAAACTTTCTTAGTGTTTGTGAAATTTGGTGAAAAATTATGTACTAAAAGATACGATACGAATGATCCAAAAACACGTTATTTGAACTCCTGAAAGCGTTAAAATCTTGTTTTGAATCGAAAAACTTACTTTCTTAGTGTTTGTGAAATTTGGTGAAAAGTTATGTAGTAAACGATACGATACAAATGATCTAAAAACACGTTATTTGAACTCCACAAAGCGTTAAAATCTTGTTTTGAATCGAAAAACAAACTTTCTTAGTGTTTGTGAAATTTGGTGAAAAGTTATGTAGTAAAAGATACGATGCAAATGATGTGAAAACAAGTTATTTGAACACCTCAAAGCGTTAAAATCTTGTTTTGAATCGAAAAACAAACTTTCTTAGTGTTTGTGAAATTTGGTGAAAAGTTATGTACTAAAAGATACGATACAAATGATCTAAAAACACGATATTTGAACTCCTCAAAGCATTAAAATCTTGTTTTGAATCGAAAAACTTACTTTCTTAGTGTTTGTGAAATTTGGTGAAAAGTTATGTAGTAAACGATACGATACGAATGATCTAAAAACACGTGATTTGAACTCCACAAAGCGTTAAAATCTTGTTTTGAATCGAAAAACAAACTTTCTTAGTGTTTGTGAAATTTGGTGAAAAATTATGTACTAAAAGATACGATACGAATGATCCAAAAACACGTTATTTGAACTCCTGAAAGCGTTAAAATCTTGTTTTGAATCGAAAAACTTACTTTCTTAGTGTTTGTGAAATTTGGTGAAAAGTTATGTAGTAAACGATACGATACAAATGATCTAAAAACACGTTATTTGAACTCCACAAAGCGTTAAAATCTTGTTTTGAATCAAAAAACAAACTTTCTTAGTGTTTGTGAAATTTGGTGAAAAGTTATGTAGTAAAAGATATGATACGAATGATCTAAAAACAAGTTATTTGAACAACTCAAAGCGTTAAAATCTTGTTTTGAATCGAAAAACAAACTTTCTTAGTGTTTGTGAAATTTGGTGAAAAGTTATGTAGTAAAAGATTCGATACAATTGATCTAAAAACACGATATTTAAACTCCTGAAAGCGTTAAAATCTTGTTTTGAATCGAAAAACTTACTTTCTTAGTTTTTGTGAAATTTTGTGAAAAGTTACGTAGTAAACGATACGATACAAATGATCTAAAAACACGTTATTTGAACTCCACAAAGCGTTAAAATCATGTTTTAATTCGAAAAACACACTTTCTTCGTGTTTGTGAAATTTGGTGAAAAGTTATGTAGTAAAAGATACGATGCAAATGATCTAAAAACAAGTTATTTGAACATCTCAAAGCGTTAAAATCTTGTTTTCAATCGAAAAACAAACTTTCTTAGTGTTTGTGAAATTTGGTGAAAAATTATGTACTAAAAGATACGATACGAATGATCTAAAACAAGTTATTCGAACACCTCAAAGCGTTAAAATCTTGTTTTGAATCGAAAAACAAACTTTCTTAGTGTTTGTGAAATTTGGTGAAAAGTTATGTACTAAAAGATACGATACAAATGATCTAAACACACGGTATTTGAACTCCTCAAAGCGTTAAAATCATGTTTTGAATCGAAAAACAAACATTCTTAGCGTTTGTGAAATTTGGTGAAAAGTTATGTAGTAAAAGATACGATACAAATGATCCAAAAACAAATTATTCGAACTCCACAAAGCGTTAAAATCTTGTTTTGAATCGAAAAACAAACTTTCTTAGGGTTTCTTAGGGTTTGTGAAATTTGGTGAAAAGTTATGTAGTAAAAGATATGATACGAATGATCTAAAACAAGTTATTTGAACACCTCAAAGCGTTAAAATCTTGTTTTGAATCGAAAAACAAACTTTCTTAGTGTTTGTGAAATTTGGTGAAAAGTTATGTACTAAAAGATACGATACAAATGATCTAAACACACGGTATTTGAACTCCTCAAAGCGTTAAAATCATGTTTTGAATCGAAAAACAAACATTCTTAGTGTTTGTGAAATTTGGTGAAAAGTTATGTAGTAAAAGATACGATACAAATGATCTAAAAACACGTTATTTGAACTCCTCAAAGCGTTCAAATCTTGTTTTGAATCGAAAAACAAACTTTCTTAGTGTTTGTGAAATTTGGTGAAAAGTTATGTAGTAAAAGATTCGATACAATTGATCTAAAAACACGTTATTTGAACTCCTGAAAGCGTTAAAATCTTGTTTTGAATCGAAAAACTTACTTTCTTAGTTTTTGTGAAATTTGGTGAAAAGTTACGTAGTAAACGATACGATACAAATGATCTAAAAACACGTTATTTGAACTCCACAAAGCGTTAAAATCATGTTTTGAATCGAAAAACACACTTTCTTCGTGTTTGTGAAATTTGGTGAAAAGTTATGTAGTAAAAGATACGATGCAAATGATCTAAAAACAAGTTATTTGAACATCTCAAAGCGTTAAAATCTTGTTTTGAATCGAAAAACAAACTTTCTTAGTGTTTGTGAAATTTGGTGAAAAATTATGTACTAAAAGATACGATACGAATGATCCAAAAACACGTTATTTGAACTCCACAAAGCGTTAAAATCTTGTTTTGAATCGAAAAACAAACTTTCTTAGTGTTTCTGAAATTTGGTGAAAAATTATGTACTAAAAGATACGATACGAATGATCGAAAAACACGTTATTTGAACTCCTGAAAGCGTTAAAATCTTGTTTTGAATCGAAAAACTTACTTTCTTAGTGTTTGTGAAATTTGGTGAAAAGTTATGTAGTAAACGATACGATACAAATGATCTAAAAACACGTTATTTGAACTCCACAAAGCGTTAAAATCTTGTTTTGAATCGAAAAACAAACTTTCTTAGTGTTTGTGAAATTTGGTGAAAAGTTATGTAGTAAAAGATACGATGCAAATAATGTAAAAACAAGTTATTTGAACACCTCAAACCGTTAAAATCTTGTTTTGAATCGAAAAACAAACTTTCTTAGTGTTTGTGAAATTTGGTGAAAAGTTATGTACTAAAAGATACGATACAAATGATCTAAAAACACGATATTTGAACTCCTCAAAGCATTAAAATCTTGTTTTGAATCGAAAAACTTACTTTCTTAGTGTTTGTGAAATTTGGTGAAAAGTTATGTAGTAAACGATACGATACAAATGATCTAAAAACACGTGATTTGAACTCCACAAAGCGTTAAAATCTTGTTTTGAATCGAAAAACAAACTTTCTTAGTGTTTGTGAAATTTGGTGAAAAATTATGTACTAAAAGATACGATACAAATGATCCAAAAACACGTTATTTGAACTCCTGAAAGCGTTAAAATCTTGTTTTGAATCGAAAAACTTACTTTCTTAGTTTTTGTGAAATTTTGTGAAAAGTTACGTAGTAAACGATACGATACAAATGATCTAAAAACACGTTATTTGAACTCCACAAAGCGTTAAAATCATGTTTTAAATCGAAAAACACACTTTCTTCGTGTTTGTGAAATTTGGTGAAAAGTTATGTAGTAAAAGATACGATGCAAATGATCTAAAAACAAGTTATTTGAACATCTCAAAGCGTTAAAATCTTGTTTTCAATCGAAAAACAAACTTTCTTAGTGTTTGTGAAATTTGGTGAAAAATTATGTACTAAAAGATACGATACGAATGATCTAAAACAAGTTATTCGAACACCTCAAAGCGTTAAAATCTTGTTTTGAATCGAAAAACAAACTTTCTTAGTGTTTGTGAAATTTGGTGAAAAGTTATGTACTAAAAGATACGATACAAATGATCTAAACACACGGTATTTGAACTCCTCAAAGCGTTAAAATCATGTTTTGAATCGAAAAACAAACATTCTTAGCGTTTGTGAAATTTGGTGAAAAGTTATGTAGTAAAAGATACGATACAAATGATCCAAAAACAAATTATTCGAACTCCACAAAGCGTTAAAATCTTGTTTTGAATCGAAAAACAAACTTTCTTAGGGTTTCTTAGGGTTTGTGAAATTTGGTGAAAAGTTATGTAGTAAAAGATATGATACGAATGATCTAAAACAAGTTATTTGAACACCTCAAAGCGTTAAAATCTTGTTTTGAATCGAAAAACAAACTTTCTTAGTGTTTGTGAAATTTGGTGAAAAGTTATGTACTAAAAGATACGATACAAATGATCTAAACACACGGTATTTGAACTCCTCAAAGCGTTAAAATCATGTTTTGAATCGAAAAACAAACATTCTTAGTGTTTGTGAAATTTGGTGAAAAGTTATGTAGTAAAAGATACGATACAAATGATCTAAAAACACGTTATTTGAACTCCTCAAAGCGTTCAAATCTTGTTTTGAATCGAAAAACAAACTTTCTTAGTGTTTGTGAAATTTGGTGAAAAGTTATGTAGTAAAAGATTCGATACAATTGATCTAAAAACACGTTATTTGAACTCCTGAAAGCGTTAAAATCTTGTTTTGAATCGAAAAACTTACTTTCTTAGTTTTTGTGAAATTTGGTGAAAAGTTACGTAGTAAACGATACGATACAAATGATCTAAAAACACGTTATTTGAACTCCACAAAGCGTTAAAATCATGTTTTGAATCGAAAAACACACTTTCTTCGTGTTTGTGAAATTTGGTGAAAAGTTATGTAGTAAAAGATACGATGCAAATGATCTAAAAACAAGTTATTTGAACATCTCAAAGCGTTAAAATCTTGTTTTGAATCGAAAAACAAACTTTCTTAGTGTTTGTGAAATTTGGTGAAAAATTATGTACTAAAAGATACGATACGAATGATCCAAAAACACGTTATTTGAACTCCACAAAGCGTTAAAATCTTGTTTTGAATCGAAAAACAAACTTTCTTAGTGTTTCTGAAATTTGGTGAAAAATTATGTACTAAAAGATACGATACGAATGATCGAAAAACACGTTATTTGAACTCCTGAAAGCGTTAAAATCTTGTTTTGAATCGAAAAACTTACTTTCTTAGTGTTTGTGAAATTTGGTGAAAAGTTATGTAGTAAACGATACGATACAAATGATCTAAAAACACGTTATTTGAACTCCACAAAGCGTTAAAATCTTGTTTTGAATCGAAAAACAAACTTTCTTAGTGTTTGTGAAATTTGGTGAAAAGTTATGTAGTAAAAGATACGATGCAAATAATGTAAAAACAAGTTATTTGAACACCTCAAACCGTTAAAATCTTGTTTTGAATCGAAAAACAAACTTTCTTAGTGTTTGTGAAATTTGGTGAAAAGTTATGTACTAAAAGATACGATACAAATGATCTAAAAACACGATATTTGAACTCCTCAAAGCATTAAAATCTTGTTTTGAATCGAAAAACTTACTTTCTTAGTGTTTGTGAAATTTGGTGAAAAGTTATGTAGTAAACGATACGATACAAATGATCTAAAAACACGTGATTTGAACTCCACAAAGCGTTAAAATCTTGTTTTGAATCGAAAAACAAACTTTCTTAGTGTTTGTGAAATTTGGTGAAAAATTATGTACTAAAAGATACGATACAAATGATCCAAAAACACGTTATTTGAACTCCTGAAAGCGTTAAAATCTTGTTTTGAATCGAAAAACTTACTTTCTTAGTGTTTGTGAAATTTGGTGAAAAGTTATGTAGTAAACGATACGATACAAATGATCTAAAAACACGTTATTTGAACTCCACAAAGCGTTAAAATCTTGTTTTGAATCGAAAAACAAACTTTCTTAGTGTTTGTGAAATTTGGTGAAAAGTTATGTAGTAAAAGATATGATACGAATGATCTAAAAACAAGTTATTTGAACAACTCAAAGCGTTAAAATCTTGTTTTGAATCGAAAAACAAACTTTCTTAGTGTTTGTGAAATTTGGTGAAAAGTTATGTACTAAAAGATACGATACAAATGATCTACAAACACGATATTTGAACTCCTCAAAGCGTTAAAATCATGTTTTGAATCGAAAAACAAACATTCTTAGCGTTTGTGAAATTTGGTGAAAAGTTATGTAGTAAAAGATACGATTCAATTGATCTAAAAACACGTTATTTGAACTCCTGAAAGCGTTAAAATCTTGTTTTGAATCGAAAAACTTACTTTCTTTGTTTTTGTGAAATTTGGTGAAAAGTTATGTAGTAAAAGATACGATACAAATGATCCAAAAACAAGTTATTTGAACTCCTCAAATCGTTAAAATCTTGTTTTGAATCGAAAAACAAACTTTCTTAGTGTTTGTGAAATTTGGTGAATAATTATGTTGTAAAAGATACGATACAAATGATCCGAAAACAAGTTATTCGAACTCCACAAAGCGTTAAAATCTTGTTTTGAATCGAAAAACAAACTTTCTTAGTGTTTGTGAAATTTGGTGAAAAGTTATGTAGTAAACGATACGATACAAATGATCTAAAAACACGTGATTTGAACTCCACAAAGCGTTAAAATCTTGTTTTGAATCGAAAAACAAACTTTCTTAGTGTTTGTGAAATTTGGTGAAAAATTATGTACTAAAAGATACGATACGAATGATCCAAAAACACGTTATTTGAACTCCTGAAAGCGTTAAAATCATGTTTTGAATCGAAAAACAAACATTCTTAGTATTTGTGAAATTTGGTGAAAAATTATGTACTAAAAGATACGATACGAATGATCCAAAAACACGTTATTTGAACTCCTGAAAGCGTTAAAATCTTGTTTTGAATCGAAAAACTTACTTTCTTTGTTTTTGTGAAATTTGGTGAAAAGTTATGTAGTAAAAGATACGATACAAACGATCCAAAAACAAGTTATTTGAACTCCTCAAATCGTTAAAATCTTGTTTTGAATCGAAAAACAAACTTTCTTAGTGTTTGTGAAATTTGGTGAATAATTATGTTGTAAAAGATACGATACAAATGATCTAAAAACAAGTTATTCGAACTCCACAAAGCGTTAAAATCTTGTTTTGAATCGAAAAACAAACTTTCTTAGTGTTTGTGAAATTTGGTGAAAAGTTATGTAGTAAAAGATATGATACGAATGATCTAAAACAAGTTATTTGAACACCTCAAAGCGTTAAAATCTTGTTTTGAATCGAAAAACAAACTTTCTTAGTGTTTGTGAAATTTGGTGAAAAGTTATGTACTAAAAGATACGATACAAATGATCTAAACACACGATATTTGAACTCCTCAAAGCGTTAAAATCATGTTTTGAATCGAAAAACAAACATTCTTAGCGTTTGTGAAATTTGGTGAAAAGTTATGTAGTAAAAGATACGATACAAATGATCCAAAAACAAATTATTTGAACTCCTCAAAGCGTTAAAATCTTGTTTTGAATCGAAAAACAAACTTTCTTAGTGTTTGTGAAATTTGGTGAAAAGTTATGTAGTAAAAGATAAGATACAAATGATCTAAAAACAAGTTATTTGAACTCCTCAAAGCATTAAAATCTTGTTTTGAATCGAAAAACAAACTTTTTTAGTGTTTGTGAAATTTGGTGAAAAGTTATGTAGTAAAAGATACGATACAATTGATCTAAAAACACGTTATTTGAACTCCTTAAAGCGGTCAAATCTTGTTTTGAATCGAAAAACAAACTTTCTTAGTGTTTGTGAAATTTGTTGAAAAGTTATGTAGTAAAAGATTCGATACAATTGATCTAAAAACACGTTATTTGAACTCCTGAAAGCGTTAAAATCTTGTTTTGAATCGAAAAACTTACTTTCTTAGTTTTTGTGAAATTTGGTGAAAAGTTACGTAGTAAACGATACGATACAAATGATCTAAAAACACGTTATTTGAACTCCACAAAGCGTTAAAATCATGTTTTGAATCGAAAAACACACTTTCTTCGTGTTTGTGAAATTTGGTGAAAACTTATGTAGTAAAAGATACGATGCAAATGATCTAAAAACAAGTTATTTGAACATCTCAAAGCGTTAAAATCTTGTTTTGAATCGAAAAACAAACTTTCTTAGTGTTTGTGAAATTTGGTGAAAAATTATGTACTGAAAGATACGATACGAATGATCCAAAAACACGTTATTTGAACTCCACAAAGCGTTAAAATCTTGTTTTGAATCGAAAAACAAACTTTCTTAGTGTTTGTGAAATTTGGTGAAAAATTATGTACTAAAAGATACGATACGAATGATCGAAAAACACGTTATTTGAACTCCTGAAAGCGTTAAAATCTTGTTTTGAATCGAAAAACTTACTTTCTTAGTGTTTGTGAAATTTGGTGAAAAGTTATTTAGTAAACGATACGATACAAATGATCTAAAAACACGTTATTTGAACTCCACAAAGCGTTAAAATCTTGTTTTGAATCGAAAAACAAACTTTCTTAGTGTTTGTGAAATTTGGTGAAAAGTTATGTAGTAAAAGATACGATGCAAATGATGTGAAAACAAGTTATTTGAACACCTCAAAGCGTTAAAATCTTGTTTTGAATCGAAAAACAAACTTTCTTAGTGTTTGTGAAATTTGGTGAAAAGTTATGTACTAAAAGATACGATACAAATGATCTAAAAACACGATATTTGAACTCCTCAAAGCATTAAAATCTTGTTTTGAATCGAAAAACTTACTTTCTTAGTGTTTGTGAAATTTGGTGAAAAGTTATGTAGTAAACGATACGATACAAATGATCTAAAAACACGTGATTTGAACTCCACAAAGCGTTAAAATCTTGTTTTGAATCGAAAAACAAACTTTCTTAGTGTTTGTGAAATTTGGTGAAAAATTATGTACTAAAAGATACGATACGAATGATCCAAAAACACGTTATTTGAACTCCTGAAAGCATTAAAATCTTGTTTTGAATCGAAAAACTTACTTTCTTAGTGTTTGTGAAATTTGGTGAAAAGTTATGTAGTAAACGATACGATACAAATGATCTAAAAACACGTTATTTGAACTCCACAAAGCGTTAAAATCTTGTTTTGAATCGAAAAACAAACTTTCTTAGTGTTTGTGAAATTTGGTGAAAAGTTATGTAGTAAAAGATAAGACACAAATGATCTAAAAACAAGTTATTTGAACTCCTCAAAGCATTAAAATCTTGTTTTGAATCGAAAAACAAACTTTTTTAGTGTTTGTGAAATTTGGTGAAAAGTTATGTAGTAAAAGATACGATACAATTGATCTAAAAACACGTTATTTGAACTCCTTAAAGCGTTCAAATCTTGTTTTGAATCGAAAAACAAACTTTCTTAGTGTTTGTGAAATTTGTTGAAAAGTTATGTAGTAAAAGATTCGATACAATTGATCAAAAAACACGTTATTTGAACTCCTGAAAGCGTTAAAATCTTGTTTTGAATCGAAAAACTTACTTTCTTAGTTTTTGTGAAATTTGGTGAAAAGTTACGTAGTAAACGATACGATACAAATGATCTAAAAACACGTTATTTGAACTCCACAAAGCGTTAAAATCATGTTTTGAATCGAAAAACACACTTTCTTCGTGTTTGTGAAATTTGGTGAAAAGTTATGTAGTAAAAGATACGATGCAAATGATCTAAAAACAAGTTATTTGAACATCTCAAAGCGTTAAAATCTTGTTTTGAATCGAAAAACAAACTTTCTTAGTGTTTGTGAAATTTGGTGAAAAGTTATGTAGTAAAAGATACGATGCAAATGATGTGAAAACAAGTTATTTGAACACCTCAAAGCGTTAAAATCTTGTTTTGAATCAAAAAACAAACTTTCTTAGTGTTTGTGAAATTTGGTGAAAAGTTATGTACTAAAAGATACGATACAAATGATCTAAAAACACGATATTTGAACTCCTCAAAGCATTAAAATCTTGTTTTGAATCGAAAAACTTACTTTCTTAGTGTTTGTGAAATTTGGTGAAAAGTTATGTAGTAAACGATACGATACAAATGATCTAAAAACACGTGATTTGAACTCCACAAAGCGTTAAAATCTTGTTTTGAATCGAAAAACAAACTTTCTTAGTGTTTGTGAAATTTGGTGAAAAATTATGTACTAAAAGATACGATACGAATGATCCAAAAACACGTTATTTGAACTCCTGAAAGCGTTAAAATCTTGTTTTGAATCGAAAAACTTACTTTCTTAGTGTTTGTGAAATTTGGTGAAAAGTTATGTAGTAAACGATACGATACAAATGATCTAAAAACACGTTATTTGAACTCCACAAAGCGTTAAAATCTAGTTTTGAATCAAAAAACAAACTTTCTTAGTGTTTGTGAAATTTGGTGAAAAGTTATGTAGTAAAAGATATGATACGAATGATCTAAAAACAAGTTATTTGAACAACTCAAAGCAGTAAAATCTTGTTTTGAATCGAAAAACAAACTTTCTTAGTGTTTGTGAAATTTGGTGAAAAGTTATGTACTAAAAGATACGATACAAATGATCTAAAAACACGATATTTGAACTCCTCAAAGCGTTAAAATCATGTTTTGAATCGAAAAACAAACATTCTTAACGTTTGTGAAATTTGGTGAAAAGTTATGTAGTAAAAGATACGATTCAATTGATCTAAAAACACGTTATTTGAACTCCTGAAAGCGTTAAAATCTTGTTTTGAATCGAAAAACTTACTTTCTTTGTTTTTGTGAAATTTGGTGAAAAGTTATGTAGTAAAAGATACGATACAAATGATCCAAAAACAAGTTATTTGAACTCCTCAAATCGTTAAAATCTTGTTTTGAATCGAAAAACAAACTTTCTTAGTGTTTGTGAAATTTGGTGAATAATTATGTTGTAAAAGATACGATACAAATGATCTAAAAACAAGTTATTCGAACTCCACAAAGCGTTAAAATCTTGTTTTGAATCGAAAAACAAACTTTCTTAGTGTTTGTGAAATTTGGTGAAAAGTTATGTAGTAAAAGATATGATACGAATGATCTAACACAAGTTATTTGAACACCTCAAAGCGATAAAATCTTGTTTTGAATCGAAAAACAAACTTTCTTAGTGTTTGTGAAATTTGGTGAAAAGTTATGTACTAAAAGATACGATACAAATGATCTAAACACACGGTATTTGAACTCCTCAAAGCGTTAAAATCATGTTTTGAATCGAAAAACAAACATTCTTAGCATTTGTGAAATTTGGTGAAAAGTTATGTAGTAAAAGATACGATACAAATGATCCAAAAACAAATTATTTGAACTCCTCAAAGCGTTAAAATCTTGTTTTGAATCGAAAAACAAACTTTCTTAGTGTTTGTGAAATTTGGTGAAAAGTTATGTAGTAAAAGATAAGATACAAATGATCTAAAAACAAGTTATTTGAACTCCTCAAAGCATTAAAATCTTGTTTTGAATCGAAAAACAAACTTTTTTAGTGTTTGTGAAATTTGGTGAAAAGTTATGTAGTAAAAGATACGATACAATTGATCTAAAAACACGTTATTTGAACTCCTTAAAGCGTTCAAATCTTGTTTTGAATCGAAAAACAAACTTTCTTAGTGTTTGTGAAATTTGTTGAAAAGTTATGTAGTAAAAGATTCGATACAATTGATCTAAAAACACGTTATTTGAACTCCTGAAAGCGTTAAAATCTTGTTTTGAATCGAAAAACTTACTTTCTTAGTTTTTGTGAAATTTGGTGAAAAGTTACGTAGTAAACGATACGATACAAATGATCTAAAAACACGTTATTTGAACTCCACAAAGCGTTAAAATCATGTTTTGAATCGAAAAACACACTTTCTTCGTGTTTGTGAAATTTGGTGAAAAGTTATGTAGTAAAAGATACGATGCAAATGATCTAAAAACAAGTTATTTGAACATCTCAAAGCGTTAAAATCTTGTTTTGAATCGAAAAACAAACTTTCTTAGTGTTTGTGAAATTTGGTGAAAAATTATGTACTAAAAGATACGATACGAATGATCCAAAAACACGTTATTTGAACTCCTGAAAGCGTTAAAATCTTGTTTTGAATCGAAAAACTTACTTTCTTAGTGTTTGTGAAATTTGGTGAAAAGTTATGTAGTAAACGATACGATACAAATGATCTAAAAACACGTTATTTGAACTCCACAAAGCGTTAAAATCTTGTTTTGAATCGAAAAACAAACTTTCTTAGTGTTTGTGAAATTTGGTGAAAAGTTATGTAGTAAAAGATACGATGCAAATGATGTGAAAACAAGTTATTTGAACACCTCAAAGCGTTAAAATCTTGTTTTGAATCGAAAAACAAACTTTCTTAGTGTTTGTGAAATTTGGTGAAAAGTTATGTACTAAAAGATACGATACAAATGATCTAAAAACACGATATTTGAACTCCTCAAAGCATTAAAATCTTGTTTTGAATCGAAAAACTTACTTTCTTAGTGTTTGTGAAATTTGGTGAAAAGTTATGTAGTAAACGATACGATACAAATGATCTAAAAACACGTGATTTGAACTCCACAAAGCGTTAAAATCTTGTTTTGAATCGAAAAACAAACTTTCTTAGTGTTTGTGAAATTTGGTGAAAAATTATGTACTAAAAGATACGATACGAATGATCCAAAAACACGTTATTTGAACTCCTGAAAGCGTTAAAATCTTGTTTTGAATCGAAAAACTTACTTTCTTAGTGTTTGTGAAATTTGGTGAAAAGTTATGTAGTAAACGATACGATACAAATGATCTAAAAACACGTTATTTGAACTCCACAAAGCGTTAAAATCTTGTTTTGAATCGAAAAACAAACTTTCTTAGTGTTTGTGAAATTTGGTGAAAAGTTATGTAGTAAAAGATACGATGCAAATAATGTAAAAACAAGTTATTTGAACACCTCAAACCGTTAAAATCTTGTTTTGAATCGAAAAACAAACTTTCTTAGTGTTTGTGAAATTTGGTGAAAAGTTATGTACTAAAAGATACAATACAAATGATCTAAAAACACGATATTTGAACTCCTCAAAGCATTAAAATCTTGTTTTGAATCGAAAAACTTACTTTGTTAGTGTTTGTGAAATTTGGTGAAAAGTTATGTAGTAAACGATACGATACAAATGATCTAAAAACACGTGATTTGAACTCCACAAAGCGTTAAAATCTTGTTTTGAATCGAAAAACAAACTTTCTTAGTGTTTGTGAAATTTGGTGAAAAATTATGTACTAAAAGATACGATAAGAATGATCCAAAAACACGTTATTTGAACTCCTGAAAGCGTTAAAATCTTGTTTTGAATCGAAAAACTTACTTTCTTAGTGTTTGTGAAATTTGGTGAAAAGTTATGTAGTAAACGATACGATACAAATGATCTAAAAACACGTTATTTGAACTCCACAAAGCGTTAAAATCTTGTTTTGAATCAAAAAACAAACTTTCTTAGTGTTTGTGAAATTTGGTGAAAAGTTATGTAGTAAAAGATATGATACGAATGATCTAAAAACAAGTTATTTGAACAACTCAAAGCGTTAAAATCTTGTTTTGAATCGAAAAACAAACTTTCTTAGTGTTTGTGAAATTTGGTGAAAAGTTATGTACTAAAAGATACGATACAAATGATCTAAAAACACGATATTTGAACTCCTCAAAGCGTTAAAATCATGTTTTGAATCGAAAAACAAACATTCTTAGCGTTTGTGAAATTTGGTGAAAAGTTATGTAGTAAAAGATACGATTCAATTGATCTAAAAACACGTTATTTGAACTCCTGAAAGCGTTAAAATCTTGTTTTGAATCGAAAAACTTACTTTCTTTGTTTTTGTGAAATTTGGTGAAAAGTTATGTAGTAAAAGATACGATACAAATGATCCAAAAACAAGTTATTTGAACTCCTCAAATCGTTAAAATCTTGTTTTGAATCGAAAAACAAACTTTCTTAGTGTTTGTGAAATTTGGTGAAAAATTATGTACTAAAAGATACGATACGAATGATCCAAAAACACGTTATTTGAACTCCTGAAAGCGTTAAAATCTTGTTTTGAATCGAAAAACAAACATTCTTAGCGTTTGTGAAATTTGGTGAAAAGTTATGTAGTAAAAGATACGATTCAATTGATCTAAAAACACGTTATTTGAACTCCTGAAAGCGTTAAAATCTTGTTTTGAATCGAAAAACTTACTTTCTTTGTTTTTGTGAAATTTGGTGAAAAGTTATGTAGTAAAAGATACGATACAAATGATCCAAAAACAAGTTATTTGAACTCCTCAAATCGTTAAAATCTTGTTTTGAATCGAAAAACAAACTTTCTTAGTGTTTGTGAAATTTGGTGAAAAATTATGTACTAAAAGATACGATACGAATGATCCAAAAACACGTTATTTGAACTCCTGAAAGCGTTAAAATCTTGTTTTGAATCGAAAAACTTACTTTCTTAGTGTTTGTGAAATTTGGTGAAAAGTTACGTAGTAAACGATACGATACAAATGATCTAAAAACACGTTATTTGAACTCCTCAAAGCGTTAAAATCATGTTTTGAATCGAAAAACACACTTTCTTCGTGTTTGTGAAATTTGGTGAAAAGTTATGTAGTAAAAGATACGATGCAAATGATCTAAAAACAAGTTATTTGAACATCTCAAAGCGTTAAAATCTTGTTTTGAATCGAAAAACAAACTTTCTTAGTGTTTGTGAAATTTGGTGAAAAATTATGTACTAAAAGATACGATACGAATGATCTAAAACAAGTTATTCGAACACCTCAAAGCGTTAAAATCTTGTTTTGAATCGAAAAACTTACTTTCTTAGTTTTTGTGAAATTTGGTGAAAAGTTATGTAGTAAACGATACGATACAAATGATCTAAAAACACGTGATTTGAACTCCACAAAGCGTTAAAATCTTGTTTTGAATCGAAAAACAAACTTTCTTAGTGTTTGTGAAATTTGGTGAAAAATTATGTACTAAAAGATACGATACGAATGATCGAAAAACACGTTATTTGAACACCTGAAAGCGTTAAAATCTTGTTTTGAATCGAAAAACAAACTTTCTTAGTGTTTGTGAAATTTGGTGAAAAGTTATGTACTAAAAGATACGATACAAATGATCTAAAAACACGATATTTGAACTCCTCAAAGCATTAAAATCTTGTTTTGAATCGAAAAACTTACTTTCTTAGTGTTTGTGAAATTTGGTGAAAAGTTATGTAGTAAACGATACGATACAAATGATCTAAAAACACGTGATTTGAACTCCACAAAGCGTTAAAATCTTGTTTTGAATCGAAAAACAAACTTTCTTAGTGTTTGTGAAATTTGGTGAAAAATTATGTACTAAAAGATACGATACGAATGATCCAAAAACACGTTATTTGAACTCCTGAAAGCGTTAAAATCTTGTTTTGAATCGAAAAACTTACTTTCTTAGTGTTTGTGAAATTTGGTGAAAAGTTATGTAGTAAACGATACGATACAAATGATCTAAAAACACGTTATTTGAACTCCACAAAGCGTTAAAATCTTGTTTTGAATCAAAAAACAAACTTTCTTAGTGTTTGTGAAATTTGGTGAAAAGTTATGTAGTAAAACATATGATACGAATGATCTAAAAACAAGTTATTTGAACAACTCAAAGCGTTAAAATCTTGTTTTGAATCGAAAAACAAACTTTCTTAGTGTTTGTGAAATTTGGTGAAAAGTTATGTACTAAAAGATACGATACAAATGATCTAAAAACACGATATTTGAACTCCTCAAAGCGTTAAAATCATGTTTTGAATCGAAAAACAAACATTCTTAGCGTTTGTGAAATTTGGTGAAAAGTTATGTAGTAAAAGATACGATACAAATGATCCAAAAACAAGTTATTTGAACTCCTCAAATCGTTAAAATCTTGTTTTGAATCGAAAAACAAACTTTCTTAGTGTTTGTGAAATTTGGTGAAAAATTATGTACTAAAAGATACGATACGAATGATCCAAAAACACGTTATTTGAACTCCTGAAAGCGTTAAAATCTTGTTTTGAATCGAAAAACTTACTTTCTTAGTGTTTGTGAAATTTGGTGAAAAGTTACGTAGTAAACGATACGATACAAATGATCTAAAAACACGTTATTTGAACTCCTCAAAGCGTTAAAATCATGTTTTGAATCGAAAAACACACTTTCTTCGTGTTTGTGAAATTTGGTGAAAAGTTATGTAGTAAAAGATACGATGCAAATGATCTAAAAACAAGTTATTTGAACATCTCAAAGCGTTAAAATCTTGTTTTGAATCGAAAAACAAACTTTCTTAGTGTTTGTGAAATTTGGTGAAAAATTATGTACTAAAAGATACGATACGAATGATCTAAAACAAGTTATTCGAACACCTCAAAGCGTTAAAATCTTGTTTTGAATCGAAAAACTTACTTTCTTAGTTTTTGTGAAATTTGGTGAAAAGTTATGTAGTAAACGATACGATACAAATGATCTAAAAACACGTGATTTGAACTCCACAAAGCGTTAAAATCTTGTTTTGAATCGAAAAACAAACTTTCTTAGTGTTTGTGAAATTTGGTGAAAAATTATGTACTAAAAGATACGATACGAATGATCGAAAAACACGTTATTTGAACACCTGAAAGCGTTAAAATCTTGTTTTGAATCGAAAAACAAACTTTCTTAGTGTTTGTGAAATTTGGTGAAAAGTTATGTACTAAAAGATACGATACAAATGATCTAAAAACACGATATTTGAACTCCTCAAAGCATTAAAATCTTGTTTTGAATCGAAAAACTTACTTTCTTAGTGTTTGTGAAATTTGGTGAAAAGTTATGTAGTAAACGATACGATACAAATGATCTAAAAACACGTGATTTGAACTCCACAAAGCGTTAAAATCTTGTTTTGAATCGAAAAACAAACTTTCTTAGTGTTTGTGAAATTTGGTGAAAAATTATGTACTAAAAGATACGATACGAATGATCCAAAAACACGTTATTTGAACTCCTGAAAGCGTTAAAATCTTGTTTTGAATCGAAAAACTTACTTTCTTAGTGTTTGTGAAATTTGGTGAAAAGTTATGTAGTAAACGATACGATACAAATGATCTAAAAACACGTTATTTGAACTCCACAAAGCGTTAAAATCTTGTTTTGAATCAAAAAACAAACTTTCTTAGTGTTTGTGAAATTTGGTGAAAAGTTATGTAGTAAAAGATATGATACGAATGATCTAAAAACAAGTTATTTGAACAACTCAAAGCGTTAAAATCTTGTTTTGAATCGAAAAACAAACTTTCTTAGTGTTTGTGAAATTTGGTGAAAAGTTATGTACTAAAAGATACGATACAAATGATCTAAAAACACGATATTTGAACTCCTCAAAGCGTTAAAATCATGTTTTGAATCGAAAAACAAACATTCTTAGCGTTTGTGAAATTTGGTGAAAAGTTATGTAGTAAAAGATACGATTCAATTGATCTAAAAACACGTTATTTGAACTCCTGAAAGCGTTAAAATCTTGTTTTGAATCGAAAAACTTACTTTCTTTGTTTTTGTGAAATTTGGTGAAAAGTTATGTAGTAAAAGATACGATACAAATGATCCAAAAACAAGTTATTTGAACTCCTCAAATCGTTAAAATCTTGTTTTGAATCGAAAAACAAACTTTCTTAGTGTTTGTGAAATTTGGTGAAAAATTATGTACTAAAAGATACGATACGAATGATCCAAAAACACGTTATTTGAACTCCTGAAAGCGTTAAAATCTTGTTTTGAATCGAAAAACAAACATTCTTAGCGTTTGTGAAATTTGGTGAAAAGTTATGTAGTAAAAGATACGATTCAATTGATCTAAAAACACGTTATTTGAACTCCTGAAAGCGTTAAAATCTTGTTTTGAATCGAAAAACTTACTTTCTTTGTTTTTGTGAAATTTGGTGAAAAGTTATGTAGTAAAAGATACGATACAAATGATCCAAAAACAAGTTATTTGAACTCCTCAAATCGTTAAAATCTTGTTTTGAATCGAAAAACAAACTTTCTTAGTGTTTGTGAAATTTGGTGAAAAATTATGTACTAAAAGATACGATACGAATGATCCAAAAACACGTTATTTGAACTCCTGAAAGCGTTAAAATCTTGTTTTGAATCGAAAAACTTACTTTCTTAGTGTTTGTGAAATTTGGTGAAAAGTTACGTAGTAAACGATACGATACAAATGATCTAAAAACACGTGATTTGAACTCCACAAAGCGTTAAAATCTTGTTTTGAATCGAAAAACAAACTTTCTTAGTGTTTGTGAAATTTGGTGAAAAATTATGTACTAAAAGATACGATACGAATGATCCAAAAACACGTTATTTGAACTCCTGAAAGCGTTAAAATCTTGTTTTGAATCGAAAAACTTACTTTCTTAGTGTTTGTGAAATTTGGTGAAAAGTTATGTAGTAAACGATACGATACAAATGATCTAAAAACACGTTATTTGAACTCCACAAAGCGTTAAAATCTAGTTTTGAATCAAAAAACAAACTTTCTTAGTGTTTGTGAAATTTGGTGAAAAGTTATGTAGTAAAAGATATGATACGAATGATCTAAAAACAAGTTATTTGAACAACTCAAAGCAGTAAAATCTTGTTTTGAATCGAAAAACAAACTTTCTTAGTGTTTGTGAAATTTGGTGAAAAGTTATGTACTAAAAGATACGATACAAATGATCTAAAAACACGATATTTGAACTCCTCAAAGCGTTAAAATCATGTTTTGAATCGAAAAACAAACATTCTTAACGTTTGTGAAATTTGGTGAAAAGTTATGTAGTAAAAGATACGATTCAATTGATCTAAAAACACGTTATTTGAACTCCTGAAAGCGTTAAAATCTTGTTTTGAATCGAAAAACTTACTTTCTTTGTTTTTGTGAAATTTGGTGAAAAGTTATGTAGTAAAAGATACGATACAAATGATCCAAAAACAAGTTATTTGAACTCCTCAAATCGTTAAAATCTTGTTTTGAATCGAAAAACAAACTTTCTTAGTGTTTGTGAAATTTGGTGAATAATTATGTTGTAAAAGATACGATACAAATGATCTAAAAACAAGTTATTCGAACTCCACAAAGCGTTAAAATCTTGTTTTGAATCGAAAAACAAACTTTCTTAGTGTTTGTGAAATTTGGTGAAAAGTTATGTAGTAAAAGATATGATACGAATGATCTAACACAAGTTATTTGAACACCTCAAAGCGATAAAATCTTGTTTTGAATCGAAAAACAAACTTTCTTAGTGTTTGTGAAATTTGGTGAAAAGTTATGTACTAAAAGATACGATACAAATGATCTAAACACACGGTATTTGAACTCCTCAAAGCGTTAAAATCATGTTTTGAATCGAAAAACAAACATTCTTAGCATTTGTGAAATTTGGTGAAAAGTTATGTAGTAAAAGATACGATACAAATGATCCAAAAACAAATTATTTGAACTCCTCAAAGCGTTAAAATCTTGTTTTGAATCGAAAAACAAACTTTCTTAGTGTTTGCGAAATTTGGTGAAAAGTTATGTAGTAAAAGATAAGATACAAATGATCTAAAAACAAGTTATTTGAACTCCTCAAAGCATTAAAATCTTGTTTTGAATCGAAAAACAAACTTTTTTAGTGTTTGTGAAATTTGGTGAAAAGTTATGTAGTAAAAGATACGATACAATTGATCTAAAAACACGTTATTTGAACTCCTTAAAGCGTTCAAATCTTGTTTTGAATCGAAAAACAAACTTTCTTAGTGTTTGTGAAATTTGTTGAAAAGTTATGTAGTAAAAGATTCGATACAATTGATCTAAAAACACGTTATTTGAACTCCTGAAAGCGTTAAAATCTTGTTTTGAATCGAAAAACTTACTTTCTTAGTTTTTGTGAAATTTGGTGAAAAGTTACGTAGTAAACGATACGATACAAATGATCTAAAAACACGTTATTTGAACTCCACAAAGCGTTAAAATCATGTTTTGAATCGAAAAACACACTTTCTTCGTGTTTGTGAAATTTGGTGAAAAGTTATGTAGTAAAAGATACGATGCAAATGATCTAAAAACAAGTTATTTGAACATCTCAAAGCGTTAAAATCTTGTTTTGAATCGAAAAACAAACTTTCTTAGTGTTTGTGAAATTTGGTGAAAAATTATGTACTAAAAGATACGATACGAATGATCCAAAAACACGTTATTTGAACTCCTGAAAGCGTTAAAATCTTGTTTTGAATCGAAAAACTTACTTTCTTAGTGTTTGTGAAATTTGGTGAAAAGTTATGTAGTAAACGATACGATACAAATGATCTAAAAACACGTTATTTGAACTCCACAAAGCGTTAAAATCTTGTTTTGAATCGAAAAACAAACTTTCTTAGTGTTTGTGAAATTTGGTGAAAAGTTATGTAGTAAAAGATACGATGCAAATGATGTGAAAACAAGTTATTTGAACACCTCAAAGCGTTAAAATCTTGTTTTGAATCGAAAAACAAACTTTCTTAGTGTTTGTGAAATTTGGTGAAAAGTTATGTACTAAAAGATACGATACAAATGATCTAAAAACACGATATTTGAACTCCTCAAAGCATTAAAATCTTGTTTTGAATCGAAAAACTTACTTTCTTAGTGTTTGTGAAATTTGGTGAAAAGTTATGTAGTAAACGATACGATACAAATGATCTAAAAACACGTGATTTGAACTCCACAAAGCGTTAAAATCTTGTTTTGAATCGAAAAACAAACTTTCTTAGTGTTTGTGAAATTTGGTGAAAAATTATGTACTAAAAGATACGATACGAATGATCCAAAAACACGTTATTTGAACTCCTGAAAGCGTTAAAATCTTGTTTTGAATCGAAAAACTTACTTTCTTAGTGTTTGTGAAATTTGGTGAAAAGTTATGTAGTAAACGATACGATACAAATGATCTAAAAACACGTTATTTGAACTCCACAAAGCGTTAAAATCTTGTTTTGAATCGAAAAACAAACTTTCTTAGTGTTTGTGAAATTTGGTGAAAAGTTATGTAGTAAAAGATACGATGCAAATAATGTAAAAACAAGTTATTTGAACACCTCAAACCGTTAAAATCTTGTTTTGAATCGAAAAACAAACTTTCTTAGTGTTTGTGAAATTTGGTGAAAAGTTATGTACTAAAAGATACAATACAAATGATCTAAAAACACGATATTTGAACTCCTCAAAGCATTAAAATCTTGTTTTGAATCGAAAAACTTACTTTGTTAGTGTTTGTGAAATTTGGTGAAAAGTTATGTAGTAAACGATACGATACAAATGATCTAAAAACACGTGATTTGAACTCCACAAAGCGTTAAAATCTTGTTTTGAATCGAAAAACAAACTTTCTTAGTGTTTGTGAAATTTGGTGAAAAATTATGTACTAAAAGATACGATAAGAATGATCCAAAAACACGTTATTTGAACTCCTGAAAGCGTTAAAATCTTGTTTTGAATCGAAAAACTTACTTTCTTAGTGTTTGTGAAATTTGGTGAAAAGTTATGTAGTAAACGATACGATACAAATGATCTAAAAACACGTTATTTGAACTCCACAAAGCGTTAAAATCTTGTTTTGAATCAAAAAACAAACTTTCTTAGTGTTTGTGAAATTTGGTGAAAAGTTATGTAGTAAAAGATATGATACGAATGATCTAAAAACAAGTTATTTGAACAACTCAAAGCGTTAAAATCTTGTTTTGAATCGAAAAACAAACTTTCTTAGTGTTTGTGAAATTTGGTGAAAAGTTATGTACTAAAAGATACGATACAAATGATCTAAAAACACGATATTTGAACTCCTCAAAGCGTTAAAATCATGTTTTGAATCGAAAAACAAACATTCTTAGCGTTTGTGAAATTTGGTGAAAAGTTATGTAGTAAAAGATACGATTCAATTGATCTAAAAACACGTTATTTGAACTCCTGAAAGCGTTAAAATCTTGTTTTGAATCGAAAAACTTACTTTCTTTGTTTTTGTGAAATTTGGTGAAAAGTTATGTAGTAAAAGATACGATACAAATGATCCAAAAACAAGTTATTTGAACTCCTCAAATCGTTAAAATCTTGTTTTGAATCGAAAAACAAACTTTCTTAGTGTTTGTGAAATTTGGTGAAAAATTATGTACTAAAAGATACGATACGAATGATCCAAAAACACGTTATTTGAACTCCTGAAAGCGTTAAAATCTTGTTTTGAATCGAAAAACAAACATTCTTAGCGTTTGTGAAATTTGGTGAAAAGTTATGTAGTAAAAGATACGATTCAATTGATCTAAAAACACGTTATTTGAACTCCTGAAAGCGTTAAAATCTTGTTTTGAATCGAAAAACTTACTTTCTTTGTTTTTGTGAAATTTGGTGAAAAGTTATGTAGTAAAAGATACGATACAAATGATCCAAAAACAAGTTATTTGAACTCCTCAAATCGTTAAAATCTTGTTTTGAATCGAAAAACAAACTTTCTTAGTGTTTGTGAAATTTGGTGAAAAATTATGTACTAAAAGATACGATACGAATGATCCAAAAACACGTTATTTGAACTCCTGAAAGCGTTAAAATCTTGTTTTGAATCGAAAAACTTACTTTCTTAGTGTTTGTGAAATTTGGTGAAAAGTTACGTAGTAAACGATACGATACAAATGATCTAAAAACACGTTATTTGAACTCCTCAAAGCGTTAAAATCATGTTTTGAATCGAAAAACACACTTTCTTCGTGTTTGTGAAATTTGGTGAAAAGTTATGTAGTAAAAGATACGATGCAAATGATCTAAAAACAAGTTATTTGAACATCTCAAAGCGTTAAAATCTTGTTTTGAATCGAAAAACAAACTTTCTTAGTGTTTGTGAAATTTGGTGAAAAATTATGTACTAAAAGATACGATACGAATGATCTAAAACAAGTTATTCGAACACCTCAAAGCGTTAAAATCTTGTTTTGAATCGAAAAACTTACTTTCTTAGTTTTTGTGAAATTTGGTGAAAAGTTATGTAGTAAACGATACGATACAAATGATCTAAAAACACGTGATTTGAACTCCACAAAGCGTTAAAATCTTGTTTTGAATCGAAAAACAAACTTTCTTAGTGTTTGTGAAATTTGGTGAAAAATTATGTACTAAAAGATACGATACGAATGATCGAAAAACACGTTATTTGAACACCTGAAAGCGTTAAAATCTTGTTTTGAATCGAAAAACAAACTTTCTTAGTGTTTGTGAAATTTGGTGAAAAGTTATGTACTAAAAGATACGATACAAATGATCTAAAAACACGATATTTGAACTCCTCAAAGCATTAAAATCTTGTTTTGAATCGAAAAACTTACTTTCTTAGTGTTTGTGAAATTTGGTGAAAAGTTATGTAGTAAACGATACGATACAAATGATCTAAAAACACGTGATTTGAACTCCACAAAGCGTTAAAATCTTGTTTTGAATCGAAAAACAAACTTTCTTAGTGTTTGTGAAATTTGGTGAAAAATTATGTACTAAAAGATACGATACGAATGATCCAAAAACACGTTATTTGAACTCCTGAAAGCGTTAAAATCTTGTTTTGAATCGAAAAACTTACTTTCTTAGTGTTTGTGAAATTTGGTGAAAAGTTATGTAGTAAACGATACGATACAAATGATCTAAAAACACGTTATTTGAACTCCACAAAGCGTTAAAATCTTGTTTTGAATCAAAAAACAAACTTTCTTAGTGTTTGTGAAATTTGGTGAAAAGTTATGTAGTAAAAGATATGATACGAATGATCTAAAAACAAGTTATTTGAACAACTCAAAGCGTTAAAATCTTGTTTTGAATCGAAAAACAAACTTTCTTAGTGTTTGTGAAATTTGGTGAAAAGTTATGTACTAAAAGATACGATACAAATGATCTAAAAACACGATATTTGAACTCCTCAAAGCGTTAAAATCATGTTTTGAATCGAAAAACAAACATTCTTAGCGTTTGTGAAATTTGGTGAAAAGTTATGTAGTAAAAGATACGATTCAATTGATCTAAAAACACGTTATTTGAACTCCTGAAAGCGTTAAAATCTTGTTTTGAATCGAAAAACTTACTTTCTTTGTTTTTGTGAAATTTGGTGAAAAGTTATGTAGTAAAAGATACGATACAAATGATCCAAAAACAAGTTATTTGAACTCCTCAAATCGTTAAAATCTTGTTTTGAATCGAAAAACAAACTTTCTTAGTGTTTGTGAAATTTGGTGAAAAATTATGTACTAAAAGATACGATACGAATGATCCAAAAACACGTTATTTGAACTCCTGAAAGCGTTAAAATCTTGTTTTGAATCGAAAAACAAACATTCTTAGCGTTTGTGAAATTTGGTGAAAAGTTATGTAGTAAAAGATACGATTCAATTGATCTAAAAACACGTTATTTGAACTCCTGAAAGCGTTAAAATCTTGTTTTGAATCGAAAAACTTACTTTCTTTGTTTTTGTGAAATTTGGTGAAAAGTTATGTAGTAAAAGATACGATACAAATGATCCAAAAACAAGTTATTTGAACTCCTCAAATCGTTAAAATCTTGTTTTGAATCGAAAAACAAACTTTCTTAGTGTTTGTGAAATTTGGTGAAAAATTATGTACTAAAAGATACGATACGAATGATCCAAAAACACGTTATTTGAACTCCTGAAAGCGTTAAAATCTTGTTTTGAATCGAAAAACTTACTTTCTTAGTGTTTGTGAAATTTGGTGAAAAGTTACGTAGTAAACGATACGATACAAATGATCTAAAAACACGTTATTTGAACTCCTCAAAGCGTTAAAATCATGTTTTGAATCGAAAAACACACTTTCTTCGTGTTTGTGAAATTTGGTGAAAAGTTATGTAGTAAAAGATACGATGCAAATGATCTAAAAACAAGTTATTTGAACATCTCAAAGCGTTAAAATCTTGTTTTGAATCGAAAAACAAACTTTCTTAGTGTTTGTGAAATTTGGTGAAAAATTATGTACTAAAAGATACGATACGAATGATCTAAAACAAGTTATTCGAACACCTCAAAGCGTTAAAATCTTGTTTTGAATCGAAAAACTTACTTTCTTAGTTTTTGTGAAATTTGGTGAAAAGTTATGTAGTAAACGATACGATACAAATGATCTAAAAACACGTGATTTGAACTCCACAAAGCGTTAAAATCTTGTTTTGAATCGAAAAACAAACTTTCTTAGTGTTTGTGAAATTTGGTGAAAAATTATGTACTAAAAGATACGATACGAATGATCGAAAAACACGTTATTTGAACACCTGAAAGCGTTAAAATCTTGTTTTGAATCGAAAAACAAACTTTCTTAGTGTTTGTGAAATTTGGTGAAAAGTTATGTACTAAAAGATACGATACAAATGATCTAAAAACACGATATTTGAACTCCTCAAAGCATTAAAATCTTGTTTTGAATCGAAAAACTTACTTTCTTAGTGTTTGTGAAATTTGGTGAAAAGTTATGTAGTAAACGATACGATACAAATGATCTAAAAACACGTGATTTGAACTCCACAAAGCGTTAAAATCTTGTTTTGAATCGAAAAACAAACTTTCTTAGTGTTTGTGAAATTTGGTGAAAAATTATGTACTAAAAGATACGATACGAATGATCCAAAAACACGTTATTTGAACTCCTGAAAGCGTTAAAATCTTGTTTTGAATCGAAAAACTTACTTTCTTAGTGTTTGTGAAATTTGGTGAAAAGTTATGTAGTAAACGATACGATACAAATGATCTAAAAACACGTTATTTGAACTCCACAAAGCGTTAAAATCTTGTTTTGAATCAAAAAACAAACTTTCTTAGTGTTTGTGAAATTTGGTGAAAAGTTATGTAGTAAAAGATATGATACGAATGATCTAAAAACAAGTTATTTGAACAACTCAAAGCGTTAAAATCTTGTTTTGAATCGAAAAACAAACTTTCTTAGTGTTTGTGAAATTTGGTGAAAAGTTATGTACTAAAAGATACGATACAAATGATCTAAAAACACGATATTTGAACTCCTCAAAGCGTTAAAATCATGTTTTGAATCGAAAAACAAACATTCTTAGCGTTTGTGAAATTTGGTGAAAAGTTATGTAGTAAAAGATACGATTGAATTGATCTAAAAACACGTTATTTGAACTCCTGAAAGCGTTAAAATCTTGTTTTGAATCGAAAAACTTACTTTCTTTGTTTTTGTGAAATTTGGTGAAAAGTTATGTAGTAAAAGATACGATACAAATGATCCAAAAACAAGTTATTTGAACTCCTCAAATCGTTAAAATCTTGTTTTGAATCGAAAAACAAACTTTCTTAGTGTTTGTGAAATTTGGTGAAAAATTATGTACTAAAAGATACGATACGAATGATCCAAAAACACGTTATTTGAACTCCTGAAAGCGTTAAAATCTTGTTTTGAATCGAAAAACTTACTTTCTTAGTGTTTGTGAAATTTGGTGAAAAGTTATGTAGTAAACGATACGATACAAATGATCTAAAAACACGTTATTTGAACTCCACAAAGCGTTAAAATCTTGTTTTGAATCAAAAAACAAACTTTCTTAGTGTTTGTGAAATTTGGTGAAAAGTTATGTAGTAAAAGATATGATACGAATGATCTAAAAACAAGTTATTTGAACAACTCAAAGCGTTAAAATCTTGTTTTGAATCGAAAAACAAACTTTCTTAGTGTTTGTGAAATTTGGTGAAAAGTTATGTAGTAAAAGATTCGATACAATTGATCTAAAAACACGATATTTGAACTCCTGAAAGCGTTAAAATCTTGTTTTGAATCGAAAAACTTACTTTCTTAGTTTTTGTGAAATTTGGTGAAAAGTTACGTAGTAAACGATACGATACAAATGATCTAAAAACACGTTATTTGAACTCCACAAAGCGTTAAAATCATGTTTTGAATCGAAAAACACACTTTCTTCGTGTTTGTGAAATTTGGTGAAAAGTTATGTAGTAAAAGATACGATGCAAATGATCTAAAAACAAGTTATTTGAACATCTCAAAGCATTAAAATCTTGTTTTGAATCGAAAAACAAACTTTCTTAGTGTTTGTGAAATTTGGTGAAAAATTATGTACTAAAAGATACGATACGAATGATCTAAAACAAGTTATTCGAACACCTCAAAGCGTTAAAATCTTGTTTTGAATCGAAAAACAAACTTTCTTAGTGTTTGTGAAATTTGGTGAAAAGTTATGTACTAAAAGATACGATACAAATGATCTAAACACACGGTATTTGAACTCCTCAAAGCGTTAAAATCATGTTTTGAATCGAAAAACAAACATTCTTAGCGTTTGTGAAATTTGGTGAAAAGTTATGTAGTAAAAGATACGATACAAATGATCCAAAAACAAATTATTCGAACTCCACAAAGCGTTAAAATCTTGTTTTGAATCGAAAAACAAACTTACTTAGGGTTTGTGAAATTTGGTGAAAAGTTATGTAGTAAAAGATATGATACGAATGATCTAAAACAAGTTATTTGAACACCTCAAAGCGTTAAAATCTTGTTTTGAATCGAAAAACAAACTTTCTTATTGTTTGTGAAATTTGGTGAAAAGTTATGTACTAAAAGATACGATACAAATGATCTAAACACACGGTATTTGAACTCCTCAAAGCGTTAAAATCATGTTTTGAATCGAAAAACAAACATTCTTAGTGTTTGTGAAATTTGGTGAAAAGTTATGTAGTAAAAGATACGATACAAATGATCTAAAAACACGTTATTTGAACTCCTCAAAGCGTTCAAATCTTGTTTTGAATCGAAAAACAAACTTTCTTAGTGTTTGTGAAATTTGGTGAAAAGTTATGTAGTAAAAGATTCGATACAATTGATCTAAAAACACGTTATTTGAACTCCTGAAAGCGTTAAAATCTTGTTTTGAATCGAAAAACTTACTTTCTTAGTTTTTGTGAAATTTGGTGAAAAGTTACGTAGTAAACGATACGATACAAATGATCTAAAAACACGTTATTTGAACTCCACAAAGCGTTAAAATCATGTTTTGAATCGAAAAACACACTTTCTTCGTGTTTGTGAAATTTGGTGAAAAGTTATGTAGTAAAAGATACGATGCAAATGATCTAAAAACAAGTTATTTGAACATCTCAAAGCGTTAAAATCTTGTTTTGAATCGAAAAACAAACTTTCTTAGTGTTTGTGAAATTTGGTGAAAAATTATGTACTAAAAGATACGATACGAATGATCCAAAAACACGTTATTTGAACTCCACAAAGCGTTAAAATCTTGTTTTGAATCGAAAAACAAACTTTCTTAGTGTTTGTGAAATTTGGTGAAAAATTATGTACTAAAAGATACGATACGAATGATCGAAAAACACGTTATTTGAACTCCTGAAAGCGTTAAAATCTTGTTTTGAATCGAAAAACTTACTTTCTTAGTGTTTGTGAAATTTGGTGAAAAGTTATGTAGTAAACGATACGATACAAATGATCTAAAAACACGTTATTTGAACTCCACAAAGCGTTAAAATCTTGTTTTGAATCGAAAAACAAACTTTCTTAGTGTTTGTGAAATTTGGTGAAAAGTTATGTAGTAAAAGATACGATGCAAATAATGTAAAAACAAGTTATTTGAACACCTCAAACCGTTAAAATCTTGTTTTGAATCGAAAAACAAACTTTCTTAGTGTTTGTGAAATTTGGTGAAAAGTTATGTACTAAAAGATACGATACAAATGATCTAAAAACACGATATTTGAACTCCTCAAAGCATTAAAATCTTGTTTTGAATCGAAAAACTTACTTTCTTAGTGTTTGTGAAATTTGGTGAAAAGTTATGTAGTAAACGATACGATACAAATGATCTAAAAACACGTGATTTCAACTCCACAAAGCGTTAAAATCTTGTTTTGAATCGAAAAACAAACTTTCTTAGTGTTTGTGAAATTTGGTGAAAAATTATGTACTAAAAGATACGATACGAATGATCCAAAAACACGTTATTTGAACTCCTGAAAGCGTTAAAATCTGGTTTTGAATCGAAAAACTTACTTTCTTAGTGTTTGTGAAATTTGGAGAAAAGTTATGTAGTAAACGATACGATACAAATGATCTAAAAACACGTTATTTGAACTCCACAAAGCGTTAAAATCTTGTTTTGAATCAAAAAACAAACTTTCTTAGTGTTTGTGAAATTTGGTGAAAAGTTATGTAGTAAAAGATATGATACGAATGATCTAAAAACAAGTTATTTGAACAACTCAAAGCGTTAAAATCTTGTTTTGAATCGAAAAACAAACTTTCTTAGTGTTTGTGAAATTTGGTGAAAAGTTATGTACTAAAAGATACGATACAAATGATCTAAAAACACGATATTTGAACTCCTCAAAGCGTTAAAATCATGTTTTGAATCGAAAAACAAACATTCTTAGCGTTTGTGAAATTTGGTGAAAAGTTATGTAGTAAAAGATACGATTCAATTGATCTAAAAACACGTTATTTGAACTCCTGAAAGCGTTAAAATCTTGTTTTGAATCGAAAAACTTACTTTCTTTGTTTTTGTGAAATTTGGTGAAAAGTTATGTAGTAAAAGATACGATACAAATGATCCAAAAACAAGTTATTTGAACTCCTCAAATCGTTAAAATCTTGTTTTGAATCGAAAAACAAACTTTCTTAGTGTTTGTGAAATTTGGTGAAAAATTATGTACTAAAAGATACGATACGAATGATCCAAAAACACGTTATTTGAACTCCTGAAAGCGTTAAAATCTTGTTTTGAATCGAAAAACAAACATTCTTAGCGTTTGTGAAATTTGGTGAAAAGTTATGTAGTAAAAGATACGATTCAATTGATCTAAAAACACGTTATTTGAACTCCTGAAAGCGTTAAAATCTTGTTTTGAATCGAAAAACTTACTTTCTTTGTTTTTGTGAAATTTGGTGAAAAGTTATGTAGTAAAAGATACGATACAAATGATCCAAAAACAAGTTATTTGAACTCCTCAAATCGTTAAAATCTTGTTTTGAATCGAAAAACAAACTTTCTTAGTGTTTGTGAAATTTGGTGAAAAATTATGTACTAAAAGATACGATACGAATGATCCAAAAACACGTTATTTGAACTCCTGAAAGCGTTAAAATCTTGTTTTGAAACGAAAAACTTACTTTCTTAGTGTTTGTGAAATTTGGTGAAAAGTTACGTAGTAAACGATACGATACAAATGATCTAAAAACACGTTATTTGAACTCCTCAAAGCGTTAAAATCATGTTTTGAATCGAAAAACACACTTTCTTCGTGTTTGTGAAATTTGGTGAAAAGTTATGTAGTAAAAGATACGATGCAAATGATCTAAAAACAAGTTATTTGAACATCTCAAAGCGTTAAAATCTTGTTTTGAATCGAAAAACAAACTTTCTTAGTGTTTGTGAAATTTGGTGAAAAATTATGTACTAAAAGATACGATACGAATGATCTAAAACAAGTTATTCGAACACCTCAAAGCGTTAAAATCTTGTTTTGAATCGAAAAACTTACTTTCTTAGTTTTTGTGAAATTTGGTGAAAAGTTATGTAGTAAACGATACGATACAAATGATCTAAAAACACGTGATTTGAACTCCACAAAGCGTTAAAATCTTGTTTTGAATCGAAAAACAAACTTTCTTAGTGTTTGTGAAATTTGGTGAAAAATTATGTACTAAAAGATACGATACGAATGATCAAAAAACACGTTATTTGAACACCTGAAAGCGTTAAAATCTTGTTTTGAATCGAAAAACAAACTTTCTTAGTGTTTGTGAAATTTGGTGAAAAGTTATGTACTAAAAGATACGATACAAATGATCTAAAAACACGATATTTGAACTCCTCAAAGCATTAAAATCTTGTTTTGAATCGAAAAACTTACTTTCTTAGTGTTTGTGAAATTTGGTGAAAAGTTATGTAGTAAACGATACGATACAAATGATCTAAAAACACGTGATTTGAACTCCACAAAGCGTTAAAATCTTGTTTTGAATCGAAAAACAAACTTTCTTAGTGTTTGTGAAATTTGGTGAAAAATTATGTACTAAAAGATACGATACGAATGATCCAAAAACACGTTATTTGAACTCCTGAAAGCGTTAAAATCTTGTTTTGAATCGAAAAACTTACTTTCTTAGTGTTTGTGAAATTTGGTGAAAAGTTATGTAGTAAACGATACGATACAAATGATCTAAAAACACGTTATTTGAACTCCACAAAGCGTTAAAATCTTGTTTTGAATCAAAAAACAAACTTTCTTAGTGTTTGTGAAATTTGGTGAAAAGTTATGTAGTAAAAGATATGATACGAATGATCTAAAAACAAGTTATTTGAACAACTCAAAGCGTTAAAATCTTGTTTTGAATCGAAAAACAAACTTTCTTAGTGTTTGTGAAATTTGGTGAAAAGTTATGTACTAAAAGATACGATACAAATGATCTAAAAACACGATATTTGAACTCCTCAAAGCGTTAAAATCATGTTTTGAATCGAAAAACAAACATTCTTAGCGTTTGTGAAATTTGGTGAAAAGTTATGTAGTAAAAGATACGATTCAATTGATCTAAAAACACGTTATTTGAACTCCTGAAAGCGTTAAAATCTTGTTTTGAATCGAAAAACTTACTTTCTTTGTTTTTGTGAAATTTGGTGAAAAGTTATGTAGTAAAAGATACGATACAAATGATCCAAAAACAAGTTATTTGAACTCCTCAAATCGTTAAAATCTTGTTTTGAATCGAAAAACAAACTTTCTTAGTGTTTGTGAAATTTGGTGAAAAATTATGTACTAAAAGATACGATACGAATGATCCAAAAACACGTTATTTGAACTCCTGAAAGCGTTAAAATCTTGTTTTGAATCGAAAAACAAACATTCTTAGCGTTTGTGAAATTTGGTGAAAAGTTATGTAGTAAAAGATACGATTCAATTGATCTAAAAACACGTTATTTGAACTCCTGAAAGCGTTAAAATCTTGTTTTGAATCGAAAAACTTACTTTCTTTGTTTTTGTGAAATTTGGTGAAAAGTTATGTAGTAAAAGATACGATACAAATGATCCAAAAACAAGTTATTTGAACTCCTCAAATCGTTAAAATCTTGTTTTGAATCGAAAAACAAACTTTCTTAGTGTTTGTGAAATTTGGTGAAAAATTATGTACTAAAAGATACGATACGAATGATCCAAAAACACGTTATTTGAACTCCTGAAAGCGTTAAAATCTTGTTTTGAATCGAAAAACTTACTTTCTTAGTGTTTGTGAAATTTGGTGAAAAGTTACGTAGTAAACGATACGATACAAATGATCTAAAAACACGTTATTTGAACTCCTCAAAGCGTTAAAATCATGTTTTGAATCGAAAAACACACTTTCTTCGTGTTTGTGAAATTTGGTGAAAAGTTATGTAGTAAAAGATACGATGCAAATGATCTAAAAACAAGTTATTTGAACATCTCAAAGCGTTAAAATCTTGTTTTGAATCGAAAAACAAACTTTCTTAGTGTTTGTGAAATTTGGTGAAAAATTATGTACTAAAAGATACGATACGAATGATCTAAAACAAGTTATTCGAACACCTCAAAGCGTTAAAATCTTGTTTTGAATCGAAAAACTTACTTTCTTAGTTTTTGTGAAATTTGGTGAAAAGTTATGTAGTAAACGATACGATACAAATGATCTAAAAACACGTGATTTGAACTCCACAAAGCGTTAAAATCTTGTTTTGAATCGAAAAACAAACTTTCTTAGTGTTTGTGAAATTTGGTGAAAAATTATGTACTAAAAGATACGATACGAATGATCGAAAAACACGTTATTTGAACACCTGAAAGCGTTAAAATCTTGTTTTGAATCGAAAAACAAACTTTCTTAGTGTTTGTGAAATTTGGTGAAAAGTTATGTACTAAAAGATACGATACAAATGATCTAAAAACACGATATTTGAACTCCTCAAAGCATTAAAATCTTGTTTTGAATCGAAAAACTTACTTTCTTAGTGTTTGTGAAATTTGGTGAAAAGTTATGTAGTAAACGATACGATACAAATGATCTAAAAACACGTGATTTGAACTCCACAAAGCGTTAAAATCTTGTTTTGAATCGAAAAACAAACTTTCTTAGTGTTTGTGAAATTTGGTGAAAAATTATGTACTAAAAGATACGATACGAATGATCCAAAAACACGTTATTTGAACTCCTGAAAGCGTTAAAATCTTGTTTTGAATCGAAAAACTTACTTTCTTAGTGTTTGTGAAATTTGGTGAAAAGTTATGTAGTAAACGATACGATACAAATGATCTAAAAACACGTTATTTGAACTCCACAAAGCGTTAAAATCTTGTTTTGAATCAAAAAACAAACTTTCTTAGTGTTTGTGAAATTTGGTGAAAAGTTATGTAGTAAAAGATATGATACGAATGATCTAAAAACAAGTTATTTGAACAACTCAAAGCGTTAAAATCTTGTTTTGAATCGAAAAACAAACTTTCTTAGTGTTTGTGAAATTTGGTGAAAAGTTATGTACTAAAAGATACGATACAAATGATCTAAAAACACGATATTTGAACTCCTCAAAGCGTTAAAATCATGTTTTGAATCGAAAAACAAACATTCTTAGCGTTTGTGAAATTTGGTGAAAAGTTACGTAGTAAACGATACGATACAAATGATCTAAAAACACGTTATTTGAACTCCTCAAAGCGTTAAAATCATGTTTTGAATCGAAAAACACACTTTCTTCGTGTTTGTGAAATTTGGTGAAAAGTTATGTAGTAAAAGATACGATGCAAATGATCTAAAAACAAGTTATTTGAACATCTCAAAGCGTTAAAATCTTGTTTTGAATCGAAAAACAAACTTTCTTAGTGTTTGTGAAATTTGGTGAAAAATTATGTACTAAAAGATACGATACGAATGATCTAAAACAAGTTATTCGAACACCTCAAAGCGTTAAAATCTTGTTTTGAATCGAAAAACTTACTTTCTTAGTTTTTGTGAAATTTGGTGAAAAGTTATGTAGTAAACGATACGATACAAATGATCTAAAAACACGTGATTTGAACTCCACAAAGCGTTAAAATCTTGTTTTGAATCGAAAAACAAACTTTCTTAGTGTTTGTGAAATTTGGTGAAAAATTATGTACTAAAAGATACGATACGAATGATCGAAAAACACGTTATTTGAACACCTGAAAGCGTTAAAATCTTGTTTTGAATCGAAAAACAAACTTTCTTAGTGTTTGTGAAATTTGGTGAAAAGTTATGTACTAAAAGATACGATACAAATGATCTAAAAACACGATATTTGAACTCCTCAAAGCATTAAAATCTTGTTTTGAATCGAAAAACTTACTTTCTTAGTGTTTGTGAAATTTGGTGAAAAGTTATGTAGTAAACGATACGATACAAATGATCTAAAAACACGTGATTTGAACTCCACAAAGCGTTAAAATCTTGTTTTGAATCGAAAAACAAACTTTCTTAGTGTTTGTGAAATTTGGTGAAAAATTATGTACTAAAAGATACGATACGAATGATCCAAAAACACGTTATTTGAACTCCTGAAAGCGTTAAAATCTTGTTTTGAATCGAAAAACTTACTTTCTTAGTGTTTGTGAAATTTGGTGAAAAGTTATGTAGTAAACGATACGATACAAATGATCTAAAAACACGTTATTTGAACTCCACAAAGCGTTAAAATCTTGTTTTGAATCAAAAAACAAACTTTCTTAGTGTTTGTGAAATTTGGTGAAAAGTTATGTAGTAAAACATATGATACGAATGATCTAAAAACAAGTTATTTGAACAACTCAAAGCGTTAAAATCTTGTTTTGAATCGAAAAACAAACTTTCTTAGTGTTTGTGAAATTTGGTGAAAAGTTATGTACTAAAAGATACGATACAAATGATCTAAAAACACGATATTTGAACTCCTCAAAGCGTTAAAATCATGTTTTGAATCGAAAAACAAACATTCTTAGCGTTTGTGAAATTTGGTGAAAAGTTATGTAGTAAAAGATACGATTCAATTGATCTAAAAACACGTTATTTGAACTCCTGAAAGCGTTAAAATCTTGTTTTGAATCGAAAAACTTACTTTCTTTGTTTTTGTGAAATTTGGTGAAAAGTTATGTAGTAAAAGATACGATACAAATGATCCAAAAACAAGTTATTTGAACTCCTCAAATCGTTAAAATCTTGTTTTGAATCGAAAAACAAACTTTCTTAGTGTTTGTGAAATTTGGTGAAAAATTATGTACTAAAAGATACGATACGAATGATCCAAAAACACGTTATTTGAACTCCTGAAAGCGTTAAAATCTTGTTTTGAATCGAAAAACTTACTTTCTTAGTGTTTGTGAAATTTGGTGAAAAGTTATGTAGTAAACGATACGATACAAATGATCTAAAAACACGTTATTTGAACTCCACAAAGCGTTAAAATCTTGTTTTGAATCGAAAAACAAACTTTCTTAGTGTTTGTGAAATTTGGTGAAAAGTTATGTAGTAAAAGATATGATACGAATGATCTAAAAACAAGTTATTTGAACAACTCAAAGCGTTAAAATCTTGTTTTGAATCGAAAAACAAACTTTCTTAGTGTTTGTGAAATTTGGTGAAAAGTTATGTAGTAAAAGATTCGATACAATTGATCTAAAAACACGATATTTGAACTGCTGAAAGCGTTAAAATCTTGTTTTGAATCGAAAAACTTACTTTCTTAGTTTTTGTGAAATTTGGTGAAAAGTTACGTAGTAAACGATACGATACAAATGATCTAAAAACACGTTATTTGAACTCCACAAAGCGTTAAAATCATGTTTTGAATCGAAAAACACACTTTCTTCGTGTTTGTGAAATTTGGTGAAAAGTTATGTAGTAAAAGATACGATGCAAATGATCTAAAAACAAGTTATTTGAACATCTCAAAGCATTAAAATCTTGTTTTGAATCGAAAAACAAACTTTCTTAGTGTTTGTGAAATTTGGTGAAAAATTATGTACTAAAAGATACGATACGAATGATCTAAAACAAATTATTCGAACACCTCAAAGCGTTAAAATCTTGTTTTGAATCGAAAAACAAACTTTCTTAGTGTTTGTGAAATTTGGTGAAAAGTTATGTACTAAAAGATACGATACAAATGATCTAAACACACGGTATTTGAACTCCTCAAAGCGTTAAAATCATGTTTTGAATCGAAAAACAAACATTCTTAGCGTTTGTGAAATTTGGTGAAAAGTTATGTAGTAAAAGATACGATACAAATGATCCAAAAACAAATTATTCGAACTCCACAAAGCGTTAAAATCTTGTTTTGAATCGAAAAACAAACTTACTTAGGGTTTGTGAAATTTGGTGAAAAGTTATGTAGTAAAAGATATGATACGAATGATCTAAAACAAGTTATTTGAACACCTCAAAGCGTTAAAATCTTGTTTTGAATCGAAAAACAAACTTTCTTATTGTTTGTGAAATTTGGTGAAAAGTTATGTACTAAAAGATACGATACAAATGATCTAAACACACGGTATTTGAACTCCTCAAAGCGTTAAAATCATGTTTTGAATCGAAAAACAAACATTCTTAGTGTTTGTGAAATTTGGTGAAAAGTTATGTAGTAAAAGATACGATACAAATGATCTAAAAACACGTTATTTGAACTCCTCAAAGCGTTCAAATCTTGTTTTGAATCGAAAAACAAACTTACTTAGGGTTTGTGAAATTTGGTGAAAAGTTATGTAGTAAAAGATATGATACGAATGATCTAAAACATGTTATTTGAACACCTCAAAGCGTTAAAATCTTGTTTTGAATCGAAAAACAAACTTTCTTATTGTTTGTGAAATTTGGTGAAAAGTTATGTACTAAAAGATACGATACAAATGATCTAAACACACGGTATTTGAACTCCTCAAAGCGTTAAAATCATGTTTTGAATCGAAAAACAAACTTTCTTAGTGTTTGTGAAATTTGGTGAAAAGTTATGTAGTAAAAGATTCGATACAATTGATCTAAAAACACGTTATTTGAACTCCTGAAAGCGTTAAAATCTTGTTTTGAATCGAAAAACTTACTTTCTTAGTTTTTGTGAAATTTGGTGAAAAGTTACGTAGTAAACGATACGATACAAATGATCTAAAAACACGTTATTTGAACTCCACAAAGCGTTAAAATCATGTTTTGAATCGAAAAACACACTTTCTTCGTGTTTGTGAAATTTGGTGAAAAGTTATGTAGTAAAAGATACGATGCAAATGATCTAAAAACAAGTTATTTGAACATCTCAAAGCGTTAAAATCTTGTTTTGAATCGAAAAACAAACTTTCTTAGTGTTTGTGAAATTTGGTGAAAAATTATGTACTAAAAGATACGATACGAATGATCCAAAAACACGTTATTTGAACTCCACAAAGCGTTAAAATCTTGTTTTGAATCGAAAAACAAACTTTCTTAGTGTTTGTGAAATTTGGTGAAAAATTATGTACTAAAAGATACGATACGAATGATCGAAAAACACGTTATTTGAACTCCTGAAAGCGTTAAAATCTTGTTTTGAATCGAAAAACTTACTTTCTTAGTGTTTGTGAAATTTGGTGAAAAGTTATGTAGTAAACGATACGATACAAATGATCTAAAAACACGTTATTTGAACTCCACAAAGCGTTAAAATCTTGTTTTGAATCGAAAAACAAACTTTCTTAGTGTTTGTGAAATTTGGTGAAAAGTTATGTAGTAAAAGATACGATGCAAATAATGTAAAAACAAGTTATTTGAACACCTCAAACCGTTAAAATCTTGTTTTGAATCGAAAAACAAACTTTCTTAGTGTTTGTGAAATTTGGTGAAAAGTTATGTACTAAAAGATACGATACAAATGATCTAAAAACACGATATTTGAACTCCTCAAAGCATTAAAATCTTGTTTTGAATCGAAAAACTTACTTTCTTAGTGTTTGTGAAATTTGGTGAAAAGTTATGTAGTAAACGATACGATACAAATGATCTAAAAACACGTGATTTGAACTCCACAAAGCGTTAAAATCTTGTTTTGAATCGAAAAACAAACTTTCTTAGTGTTTGTGAAATTTGGTGAAAAATTATGTACTAAAAGATACGATACGAATGATCCAAAAACACGTTATTTGAACTCCTGAAAGCGTTAAAATCTGGTTTTGAATCGAAAAACTTACTTTCTTAGTGTTTGTGAAATTTGGAGAAAAGTTATGTAGTAAACGATACGATACAAATGATCTAAAAACACGTTATTTGAACTCCACAAATCGTTAAAATCTTGTTTTGAATCAAAAAACAAACTTTCTTAGTGTTTGTGAAATTTGGTGAAAAGTTATGTAGTAAAAGATATGATACGAATGATCTAAAAACAAGTCATTTGAACAACTCAAAGCGTTAAAATCTTGTTTTGAATCGAAAAACAAACTTTCTTAGTGTTTGTGAAATTTGGTGAAAAGTTATGTACTAAAAGATACGATACAAATGATCTAAAAACACGATATTTGAACTCCTCAAAGCGTTAAAATCATGTTTTGAATCGAAAAACAAACATTCTTAGCGTTTGTGAAATTTGGTGAAAAGTTATGTAGTAAAAGATACGATTCAATTGATCTAAAAACACGTTATTTGAACTCCTGAAAGCGTTAAAATCTTGTTTTGAATCGAAAAACTTACTTTCTTTGTTTTTGTGAAATTTGGTGAAAAGTTATGTAGTAAAAGATACGATACAAATGATCCAAAAACAAGTTATTTGAACTCCTCAAATCGTTAAAATCTTGTTTTGAATCGAAAAACAAACTTTCTTAGTGTTTGTGAAATTTGGTGAAAAATTATGTACTAAAAGATACGATACGAATGATCCAAAAACACGTTATTTGAACTCCTGAAAGCGTTAAAATCTTGTTTTGAATCGAAAAACTTACTTTCTTAGTGTTTGTGAAATTTGGTGAAAAGTTATGTAGTAAACGATACGATACAAATGATCTAAAAACACGTTATTTGAACTCCACAAAGCGTTAAAATCTTGTTTTGAATCAAAAAACAAACTTTCTTAGTGTTTGTGAAATTTGGTGAAAAGTTATGTAGTAAAAGATATGATACGAATGATCTAAAAACAAGTTATTTGAACAACTCAAAGCGTTAAAATCTTGTTTTGAATCGAAAAACAAACTTTCTTAGTGTTTGTGAAATTTGGTGAAAAGTTATGTAGTAAAAGATTCGATACAATTGATCTAAAAACACGATATTTGAACTCCTGAAAGCGTTAAAATCTTGTTTTGAATCGAAAAACTTACTTTCTTAGTTTTTGTGAAATTTGGTGAAAAGTTACGTAGTAAACGATACGATACAAATGATCTAAAAACACGTTATTTGAACTCCACAAAGCGTTAAAATCATGTTTTGAATCGAAAAACACACTTTCTTCGTGTTTGTGAAATTTGGTGAAAAGTTATGTAGTAAAAGATACGATGCAAATGATCTAAAAACAAGTTATTTGAACATCTCAAAGCGTTAAAATCTTGTTTTGAATCGAAAAACAAACTTTCTTAGTGTTTGTGAAATTTGGTGAAAAATTATGTACTAAAAGATACGATACGAATGATCTAAAACAAGTTATTCGAACACCTCAAAGCGTTAAAATCTTGTTTTGAATCGAAAAACAAACTTTCTTAGTGTTTGTGAAATTTGGTGAAAAGTTATGTAGTAAAAGATTCGATACAATTGATCTAAAAACACGTTATTTGAACTCCACAAAGCGTTAAAATCTTGTTTTGAATCGAAAAACAAACTTTCTTAGTGTTTGTGAAATTTGGTGAAAAGTTATGTAGTAAAAGATTCGATACAAATGATCTAAACACACGGTATTTGAACTCCTCAAAGCGTTAAAATCATGTTTTGAATCGAAAAACAAACATTCTTAGTGTTTGTGAAATTTGGTGAAAAGTTATGTAGTAAAAGATACGATACAAATGATCTAAAAACACGTTATTTGAACTCCTCAAAGCGTTCAAATCTTGTTTTGAATCGAAAAACAAACTTTCTTAGTGTTTGTGAAATTTGGTGAAAAGTTATGTAGTAAAAGATTCGATACAATTGATCTAAAAACACGTTATTTGAACTCCTGAAAGCGTTAAAATCTTGTTTTGAATCGAAAAACTTACTTTCTTAGTTTTTGTGAAATTTGGTGAAAAGTTACGTAGTAAACGATACGATACAAATGATCTAAAAACACGTTATTTGAACTCCACAAAGCGTTAAAATCATGTTTTGAATCGAAAAACACACTTTCTTCGTGTTTGTGAAATTTGGTGAAAAGTTATGTAGTAAAAGATACGATGCAAATGATCTAAAAACAAGTTATTTGAACATCTCAAAGCGTTAAAATCTTGTTTTGAATCGAAAAACAAACTTTCTTAGTGTTTGTGAAATTTGGTGAAAAATTATGTACTAAAAGATACGATACGAATGATCCAAAAACACGTTATTTGAACTCCACAAAGCGTTAAAATCTTGTTTTGAATCGAAAAACAAACTTTCTTAGTGTTTGTGAAATTTGGTGAAAAATTATGTACTAAAAGATACGATACGAATGATCGAAAAACACGTTATTTGAACTCCTGAAAGCGTTAAAATCTTGTTTTGAATCGAAAAACTTACTTTCTTAGTGTTTGTGAAATTTGGTGAAAAGTTATGTAGTAAACGATACGATACAAATGATCTAAAACACGTTATTTGAACTCCACAAAGCGTTAAAATCTTGTTTTGAATCGAAAAACAAACTTTCTTAGTGTTTGTGAAATTTGGTGAAAAGTTATGTAGTAAAAGATACGATGCAAATAATGTAAAAACAAGTTATTTGAACACCTCAAACCGTTAAAATCTTGTTTTGAATCGAAAAACAAACTTTCTTAGTGTTTGTGAAATTTGGTGAAAAGTTATGTACTAAAAGATACGATACAAATGATCTAAAAACACGATATTTGAACTCCTCAAAGCATTAAAATCTTGTTTTGAATCGAAAAACTTACTTTCTTAGTGTTTGTGAAATTTGGTGAAAAGTTATGTAGTAAACGATACGATACAAATGATCTAAAAACACGTGATTTGAACTCCACAAAGCGTTAAAATCTTGTTTTGAATCGAAAAACAAACTTTCTTAGTGTTTGTGAAATTTGGTGAAAAATTATGTACTAAAAGATACGATACAAATGATCCAAAAACACGTTATTTGAACTCCTGAAAGCGTTAAAATCTTGTTTTGAATCGAAAAACTTACTTTCTTAGTGTTTGTGAAATTTGGTGAAAAGTTATGTAGTAAACGATACGATACAAATGATCTAAAAACACGTTATTTGAACTCCACAAAGCGTTAAAATCTTGTTTTGAATCGAAAAACAAACTTTCTTAGTGTTTGTGAAATTTGGTGAAAAGTTATGTAGTAAAAGATATGATACGAATGATCTAAAAACAAGTTATTTGAACAACTCAAAACGTTAAAATCTTGTTTTGAATCGAAAAACAAACTTTCTTAGTGTTTGTGAAATTTGGTGAAAAGTTATGTACTAAAAGATACGATACAAATGATCTACAAACACGATATTTGAACTCCTCAAAGCGTTAAAATCATGTTTTGAATCGAAAAACAAACATTCTTAGCGTTTGCGAAATTTGGTGAAAAGTTATGCAGTAAAAGATACGATTCAATTGATCTAAAAACACGTTATTTGAACTCCTGAAAGCGTTAAAATCTTGTTTTGAATCGAAAAACTTACTTTCTTTGTTTTTGTGAAATTTGGTGAAAAGTTATGTAGTAAAAGATACGATACAAATGATCCAAAAACAAGTTATTTGAACTCCTCAAATCGTTAAAATCTTGTTTTGAATCGAAAAACAAACTTTCTTAGTGTTTGTGAAATTTGGTGAATAATTATGTTGTAAAAGATACGATACAAATGATCCAAAAACAAGTTATTCGAACTCCACAAAGCGTTAAAATCTTGTTTTGAATCGAAAAACAAACTTTCTTAGTGTTTGTGAAATTTGGTGAAAAGTTATGTAGTAAACGATACGATACAAATGATCTAAAAACACGTGATTTGAACTCCACAAAGCGTTAAAATCTTGTTTTGAATCGAAAAACAAACTTTCTTAGTGTTTGTGAAATTTGGTGAATAATTATGTTGTAAAAGATACGATACAAATGATCCAAAAACAAGTTATTCGAACTCCACAAAGCGTTAAAATCTTGTTTTGAATCGAAAAACAAACTTTCTTAGTGTTTGTGAAATTTGGTGAAAAGTTATGTAGTAAACGATACGATACAAATGATCTAAAAACACGTGATTTGAACTCCACAAAGCGTTAAAATCTTGTTTTGAATCGAAAAACAAACTTTCTTAGTGTTTGTGAAATTTGGTGAAAAGTTATGTAGTAAAAGATATGATACGAATGATCTAAAAACAAGTTATTTGAACAACTCAAAACGTTAAAATCTTGTTTTGAATCGAAAAACAAACTTTCTTAGTGTTTGTGAAATTTGGTGAAAAGTTGTGTACTAAAAGATATGATACAAATGATCTACAAACACGATATTTGAACTCCTCAAAGCGTTAAAATCATGTTTTGAATCGAAAAACAAACATTCTTAGCGTTTGTGAAATTTGGTGAAAAGTTATGTAGTAAAAGATACGATTCAATTGATCTAAAAACACGTTATTTGAACTCCTGAAAGCGTTAAAATCTTGTTTTGAATCGAAAAACTTACTTTCTTTGTTTTTGTGAAATTTGGTGAAAAGTTATGTAGTAAAAGATACGATACAAATGATCCAAAAACAAGTTATTTGAACTCCTCAAATCGTTAAAATCTTGTTTTGAATCGAAAAACAAACTTTCTTAGTGTTTGTGAAATTTGGTGAAAAATTATGTACTAAAAGATACGATACGAATGATCCAAAAACACGTTATTTGAACTCCTGAAAGCGTTAAAATCTTGTTTTGAATCCAAAAACTTACTTTCTTAGTGTTTGTGAAATTTGGTGAAAAGTTATGTAGTAAACGATACGATACAAATGATCTAAAAACACGTTATTTGAACTCCACAAAGCGTTAAAATCTTGTTTTGAATCAAAAAACAAACTTTCTTAGTGTTTGTGAAATTTGGTGAAAAGTTATGTAGTAAAAGATATGATACGAATGATCTAAAAACAAGTTATTTGAACAACTCAAAGCGTTAAAATCTTGTTTTGAATCGAAAAACAAACTTTCTTAGTGTTTGTGAAATTTGGTGAAAAGTTATGTAGTAAAAGATTCGATACAATTGATCTAAAAACACGATATTTGAACTCCTGAAAGCGTTAAAATCTTGTTTTGAATCGAAAAACTTACTTTCTTAGTTTTTGTGAAATTTGGTGAAAAGTTACGTAGTAAACGATACGATACAAATGATCTAAAAACACGTTATTTGAACTCCACAAAGCGTTAAAATCATGTTTTGAATCGAAAAACACACTTTCTTCGTGTTTGTGAAATTTGGTGAAAAGTTATGTAGTAAAAGATACGATGCAAATGATCTAAAAACAAGTTATTTGAACATCTCAAAGCGTTAAAATCTTGTTTTGAATCGAAAAACAAACTTTCTTAGTGTTTGTGAAATTTGGTGAAAAATTATGTACTAAAAGATACGATACGAATGATCTAAAACAAGTTATTCGAACACCTCAAAGCGTTAAAATCTTGTTTTGAATCGAAAAACAAACTTTCTTAGTGTTTGTGAAATTTGGTGAAAAGTTATGTAGTAAAAGATTCGATACAATTGATCTAAAAACACGTTATTTGAACTCCACAAAGCGTTAAAATCTTGTTTTGAATCGAAAAACAAACTTTCTTAGTGTGTGTGAAATTTGGTGAAAAGTTATGTAGTAAAAGATACGATACAAATGATCTAAAAACACGTTATTTGAACTCCTCAAAGCGTTCAAATCTTGTTTTGAATCGAAAAACAAACTTTCTTAGTGTTTGTGAAATTTGGTGAAAAGTTATGTAGTAAAAGATTCGATACAATTGATCTAAAAACACGTTATTTGAACTCCTGAAAGCGTTAAAATCTTGTTTTGAATCGAAAAACTTACTTTCTTAGTTTTTGTGAAATTTGGTGAAAAGTTACGTAGTAAACGATACGATACAAATGATCTAAAAACACGTTATTTGAACCCTACAAAGCGTTAAAATCATGTTTTGAATCGAAAAACACACTTTCTTCGTGTTTGTGAAATTTGGTGAAAAGTTATGTAGTAAAAGATACGATGCAAATGATCTAAAAACAAGTTATTTGAACATCTCAAAGCGTTAAAATCTTGTTTTGAATCGAAAAACAAACTTTCTTAGTGTTTGTGAAATTTGGTGAAAAATTATGTACTAAAAGATACGATACGAATGATCCAAAAACACGTTATTTGAATTCCACAAAGCGTTAAAATCTTGTTTTGAATCGAAAAACAAACTTTCTTAGTGTTTGTGAAATTTGGTGAAAAATTATGTACTAAAAGATACGATACGAATGATCGAAAAACACGTTATTTGAACTCCTGAAAGCGTTAAAATCTTGTTTTGAATCGAAAAACTTACTTTCTTAGTGTTTGTGAAATTTGGTGAAAAGTTATGTAGTAAACGATACGATACAAATGATCTAAAAACACGTTATTTGAACTCCACAAAGCGTTAAAATCTTGTTTTGAATCGAAAAACAAACTTTCTTAGTGTTTGTGAAATTTGGTGAAAAGTTATGTATTAAAAGATACGATGCAAATAATGTAAAAACAAGTTATTTGAACACCTCAAACGGTTAAAATCTTGTTTTGAATCGAAAAACAAACTTTCTTAGTGTTTGTGAAATTTGGTGAAAAGTTATGTACTAAAAGATACGATACAAATGACCTAAAAACACGATATTTGAACTCCTCAAAGCATTAAAATCTTGTTTTGAATCGAAAAACTTACTTTCTTAGTGTTTGTGAAATTTGGTGAAAAGTTATGTAGTAAACGATACGATACAAATGATCTAAAAACACGTGATTTGAACTCCACAAAGCGTTAAAATCTTGTTTTGAATCGAAAAACAAACTTTCTTAGTGTTTGTGAAATTTGGTGAAAAATTATGTACTAAAAGATACGATACGAATGATCCAAAAACACGTTATTTGAACTCCTGAAAGCGTTAAAATCTGGTTTTGAATCGAAAAACTTACTTTCTTAGTGTTTGTGAAATTTGGAGAAAAGTTATGTAGTAAACGATACGATACAAATGATCTAAAAACACGTTATTTCAACTCCACAAAGCGTTAAAATCTTGTTTTGAATCAAAAAACAAACTTTCTTAGTGTTTGTGAAATTTGGTGAAAAGTTATGTAGTAAAAGATATGATACGAATGATCTAAAAACAAGTTATTTGAACAACTCAAAGCGTTAAAATCTTGTTTTGAATCGAAAAACAAACTTTCTTAGTGTTTGTGAAATTTGGTGAAAAGTTATGTACTAAAAGATACGATACAAATGATCTAAAAACACGATATTTGAACTCCTCAAAGCGTTAAAATCATGTTTTGAATCGAAAAACAAACATTCTTAGCGTTTGTGAAATTTGGTGAAAAGTTATGTAGTAAAAGATACGATTCAATTGATCTAAAAACACGTTATTTGAACTCCTGAAAGCGTTAAAATCTTGTTTTGAATCGAAAAACTTACTTTCTTTGTTTTTGTGAAATTTGGTGAAAAGTTATGTAGTAAAAGATACGATACAAATGATCCAAAAACAAGTTATTTGAACTCCTCAAATCGTTAAAATCTTGTTTTGAATCGAAAAACAAACTTTCTTAGTGTTTGTGAAATTTGGTGAAAAATTATGTACTAAAAGATACGATACGAATGATCCAAAAACACGTTATTTGAACTCCTGAAAGCGTTAAAATCTTGTTTTGAATCGAAAAACTTACTTTCTTAGTGTTTGTGAAATTTGGTGAAAAGTTATGTAGTAAACGATACGATACAAATGATCTAAAAACACGTTATTTGAACTCCACAAAGCGTTAAAATCTTGTTTTGAATCAAAAAACAAACTTTCTTAGTGTTTGTGAAATTTGGTGAAAAGTTATGTAGTAAAAGATATGATACGAATGATCTAAAAACAAGTTATTTGAACAACTCAAAGCGTTAAAATCTTGTTTTGAATCGAAAAACAAACTTTCTTAGTGTTTGTGAAATTTGGTGAAAAGTTATGTAGTAAAAGATTCGATACAATTGATCTAAAAACACGATATTTGAACTCCTGAAAGCGTTAAAATCTTGTTTTGAATCGAAAAACTTACTTTCTTAGTTTTTGTGAAATTTGGTGAAAAGTTACGTAGTAAACGATACGATACAAATGATCTAAAAACACGTTATTTGAACTCCACAAAGCGTTAAAATCATGTTTTGAATCGAAAAACACACTTTCTTCGTGTTTGTGAAATTTGGTGAAAAGTTATGTAGTAAAAGATACGATGCAAATGATCTAAAAACAAGTTATTTGAACATCTCAAAGCGTTAAAATCTTGTTTTGAATCGAAAAACAAACTTTCTTAGTGTTTGTGAAATTTGGTGAAAAATTATGTACTAAAAGATACGATACGAATGATCTAAAACAAGTTATTCGAACACCTCAAAGCGTTAAAATCTTGTTTTGAATCGAAAAACAAACTTTCTTAGTGTTTGTGAAATTTGGTGAAAAGTTATGTAGTAAAAGATTCGATACAATTGATCTAAAAACACGTTATTTGAACTCCTGAAAGCGTTAAAATCTTGTTTTGAATCGAAAAACTTACTTTCTTAGTTTTTGTGAAATTTGGTGAAAAGTTACGTAGTAAACGATACGATACAAATGATCTAAAAACACGTTATTTGAACTCCACAAAGCGTTAAAATCATGTTTTGAATCGAAAAACACACTTTCTTCGTGTTTGTGAAATTTGGTGAAAAGTTATGTAGTAAAAGATACGATGCAAATGATCTAAAAACAAGTTATTTGAACATCTCAAAGCGTTAAAATCTTGTTTTGAATCGAAAAACAAACTTTCTTAGTGTTTGTGAAATTTGGTGAAAAATTATGTACTAAAAGATACGATACGAATGATCCAAAAACACGTTATTTGAACTCCACAAAGCGTTAAAATCTTGTTTTGAATCGAAAAACAAACTTTCTTAGTGTTTGTGAAATTTGGTGAAAAGTTATGTAGTAAAAGATTCGATACAAATGATCTAAACACACGGTATTTGAACTCCTCAAAGCGTTAAAATCATGTTTTGAATCGAAAAACAAACATTCTCAGTGTTTGTGAAATTTGGTGAAAAGTTATGTAGTAAAAGATACGATACAAATGATCTAGAAACACGTTATTTGAACTCCTCAAAGCGTTCAAATCTTGTTTTGAATCGAAAAACAAACTTTCTTAGTGTTTGTGAAATTTGGTGAAAAGTTATGTAGTAAAAGATTCGATACAATTGATCTAAAAACACGTTATTTGAACTCCTGAAAGCGTTAAAATCTTGTTTTGAATCGAAAAACTTACTTTCTTAGTTTTTGTGAAATTTGGTGAAAAGTTACGTAGTAAACGATACGATACAAAAGATCTAAAAACACGTTATTTGAACTCCACAAAGCGTTAAAATCATGTTTTGAATCGAAAAACACACTTTCTTCGTGTTTGTGAAATTTGGTGAAAAGTTATGTAGTAAAAGATACGATGCAAATGATCTAAAAACAAGTTATTTGAACATCTCAAAGCGTTAAAATCTTGTTTTGAATCGAAAAACAAACTTTCTTAGTGTTTGTGAAATTTGGTGAAAAATTATGTACTAAAAGATACGATACGAATGATCCAAAAACACGTTATTTGAACTCCACAAAGCGTTAAAATCTTGTTTTGAATCGAAAAACAAACTTTCTTAGTGTTTGTGAAATTTGGTGAAAAATTTTGTACTAAAAGATACGATACGAATGATCGAAAAACACGTTATTTGAACTCCTGAAAGCGTTAAAATCTTGTTTTGAATCGAAAAACTTACTTTCTTAGTGTTTGTGAAATTTGGTGAAAAGTTATGTAGTAAACGATACGATACAAATGATCTAAAAACACGTTATTTGAACTCCACAAAGCGTTAAAATCTTGTTTTGAATCGAAAAACAAACTTTCTTAGTGTTTGTGAAATTTGGTGAAAAGTTATGTAGTAAAAGATACGATGCAAATAATGTAAAAACAAGTTATTTGAACACCTCAAACCGTTAAAATCTTGTTTTGAATTGAAAAACAAACTTTCTTAGTGTTTGTGAAATTTGGTGAAAAGTTATGTACTAAAAGATACGATACAAATGATCTAAAAACACGATATTTGAACTCCTCAAAGCATTAAAATCTTGTTTTGAATCGAAAAACTTACTTTCTTAGTGTTTGTGAAATTTGGTGAAAAGTTATGTAGTAAACGATACGATACAAATGATCTAAAAACACGTGATTTGAACTCCACAAAGCGTTAAAATCTTGTTTTGAATCGAAATACAAACTTTCTTAGTGTTTGTGAAATTTGGTGAAAAATTATGTACTAAAAGATACGATACAAATGATCCAAAAACACGTTATTTGAACTCCTGAAAGCGTTAAAATCTTGTTTTGAATCGAAAAACTTACTTTCTTAGTGTTTGTGAAATTTGGTGAAAAGTTATGTAGTAAACGATACGATACAAATGATCTAAAAACACGTTATTTGAACTCCACAAAGCGTTAAAATCTTGTTTTGAATCGAAAAACAAACTTTCTTAGTGTTTGTGAAATTTGGTGAAAAGTTATGTAGTAAAAGATATGATACGAATGATCTAAAAACAAGTTATTTGAACAACTCAAAACGTTAAAATCTTGTTTTGAATCGAAAAACAAACTTTCTTAGTGTTTGTGAAATTTGGTGAAAAGTTATGTACTAAAAGATACGATACAAATGATCTACAAACACGATATTTGAACTCCTCAAAGCGTTAAAATCATGTTTTGAATCGAAAAACAAACATTCTTAGCGTTTGTGAAATTTGGTGAAAAGTTATGTAGTAAAAGATACGATTCAATTGATCTAAAAACACGTTATTTGAACTCCTGAAAGCGTTAAAATCTTGTTTTGAATCGAAAAACTTACTTTCTTTGTTTTTGTGAAATTTGGTGAAAAGTTATGTAGTAAAAGATACGATACAAATGATCCAAAAACAAGTTATTTGAACTCCTCAAATCGTTAAAATCTTGTTTTGAATCGAAAAACAAACTTTCTTAGTGTTTGTGAAATTTGGTGAATAATTATGTTGTAAAAGATACGATACAAATGATCCAAAAACAAGTTATTCGAACTCCACAAAGCGTTAAAATCTTGTTTTGAATCGAAAAACAAACTTTCTTAGTGTTTGTGAAATTTGGTGAAAAGTTATGTAGTAAACGATACGATACAAATGATCTAAAAACACGTGATTTGAACTCCACAAAGCGTTAAAATCTTGTTTTGAATCGAAAAACAAACTTTCTTAGTGTTTGTGAAATTTGGTGAAAAATTATGTACTAAAAGATACGATACGAATGATCCAAAAACACGTTATTTGAACTCCTGAAAGCGTTAAAATCATGTTTTGAATCGAAAAACAAACATTCTTAGTGTTTGTGAAATTTGGTGAAAAATTATGTACTAAAAGATACGATACGAATGATCCAAAAACACGTTATTTGAACTCCTGAAAGCGTTAAAATCTTGTTTTGAATCGAAAAACTTACTTTCTTTGTTTTTGTGAAATTTGGTGAAAAGTTATGTAGTAAAAGATACGATACAAATGATCCAAAAACAAGTTATTTGAACTCCTCAAATCGTTAAAATCTTGTTTTGAATCGAAAAACAAACTTTCTTAGTGTTTGTGAAATTTGGTGAATAATTATGTTGTAAAAGATACGATACAAATGATCTAAAAACAAGTTATTCGAACTCCACAAAGCGTTAAAATCTTGTTTTGAATCGAAAAACAAACTTTCTTAGTGTTTGTGAAATTTGGTGAAAAGTTATGTAGTAAAAGATATGATACGAATGATCTAAAACAAGTTATTTGAACACCTCAAAGCGTTAAAATCTTGTTTTGAATCGAAAAACAAACTTTCTTAGTGTTTGTGAAATTTGGTGAAAAGTTATGTACTAAAAGATACGATACAAATGATCTAAACACACGATATTTGAACTCCTCAAAGCGTTAAAATCATGTTTTGAATCGAAAAACAAACATTCTTAGCGTTTGTGAAATTTGGTGAAAAGTTATGTAGTAAAAGATACGATACAAATGATCCAAAAACAAATTATTTGAACTCCTCAAAGCGTTAAAATCTTGTTTTGAATCGAAAAACAAACTTTCTTAGTGTTTGTGAAATTTGGTGAAAAGTTATGTAGTAAAAGATAAGATACAAATGATCTAAAAACAAGTTATTTGAAATCCTCAAAGCATTAAAATCTTGTTTTGAATCGAAAAACAAACTTTTTTAGTGTTTGTGAAATTTGGTGAAAAGTTATGTAGTAAAAGATACGATACAATTGATCTAAAAACACGTTATTTGAACTCCTTAAAGCGTTCAAATCTTGTTTTGAATCGAAAAAACAACTTTCTTAGTGTTTGTGAAATTTGTTGAAAAGTTATGTAGTAAAAGATTCGATACAATTGATCTAAAAACACGTTATTTGAACTCCTGAAAGCGTTAAAATCTTGTTTTGAATCGAAAAACTTACTTTCTTAGTTTTTGTGAAATTTGGTGAAAAGTTACGTAGTAAACGATACGATACAAATGATCTAAAAACACGTTATTTGAACTCCACAAAGCGTTAAAATCATGTTTTGAATCGAAAAACACACTTTCTTCGTGTTTGTGAAATTTGGTGAAAAGTTATGTAGTAAAAGATACGATGCAAATGATCTAAAAACAAGTTATTTGAACATCTCAAAGCGTTAAAATCTTGTTTTGAATCGAAAAACAAACTTTCTTAGTGTTTGTGAAATTTGGTGAAAAATTATGTACTAAAAGATACGATACGAATGATCCAAAAACACGTTATTTGAACTCCACAAAGCGTTAAAATCTTGTTTTGAATCGAAAAACAAACTTTCTTAGTGTTTGTGAAATTTGGTGAAAAATTATGTACTAAAAGATACGATACGAATGATCGAAAAACACGTTATTTGAACTCCTGAAAGCGTTAAAATCTTGTTTTGAATCGAAAAACTTACTTTCTTAGTGTTTGTGAAATTTGGTGAAAAGTTATGTAGTAAACGATACGATACAAATGATCTAAAAACACGTTATTTGAACTCCACAAAGCGTTAAAATCTTGTTTTGAATCGAAAAACAAACTTTCTTAGTGTTTGTGAAATTTGGTGAAAAGTTATGTAGTAAAAGATACGATGCAAATAATGTAAAAACAAGTTATTTGAACACCTCAAACCGTTAAAATCTTGTTTTGAATCGAAAAACAAACTTTCTTAGTGTTTGTGAAATTTGGTGAAAAGTTATGTACTAAAAGATACGATACAAATGATCTAAAAACACGATATTTGAACTCCTCAAAGCATTAAAATCTTGTTTTGAATCGAAAAACTTACTTTCTTAGTGTTTGTGAAATTTGGTGAAAAGTTATGTAGTAAACGATACGATACAAATGATCTAAAAACACGTGATTTGAACTCCACAAAGCGTTAAAATCTTGTTTTGAATCGAAAAACAAACTTTCTTAGTGTTTGTGAAATTTGGTGAAAAATTATGTACTAAAAGATACGATACGAATGATCCAAAAACACGTTATTTGAACTCCTGAAAGCGTTAAAATCTTGTTTTGAATCGAAAAACTTACTTTCTTAATGTTTGTGAAATTTGGTGAAAAGTTATGTAGTAAACGATACGATACAAATGATCTAAAAACACGTTATTTGAACTCCGCAAAGCGTTAAAATCTTGTTTTGAATCGAAAAACAAACTTTCTTAGTGTTTGTAAAATTTGGTCAAAAGTTATGTAGTAAAAGATATGATACGAATGATCTAAAAACAAGTTATTTGAACAACTCAAAGCGTTAAAATCTTGTTTTGAATCGAAAAACAAACTTTCTTAGTGTTTGTGAAATTTGGTGAAAAGTTATGTACTAAAAGATACGATACAAATGATCTAAAAACACGATATTTGAACTCCTCAAAGCGTTAAAATCTTGTTTTGAATCGAAAAACAAACATTCTTAGTGTTTGTGAAATTTGGTGAAAAATTATGTAGTAAAAGATACGATTCCATTGATCTAAAAACACGTTATTTGAACTCCTGAAAGCGTTAAAATCTTGTTTTGAATCGAAAAACTTACTTTCTTAGTGTTTGTGAAATTTGGTGAAAAGTTATGTAGTAAAAGATACGATACAAATGATCTAAAAACACGTTATTTGAACTCCTCAAATCGTTAAAATCTTGTTTTGAATCGAAAAACAAACTTTCTTAGTGTTTGTGAAATTTGGTGAATAATTAAGTTGTAAAAGATACGATACAAATGATCTAAAAACAAGTTATTTGAACTCCTCAAAGCGTTAAAATCTTGTTTTGAATCGAAAAACAAACTTTCTTAGTGTTTGTGAAATTTGGTGAAAAGTTATGTAGTAAAAGATATGATACGAATGATCTAAAACAATTTATTTGAACACCTCAAAGCGTTAAAATCTTGTTTTGAATCGAAAAACAAACTTTCTTAGTGTTTGTGAAATTTGGTGAAAAGTTATGTACTAAAAGATACGATACAAATGATCTAAACACACGATATTTGAACTCCTCAAAGCGTTAAAATCATGTTTTGAATCGAAAAACAAACATTCTTAGCGTTTGTGAAATTTGGTGAAAAGTTATGTAGTAAAAGATACGATACAAATGATCCAAAAACAAATTATTTGAACTCCTCAAAGCGTTAAAATCTTGTTTTGAATCGAAAAACAAACTTTCTTAGTGTTTGTGAAATTTGGTGAAAAGTTATGTAGTAAAAGATACGATACAAAAGATCTAAAAACAAGTTATTTGAATTCCTCAAAGCATTAAAATCTTGTTTTGAATCGAAAAACAAACTTTTTTAGTGTTTGTGAAATTTGGTGAAAAGTTATGTAGTAAAAGATACGATACAATTGATCTAAAAACACGTTATTTGAACTCCTTAAAGCGTTCAAATCTTGTTTTGAATCGAAAAACAAACTTTCTTAGTGTTTGTGAAATTTGTTGAAAAGTTATGTAGTAAAAGATTCGATACAATTGATCTAAAAACACGTTATTTGAACTCCTGAAAGCGTTAAAATCTTGTTTTGAATCGAAAAACTTACTTTCTTAGTTTTTGTGAAATTTGGTGAAAAGTTACGTAGTAAACGATACGATACAAATGATCTAAAAACACGTTATTTGAACTCCACAAAGCGTTAAAATCATGTTTTGAATCGAAAAACACACTTTCTTAGTGTTTGTGAAATTTGGTGAAAAGTTATGTAGTAAAAGATACGATGCAAATGATCTAAAAACAAGTTATTTGAACATCTCAAAGCGTTAAAATCTTGTTTTGAATCGAAAAACAAACTTTCTTAGTGTTTGTGAAATTTGGTGAAAAGTTATGTACTAAAAGATACGATACAAATGATCTAAAACACGATATTTGAACTCCTCAAAGCGTTAAAATCATGTTTTGAATCGAAAAACAAACTTTCTTAGCATTTGTGAAATTTGGTGAAAAGTTATGTAGTAAAAGATACGATACAAATGATCCAAAAACAAGTTATTTGAACTCCGCAAAGCGTTAAAATCTTGTTTTGAATCGAAAACAAACTTTCTTAGTGTTTGTGAAATTTGGTGAAAAGTTATGTAGTAAAAGATACGATACAAATGATCTAAAAACAAGTTATTTGAACTCCTCAAAGCATTAAAATCTTGTTTTGAATCGAAAAACTTACTTTCTTAGTGTTTGTGAAATTTGGTGAAAATTTATGTAGTAAACGATACGATACAAATGATCTAAAAACACGTAATTTGAACTCCACAAAGCGTTAAAATCTTGTTTTGAATCGAAAAACAAACATTCTTAGCGTTTGTGAAATTTGGTGAAAAGTTATGTAGTAAAAGATACGATACAATTGATCTAAAAACACGTTATTTGAACTCCTGAAAGCGTTAAAATCTTGTTTTGAATAGAAAAACTTACTTTCTTAGTTTTTGTGAAATTTGGTGAAAAGTTTTGTAGTAAAAGATACGATACAAATGATCCAAAAACAGGTTATTTGAACTCCTCAAATCGTTAAAATCTTGTTTTGAATCGAAAAACAAACTTTCTTAGTGTTTGTGAAATTTGGTGAATAGTTATGTTGTAAAAGATACGATACAAATGATCTAAAAACAAGTTATTTGAACTCCACAAGGCGTTAAAATATTGTTTTGAATCGAAAAACAAACTTTCTTAGTGTTTGTGAAATTTAGTGAAAAGTTATGTAGTAAAAGATATGATACGAATGATCTAAAAACAAGTTATTTGAACACCTCAAAGCGTTAAAATCTTGTTTTGAATCGAAAAACAAACTTTCTTAGTGTTTGTGAAATTTGGTGAAAAGTTATGTACTAAAAGATACGATACAAATGATCTAAAACACGATATTTGAACTCCTCAAAGCGTTAAAATCATGTTTTGAATCGAAAAACAAACATTCTTAGCGTTTGTGAAATTTGGTGAAAAGTTATGTAGTAAAAGATACGATACAAATGATCCAAAAACAAATTATTTGAACTCCTCAAAGCGTTAAAATCTTGTTTTGAATCGAAAAACAAACTTTCTTAGTGTTTGTGAAATTAGGTGAAAAGTTATGTAGTAGAATATACGATACAAATGATCTAAAAACAAGTTATTTGAACTCCTCAAAGAATTAAAATCTTGTTTTGAATCGAAAAACAAACCTTTTTAGTGTTTGTGAAATTTGGTGAAAAGTTATGTAGTAAAAGATACGATACAATTGATCTAAAAACACGTTATTTGAACTCCTTAAAGCGTTCAAATCTTGTTTTGAATCGAAAAACAAACTTTCTTAGTGTTTGTGAAATTTGATGAAAAGTTATGTAGTAAAATATACGATACAATTGATCTAAAAACACGTTATTTGAACTCCTGAAAGCGTTAAAATCTTGTTTTGAATCGAAAAACTTACTTTCTTAGTGTTTGTGAAATTTGGTGAAAAGTTATGTAGTAAAAGATACGATACAAATGATCCAAAAACAAGTTATTTGAACTCCTCAAATCGTTAAAATCTTGTTTTGAATCGAAAAACAAACTTTCTTAGTGTTTGTGAAATTTGGTGAATAGTTATGTAGTAAAAGATACGATACAAATGATCTAAAAACAAGTTATTTGAACTCCTCAAAACATTAAAATCTTGTTTTGAATCGAAAAACAAACTTTCTTAGTGTTTGTGAAATTTGGTGAAAAATTATGTACTAAAAGATACGATACGAATGATCGAAAAACACGTTATTTGAACTCCTGAAAGCGTTAAAATCTTGTTTTGAATCGAAAAACTTACTTTCTTAGTGTTTGTGAAATTTGGTGGAAAGTTATGTAGTAAACGATACGATACAAATGATCTAAAAACACGTTATTTGAACTCCACAAAGCGTTAAAATCTTGTTTTGAATCGAAAAACAAACTTTCTTAGTGTTTGTGAAATTTAGTGAAAAGTTATGTAGTAAAAGATACGATGCAAATAATGTAAAAACAAGTTATTTGAACACCTCAAACCGTTAAAATCTTGTTTTGAATCGAAAAACAAACTTTCTTAGTGTTTGTGAAATTTGGTGAAAAATTATGTACTAAAAGATACGATACGAATGATCCAAAAACACGTTATTTGAACTCCACAAAGCGTTAAAATCTTGTTTTGAATCGAAAAACAAACTTTCTTAGTGTTTGTGAAATTTGGTGAAAAATTATGTACTAAAAGATACGATACGAATGATCGAAAAACACGTTATTTGAACTCCTGAAAGCGTTAAAATCTTGTTTTGAATCGAAAAACTTACTTTCTTAGTGTTTGTGAAATTTGGTGAAAAGTTATGTAGTAAACGATACGATACAAATGATCTAAAAACACGTTATTTGAACTCCACAAAGCGTTAAAATCTTGTTTTGAATCGAAAAACAAACTTTCTTAGTGTTTGTGAAATTTGGTGAAAAGTTATGTAGTAAAAGATACGATGCAAATAATGTAAAAACAAGTTATTTGAACACCTCAAACCGTTAAAATCTTGTTTTGAATCGAAAAACAAACTTTCTTAGTGTTTGTGAAATTTGGTGAAAAGTTATGTACTAAAAGATACGATACAAATGATCTAAAAACACGATATTTGAACTCCTCAAAGCATTAAAATCTTGTTTTGAATCGAAAAACTTACTTTCTTAGTGTTTGTGAAATTTGGTGAAAAGTTATGTAGTAAACGATACGATACAAATGATCTAAAAACACGTGATTTGAACTCCACAAAGCGTTAAAATCTTGTTTTGAATCGAAAAACAAACTTTCTTAGTGTTTGTGAAATTTGGTGAAAAATTATGTACTAAAAGATACGATACGAATGATCCAAAAACACGTTATTTGAACTCCTGAAAGCGTTAAAATCTTGTTTTGAATCGAAAAACTTACTTTCTTAGTGTTTGTGAAATTTGGTGAAAAGTTATGTAGTAAAAGATACGATTCAATTGATCTAAAAACACGTTATTTGAACTCCTGAAAGCGTTAAAATCTTGGTTTGAATCGAAAAACTTACTTTCTTTGTTTTTGTGAAATTTGGTGAAAAGTTATGTAGTAAAAGATACGATACGAATGATCCAAAAACAAGTTATTTGAACTCCTCAAATCGTTAAAATCTTGTTTTGAATCGAAAAACAAACTTTCTTAGTGTTTGTGAAATTTGGTGAATAATTATGTTGTAAAAGATACGATACAAATGATCCAAAAACAAGTTATTCGTACTCCACAAAGCGTTAAAATCTTGTTTTGAATCGAAAAACAAACTTTCTTAGTGTTTGTGAAATTTGGTGAAAAGTTATGTAGTAAACGATACGATACAAATGATCTAAAAACACGTGATTTGAACTCCACAAAGCGTTAAAATCTTGTTTTGAATCGAAAAACAAACTTTCTTAGTGTTTGTGAAATTTGGTGAAAAATTATGTACTAAAAGATACGATACGAATGATCCAAAAACACGTTATTTGAACTCCTGAAAGCGTTAAAATAATGTTTTGAATCGAAAAACAAACATTCTTAGTGTTTGTGAAATTTGGTGAAAAATTATGTACTAAAAGATACGATACGAATGATCCAAAAACACGTTATTTGAACTCCTGAAAGCGTTAAAATCTTGTTTTGAATCGAAAAACTTACTTTCTTTGTTTTTGTGAAATTTGGTGAAAAGTTATGTAGTAAAAGATACGATACAAATGATCCAAAAACAAGTTATTTGAACTCCTCAAATCGTTAAAATCTTGTTTTGAATCGAAAAACAAACTTTCTTAGTGTTTGTGAAATTTGGTGAATAATTATGTTGTAAAAGATACGATACAAATGATCTAAAAACAAGTTATTCGAACTCCACAAAGCGTTAAAATCTTGTTTTGAATCGAAAAACAAACTTTCTTAGTGTTTGTGAAATTTGGTGAAAAGTTATGTAGTAAAAGATATGATACGAATGATCTAAAACAAGTTATTTGAACCCCTCAAAGCGTTAAAATCTTGTTTTGAATCGAAAAACAAACTTTCTTAGTGTTTGTGAAATTTGGTGAAAAGTTATGTACTAAAAGATACGATACAAATGATCTAAACACACGATATTTGAACTCCTCAAAGCGTTAAAATCATGTTTTGAATCGAAAAACAAACATTCTTAGCGTTTGTGAAATTTGGTGAAAAGTTATGTAGTAAAAGATACGATACAAATGATCCAAAAACAAATTATTTGAACTCCTAAAAGCGTTAAAATCTTGTTTTGAATCGAAAAACAAACTTTCTTAGTGTTTGTGAAATTTGGTGAAAAGTTATGTAGTAAAAGATAAGATACAAATGATCTAAAAACAAGTTATTTGAACTCCTCAAAGCATTAAAATCTTGTTTTGAATCGAAAAACAAACTTTTTTAGTGTTTGTGAAATTTGGTGAAAAGTTATGTAGTAAAAGATACGATACAATTGATCTAAAAACACGTTATTTGATCTCCTTAAAGCGTTCAAATCTTGTTTTGAATCGAAAAACAAACTTTCTTAGTGTTTGTGAAATTTGTTGAAAAGTTATGTAGTAAAAGATTCGATACAATTGATCTAAAAACACGTTATTTGAACTCCTGAAAGCGTTAAAATCTTGTTTTGAATCGAAAAACTTACTTTCTTAGTTTTTGTGAAATTTGGTGAAAAGTTACGTAGTAAACGATACGATACAAATGATCTAAAAACACGTTATTTGAACTCCACAAAGCGTTAAAATCATGTTTTGAATCGAAAAACACACTTTCTTCGTGTTTGTGAAATTTGGTGAAAAGTTATGTAGTAAAAGATACGATGCAAATGATCTAAAAACAAGTTATTTGAACATCTCAAAGCGTTAAAATCTTGTTTTGAATCGAAAAACAAACTTTCTTAGTGTTTGTGAAATTTGGTGAAAAATTATGTACTAAAAGATACGATACGAATGATCCAAAAACACGTTATTTGAACTCCACAAAGCGTTAAAATCTTGTTTTGAATCGAAAAACAAACTTTCTTAGTGTTTGTGAAATTTGGTGAAAAATTATGTACTAAAAGATACGATACGAATGATCGAAAAACACGTTATTTGAACTCCTGAAAGCGTTAAAATCTTGTTTTGAATCGAAAAACTTACTTTCTTAGTGTTTGTGAAATTTGGTGAAAAGTTATGTAGTAAACGATACGATACAAATGATCTAAAAACACGTTATTTGAACTCCACAAAGCGTTAAAATCTTGTTTTGAATCGAAAAACAAACTTTCTTAGTGTTTGTGAAATTTGGTGAAAAGTTATGTAGTAAAAGATACGATGCAAATAATGTAAAAACAAGTTATTTGAACACCTCAAACCGTTAAAATCTTGTTTTGAATCGAAAAACAAACTTTCTTAGTGTTTGTGAAATTTGGTGAAAAGTTATGTACTAAAAGATACGATACAAATGATCTAAAAACACGATATTTGAACTCCTCAAAGCATTAAAATCTTGTTTTGAATCGAAAAACTTACTTTCTTAGTGTTTGTGAAATTTGGTGAAAAGTTATGTAGTAAACGATACGATACAAATGATCTAAAAACACGTGATTTGAACTCCACAAAGAGTTAAAATCTTGTTTTGAATCGAAAAACAAACTTTCTTAGTGTTTGTGAAATTTGGTGAAAAATTATGTACTAAAAGATACGATACGAATGATCCAAAAACACGTTATTTGAACTCCTGAAAGCGTTAAAATCTTGTTTTGAATCGAAAAACTTACTTTCTTAGTGTTTGTGAAATTTGGTGAAAAGTTATGTAGTAAACGATACGATACAAATGATCTAAAAACACGTTATTTGAACTCCGCAAAGCGTTAAAATCTTGTTTTGAATCGAAAAACAAACTTTCTTAGTGTTTGTAAAATTTGGTGAAAAGTTATGTAGTAAAAGATATGATACGAATGATCTAAAAACAAGTTATTTGAACAACTCAAAGCGTTAAAATCTTGTTTTGAATCGAAAAACAAACTTTCTTAGTGTTTGTGAAATTTGGTGAAAAGTTATGTACTAAAAGATACGATACAAATGATCTAAAAACACGATATTTGAACTCCTCAAAGCGTTAAAATCTTGTTTTGAATCGAAAAACAAACATTCTTAGTGTTTGTGAAATTTGGTGAAAAATTATGTAGTAAAAGATACGATTCCATTGATCTAAAAACACGTTATTTGAACTCCTGAAAGCGTTAAAATCTTGTTTTGAATCGAAAAACTTACTTTCTTAGTGTTTGTGAAATTTGGTGAAAAGTTATGTAGTAAAAGATACGATACAAATGATCTAAAAACACGTTATTTGAACTCCTCAAATCGTTAAAATCTTGTTTTGAATCGAAAAACAAACTTTCTTAGTGTTTGTGAAATTTGGTGAATAATTATGTTGTAAAAGATACGATACAAATGATCTAAAAACAAGTTATTTGAACTCCACAAAGCGTTAAAATCTTGTTTTGAATCGAAAAACAAACTTTCTTAGTGTTTGTGAAATTTGGTGAAAAGTTATGTAGTAAAAGATATGATACGAATGATCTAAAACAATTTATTTGAACACCTCAAAGCGTTAAAATCTTGTTTTGAATCGAAAAACAAACTTTCTTAGTGTTTGTGAAATTTGGTGAAAAGTAATGTACTAAAAGATACGATACAAATGATCTAAACACACGATATTTGAACTCCTCAAAGCGTTAAAATCATGTTTTGAATCGAAAAACAAACATTCTTAGCGTTTGTGAAATTTGGTGAAAAGTTATGTAGTAAAAGATACGATACAAATGATCCAAAAACAAATTATTTGAACTCCTCAAAGCGTTAAAATCTTGTTTTGAATCGAAAAACAAACTTTCTTAGTGTTTGTGAAATTTGGTGAAAAGTTATGTAGTAAAAGATAGGATACAAAAGATCTAAAAACAAATCATTTGAATTCCTCAAAGCATTAAAATCTTGTTTTGAATCGAAAAACAAACTTTTTTAGTGTTTGTGAAATTTGGTGAAAAGTTATGTAGTAAAAGATACGATACAATTGATCTAAAAACACGTTATTTGAACTCCTTAAAGCGTTCAAATCTTGTTTTGAATCGAAAAACAAACTTTCTTAGTGTTTGTGAAATTTGTTGAAAAGTTATGTAGTAAAAGATTCGATACAATTGATCTAAAAACACGTTATTTGAACTCCTGAAAGCGTTAAAATCTTGTTTTGAATCGAAAAACTTACTTTCTTAGTTTTTGTGAAATTTGGTGAAAAGTTACGTAGTAAACGATACGATACAAATGATCTAAAAACACGTTATTTGAACTCCACAAAGCGTTAAAATCATGTTTTGAATCGAAAAACACACTTTCTTAGTGTTTGTGAAATTTGGTGAAAAGTTATGTAGTAAAAGATACGATGCAAATGATCTAAAAACAAGTTATTTGAACATCTCAAAGCGTTAAAATCTTGTTTTGAATCGAAAAACAAACTTTCTTAGTGTTTGTGAAATTTGGTGAAAAGTTATGTACTAAAAGATACGATACAAATGATCTAAAACACGATATTTGAACTCCTCAAAGCGTTAAAATCATGTTTTGAATCGAAAAACAAACTTTCTTAGCATTTGTGAAATTTGGTGAAAAGTTATGTAGTAAAAGATACGATACAAATGATCCAAAAACAAGTTATTTGAACTCCGCAAAACGTTAAAATCTTGTTTTGAATCGAAAACAAACTTTCTTAGTGTTTGTGAAATTTGGTGAAAAGTTATGTAGTAAAAGATACGATACAAATGATCTAAAAACAAGTTATTTGAACTCCTCAAAGCATTAAAATCTTGTTTTGAATCGAAAAACTTACTTTCTTAGTGTTTGTGAAATTTGGTGAAAATTTATGTAGTAAACGATACGATACAAATGATCTAAAAACACGTAATTTGAACTCCACAAAGCGTTAAAATCTTGTTTTGAATCGAAAAACAAACATTCTTAGCGTTTGTGAAATTTGGTGAAAAGTTATGTAGTAAAAGATACGATACAATTGATCTAAAAACACGTTATTTGAACTCCTGAAAGCGTTAAAATCTTGTTTTGAATAGAAAAACTTACTTTCTTAGTTTTTGTGAAATTTGGTGAAAAGTTATGTAGTAAAAGATACGATACAAATGATCCAAAAACAGGTTATTTGAACTCCTCAAATCGTTAAAATCTTGTTTTGAATCGAAAAACAAACTTTCTGAGTGTTTGTGAAATTTGGTGAATAGTTATGTTGTAAAAGATACGATACAAATGATCTAAAAACAAGTTATTTGAACTCCACAAGGCGTTAAAATAGTGTTTTGAATCGAAAAACAAACTTTCTTAGTGTTTGTGAAATTTGGTGAAAAGTTATGTAGTAAAAGATATGATACGAATGATCTAAAAACAAGTTATTTGAACACCTCAAAGCGTTAAAATCTTGTTTTGAATCGAAAAACAAACTTTCTTAGTGTTTGTGAAATTTGGTGAAAAGTTATGTACTAAAAGATACGATACAAATGATCTAAAACACGATATTTGAACTCCTCAAAACGTTAAAATCATGTTTTGATTCGAAAAACAAACATTCTTAGCGTTTGTGAAATTTGGTGAAAAGTTATGTAGTAAAAGATACGATACAAATGATCCAAAAACAAATTATTTGAACTCCTCAAAGCGTTAAAATCTTGTTTTGAATCGAAAAACAAACTTTCTTAGTGTTTGTGAAATTTGGTGAAAAGTTATGTAGTAAAATATACGATACAAATGATCTAAAAACAAGTTATTTGAAATCCTCAAAGAATTAAAATCTTGTTTTGAATCGAAAAACAAACCTTTTTAGTGTTTGTGAAATTTGGTGAAAAGTTATGTAGTAAAAGAGACGATACAATTGATCTAAAAACACGTTATTTGAACTCCTTAAAGCGTTCAAATCTTGTTTTGAATCGAAAAACAAACTTTCTTAGTGTTTGTGAAATTTGATGAAAAGTTATGTAGTAAAAGATACGATACAATTGATCTAAAAACACGTTATTTGAACTCCTGAAAGCGTTAAAATCTTGTTTTGAATCGAAAAACTTACTTTCTTAGTGTTTGTGAAATTTGGTGAAAAGTTATGTAGTAAAAGATACGATACAAATGATCCAAAAACAAGTTATTTGAACTCCTCAAATCGTTAAAATCTTGTTTTGAATCGAAAAACAAACTTTCTTAGTGTTTGTGAAATTTGGTGAATAGTTATGTAGTAAAAGATACGATACAAATGATCTAAAAACAAGTTATTTGAACTCCTCAAAACATTAAAATCTTGTTTTGAATCGAAAAACAAACTTTCTTAGTGTTTGTGAAATTTGGTGAAAAATTATGTACTAAAAGATACGATACGAATGATCGAAAAACACGTTATTTGAACTCCTGAAAGCGTTAAAATCTTGTTTAGAATCGAAAAACTTACTTTCTTAGTGTTTGTGAAATTTGGTGGAAAGTTATGTAGTAAACGATACGATACAAATGATCTAAAAACACGTTATTTGAACTCCACAAAGCGTTAAAATCTTGTTTTGAATCGAAAAACAAACTTTCTTAGTGTTTGTGAAATTTAGTGAAAAGTTATGTAGTAAAAGATACGATGCAAATAATGTAAAAACAAGTTATTTGAACACCTCAAACCGTTAAAATCTTGTTTTGAATCGAAAAACAAACTTTCTTAGTGTTTGTGAAATTTGGTGAAAAATTATGTAATAAAAGATACGATACGAATGATCCAAAAACACGTTATTTGAACTCCACAAAGCGTTAAAATCTTGTTTTGAATCGAAAAACAAACTTTCTTAGTGTTTGTGAAATTTGGTGAAAAATTATGTACTAAAAGATACGATACGAATGATCGAAAAACACGTTATTTGAACTCCTGAAAGCGTTAAAATCTTGTTTTGAATCAAAAAATTTACATTCTTAGTGTTTGTGAAATTTGGTGAAAAGTTATGTAGTAAACGATACGATACAAATGATCTAAAAACACGTTATTTGAACTCCACAAAGCGTTAAAATCTTGTTTTGAATCGAAAAACAAACTTTCTTAGTGTTTGTGAAATTTGGTGAAAAGTTATGTAGTAAAAGATACGATGCAAATAATGTAAAAACAAGTTATTTGAACACCTCAAACCGTTAAAATCTTGTTTTGAATCGAAAAACAAACTTTCTTAGTGTTTGTGAAATTTGGTGAAAAGTTATGTACTAAAAGATACGATACAAATGATCTAAAAACACGATATTTGAACTCCTCAAAGCATTAAAATCTTGTTTTGAATCGAAAAACTTACTTTCTTAGTGTTTGTGAAATTTGGTGAAAAGTTATGTAGTAAACGATACGATACAAATGATCTAAAAACACGTGATTTGAACTCCACAAAGCGTTAAAATCTTGTTTTGAATCGAAAAACAAACTTTCTTAGTGTTTGTGAAATTTGGTGAAAAATTATGTACTAAAAGATACGATACGAATGATCCAAAAACACGTTATTTGAACTCCTGAAAGCGTTAAAATCTTGTTTTGAATCGAAAAACTTACTTTCTTATTGTTTGTGAAATTTGGTGAAAAGTTATGTAGTAAACGATACGATACAAATGATCTAAAAACACGTTATTTGAACTCCACAAAGCGTTAAAATCTTGTTTTGAATCAAAAAACAAACTTTCTTAGTGTTTGTGAAATTTGGTGAAAAGTTATGTAGTAAAAGATATGATATGAATGATCTAAAAACAAGTTATTTGAACAACTCAAAGCGTTAAAATCTTGTTTTGAATCGAAAAACAAACTTTCTTAGTGTTTGTGAAATTTGGTGAAAAGTTATGTACTAAAAGATACGATACAAATGATCTAAAAACACGATATTTGAACTCCTCAAAGCGTTAAAATCATGTTTTGAATCGAAAAACAAACATTCTTAGCGTTTGTGAAATTTGGTGAAAAGTTATGTAGTAAAAGATACGATTCAATTGATCTAAAAACACGTTATTTGAACTCCTGAAAGCGTTAAAATCTTGTTTTGAATCGAAAAACTTACTTTCTTTGTTTTTGTGAAATTTGGTGAAAAGTTATGTAGTAAAATATACGATACAAATGATCCAAAAACAAGTTATTTGAACTCCTCAAATCGTTAAAATCTTGTTTTGAATCGAAAAACAAACTTTCTTAGTGTTTGTGAAATTTGGTGAATAATTATGTTGTAAAAGATACGATACAAATGATCTAAAAACAAGTTATTCGAACTCCACAAAGCGTTAAAATCTTGTTTTGAATCGAAAAACAAACTTTCTTAGTGTTTGTGAAATTTGGTGAAAAGTTATGTAGTAAAAGATATGATACGAATGATCTAAAACAAGTTATTTGAACACCTCAAAGCGTTAAAATCTTGTTTTGAATCGAAAAACAAACTTTCTTAGTGTTTGTGAAATTTGGTGAAAAATTATGTACTAAAAGATACGATACGAATGATCCAAAAACACGTTATTTGAACTCCACAAAGCGTTAAAATCTTGTTTTGAATCGAAAAACAAACTTTCTTAGTGTTTGTGAAATTTGGTGAAAAATTATGTACTAAAAGATACGATACGAATGATCGAAAAACACGTTATTTGAACTCCTGAAAGCGTTAAAATCTTGTTTTGAATCGAAAAACTTACTTTCTTAGTGTTTGTGAAATTTGGTGAAAAGTTATGTAGTAAACGATACGATACAAATGATCTAAAAACACGTTATTTGAACTCCACAAAGCGTTAAAATCTTGTTTTGAATCGAAAAACAAACTTTCTTAGTGTTTGTGAAATTTGGTGAAAAGTTATGTAGTAAAAGATACGATGCAAATAATGTAAAAACAAGTTATTTGAACACCTCAAACCGTTAAAATCTTGTTTTGAATCGAAAAACAAACTTTCTTAGTGTTTGTGAAATTTGGTGAAAAGTTATGTACTAAAAGATACGATACAAATGATCTAAAAACACGATATTTGAACTCCTCAAAGCATTAAAATCTTGTTTTGAATCGAAAAACTTACTTTCTTAGTGTTTGTGAAATTTGGTGAAAAGTTATGTAGTAAACGATACGATACAAATGATCTAAAAACACGTGATTTGAACTCCACAAAGCGTTAAAATCTTGTTTTGAATCGAAAAACAAACTTTCTTAGTGTTTGTGAAATTCGGTGAAAAATTATGTACTAAAAGATACGATACGAATGATCCAAAAACACGTTATTTGAACTCCTGAAAGCGTTAAAATCTTGTTTTGAATCGAAAAACTTACTTTCTTAGTGTTTGTGAAATTTGGTGAAAAGTTATGTAGTAAAAGATACGATTCAATTGATCTAAAAACACGTTATTTGAACTCCTGAAAGCGTTAAAATCTTGGTTTGAATCGAAAAACTTACTTTCTTTGTTTTTGTGAAATTTGGTGAAAAGTTATGTAGTAAAAGATACGATACGAATGATCCAAAAACAAGTTATTTGAACTCCTCAAATCGTTAAAATCTTGTTTTGAATCGAAAAACAAACTTTCTTAGTGTTTGTGAAATTTGGTGAATAATTATGTTGTAAAAGATACGATACAAATGATCCAAAAACAAGTTATTCGTACTCCACAAAGCGTTAAAATCTTGTTTTGAATCGAAAAACAAACTTTCTTAGTGTTTGTGAAATTTGGTGAAAAGTTATGTAGTAAACGATACGATACAAATGATCTAAAAACACGTGATTTGAACTCCACAAAGCGTTAAAATCTTGTTTTGAATCGAAAAACAAACTTTCTTAGTGTTTGTGAAATTTGGTGAAAAATTATGTACTAAAAGATACGATACGAATGATCCAAAAACACGTTATTTGAACTCCTGAAAGCGTTAAAATAATGTTTTGAATCGAAAAACAAACATTCTTAGTGTTTGTGAAATTTGGTGAAAAATTATGTACTAAAAGATACGATACGAATGATCCAAAAACACGTTATTTGAACTCCTGAAAGCGTTAAAATCTTGTTTTGAATCGAAAAACTTACTTTCTTTGTTTTTGTGAAATTTGGTGAAAAGTTATGTAGTAAAAGATACGATACAAATGATCCAAAAACAAGTTATTTGAACTCCTCAAATCGTTAAAATCTTGTTTTGAATCGAAAAACAAACTTTCTTAGTGTTTGTGAAATTTGGTGAATAATTATGTTGTAAAAGATACGATACAAATGATCTAAAAACAAGTTATTCGAACTCCACAAAGCGTTAAAATCTTGTTTTGAATCGAAAAACAAACTTTCTTAGTGTTTGTGAAATTTGGTGAAAAGTTATGTAGTAAAAGATATGATACGAATGATCTAAAACAAGTTATTTGAACCCCTCAAAGCGTTAAAATCTTGTTTTGAATCGAAAAACAAACTTTCTTAGTGTTTGTGAAATTTGGTGAAAAGTTATGTACTAAAAGATACGATACAAATGATCTAAACACACGATATTTGAACTCCTCAAAGCGTTAAAATCATGTTTTGAATCGAAAAACAAACATTCTTAGCGTTTGTGAAATTTGGTGAAAAGTTATGTAGTAAAAGATACGATACAAATGATCCAAAAACAAATTATTTGAACTCCTAAAAGCGTTAAAATCTTGTTTTGAATCGAAAAACAAACTTTCTTAGTGTTTGTGAAATTTGGTGAAAAGTTATGTAGTAAAAGATAAGATACAAATGATCTAAAAACAAGTTATTTGAACTCCTCAAAGCATTAAAATCTTGTTTTGAATCGAAAAACAAACTTTTTTAGTGTTTGTGAAATTTGGTGAAAAGTTATGTAGTAAAAGATACGATACAATTGATCTAAAAACACGTTATTTGATCTCCTTAAAGCGTTCAAATCTTGTTTTGAATCGAAAAACAAACTTTCTTAGTGTTTGTGAAATTTGTTGAAAAGTTATGTAGTAAAAGATTCGATACAATTGATCTAAAAACACGTTATTTGAACTCCTGAAAGCGTTAAAATCTTGTTTTGAATCGAAAAACTTACTTTCTTAGTTTTTGTGAAATTTGGTGAAAAGTTACGTAGTAAACGATACGATACAAATGATCTAAAAACACGTTATTTGAACTCCACAAAGCGTTAAAATCATGTTTTGAATCGAAAAACACACTTTCTTCGTGTTTGTGAAATTTGGTGAAAAGTTATGTAGTAAAAGATACGATGCAAATGATCTAAAAACAAGTTATTTGAACATCTCAAAGCGTTAAAATCTTGTTTTGAATCGAAAAACAAACTTTCTTAGTGTTTGTGAAATTTGGTGAAAAATTATGTACTAAAAGATACGATACGAATGATCCAAAAACACGTTATTTGAACTCCACAAAGCGTTAAAATCTTGTTTTGAATCGAAAAACAAACTTTCTTAGTGTTTGTGAAATTTGGTGAAAAATTATGTACTAAAAGATACGATACGAATGATCGAAAAACACGTTATTTGAACTCCTGAAAGCGTTAAAATCTTGTTTTGAATCGAAAAACTTACTTTCTTAGTGTTTGTGAAATTTGGTGAAAAGTTATGTAGTAAACGATACGATACAAATGATCTAAAAACACGTTATTTGAACTCCACAAAGCGTTAAAATCTTGTTTTGAATCGAAAAACAAACTTTCTTAGTGTTTGTGAAATTTGGTGAAAAGTTATGTAGTAAAAGATACGATGCAAATAATGTAAAAACAAGTTATTTGAACACCTCAAACCGTTAAAATCTTGTTTTGAATCGAAAAACAAACTTTCTTAGTGTTTGTGAAATTTGGTGAAAAGTTATGTACTAAAAGATACGATACAAATGATCTAAAAACACGATATTTGAACTCCTCAAAGCATTAAAATCTTGTTTTGAATCGAAAAACTTACTTTCTTAGTGTTTGTGAAATTTGGTGAAAAGTTATGTAGTAAACGATACGATACAAATGATCTAAAAACACGTGATTTGAACTCCACAAAGAGTTAAAATCTTGTTTTGAATCGAAAAACAAACTTTCTTAGTGTTTGTGAAATTTGGTGAAAAATTATGTACTAAAAGATACGATACGAATGATCCAAAAACACGTTATTTGAACTCCTGAAAGCGTTAAAATCTTGTTTTGAATCGAAAAACTTACTTTCTTAGTGTTTGTGAAATTTGGTGAAAAGTTATGTAGTAAACGATACGATACAAATGATCTAAAAACACGTTATTTGAACTCCGCAAAGCGTTAAAATCTTGTTTTGAATCGAAAAACAAACTTTCTTAGTGTTTGTAAAATTTGGTGAAAAGTTATGTAGTAAAAGATATGATACGAATGATCTAAAAACAAGTTATTTGAACAACTCAAAGCGTTAAAATCTTGTTTTGAATCGAAAAACAAACTTTCTTAGTGTTTGTGAAATTTGGTGAAAAGTTATGTACTAAAAGATACGATACAAATGATCTAAAAACACGATATTTGAACTCCTCAAAGCGTTAAAATCTTGTTTTGAATCGAAAAACAAACATTCTTAGTGTTTGTGAAATTTGGTGAAAAATTATGTAGTAAAAGATACGATTCCATTGATCTAAAAACACGTTATTTGAACTCCTGAAAGCGTTAAAATCTTGTTTTGAATCGAAAAACTTACTTTCTTAGTGTTTGTGAAATTTGGTGAAAAGTTATGTAGTAAAAGATACGATACAAATGATCTAAAAACACGTTATTTGAACTCCTCAAATCGTTAAAATCTTGTTTTGAATCGAAAAACAAACTTTCTTAGTGTTTGTGAAATTTGGTGAATAATTATGTTGTAAAAGATACGATACAAATGATCTAAAAACAAGTTATTTGAACTCCACAAAGCGTTAAAATCTTGTTTTGAATCGAAAAACAAACTTTCTTAGTGTTTGTGAAATTTGGTGAAAAGTTATGTAGTAAAAGATATGATACGAATGATCTAAAACAATTTATTTGAACACCTCAAAGCGTTAAAATCTTGTTTTGAATCGAAAAACAAACTTTCTTAGTGTTTGTGAAATTTGGTGAAAAGTAATGTACTAAAAGATACGATACAAATGATCTAAACACACGATATTTGAACTCCTCAAAGCGTTAAAATCATGTTTTGAATCGAAAAACAAACATTCTTAGCGTTTGTGAAATTTGGTGAAAAGTTATGTAGTAAAAGATACGATACAAATGATCCAAAAACAAATTATTTGAACTCCTCAAAGCGTTAAAATCTTGTTTTGAATCGAAAAACAAACTTTCTTAGTGTTTGTGAAATTTGGTGAAAAGTTATGTAGTAAAAGATAGGATACAAAAGATCTAAAAACAAATCATTTGAATTCCTCAAAGCATTAAAATCTTGTTTTGAATCGAAAAACAAACTTTTTTAGTGTTTGTGAAATTTGGTGAAAAGTTATGTAGTAAAAGATACGATACAATTGATCTAAAAACACGTTATTTGAACTCCTTAAAGCGTTCAAATCTTGTTTTGAATCGAAAAACAAACTTTCTTAGTGTTTGTGAAATTTGTTGAAAAGTTATGTAGTAAAAGATTCGATACAATTGATCTAAAAACACGTTATTTGAACTCCTGAAAGCGTTAAAATCTTGTTTTGAATCGAAAAACTTACTTTCTTAGTTTTTGTGAAATTTGGTGAAAAGTTACGTAGTAAACGATACGATACAAATGATCTAAAAACACGTTATTTGAACTCCACAAAGCGTTAAAATCATGTTTTGAATCGAAAAACACACTTTCTTAGTGTTTGTGAAATTTGGTGAAAAGTTATGTAGTAAAAGATACGATGCAAATGATCTAAAAACAAGTTATTTGAACATCTCAAAGCGTTAAAATCTTGTTTTGAATCGAAAAACAAACTTTCTTAGTGTTTGTGAAATTTGGTGAAAAGTTATGTACTAAAAGATACGATACAAATGATCTAAAACACGATATTTGAACTCCTCAAAGCGTTAAAATCATGTTTTGAATCGAAAAACAAACTTTCTTAGCATTTGTGAAATTTGGTGAAAAGTTATGTAGTAAAAGATACGATACAAATGATCCAAAAACAAGTTATTTGAACTCCGCAAAACGTTAAAATCTTGTTTTGAATCGAAAACAAACTTTCTTAGTGTTTGTGAAATTTGGTGAAAAGTTATGTAGTAAAAGATACGATACAAATGATCTAAAAACAAGTTATTTGAACTCCTCAAAGCATTAAAATCTTGTTTTGAATCGAAAAACTTACTTTCTTAGTGTTTGTGAAATTTGGTGAAAATTTATGTAGTAAACGATACGATACAAATGATCTAAAAACACGTAATTTGAACTCCACAAAGCGTTAAAATCTTGTTTTGAATCGAAAAACAAACATTCTTAGCGTTTGTGAAATTTGGTGAAAAGTTATGTAGTAAAAGATACGATACAATTGATCTAAAAACACGTTATTTGAACTCCTGAAAGCGTTAAAATCTTGTTTTGAATAGAAAAACTTACTTTCTTAGTTTTTGTGAAATTTGGTGAAAAGTTATGTAGTAAAAGATACGATACAAATGATCCAAAAACAGGTTATTTGAACTCCTCAAATCGTTAAAATCTTGTTTTGAATCGAAAAACAAACTTTCTGAGTGTTTGTGAAATTTGGTGAATAGTTATGTTGTAAAAGATACGATACAAATGATCTAAAAACAAGTTATTTGAACTCCACAAGGCGTTAAAATAGTGTTTTGAATCGAAAAACAAACTTTCTTAGTGTTTGTGAAATTTGGTGAAAAGTTATGTAGTAAAAGATATGATACGAATGATCTAAAAACAAGTTATTTGAACACCTCAAAGCGTTAAAATCTTGTTTTGAATCGAAAAACAAACTTTCTTAGTGTTTGTGAAATTTGGTGAAAAGTTATGTACTAAAAGATACGATACAAATGATCTAAAACACGATATTTGAACTCCTCAAAACGTTAAAATCATGTTTTGATTCGAAAAACAAACATTCTTAGCGTTTGTGAAATTTGGTGAAAAGTTATGTAGTAAAAGATACGATACAAATGATCCAAAAACAAATTATTTGAACTCCTCAAAGCGTTAAAATCTTGTTTTGAATCGAAAAACAAACTTTCTTAGTGTTTGTGAAATTTGGTGAAAAGTTATGTAGTAAAATATACGATACAAATGATCTAAAAACAAGTTATTTGAAATCCTCAAAGAATTAAAATCTTGTTTTGAATCGAAAAACAAACCTTTTTAGTGTTTGTGAAATTTGGTGAAAAGTTATGTAGTAAAAGAGACGATACAATTGATCTAAAAACACGTTATTTGAACTCCTTAAAGCGTTCAAATCTTGTTTTGAATCGAAAAACAAACTTTCTTAGTGTTTGTGAAATTTGATGAAAAGTTATGTAGTAAAAGATACGATACAATTGATCTAAAAACACGTTATTTGAACTCCTGAAAGCGTTAAAATCTTGTTTTGAATCGAAAAACTTACTTTCTTAGTGTTTGTGAAATTTGGTGAAAAGTTATGTAGTAAAAGATACGATACAAATGATCCAAAAACAAGTTATTTGAACTCCTCAAATCGTTAAAATCTTGTTTTGAATCGAAAAACAAACTTTCTTAGTGTTTGTGAAATTTGGTGAATAGTTATGTAGTAAAAGATACGATACAAATGATCTAAAAACAAGTTATTTGAACTCCTCAAAACATTAAAATCTTGTTTTGAATCGAAAAACAAACTTTCTTAGTGTTTGTGAAATTTGGTGAAAAATTATGTACTAAAAGATACGATACGAATGATCGAAAAACACGTTATTTGAACTCCTGAAAGCGTTAAAATCTTGTTTAGAATCGAAAAACTTACTTTCTTAGTGTTTGTGAAATTTGGTGGAAAGTTATGTAGTAAACGATACGATACAAATGATCTAAAAACACGTTATTTGAACTCCACAAAGCGTTAAAATCTTGTTTTGAATCGAAAAACAAACTTTCTTAGTGTTTGTGAAATTTAGTGAAAAGTTATGTAGTAAAAGATACGATGCAAATAATGTAAAAACAAGTTATTTGAACACCTCAAACCGTTAAAATCTTGTTTTGAATCGAAAAACAAACTTTCTTAGTGTTTGTGAAATTTGGTGAAAAATTATGTAATAAAAGATACGATACGAATGATCCAAAAACACGTTATTTGAACTCCACAAAGCGTTAAAATCTTGTTTTGAATCGAAAAACAAACTTTCTTAGTGTTTGTGAAATTTGGTGAAAAATTATGTACTAAAAGATACGATACGAATGATCGAAAAACACGTTATTTGAACTCCTGAAAGCGTTAAAATCTTGTTTTGAATCAAAAAATTTACATTCTTAGTGTTTGTGAAATTTGGTGAAAAGTTATGTAGTAAACGATACGATACAAATGATCTAAAAACACGTTATTTGAACTCCACAAAGCGTTAAAATCTTGTTTTGAATCGAAAAACAAACTTTCTTAGTGTTTGTGAAATTTGGTGAAAAGTTATGTAGTAAAAGATACGATGCAAATAATGTAAAAACAAGTTATTTGAACACCTCAAACCGTTAAAATCTTGTTTTGAATCGAAAAACAAACTTTCTTAGTGTTTGTGAAATTTGGTGAAAAGTTATGTACTAAAAGATACGATACAAATGATCTAAAAACACGATATTTGAACTCCTCAAAGCATTAAAATCTTGTTTTGAATCGAAAAACTTACTTTCTTAGTGTTTGTGAAATTTGGTGAAAAGTTATGTAGTAAACGATACGATACAAATGATCTAAAAACACGTGATTTGAACTCCACAAAGCGTTAAAATCTTGTTTTGAATCGAAAAACAAACTTTCTTAGTGTTTGTGAAATTTGGTGAAAAATTATGTACTAAAAGATACGATACGAATGATCCAAAAACACGTTATTTGAACTCCTGAAAGCGTTAAAATCTTGTTTTGAATCGAAAAACTTACTTTCTTATTGTTTGTGAAATTTGGTGAAAAGTTATGTAGTAAACGATACGATACAAATGATCTAAAAACACGTTATTTGAACTCCACAAAGCGTTAAAATCTTGTTTTGAATCAAAAAACAAACTTTCTTAGTGTTTGTGAAATTTGGTGAAAAGTTATGTAGTAAAAGATATGATATGAATGATCTAAAAACAAGTTATTTGAACAACTCAAAGCGTTAAAATCTTGTTTTGAATCGAAAAACAAACTTTCTTAGTGTTTGTGAAATTTGGTGAAAAGTTATGTACTAAAAGATACGATACAAATGATCTAAAAACACGATATTTGAACTCCTCAAAGCGTTAAAATCATGTTTTGAATCGAAAAACAAACATTCTTAGCGTTTGTGAAATTTGGTGAAAAGTTATGTAGTAAAAGATACGATTCAATTGATCTAAAAACACGTTATTTGAACTCCTGAAAGCGTTAAAATCTTGTTTTGAATCGAAAAACTTACTTTCTTTGTTTTTGTGAAATTTGGTGAAAAGTTATGTAGTAAAATATACGATACAAATGATCCAAAAACAAGTTATTTGAACTCCTCAAATCGTTAAAATCTTGTTTTGAATCGAAAAACAAACTTTCTTAGTGTTTGTGAAATTTGGTGAATAATTATGTTGTAAAAGATACGATACAAATGATCTAAAAACAAGTTATTCGAACTCCACAAAGCGTTAAAATCTTGTTTTGAATCGAAAAACAAACTTTCTTAGTGTTTGTGAAATTTGGTGAAAAGTTATGTAGTAAAAGATATGATACGAATGATCTAAAACAAGTTATTTGAACACCTCAAAGCGTTAAAATCTTGTTTTGAATCGAAAAACAAACTTTCTTAGTGTTTGTGAAATTTGGTGAAAAATTATGTACTAAAAGATACGATACGAATGATCCAAAAACACGTTATTTGAACTCCACAAAGCGTTAAAATCTTGTTTTGAATCGAAAAACAAACTTTCTTAGTGTTTGTGAAATTTGGTGAAAAATTATGTACTAAAAGATACGATACGAATGATCGAAAAACACGTTATTTGAACTCCTGAAAGCGTTAAAATCTTGTTTTGAATCGAAAAACTTACTTTCTTAGTGTTTGTGAAATTTGGTGAAAAGTTATGTAGTAAACGATACGATACAAATGATCTAAAAACACGTTATTTGAACTCCACAAAGCGTTAAAATCTTGTTTTGAATCGAAAAACAAACTTTCTTAGTGTTTGTGAAATTTGGTGAAAAGTTATGTAGTAAAAGATACGATGCAAATAATGTAAAAACAAGTTATTTGAACACCTCACACCGTTAAAATCTTGTTTTGAATCGAAAAACAAACTTTCTTAGTGTTTGTGAAATTTGGTGAAAAGTTATGTACTAAAAGATACGATACAAATGATCTAAAAACACGATATTTGAACTCCTCAAAGCATTAAAATCTTGTTTTGAATCGAAAAACTTACTTTCTTAGTGTTTGTGAAATTTGGTGAAAAGTTATGTACTAAAAGATACGATACAAATGATCTAAACACACGATATTTGAACTCCTCAAAGCGTTAAAATCATGTTTTGAATCGAAAAACAAACATTCTTATCGTTTGTGAAATTTGGTGAAAAGTTATGTAGTAAAAGATACGATACAAATGATCCAAAAACAAATTATTTGAACTCCTCAAAGCGTTAAAATCTTGTTTTGAATCGAAAAACAAACTTTCTTAGTGTTTGTGAAATTTGGTGAAAAGTTATGTAGTAAAAGATACGATACAAATGTTCTAAAAACAAGTTATTTGAACTCCTCAAAGCATTAAAATCTTGTTTTGAATCGAAAAACAAACTTTTTTAGTGTTTGTGAAATTTGGTGAAAAGTTATGTAGTAAAAGATACGATACAATTGATCTAAAAACACGTTATTTGAACTCCTTAAAGCGTTCAAATCTTGTTTTGAATCGAAAAACAAACTTTCTTAGTGTTTGTGAAATTTGTTGAAAAGTTATGTAGTAAAAGATTCGATACAATTGATCTAAAAACACGTTATTTGAACTCCTGAAAGCGTTAAAATCTTGTTTTGAATCGAAAAACTTACTTTCTTAGTTTTTGTGAAATTTGGTGAAAAGTTACGTAGTAAACGATACGATACAAATGATCTAAAAACACGTTATTTGAACTCCACAAAGCGTTAAAATCATGTTTTGAATCGAAAAACACACTTTCTTAGTGTTTGTGAAATTTGGAGAAAAGTTATGTAGTAAAAGATACGATGCAAATGATCTAAAAACAAGTTATTTGAACATCTCAAAGCGTTAAAATCTTGTTTTGAATCGAAAAACAAACTTTCTTAGTGTTTGTGAAATTTGGTGAAAAGTTATGTACTAAAAGATACGATACAAATGATCTAAAACACGATATTTGAACTCCTCAAAGCGTTAAAATCATGTTTTGAATCGAAAAACAAACTTTCTTAGCATTTGTGAAATTTGGTGAAAAGTTATGTAGTAAAAGATACGATACAAATGATCCAAAAACAAGTTATTTGAACTCCGCAAAGCGTTAAAATCTTGTTTTGAATCGAAAACAAACTTTCTTAGTGTTTGTGAAATTTGGTGAAAAGTTATGTAGTAAAAGATACGATACAAATGATCTAAAAACAAGTTATTTGAACTCCTCAAAGCATTAAAATCTTGTTTTGAATCGAAAAACTTACTTTCTTAGTGTTTGTGAAATTTGGTGAAAATTTATGTAGTAAACGATACGATACAAATGATCTAAAAACACGTAATTTGAACTCCACAAAGCGTTAAAATCTTGTTTTGAATCGAAAAACAAACATTCTTAGCGTTTGTGAAATTTGGTGAAAAGTTATGTAGTAAAAGATACGATACAATTGATCTAAAAACACGTTATTTGAACTCCTGAAAGAGTTAAAATCTTGTTTTGAATAGAAAAACTTACTTTCTTAGTTTTTGTGAAATTAGGTGAAAAGTTATGTAGTAAAAGATACGATACAAATGATCCAAAAACAGGTTATTTGAACTCCTCAAATCGTTAAAATCTTGTTTTGAATCGAAAAACAAACTTTCTTAGTGTTTGTGAAATTTGGTGAATAGTTATGTTGTAAAAGATACGATACAAATGATCTAAAAACAAGTTATTTGAACTCCACAAGGCGTTAAAATCTTGTTTTGAATCGAAAAACAAACTTTCTTAGTGTTTGTGAAATTTGGTGAAAAGTTATGTAGTAAAAGATATGATACGAATGATCTAAAAACAAGTTATTTGAACACCTCAAAGCGTTAAAATATTGTTTTGAATCGAAAAACAAACTTTCTTAGTGTTTGTGAAATTTGGTGAAAAGTTATGTACTAAAAGATACGATACAAATGATCTAAAAACACGATATTTGAACTCCTCAAAGCGTTAAAATCATGTTTTGAACCGAAAAACAAACATTCTTAGCGTTTGTGAAATTTGGTGAAAAGTTATGTAGTCAAAGATACGATACAAATGATCCAAAAACAAATTATATGAACTCCTCAAAGCGTTAAAATCTTGTTTTGAATCGAAAAACAAACTTTCTTAGTGTTTGTGAAATTTGGTGAAAAGTTATGTAGTAAAATATACGATACAAATGATCTAAAAACAAGTTATTTGAACTCCTCAAAGAATTAAAATCTTGTTTTGAATCGAAAAACAAACTTTTTTAGTGTTTGTGAAATTTGGTGAAAAGTTATGTAGTAAAAGATACGATACAATTGATCTAAAAACACGTTATTTGAACTCCTTAAAGCGTTCAAATCTTGTTTTGAATCGAAAAACAAACTTTCTTAGTGTTTGTGAAATTTGATGAAAAGTTATGTAGTAAAAGATACGATACAATTGATCTAAAAACACGTTATTTGAACTCCTGAAAGCGTTAAAATCTTGTTTTGAATCGAAAAACTTACTTTCTTAGTGTTTGTGAAATTTGGTGAAAAGTTATGTAGTAAACGATACGATACAAATGATCTAAAAACAAGTTATTTGAACTCCACAAAGCGTTAAAATCTTGTTTTGAATCGAAAAACAAACTTTCTTAGTGTTTGTGAAATTTGGTGAAAAGTTATGTAGTAAAAGATACGATACAAATGATCTAAAAACACGATATTTGAACTCCTCAAAGCGTTAAAATCTTGTTTTGAATCGAAAAACAAACTTTCTTAGTGTTTGTGAAATTTGGTGAAAAGTTGTGTAGTAAAAGATACCATACAAATGATCCAAAATCATGTTATTTGAACTCCTGAAAGCGTTAAAATATTGTTTTGAATCGAAAAACTTACTTTCTTAGTGTTTGTGAAATTTGGTGAAAAGTTATGTAGTAAAAGATACGATGTAAATAATGTAAAAACAAGTTATTTGAACACCTCAAAGCGTTAAAATCTTGTTTTGAATCGAAAAACAAACTTTCTTAGTGTTTGTGAAATTTGGTGAAAAGTTATGTAGTAAAAGATACGATGTAAATAATGTAAAAACAAGTTATTTGAACACCTCAAAGCGTTAAAATCTTGTTTTGAATCGAAAAACAAACTTTCTTAGTGTTTGTGAAATTTGGTGAAAAGTTATGTAGTAAAAGATACGATGTAAATAATGTAAAAACAAGTTATTTGAACACCTCAAAGCGTTAAAATCTTGTTTTGAATCGAAAAACAAACTTTCTTAGTGTTTGTGAAATTTGGTGAAAAGTTATGTACTAAAAGATACGATACAAATGATCTAAAAACACGATATTTGAACTCCTCAAAGCATTAAAATCTTGTTTTGAATCGAAAAACTTACTTTCTTAGTGTTTGTGAAATTTGGTGAAAAGTTATGTAGTAAACGATACGATACAAATGATCTAAAAACACGTTATTTGAACTCCACAAAGCGTTAAAATCTTGTTTTGAATCGAAAAACAAACTTTCTTAATGTTTGTGAAATTTGGTGAAAAATTATGTACTAAAAGATACGATACAAATGATCCAAAAACACGTTATTTGAACTCCTGAAAGCGTTAAAATCTTGTTTTGAATCGAAAAACTTACTTTCTTAGTGTTTGTGAAATTTGGTGAAAAGTTATGTAGTAAACGATACGATACAAATGATCTAAAAACACGTTATTTGAACTCCACAAAGCGTTAAAATCTGGTTTTGAATCGAAAAACAAACTTTCTTAGTGTTTGTGAAATTTCGTGAAAAGTTATGTAGTAAAAGATACGATACAAATGATCTAAAAACAAGTTATTTGAACTCCTCAAAGCATTAAAATCTTGTTTTGAATCGAAAAACAAACTTTTTTAGTGTTTGTGAAATTTGGTGAAAAGTTATGTACTAAAAGATACGATACAAATGATCTAAAAACACGATATTTGAACTCCTCAAAGCGTTAAAATCATGTTTTGAATCGAAAAACAAACATTCTTAGCGTTTGTGAAATTTGGTGAAAAGTTATGTAGTAAAAGATACGATTCAATTGATCTAAAAACACGTTATTTGAACTCCTGAAAGCGTTAAAATCTTGTTTTGAATCGAAAAACTTACTTTCTTTGTTTTTGTGAAATTTGGTGAAAAGTCATGTAGTAAAAGATACGAAACAAATGATCCAAAAACAAGTTATTTGAACTCCTCAAATCGTTAAAATCTTGTTTTGAATCGAAAAACAAACTTTCTTAGTATTTGTGAAATTTGGTGAAAAGTTATGTAGTAAAAGATATGATACGAATGATCTAAAACAAGTTATTTGAACACCTCAAAGCGTTAAAATCTTGTTTTGAATCGAAAAACAAACTTTCTTAGTGTTTGTGAAATTTGGTGAAAAGTTATGTACTAAAAGATACGATACAAATGATCTAAAAACACGATATTTGAACTCCTCAAAGCATTAAAATCTTGTTTTGAATCGAAAAACTTACTTTCTTAGTGTTTGTGAAATTTGGTGAAAAGTTATGTAGTAAACGATACGATACAAATGATCTAAAAACACGTTATTTGAACTCCACAAAGCGTTAAAATCTTGTTTTGAATCGAAAAACAAACTTTCTTAATGTTTGTGAAATTTGGTGAAAAATTATGTACTAAAAGATACGATACAAATGATCCAAAAACACGTTATTTGAACTCCTGAAAGCGTTAAAATCTTGTTTTGAATCGAAAAACTTACTTTCTTAGTGTTTGTGAAATTTGGTGAAAAGTTATGTAGTAAACGATACGATACAAATGATCTAAAAACACGTTATTTGAACTCCACAAAGCGTTAAAATCTGGTTTTGAATCGAAAAACAAACTTTCTTAGTGTTTGTGAAATTTCGTGAAAAGTTATGTAGTAAAAGATACGATACAAATGATCTAAAAACAAGTTATTTGAACTCCTCAAAGCATTAAAATCTTGTTTTGAATCGAAAAACAAACTTTTTTAGTGTTTGTGAAATTTGGTGAAAAGTTATGTACTAAAAGATACGATACAAATGATCTAAAAACACGATATTTGAACTCCTCAAAGCGTTAAAATCTTGTTTTGAATCGAAAAACAAACATTCTTAGCGTTTGTGAAATTTGGTGAAAAGTTATGTAGTAAAAGATACGATTCAATTGATCTAAAAACACGTTATTTGAACTCCTGAAAGCGTTAAAATCTTGTTTTGAATCGAAAAACTTACTTTCTTTGTTTTTGTGAAATTTGGTGAAAAGTCATGTAGTAAAAGATACGAAACAAATGATCCAAAAACAAGTTATTTGAACTCCTCAAATCGTTAAAATCTTGTTTTGAATCGAAAAACAAACTTTCTTAGTATTTGTGAAATTTGGTGAAAAGTTATGTAGTAAAAGATATGATACGAATGATCTAAAACAAGTTATTTGAACACCTCAAAGCGTTAAAATCTTGTTTTGAATCGAAAAACAAACTTTCTTAGTGTTTGTGAAATTTGGTGAAAAGTTATGTACTAAAAGATACGATACAAATGATCTAAACACACGATATTTGAACTCCTCAAAGCGTTAAAATCATGTTTTGAATCGAAAAACAAATATTCTTAGCGTTTGTGAAATTTGGTGAAAAGTTATGTAGTAAAAGATACGATACAAATGATCCAAAAACAAATTATTTGAACTCCTCAAAGCGTTAAAATCTTGTTTTGAATCGAAAAACAAACTTTCTTAGTGTTTGTGAAATTTGGTGAAAAGTTATGTACTAAAAGATACGATACAAATGATCTAAAAACACGATATTTGAACTCCTCAAAGCATTAAAATCTTGTTTTGAATCGAAAAACTTACTTTCTTAGTGTTTGTGAAATTTGGTGAAAAGTTATGTAGTAAACGATACGATACAAATGATCTAAAAACACGTTATTTGAACTCCACAAAGCGTTAAAATCTTGTTTTGAATCGAAAAACAAACTTTCTTAGTGTTTGTGAAATTTGGTGAAAAATTATGTACTAAAAGATACGATACAAATGATCCAAAAACACGTTATTTGAACTCCTGAAAGCGTTAAAATCTTGTTTTGAATCGAAAAACTTACTTTCTTAGTGTTTGTGAAATTTGGTGAAAAGTTATGTAGTAAACGATACGATACAAATGATCTAAAAACACGTTATTTGAACTCCACAAAGCGTTAAAATCTGGTTTTGAATCGAAAAACAAACTTTCTTAGTGTTTGTGAAATTTCGTGAAAAGTTATGTAGTAAAAGATACGATACAAATGATCTAAAAACAAGTTATTTGAACTCCTCAAAGCATTAAAATCTTGTTTTGAATCGAAAAACAAACTTTCTTAGTGTTTGTGAAATTTGGTGAAAAGTTATGTACTAAAAGATACGATACAAATGATCTAAAAACACGATATTTGAACTCCTCAAAGCGTTAAAATCATGTTTTGAATCGAAAAACAAACATTCTTAGCGTTTGTGAAATTTGGTGAAAAGTTATGTAGTAAAAGATACGATTCAATTGATCTAAAAACACGTTATTTGAACTCCTGAAAGCGTTAAAATCTTGTTTTGAATCGAAAAACTTACTTTCTTTGTTTTTGTGAAATTTGGTGAAAAGTTATGTAGTAAAAGATACGAAACAAATGATCCAAAAACAAGTTATTTGAACTCCTCAAATCGTTAAAATCTTGTTTTGAATCGAAAAACAAACTTTCTTAGTGTTTGTGAAATTTGGTGAAAAGTTATGTAGTAAAAGATATGATACGAATGATCTAAAACAAGTTATTTGAACACCTCAAAGCGTTAAAATCTTGTTTTGAATCGAAAAACAAACTTTCTTAGTGTTTGTGAAATTTGGTGAAAAGTTATGTACTAAAAGATACGATACAAATGATCTAAACACACGATATTTGAACTCCTCAAAGCGTTAAAATCATGTTTTGAATCGAAAAACAAATATTCTTAGCGTTTGTGAAATTTGGTGAAAAGTTATGTAGTAAAAGATACGATACAAATGATCCAAAAACAAATTATTTGAACTCCTCAAAGCGTTAAAATCTTGTTTTGAATTGAAAAACAAACTTTCTTAGTGTTTGTGAAATTTGTTGAAAAGTTATGTAGTAAAAGATTCGATACAATTGATCTAAAAACACGTTAGATGAACTCCTGAGAGCGTTAAAATCTTGTTTTGAATCGAAAAACTTACTTTCTTAGTTTTTGTGAAATTTGGTGAAAAGTTACGTAGTAAACGATACGATACAAATGATCTAAAAACACGTTATTTGAACTGCACAAAGTGTTAAAATCATGTTTTGAATCGAAAAACACACTTTCTTAGTGTTTGTGAAATTTGATGAAAAGTTATGTAGTAAAAGATACGATGCAAATGATCTAAAAACAAGTTATTTGAACATCTTAAAGCGTTAAAATCTTGTTTTGAATCGAAAAACAAACTTTCTTAGTGTTTGTGAAATTTGGTGAAAAGTTATGTACTAAAAGATACGATACAAATGATCTAAAACACGATATTTGAACTCCTCAAAGCGTTAAAATCATGTTTTGAATCGAAAAACAAACTTTCTTAGCATTTGTGAAATTTGGTGAAAAGTTATGTAGTAAAAGATACGATACAAATGATCCAAAAACAAGTTATTTGAACTCCGCAAAGCGTTAAAATCTTGTTTTGAATCGAAAACAAACTTTCTTAGTGTTTGTGAAATTTGGTGAAAAGTTATGTAGTAAAATATACGATACAAATGATCTAAAAACAAGTTATTTGAACTCCTCAAAGCATTAAAATCTTGTTTTGAATCGAAAAACTTACTTTCTTAGTGTTTGTGAAATTTGGTGAAAATTTATGTAGTAAACGATACGATACAAATGATCTAAAAACACGTAATTTGAACTCCACAAAGCGTTAAAATCTTGTTTTGAATCGAAAAACAAACATTCTTAGCGTTTGTGAAATTTGGTGAAAAGTTATGTAGTAAAAGATACGATACAATTGAACTAAAAACACGTTATTTGAACTCCTGAAAGCGTTAAAATCTTGTTTTGAATAGAAAAAACTTACTTTCTTAGTTTTTGTGAAATTTGGTGAAAAGTTATGTAGTAAAAGATACGATACAAATGATCCAAAAACAGGTTATTTGAACTCCTCAAATCGTTAAAATCTTGTTTTGAATCGAAAAACAAACTTTCTTAGTGTTTGTGAAATTTGGTGAATAGTAATGTTGTTAAAGATACGATACAAATGATCTAAAAACAAGTTATTTGAACTCCACAAGGCGTTAAAATCATGTTTTGAATCGAAAAACAAACATTCTTAGCGTTTGTGAAATTTGGTGAAAAGTTATGTAGTAAAAGATACGATACAAATGATCCAAAAACAAATTATTTGAACTCCTCAAATCGTTAAAATCTTGTTTTGAATCGAAAAACAAACTTTCTTAGTGTTTGTGAAATTTGGTGAAAAGTTATGTAGTAAAATATACGATACAAATGATCTAAAAACAAGTTATTTGAACTCCTCAAAGAATTAAAATCTTGTTTTGAATCGAAAAACAAACTTTTTTAGTGTTTGTGAAATTTGGTGAAAAATTATGTAGTAAAAGATACGATACAATTGATCTAAAAACACGTTATTTGAACTCCTTAAAGCGTTCAAATCTTGTTTTGAATCGAAAAACAAACTTTCTTAGTGTTTGTGAAATTTGATGAAAAGTTATGTAGTAAAAGATACGATACAATTGATCTAAAAACACGTTATTTGAACTCCTGAAAGCGTTAAAATCTTGTTTTGAATCGAAAAACTTACTTTCTTAGTGTTTGTGAAATTTAGTGAAAAGTTATGTAGTAAAAGATACGATACAAATGATCCAAAAACAAGTTATTTGAACTCCTCAAATCGTTCAAATCTTGTTTTGAATCGAAAAACAAACTTTCTTAGTGTTTGTGAAATTTGGTGAATAGTTATGTAGTAAAAGATACGATACAAATGATCTAAAAACAAGTTATTTGAACTCCTCAAAGCGTTAAAATCTTGTTTTGAATCGAAAAACAAACTTTCTTAGTGTTTGTGAAATTTGGTGAAAAATTATGTACTAAAAGATACGATACAAATGATCCAAAAACACGTTATTTGAACTCCTCAGATCGTTAAAATCTTGTTTTGAATCGAAAAACAAACTTTCTTAGTGTTTGTGAAATTTGGTGAAAAGTTATGTAGTAAACGATACTATACAAATGATCTAAAAACAAGTTATTTGAACTCCACAAATCGTTAAAATATTGTTTTGAATCGAAAAACAAACTTTGTTAGTGTTTGTGAAATTTGGTGAAAAGTTATGTACTAAAAGATACCATACAAATGATCCAAAAATACGTTATTTGAACTTCTGAAAGCGTTAAAATCTTGTTTTGAATCGAAAAACAAACTTTCTTAGTGTTTGTGAAATTTGGTGAAAAGTTACGTAGTAAAAGATACGATACAAATGATCCAAAAACACGTTATTGGAACTCCTGAAAGCTGTAAAATGTTGTTTTGAATCGAAAAACTTACTTTCTTAGTGTTTGTGAAATTTGGTGAAAAGTTATGTAGTAAACGATACGATACAAATGATCTAAAAACACGTTATTTGAACTCCACAAAGCGTTAAAATCTTGTTTTGAATCGAAAAACAAACTTTCTTAGTGTTTGTGAAATTTGGTGAAAAGTTACGTAGTAAAAGATACGATGCAAATGATCTAAAAACAAGTCATTTGAACACCTCAAAGCGTTAAAATCTTGTTTTGAATCGAAAAAAAAACTTTCTTAGTGTTTGTGAAATTTGATGAAAAGTTATGTACTAAAAGATACGATACAAATGATCTAAAAACACGATATTTGAACTCCTCAAAGCGTTAAAATCATGTTTTGAATCGAAAAACAAACTTTCTTAGCGTTTGTGAAATTTGGTGAAAAATTATGTAGTAAAAGATACGATACAAATGATCCAAAAACAAGTTATTTGAACTCCTCAAAGCGTTAAAATCTTGTTTTGAATCGAAAAACAAACTTTCTTAGTGTTTGTGAAATTTGGTGAAAAGTTATGTAGTAAAAGATACGATACAAATGATCTAAAAACAAGTTATTTGAACTCCTCAAAGCGTTAAAATCTTGTTTTGAATCGAAAAACAAACTTTTTTAGTGTTTGTGAAATTTGGTGAAAAGTTATGTAGTAAAAGATACGATACAATTGATCTAAAAACACGTTATTTGAACTCTTTAAAGCGTTAAAATCTTGTTTTGAATCGAAAAACAAACTTTCTTAGTGTTTGTGAAATTTGGTGAAAAGTTATGCAGTAAAAGATACGATACAAATGATCTAAAAACAAGTTATTTGAACTCCTCAAAGCGTTAAAATCTTGTTTTGAATCGAAAAACAAACTTACTAGTGTTTGTGAAATTTGGTGAAAAATTATGTACTAAAAGATACCATACAAATGATCCAAAAATACGTTATTTGAACTTCTGAAAGCGTTAAAATCTTGTTTTGAATCGAAAAACTTACTTTCTTAGTGTTTGTGAAATTTGGTGAAAAGTTATGTAGTAAAAGATACGATACAAATGATCCAAAAACAAGTTATTTGAACTCCTCAAATCGTTAAAATCTTGTTTTGAATCGAAAAACAAACTTTCTTAGTGTTTGTGAAATTTGGTGAATAGTTATGTAGTAAAAGATACGATACAAATGATCTAAAAACAAGTTATTTGAACTCCTCAAAGCGTTAAAATCTTGTTTTGAATCGAAAAACAAACTTTCTTAGTGTTTGTGAAATTTTGTGAAAAGTTATGTAGTAAATGATACGATACAATTGATCTAAAAACAAGTTATTTGAACTCCTCAAATCGTTAAAATCTTGTTTTGAATCGAAAAACAAACTTTCTTAGTGTTTGTGAAATTTGGTGAATAGTTATGTAGTAAAAGATACGATACAAATGATCTAAAAACAAGTTATTTGAACTCCTCAAAGCGTTAAAATCTTGTTTTGAATCGAAAAACAAACTTTCTTAGTGTTTGTGAAATTTGGTGAAAAGTTATGTACTAAAAGATACGATACAAATGATCTAAAAACACGATATTTGAACTCCTCAAAGCGTTAAAATCTTGTTTTGAATCGAAAAACAAACTTTCTTAGTGTTTGTGAAATTTGGTGAAAAGTTACGTTGTAAAAGATACGATGCAAATGATCTAAAAACAAGTTATTTGAACACATCAAAGCGTTAAAATCTTGTTTTGAATCGAAAAAAAAACTTTCTTAGTGTTTGTGAAATTTGATGAAAAGTTATGTACTAAAAGATACGATACAAATGAACTAAAAACACGATATTTGAACTCCTCAAAGCGTTAAAATCATGTTTTGAATCGAAAAACAAACTTTCTTAGCGTTTGTGAAATTTGGTGAAAAATTATGTAGTAAAAGATACGATACAAATGATCCAAAAACAAGTTATTTGAACTCCTCAAAGCGTTAAAATCTTGTTTTGAATCGAAAAACAAACTTTCTTAGTGTTTGTGAAATTTGGTGAAAAGTTGCGTAGTAAAAGATACGATGCAAATGATCTAAAAACAAGTTATTTGAACACCTCAAAGCGTTAAAATCTTGTTTTGAATCGAAAAACTTACTTTTTAGTGTTTGTGAAATTTGGTGAAAAGTTATGTAGTAAACGATACGATACAAATGATCTAAAAACACGTTATTTCAACTCCACAAAGCGTTAAAATCTTGTTTTGAATCGAAAAACAAACTTTCTTAGTGTTTGTGAAATTTGGTGAAAAATTATGTACTAAAAGATACAATACAAATGATCCAAAAACACGTTATTTGAACTCCTGAAAGCGTTAAAATCTTGTTTTGAATCGAAAAACTTACTTTCTTAGTGTTTGTGAAATTTGGTGAAAAGTTATGTAGTAAACGATACGATACAAATGATCTAAAAACAAGTTATTTGAACTCCACAAAGCGTTAAAATCTTGTTTTGAATCGAAAAACAAACTTTCTTAGTGTTTGTGAAATTTGGTGAAAAGTTATGTAGTAAAAGATATGATACGAATATGATCTAAAAACAAGTTATTTGAACACCTCAAAGCGTTAAAATCTTGTTTTGAATCGAAAAACAAACTTTCTTAGTGTTTGTGAAATTTGGTGAAAAGTTATGTACTAAAAGATACGATACAAATGATCTAAAAACACGATATTTGAACTCCTCAAAGCGTTAAAATCATGTTTTGAATCGAAAAACAAACATTCTTAGCGTTTGTGAAATTTGGTGAAAAGTTATGTAGTAAAAGATACGATACAAATGATCCAAAAACAAATTATTTGAACTCCTCAAAGCGTTAAAATCTTGTTTTGAATCGAAAAACAAACTTTCTTAGTGTTTGTGAAATTTGGTGAAATGTTATGTAGTAAAAGATACGATACAAATGATCTAAAAACAAGTTATTTGAACTCCTCAAAGCATTAAAATCTTGTTTTGAATCGAAAAACAAACTTTTTTAGTGTTTGTGAAATTTGGTGAAAAGTTATGCAGTAAAAGATACGATACAATTGATCTAAAAACACGTTATTTGAACTCCTTAAAGCGTTCAAATCTTGTTTTGAATCGAAAAACAAAGTTTCTTAGTGTTTGTGAAATTTGTTGAAAAGTTATGTAGTAAAAGATACGATACAATTAATCTAAAAACACGTTATTTGAACTCCTGAAAGCGTTAAAATCTTGTTTTGAATCGAAAAACTTACTTTCTTAGTGTTTGTGAAATTTGGTGAAAAGTTATGTAGTAAAAGATACGATACAAATGATCCAAAAACAAGTTATTTGAACTCCTCAAATCGTTAAAATCTTGTTTTGAATCGAAAAACAAACTTTCTTAGTGTTTGTGAAATTTGGTGAATAGTTATGTAGTAAAAGATACGATACAAATGATCTAAAAACAAGTTATTTGAACTCCTCAAAGCGTTAAAATCTTGTTTTGAATCGAAAAACAAACTTTCTTAGTGTTTGTGAAATTTGGTGAAAAATTATGTACTAAAAGATACGATACAAATGATCCAAAAACACGTTATTTGAACTCCTCAAATCGTTAAAATCTTGTTTTGAATCGAAAAACAAACTTTCTTAGTGTTTGTGAAATTTGGTGAAAAGTTATTTAGTAAATGATACGATACAAATGATCTAAAAACACGTTATTTGAACTCCACAAAGCGTTAAAATCTTGTTTTGAATCGAAAAACAAACTTTCTTAGTGTTTGTGAAATTTGGTGAAAAATTATGTACTAAAAGATACAATACAAATGATCCAAAAACACGTTATTTGAACTCCTGAAAGCGTTAAAATCTTGTTTTGAATCGAAAAACTTACTTTCTTAGTGTTTGTGAAATTTGGTGAAAAGTTATGTAGTAAACGATACGATACAAATGATCTAAAAACAAGTTATTTGAACTCCACAAAGCGTTAAAATCTTGTTTTGAATCGAAAAACAAACTTTCTTAGTGTTTGTGAAATTTGGTGAAAAGTTATGTAGTAAAAGATATGATACGAATGATCTAAAAACAAGTTATTTGAACACCTCAAAGCGTTAAAATCTTGTTTTGAATCGAAAAACAAACTTTCTTAGTGTTTGTGAAATTTGGTGAAAAGTTATGTACTAAAAGATACGATACAAATGATCTAAAAACACGATATTTGCACTCCTCAAAGCGTTAAAATCATGTTTTGAATCGAAAAACAAACATTCTTAGCGTTTGTGAAATTTGGTGAAAAGTTATGTAGTAAAAGATACGATACAAATGATCCAAAAACAAATTATTTGAACTCCTCAAAGCGTTAAAATCTTGTTTTGAATCGAAAAACAAACTTTCTTAGTGTTTGTGAAATTTGGTGAAATGTTATGTAGTAAAAGATACGATACAAATGATCTAAAAACAAGTTATTTGAACTCCTCAAAGCATTAAAATCTTGTTTTGAATCGAAAAACAAACTTTTTTAGTGTTTGTGAAATTTGGTGAAAAGTTATGCAGTAAAAGATACGATACAATTGATCTAAAAACACGTTATTTGAACTCCTTAAAGCGTTCAAATCTTGTTTTGAATCGAAAAACAAAGTTTCTTAGTGTTTGGGAAATTTGTTGAAAAGTTATGTAGTAAAAGATACGATACAATTGATCTAAAAACACGTTATTTGAACTCCTGCAAGCGTTAAAATCTTGTTTTGAATCGAAAAACTTACTTTCTTAGTGTTTGTGAAATTTGGTGAAAAGTTATGTAGTAAAAGATACGATACAAATGATCCAAAAACAAGTTATTTGAACTCCTCAAATCGTTAAAATCTTGTTTTGAATCGAAAAACAAACTTTCTTAGTGTTTGTGAAATTTGGTGAATAGTTATGTAGTAAAAGATACGATACAAATGATCTAAAAACAAGTTATTTGAACTCCTCAAAGCGTTAAAATCTTGTTTTGAATCGAAAAACAAACTTTCTTAGTGTTTGTGAAATTTGGTGAAAAATTATGTACTAAAAGATACGATACAAATGATCCAAAAACACGTTATTTGAACTCCTCAAATCGTTAAAATCTTGTTTTGAATCGAAAAACAAACTTTCTTAGTGTTTGTGAAATTTGGTGAAAAGTTATTTAGTAAATGATACGATACAAATGATCTAAAAACAAGTTATTTGAACTCCACAAAGCGTTAAAATCTTGTTTTGAATCGAAAAACAAACTTTCTTAGTGTTTGTGAAATTTGGTGAAAAGTTATGTAGTAAAAGATACGATACAATTGATCTAAAAACAAGTTATTTGAACTCCTCAAATCGTTAAAATCTTGTTTTGAATCGAAAAACAAACTTACTAGTGTTTGTGAAATTTGGTGAAAAATTATGTACTAAAAGATACCATACAAATGATCCAAAAATACGTTATTTGAACTTCTGAAAGCGTTAAAATCTTGTTTTGAATCGAAAAACTTACTTTCTTAGTGTTTGTGAAATTTGGTGAAAAGTTATGTAGTAAAAGATACGATACAAATGATCCAAAAACAAGTTATTTGAACTCCTCAAATCGTTAAAATCTTGTTTTGAATCGAAAAACAAACTTTCTTAGTGTTTGTGAAATTTGGTGAATAGTTATGTAGTAAAAGATACGATACAAATGATCTAAAAACAAGTTATTTGAACTCCTCAAAGCGTTAAAATCTTGTTTTGAATCGAAAAACAAACTTTCTTAGTGTTTGTGAAATTTTGTGAAAAGTTATGTAGTAAATGATACGATACAATTGATCTAAAAACAAGTTATTTGAACTCCTCAAATCGTTAAAATCTTGTTTTGAATCGAAAAACAAACTTTCTTAGTGTTTGTGAAATTTGGTGAATAGTTATGTAGTAAAAGATACGATACAAATGATCTAAAAACAAGTTATTTGAACTCCTCAAAGCGTTAAAATCTTGTTTTGAATCGAAAAACAAACTTTCTTAGTGTTTGTGAAATTTGGTGAAAAGTTATGTACTAAAAGATACGATACAAATGATCTAAAAACACGATATTTGAACTCCTCAAAGCGTTAAAATCTTGTTTTGAATCGAAAAACAAACTTTCTTAGTGTTTGTGAAATTTGGTGAAAAGTTACGTTGTAAAAGATACGATGCAAATGATCTAAAAACAAGTTATTTGAACACATCAAAGCGTTAAAATCTTGTTTTGAATCGAAAAAAAAACTTTCTTAGTGTTTGTGAAATTTGATGAAAAGTTATGTACTAAAAGATACGATACAAATGAACTAAAAACACGATATTTGAACTCCTCAAAGCGTTAAAATCATGTTTTGAATCGAAAAACAAACTTTCTTAGCGTTTGTGAAATTTGGTGAAAAATTATGTAGTAAAAGATACGATACAAATGATCCAAAAACAAGTTATTTGAACTCCTCAAAGCGTTAAAATCTTGTTTTGAATCGAAAAACAAACTTTCTTAGTGTTTGTGAAATTTGGTGAAAAGTTGCGTAGTAAAAGATACGATGCAAATGATCTAAAAACAAGTTATTTGAACACCTCAAAGCGTTAAAATCTTGTTTTGAATCGAAAAACTTACTTTTTAGTGTTTGTGAAATTTGGTGAAAAGTTATGTAGTAAACGATACGATACAAATGATCTAAAAACACGTTATTTGAACTCCACAAAGCGTTAAAATCTTGTTTTGAATCGAAAAACAAACTTTCTTAGTGTTTGTGAAATTTGGTGAAAAATTATGTACTAAAAGATACAATACAAATGATCCAAAAACACGTTATTTGAACTCCTGAAAGCGTTAAAATCTTGTTTTGAATCGAAAAACTTACTTTCTTAGTGTTTGTGAAATTTGGTGAAAAGTTATGTAGTAAACGATACGATACAAATGATCTAAAAACAAGTTATTTGAACTCCACAAAGCGTTAAAATCTCGTTTTGAATCGAAAAACAAACTTTCTTAGTGTTTGTGAAATTTGGTGAAAAGTTATGTAGTAAAAGATATGATACGAATATGATCTAAAAACAAGTTATTTGAACACCTCAAAGCGTTAAAATCTTGTTTTGAATCGAAACACAAACTTTCTTAGTGTTTGTGAAATTTGGTGAAAAGTTATGTACTAAAAGATACGATACAAATGATCTAAAAATACGATATTTGAACTCCTCAAAGCGTTAAAATCATGTTTTGAATCGAAAAACAAACATTCTTAGCGTTTGTGAAATTTGGTGAAAAGTTATGTAGTAAAAGATACGATACAAATGATCCAAAAACAAATTATTTGAACTCCTCAAAGCGTTAAAATCTTGTTTTGAATCGAAAAACAAACTTTCTTAGTGTTTGTGAAATTTGGTGAAATGTTATGTAGTAAAAGATACGATACAAATGATCTAAAAACAAGTTATTTGAACTCCTCAAAGCATTAAAATCTTGTTTTGAATCGAAAAACAAACTTTTTTAGTGTTTGTGAAATTTGGTGAAAAGTTATGCAGTAAAAGATACGATACAATTGATCTAAAAAAACGTTATTTGAACTCCTTAAAGCGTTCAAATCTTGTTTTGAATCGAAAAACAAAGTTTCTTAGTGTTTGTGAAATTTGTTGAAAAGTTATGTAGTAAAAGATACGATACAATTGATCTAAAAACACGTTATTTGAACTCCTGAAAGCGTTAAAATCTTGTTTTGAATCGAAAAACTTACTTTCTTAGTGTTTGTGAAATTTGGTGAAAAGTTATGTAGTAAAAGATACGATACAAATGATCCAAAAACAAGTTATTTGAACTCCTCAAATCGTTAAAATCTTGTTTTGAATCGAAAAACAAACTTTCTTAGTGTTTGTGAAATTTGGTGAATAGTTATGTAGTAAAAGATACGATACAAATGATCTAAAAACAAGTTATTTGAACTCCTCAAAGCGTTAAAATCTTGTTTTGAATCGAAAAACAAACTTTCTTAGTGTTTGTGAAATTTGGTGAAAAATTATGTACTAAAAGATACGATACAAATGATCCAAAAACACGTTATTTGAACTCCTCAAATCGTTAAAATCTTGTTTTGAATCGAAAAACAAACTTTCTTAGTGTTTGTGAAATTTGGTGAAAAGTTATTTAGTAAATGATACGATACAAATGATCTAAAAACACGTTATTTGAACTCCACAAAGCGTTAAAATCTTGTTTTGAATCGAAAAACAAACTTTATTAGTGTTTGTGAAATTTGGTGAAAAATTATGTACTAAAAGATACAATACAAATGATCCAAAAACACGTTATTTGAACTCCTGAAAGCGTTAAAATCTTGTTTTGAATCGAAAAACTTACTTTCTTAGTGTTTGTGAAATTTGGTGAAAAGTTATGTAGTAAACGATACGATACAAATGATCTAAAAACAAGTTATTTGAACTCCACAAAGCGTTAAAATCTTGTTTTGAATCGAAAAACAAACTTACTTAGTGTTTGTGAAATTTGGTGAAAAGTTATGTAGTAAAAGATATGATACGAATGATCTAAAAACAAGTTATTTGAACACCTCAAAGCGTTAAAATCTTGTTTTGAATCGAAAAACAAACTTTCTTAGTGTTTGTGAAATTTGGTGAAAAGTTATGTACTAAAAGATACGATACAAATGATCTAAAAACACGTTATTTGAACTCCTCAAATCGTTAAAATCTTGTTTTGAATCGAAAAACAAACTTTCTTAGTGTTTGTGAAATTTGGTGAAAAGTTATTTAGTAAATGATACGATACAAATGATCTAAAAACAAGTTATTTGAACTCCACAAAGCGTTAAAATCTTGTTTTGAATCGAAAAACAAACTTTCTTAGTGTTTGTGAAATTTGGTGAAAAGTTATGTAGTAAAAGATACGATACAATTGATCTAAAAACAAGTTATTTGAACTCCTCAAATCGTTAAAATCTTGTTTTGAATCGAAAAACAAACTTTCTTAGTGTTTGTGAAATTTGGTGAATAGTTATGTAGTAAAAGATACGATACAAATGATCTAAAAACAAGTTATTTGAACTCCTCAAAGCGTTAAAATCTTGTTTTGAATCGAAAAACAAACTTTCTTAGTGTTTGTGAAATTTGGTGAAAAGTTATGTACTAAAAGATACGATACAAATGATCTAAAAACACGATATTTGAACTCCTCAAAGCGTTAAAATCTTGTTTTGAATAGAAAAACAAACTTTCTTAGTGTTTGTGAAATTTGGTGAAAAGTTACGTTGTAAAAGATACGATGCAAATGATCTAAAAACAAGTTATTTGAACACATCAAAGCGTTAAAATCTTGTTTTGAATCGAAAAAAAAACTTTCTTAGTGTTTGTGAAATTTGATGAAAAGTTATGTACTAAAAGATACGATACAAATGATCTAAAAACACGATATTTGAACTCCTCAAAGCGTTAAAATCATGTTTTGAATCGAAAAACAAACTTTCTTAGCGTTTGTGAAATTTGGTGAAAAATTATGTAGTAAAAGATACGATACAAATGATCCAAAAACAAGTTATTTGAACTCCTCAAAGCGTTAAAATCTTGTTTTGAATCGAAAAACAAACTTTCTTAGTGTTTGTGAAATTTGGTGAAAAGTTACGTAGTAAAAGATACGATGCAAATGATCTAAAAACAAGTTATTTGAACACCTCAAAGCGTCAAAATCTTGTTTTGAATCGAAAAACTTACTTTTTAGTGTTTGTGAAATTTGGTGAAAAGTTATGTAGTAAACGATACGATACAAATGATCTAAAAACACGTTATTTGAACTCCACAAAGCGTTAAAATCTTGTTTTGAATCGAAAAACAAACTTTCTTAGTGTTTGTGAAATTTGGTGAAAAATTATGTACTAAAAGATACAATACAAATGATCCAAAAACACGTTATTTGAACTCCTGAAAGCGTTAAAATCTTGTTTTGAATCGAAAAACTTACTTTCTTAGTGTTTGTGAAATTTGGTGAAAAGTTATGTAGTAAACGATACGATACAAATGATCTAAAAACATGTTATTTGAACTCCTCAAAGCGTTAAAATCTTGTTTTGAATCGAAAAACAAACTTTTTTAGTGTTTGTGAAATTTGGTGAAAAGTTATGTAGTAAAAGATACGATACAATTGATCTAAAAACACGTTATTTGAACTCTTTAAAGCGTTAAAATCTTGTTTTGAATCGAAAAACAAACTTTCTTAGTGTTTCTGAAATTTGGTGAAAAGTTATGTAGGAAAAGATACGATACAAATGATCTAAAAACAAGTTATTTGAACTCCTCAAAGCGTTAAAATCTTGTTTTGAATCGAAAAACAAACTTACTAGTGTTTGTGAAATTTGGTGAAAAATTATGTACTAAAAGATACCATACAAATGATCCAAAAATACGTTATTTGAACTCCTGAAAGCGTTAAAATCTTGTTTTGAATCGAAAAACTTACTTTCTTAGTGTTTGTGAAATTTGGTGAAAAGTTATGTAGTAAAAGATACGATACAAATGATCCAAAAACAAGTTATTTGAACTCCTCAAATCGTTAAAATCTTGTTTTGAATCGAAAAACAAACTTTCTTAGTGTTTGTGAAATTTGGTGAATAGTTACGTAGTAAAAGATACGATACAAATGATCTAAAAACAAGTTATTTGAACTCCTCAAAGCGTTAAAATCATGTTTTGAATCGAAAAACAAACTTTTTTAGTGTTTGTGAAATTTTGTGAAAAGTTATGTAGTAAAAGATACGATACAATTGATCTAAAAACAAGTTATTTGAACTCCTCAAATCGTTAACATCTTGTTTTGAATCGAAAAACAAACTTTCTTAGTGTTTGTGAAATTTGGTGAATAGTTATGTAGTAAAAGATACGATACAAATGATCTAAAAACAAGTTATTTGAACTCCTCAAAGCATTAAAATCTTGTTTTGAATCGAAAAACAAACTTTCTTAGTGTTTGTGAAATTTGGTGAAAAGTTATGTACTAAAAGATACGATACAAATGATCTAAAAACACGATATTTGAACTCCTCAAAGCGTTAAAATCTTGTTTTGAATCGAAAAACAAACTTTCTTAGTGTTTGTGAAATTTGGTGAAAACTTACGTTGTAAAAGATACGATGCAAATGATCTAAAAACAAGTTATTTGAACACCTCAAAGCGTTAAAATCTTGTTTTGAATCGAAAAAAAAACTTTCTTAGTGTTTGTGAAATTTGATGAAAAGTTATGTACTAAAAGATACGATACAAATGATCTAAAAACACGATATTTGAACTCCTCAAAGCGTTAAAATCATGTTTTGAATCGAAAAACAAACTTTCTTAGCGTTTGTGAAATTTGGTGAAAAATTATGTAGTAAAAGATACGATACAAATGATCCAAAAACAAGTTATTTGAACTCCTCAAAGCGTTAAAATCTTGTTTTGAATCGAAAAACAAACTTTCTTAGTGTTTGTGAAATTTGGTGAAAAGTTACGTAGTAAAAGATACGATGCAAATGATCTAAAAACAAGTTATTTGAACACCTCAAAGCGTTAAAATCTTGTTTTGAATCGAAAAACTTACTTTCTTAGTGTTTGTGAAATTTGGTGAAAAGTTATGTAGTAAACGATACGATACAAATGATCTAAAAACACGTTATTTGAACTCCACAAAGCGTTAAAATCTTGTTTTGAATCGAAAAACAAACTTTCTTAGTGTTTGTGAAATTTGGGGAAAAATTATGTACTAAAAGATACAATACAAATGATCCAAAAACACGTTATTTGAACTCCTGAAAGCGTTAAAATCTTGTTTTGAATCGAAAAACTTACTTTCTTAATGTTTGTGAAATTTGGTGAAAAGTTATGTAGTAAACGATACGATACAAATGATCTAAAAACAAGTTATTTGAACTCCACAAAGCGTTAAAATCTTGTTTTGAATCGAAAAACAAACTTTCTTAGTGTTTGTGAAATTTGGTGAAAAGTTATGTAGTAAAAGATATGATACGAATGATCTAAAAACAAGTTATTTGAACACCTCAAAGCGTTAAAATCTTGTTTTGAATCGAAAAACAAACTTTCTTAGTGTTTGTGAAATTTGGTGAAAAGTTATGTACTAAAAGATACGATACAAATGATCTAAAAACACGATATTTGAACTCCTCACAGCGTTAAAATCATGTTTTGAATCGAAAAACAAACATTCTTAGCGTTTGTGAAATTTGGTGAAAAGTTATGTAGTAAAAGATACGATACAAATGATCCAAAAACAAATTATTTGAACTCCTCAAAGCGTTAAAATCTTGTTTTGAATCGAAAAACAAACTTTCTTAGTGTTTGTGAAATTTGGTGAAAAGTTATGTAGTAAAAGATACGATACAAATGATCTAAAAACAAGTTATTTGAACTCCTCAAAGCATTAAAATCTTGTTTTGAATCGAAAAACAAATTTTTTTAGTGTTTGTGAAATTTGGTGAAAAGTTATGTAGTAAAAGATACGATACAATTGATCTAAAAACACGTTATTTGAACTCCTTAAAGCGTTCAAATCTTGTTTTGAATCGAAAAACAAAGTTTCTTAGTGTTTGTGAAATTTGTTGAAAAGTTATGTAGTAAAAGATACGATACAATTGATCTAAAAACACGTTATTTGAACTCCCGAAAGCGTTAAAATCTTATTTTGAATCGAAAAACTTACTTTCTTAGTGTTTGTGAAATTTGGTGAAAAGTTATGTAGTAAACGATATGATACAAATGATCTAAAAACACGTTATTTGAACTCCACAAATCGTTAAAATCATGTTTTGAATCGAAAAACACACTTTCTTAGTGTTTGTGAAATTTGGTGAAAAGTTATGTAGCAAAAGATACGATGCAAATGACTTAAAAACAAGTTATTTGAACACCTCAAAGCGTTAAAATCTTGTTTTGAATCGAAAAACAAACTTTCTTAGTGTTTGTGAAATTTGGTGAAAAGTTATGTACTAAAAGATACGATACAAATGATCTAAAACAAGATATTTGAACTCCTCAAAGCGTTAAAATCATGTTTTGAATCGAAAAACAAACTTTCTTAGCATGTGTGAAATTTGGTGAAAATTTATGTAGTAAAAGATACGATACAAATGATCCAAAAACAAATTATTTGAACTCCGCAAAGCGTTAAAATCTTGTTTTGAATCGAAAAACAAAATTTCTTAGTGTTTGTGAAATTTGGTGAAAAGTAATGTAGTAAAAGATATGATACAAATGATCTAAAAACAAGTTATTTGAACTCCTCAAAACATTAAAATCTTGTTTTGAATCGAAAAACTTACTTTCTTAGTGTTTGTGAAATTTGGTGAAAAATTATGTACTAAAAGATACGATACAAATGATCCAAAAACACGTTATTTGAACTCCTGAAAGCGTTAAAATCTTGTTTTGAATCGAAAAACTTACTTTCTTAGTGTTTGTGAAATTTGGTGAAAAGTTATGTAGTAAACGATACGATACAAATGATCTAAAAACAAGTTATTTGAACTCCACAAAGCGTTAAAATCTTGTTTTGAATCGAAAATCAAACTTTCTTAGTGTTTGTGAAATTTGGTGAAAAGTTATGTAGTAAAAGATATGATACGAATGATCTAAAAACAAGTTATTTGAACACCTCAAAGCGTTAAAATCTTGTTTTGAATCGAAAAACAAACTTTCTTAGTGTTTGTGAAATTTGGTGAAAACTTACGTTGTAAAAGATACGATGCAAATGATCTAAAAACAAGTTATTTGAACACCTCAAAGCGTTAAAATCTTGTTTTGAATCGAAAAAAAAACTTTCTTAGTGTTTGTGAAATTTGATGAAAAGTTATGTACTAAAAGATACGATACAAATGATCTAAAAACACGATATTTGAACTCCTCAAAGCGTTAAAATCATGTTTTGAATCGAAAAACAAACTTTCTTAGCGTTTGTGAAATTTGGTGAAAAATTATGTAGTAAAAGATACGATACAAATGATCCAAAAACAAGTTATTTGAACTCCTCAAAGCGTTAAAATCTTGTTTTGAATCGAAAAACAAACTTTCTTAGTGTTTGTGAAATTTGGTGAAAAGTTATGTACTAAAAGATACGATACAAATGATCTAAAAACACGATATTTGAACTCCTCAAAGCGTTAAAATCTTGTTTTGAATCGAAAAACAAACTTTCTTAGCGTTTGTGAAATTTGGTGAAAAATTATGTAGTAAAAGATACGATACAAATGATCCAAAAACAAGTTATTTGAACTCCTCAAAGCGTTAAAATCTTGTTTTGAATCGAAAAACAAACTTTCTTAGTGTTTGTGAAATTTGGTGAAAAGTTATGTACTAAAAGATACGATACAAATGATCTAAAAACACGATATTTGAACTCCTCAAAGCGTTAAAATCTTGTTTTGAATCGAAAAACAAACTTTCTTAGTGTTTGTGAAATTTGGTGAAAAGTTATGTAGTAAAAGATACGATACAATTGATCTAAAAACAAGTTATTTGAACTCCTCAAATCGTTAAAATCTTGTTTTGAATCGAAAAACAAACTTTCTTAGTGTTTGTGAAATTTGGTGAATAGTTATGTAGTAAAAGATACGATACAAATGATCTAAAAACAAGTTATTTGAACTCCTCAAAGCGTTAAAATCTTGTTTTGAATCGAAAAACAAACTTTCTTAGTGTTTGTGAAATTTGGTGAAAAGTTATGTACTAAAAGATACGATACAAATGATCTAAAAACACGATATTTGAACTCCTCAAAGCGTTAAAATCTTGTTTTGAATAGAAAAACAAACTTTCTTAGTGTTTGTGAAATTTGGTGAAAAGTTACGTTGTAAAAGATACGATGCAAATGATCTAAAAACAAGTTATTTGAACACATCAAAGCGTTAAAATCTTGTTTTGAATCGAAAAAAAAACTTTCTTAGTGTTTGTGAAATTTGATGAAAAGTTATGTACTAAAAGATACGATACAAATGATCTAAAAACACGATATTTGAACTCCTCAAAGCGTTAAAATCATGTTTTGAATCGAAAAACAAACTTTCTTAGCGTTTGTGAAATTTGGTGAAAAATTATGTAGTAAAAGATACGATACAAATGATCCAAAAACAAGTTATTTGAACTCCTCAAAGCGTTAAAATCTTGTTTTGAATCGAAAAACAAACTTTCTTAGTGTTTGTGAAATTTGGTGAAAAGTTACGTAGTAAAAGATACGATGCAAATGATCTAAAAACAAGTTATTTGAACACCTCAAAGCGTCAAAATCTTGTTTTGAATCGAAAAACTTACTTTTTAGTGTTTGTGAAATTTGGTGAAAAGTTATGTAGTAAACGATACGATACAAATGATCTAAAAACACGTTATTTGAACTCCACAAAGCGTTAAAATCTTGTTTTGAATCGAAAAACAAACTTTCTTAGTGTTTGTGAAATTTGGTGAAAAATTATGTACTAAAAGATACAATACAAATGATCCAAAAACACGTTATTTGAACTCCTGAAAGCGTTAAAATCTTGTTTTGAATCGAAAAACTTACTTTCTTAGTGTTTGTGAAATTTGGTGAAAAGTTATGTAGTAAACGATACGATACAAATGATCTAAAAACATGTTATTTGAACTCCTCAAAGCGTTAAAATCTTGTTTTGAATCGAAAAACAAACTTTTTTAGTGTTTGTGAAATTTGGTGAAAAGTTATGTAGTAAAAGATACGATACAATTGATCTAAAAACACGTTATTTGAACTCTTTAAAGCGTTAAAATCTTGTTTTGAATCGAAAAACAAACTTTCTTAGTGTTTCTGAAATTTGGTGAAAAGTTATGTAGGAAAAGATACGATACAAATGATCTAAAAACAAGTTATTTGAACTCCTCAAAGCGTTAAAATCTTGTTTTGAATCGAAAAACAAACTTACTAGTGTTTGTGAAATTTGGTGAAAAATTATGTACTAAAAGATACCATACAAATGATCCAAAAATACGTTATTTGAACTCCTGAAAGCGTTAAAATCTTGTTTTGAATCGAAAAACTTACTTTCTTAGTGTTTGTGAAATTTGGTGAAAAGTTATGTAGTAAAAGATACGATACAAATGATCCAAAAACAAGTTATTTGAACTCCTCAAATCGTTAAAATCTTGTTTTGAATCGAAAAACAAACTTTCTTAGTGTTTGTGAAATTTGGTGAATAGTTACGTAGTAAAAGATACGATACAAATGATCTAAAAACAAGTTATTTGAACTCCTCAAAGCGTTAAAATCATGTTTTGAATCGAAAAACAAACTTTTTTAGTGTTTGTGAAATTTTGTGAAAAGTTATGTAGTAAAAGATACGATACAATTGATCTAAAAACAAGTTATTTGAACTCCTCAAATCGTTAACATCTTGTTTTGAATCGAAAAACAAACTTTCTTAGTGTTTGTGAAATTTGGTGAATAGTTATGTAGTAAAAGATACGATACAAATGATCTAAAAACAAGTTATTTGAACTCCTCAAAGCATTAAAATCTTGTTTTGAATCGAAAAACAAACTTTCTTAGTGTTTGTGAAATTTGGTGAAAAGTTATGTACTAAAAGATACGATACAAATGATCTAAAAACACGATATTTGAACTCCTCAAAGCGTTAAAATCTTGTTTTGAATCGAAAAACAAACTTTCTTAGTGTTTGTGAAATTTGGTGAAAACTTACGTTGTAAAAGATACGATGCAAATGATCTAAAAACAAGTTATTTGAACACCTCAAAGCGTTAAAATCTTGTTTTGAATCGAAAAAAAAACTTTCTTAGTGTTTGTGAAATTTGATGAAAAGTTATGTACTAAAAGATACGATACAAATGATCTAAAAACACGATATTTGAACTCCTCAAAGCGTTAAAATCATGTTTTGAATCGAAAAACAAACTTTCTTAGCGTTTGTGAAATTTGGTGAAAAATTATGTAGTAAAAGATACGATACAAATGATCCAAAAACAAGTTATTTGAACTCCTCAAAGCGTTAAAATCTTGTTTTGAATCGAAAAACAAACTTTCTTAGTGTTTGTGAAATTTGGTGAAAAGTTACGTAGTAAAAGATACGATGCAAATGATCTAAAAACAAGTTATTTGAACACCTCAAAGCGTTAAAATCTTGTTTTGAATCGAAAAACTTACTTTCTTAGTGTTTGTGAAATTTGGTGAAAAGTTATGTAGTAAACGATACGATACAAATGATCTAAAAACACGTTATTTGAACTCCACAAAGCGTTAAAATCTTGTTTTGAATCGAAAAACAAACTTTCTTAGTGTTTGTGAAATTTGGGGAAAAATTATGTACTAAAAGATACAATACAAATGATCCAAAAACACGTTATTTGAACTCCTGAAAGCGTTAAAATCTTGTTTTGAATCGAAAAACTTACTTTCTTAATGTTTGTGAAATTTGGTGAAAAGTTATGTAGTAAACGATACGATACAAATGATCTAAAAACAAGTTATTTGAACTCCACAAAGCGTTAAAATCTTGTTTTGAATCGAAAAACAAACTTTCTTAGTGTTTGTGAAATTTGGTGAAAAGTTATGTAGTAAAAGATATGATACGAATGATCTAAAAACAAGTTATTTGAACACCTCAAAGCGTTAAAATCTTGTTTTGAATCGAAAAACAAACTTTCTTAGTGTTTGTGAAATTTGGTGAAAAGTTATGTACTAAAAGATACGATACAAATGATCTAAAAACACGATATTTGAACTCCTCACAGCGTTAAAATCATGTTTTGAATCGAAAAACAAACATTCTTAGCGTTTGTGAAATTTGGTGAAAAGTTATGTAGTAAAAGATACGATACAAATGATCCAAAAACAAATTATTTGAACTCCTCAAAGCGTTAAAATCTTGTTTTGAATCGAAAAACAAACTTTCTTAGTGTTTGTGAAATTTGGTGAAAAGTTATGTAGTAAAAGATACGATACAAATGATCTAAAAACAAGTTATTTGAACTCCTCAAAGCATTAAAATCTTGTTTTGAATCGAAAAACAAATTTTTTTAGTGTTTGTGAAATTTGGTGAAAAGTTATGTAGTAAAAGATACGATACAATTGATCTAAAAACACGTTATTTGAACTCCTTAAAGCGTTCAAATCTTGTTTTGAATCGAAAAACAAAGTTTCTTAGTGTTTGTGAAATTTGTTGAAAAGTTATGTAGTAAAAGATACGATACAATTGATCTAAAAACACGTTATTTGAACTCCCGAAAGCGTTAAAATCTTATTTTGAATCGAAAAACTTACTTTCTTAGTGTTTGTGAAATTTGGTGAAAAGTTATGTAGTAAACGATATGATACAAATGATCTAAAAACACGTTATTTGAACTCCACAAATCGTTAAAATCATGTTTTGAATCGAAAAACACACTTTCTTAGTGTTTGTGAAATTTGGTGAAAAGTTATGTAGCAAAAGATACGATGCAAATGACTTAAAAACAAGTTATTTGAACACCTCAAAGCGTTAAAATCTTGTTTTGAATCGAAAAACAAACTTTCTTAGTGTTTGTGAAATTTGGTGAAAAGTTATGTACTAAAAGATACGATACAAATGATCTAAAACAAGATATTTGAACTCCTCAAAGCGTTAAAATCATGTTTTGAATCGAAAAACAAACTTTCTTAGCATGTGTGAAATTTGGTGAAAATTTATGTAGTAAAAGATACGATACAAATGATCCAAAAACAAATTATTTGAACTCCGCAAAGCGTTAAAATCTTGTTTTGAATCGAAAAACAAAATTTCTTAGTGTTTGTGAAATTTGGTGAAAAGTAATGTAGTAAAAGATATGATACAAATGATCTAAAAACAAGTTATTTGAACTCCTCAAAACATTAAAATCTTGTTTTGAATCGAAAAACTTACTTTCTTAGTGTTTGTGAAATTTGGTGAAAAATTATGTACTAAAAGATACGATACAAATGATCCAAAAACACGTTATTTGAACTCCTGAAAGCGTTAAAATCTTGTTTTGAATCGAAAAACTTACTTTCTTAGTGTTTGTGAAATTTGGTGAAAAGTTATGTAGTAAACGATACGATACAAATGATCTAAAAACAAGTTATTTGAACTCCACAAAGCGTTAAAATCTTGTTTTGAATCGAAAATCAAACTTTCTTAGTGTTTGTGAAATTTGGTGAAAAGTTATGTAGTAAAAGATATGATACGAATGATCTAAAAACAAGTTATTTGAACACCTCAAAGCGTTAAAATCTTGTTTTGAATCGAAAAACAAACTTTCTTAGTGTTTGTGAAATTTGGTGAAAACTTACGTTGTAAAAGATACGATGCAAATGATCTAAAAACAAGTTATTTGAACACCTCAAAGCGTTAAAATCTTGTTTTGAATCGAAAAAAAAACTTTCTTAGTGTTTGTGAAATTTGATGAAAAGTTATGTACTAAAAGATACGATACAAATGATCTAAAAACACGATATTTGAACTCCTCAAAGCGTTAAAATCATGTTTTGAATCGAAAAACAAACTTTCTTAGCGTTTGTGAAATTTGGTGAAAAATTATGTAGTAAAAGATACGATACAAATGATCCAAAAACAAGTTATTTGAACTCCTCAAAGCGTTAAAATCTTGTTTTGAATCGAAAAACAAACTTTCTTAGTGTTTGTGAAATTTGGTGAAAAGTTACGTAGTAAAAGATACGATGCAAATGATCTAAAAACAAGTTATTTGAACACCTCAAAGCGTTAAAATCTTGTTTTGAATCGAAAAACTTACTTTCTTAGTGTTTGTGAAATTTGGTGAAAAGTTATGTAGTAAACGATACGATACAAATGATCTAAAAACACGTTATTTGAACTCCACAAAGCGTTAAAATCTTGTTTTGAATCGAAAAACAAACTTTCTTAGTGTTTGTGAAATTTGGGGAAAAATTATGTACTAAAAGATACAATACAAATGATCCAAAAACACGTTATTTGAACTCCTGAAAGCGTTAAAATCTTGTTTTGAATCGAAAAACTTACTTTCTTAATGTTTGTGAAATTTGGTGAAAAGTTATGTAGTAAACGATACGATACAAATGATCTAAAAACAAGTTATTTGAACTCCACAAAGCGTTAAAATCTTGTTTTGAATCGAAAAACAAACTTTCTTAGTGTTTGTGAAATTTGGTGAAAAGTTATGTAGTAAAAGATATGATACGAATGATCTAAAAACAAGTTATTTGAACACCTCAAAGCGTTAAAATCTTGTTTTGAATCGAAAAACAAACTTTCTTAGTGTTTGTGAAATTTGGTGAAAAGTTATGTACTAAAAGATACGATACAAATGATCTAAAAACACGATATTTGAACTCCTCACAGCGTTAAAATCATGTTTTGAATCGAAAAACAAACATTCTTAGCGTTTGTGAAATTTGATGAAAAGTTATGTAGTAAAAGATACGATACAAATGATCCAAAAACAAATTATTTGAACTCCTCAAAGCGTTAAAATCTTGTTTTGAATCGAAAAACAAACTTTCTTAGTGTTTGTGAAATTTGGTGAAAAGTTATGTAGTAAAAGATACGATACAAATGATCTAAAAACAAGTTATTTGAACTCCTCAAAGCATTAAAATCTTGTTTTGAATCGAAAAACAAATTTTTTTAGTGTTTGTGAAATTTGGTGAAAAGTTATGTAGTAAAAGATACGATACAATTGATCTAAAAACACGTTATTTGAACTCCTTAAAGCGTTCAAATCTTGTTTTGAATCGAAAAACAAAGTTTCTTAGTGTCTGTGAAATTTGTTGAAAAGTTATGTAGTAAAAGATACGATACAATTGATCTAAAAACACGTTATTTGAACTCCTGAAAGCGTTAAAATCTTGTGTTGAATCGAAAAACTTACTTTCTTAGTGTTTGTGAAATTTGGTGAAAAGTTATGTAGTAAACGATACGATACAAATGATCTAAAAACACGTTATTTGAACTCCACAAATCGTTAAAATCATGTTTTGAATCGAAAAACACACTTTCTTAGTGTTTGTGAAATTTGGTGAAAAGTTATGTAGCAAAAGATACGATGCAAATGATTTAAAAACAAGTTATTTGAACACCTCAAAGCGTTAAAATCTTGTTTTGAATCGAAAAATAAACTTTCTTAGTGTTTGTGAAATTTGGTGAAAAGTTATGTACTAAAAGATACGATACAAATGATCTAAAACAAGATATTTGAACTCCTCAAAGCGTTAAAATCATGTTTTGAATCGAAAAACAAACTTTCTTAGCATGTGTGAAATTTGGTGAAAATTTATGTAGTAAAAGATACGATACAAATGATCCAAAAACAAATTATTTGAACTCCGCAAAGCGTTAAAATCTTGTTTTGAATCGAAAAACAAAATTTCTTAGTGTTTGTGAAATTTGGTGAAAAGTAATGTAGTAAAAGATATGATACAAATGATCTAAAAACAAGTTATTTGAACTCCTCAAAACATTAAAATCTTGTTTTGAATCGAAAAACTTACTTTCTTAGTGTTTGTGAAATTTGGTGAAAAGTTATGTAGTAAACGATACGATACAAATGATCTAAAAACAAGTTATTTGAACTCCACAAAGCGTTAAAATCTTGTTTTGAATCGAAAAACAAACTTTCTTAGTGTTTGTGAAATTTGGTGAAAAGTTATGTAGTAAAAGATATGATACGAATGATCTAAAAACAAGTTATTTGAACACCTCAAAGCGTTAAAATCTTGTTTTGAATCGAAAAACAAACTTTCTTAGTGTTTGTGAAATTTGGTGAAAAGTTATGTACTAAAAGATACGATACAAATCATCTAAAAACGCGTTATTTGAACTCCACAAAGCGTTAAAATCTTGTTTTGAATCGAAAAACAAACTTTCTTAGTGTTTGTGAAATTTGGTGAAAAATTATGTACTAAAAGATACGATACAAATGATCCAAAAACACGTTATTTGAACTCCTGAAAGCGTTAAAATCTTGTTTTGAATCGAAAAACTTACTTTCTTAGTGTTTGTGAAATTTGGTGAAAAGTTATGTAGTAAACGATACGATACAAATGATCTAAAAACAAGTTATTTGAACTCCACAAAGCGTTAAAATCTTGTTTTGAATCGAAAAACAAACTTTCTTAGTGTTTGTGAAATTTGGTGAAAAGTTATGTAGTAAAAGATATGATACGAATGATCTAAAAACAAGTTATTTGAACACCTCGAAGCGTTAAAATCTTGTTTTGAATCGAAAAACAAACTTTCTTAGTGTTTGTGAAATTTGGTGAAAAGTTATGTACTAAAAGATACGATACAAATGATCCAAAAACACGTTATTTGAACTCCTGAAAGCGTTAAAATCTTGTTTTGAATCGAAAAAATTACTTTCTTAGTGTTTGTGAAATTTGGTGAAAAGTTATGTAGTAAACGATACGATACAAATGATCTAAAAACACGTTATTTGAACTCCACAAAGCGTTAAAATCTTGTTTTGAATCGAAAAACAAACTTTCTTAGTGTTTGTGAAATTTGGTGAAAAGTTATGTAGTAAAAGATACGATGCAAATGATGTAAAAACAAGTTATTTGAACACCTCAAAGTGTTAAAATCTTGTTTTGAATCGAAAAACAAACCTTCTTAGTGTTTGTGAAATTTGGAGAAAAGTTATGTACTAAAAGATACGATACAAATGATCTAAAAACACGATATTTGAACTCCTCAAAGCGTTAAAATCATGTTTTGATTCGAAAAACAAACTTTCTTAGCATTTGTGAAATTTGGTGAAAAGTTATGTAGTAAAAGATACGATACAAATGATCCAAAAACAAGTTATTTGAACTCCTCAAATCGTTAAAATCTTGTTTTGAATCGAAAAACAAACTTTCTTAGTGCTTGTGAAATTTGGTGAAAAGTTATGTAGTAAAAGATACGATACAAATGATCTAAAAACACGTAATTTGAACTCCTCAAAGCGTTAAAATCTTGTTTTGAATCGAAAAACAAACTTTCTTAGTGTTTGTGAAATTTGGTGAAAAATTATGTACTAAAAGATACGATACAAATGATCCAAAAACACGTTATTTGAACTCCTGAAAGCGTTAAAATCTTGTTTTGAATCGAAAAACTTACTTTCTTAGTGTTTGTGAAATTTGGTGAAAAGTTATGTAGTAAACGATACGATACAAATGATCTAAAAAAGAGTTATTTGAACTCCACAAAGCGTTAAAATCTTGTTTTGAATCGAAAAACAAACTTTCTTAGTGTTTGTGAAATTTGGTGAAAAGTTATGTAGTAAAAGATATGATACGAATGATCTAAAAACAAGTTATTTGAACACCTCAAAGCGTTAAAATCTTGTTTTGAATCGAAAAACAAACTTTCTTAGTGTTTGTGAAATTTGATGAAAAGTTATGTACTAAAAGATACGATACAAATCATCTAAAAACGCGTTATTTGAACTCCACAAAGCGTTAAAATCTTGTTTTGAATCGAAAAACAAACTTTCTTAGTGTTTGTGAAATTTGGTGAAAAATTATGTACTAAAAGATACGATACAAATGATCCAAAAACACGTTATTTGAACTCCTGAAAGCGTTAAAATCTTGTTTTGAATCGAAAAACTTACTTTCTTAGTGTTTGTGAAATTTGGTGAAAAGTTATGTAGTAAACGATACGATACAAATGATCTAAAAACAAGTTATTTGAACTCCACAAAGCGTTAAAATCTTGTTTTGAATCGAAAAACAAACTTTCTTAGTGTTTGTGAAATTTGGTGAAAAGTTATGTAGTAAAAGATATGATACGAATGATCTAAAAACAAGTTATTTGAACACCTCGAAGCGTTAAAATCTTGTTTTGAATCGAAAAACAAACTTTCTTAGTGTTTGTGAAATTTGGTGAAAAGTTATGTACTAAAAGATACGATACAAATGATCCAAAAACACGTTATTTGAACTCCTGAAAGCGTTAAAATCTTGTTTTGAATCGAAAAAATTACTTTCTTAGTGTTTGTGAAATTTGGTGAAAAGTTATGTAGTAAACGATACGATACAAATGATCTAAAAACACGTTATTTGAACTCCACAAAGCGTTAAAATCTTGTTTTGAATCGAAAAACAAACTTTCTTAGTGTTTGTGAAATTTGGTGAAAAGTTATGTAGTAAAAGATACGATGCAAATGATGTAAAAACAAGTTATTTGAACACCTCAAAGTGTTAAAATCTTGTTTTGAATCGAAAAACAAACCTTCTTAGTGTTTGTGAAATTTGGAGAAAAGTTATGTACTAAAAGATACGATACAAATGATCTAAAAACAAGTTATTTGAACTCCACAAAGCGTTAAAATCTTGTTTTGAATCGAAAAACAAACTTTCTTAGTGTTTGTGAAATTTGGTGAAAAGTTATGTAGTAAAAGATATGATACGAATGATCTAAAAACAAGTTATTTGAACACCTCGAAGCGTTAAAATCTTGTTTTGAATCGAAAAACAAACTTTCTTAGTGTTTGTGAAATTTGGTGAAAAGTTATGTACTAAAAGATACGATACAAATGATCCAAAAACACGTTATTTGAACTCCTGAAAGCGTTAAAATCTTGTTTTGAATCGAAAAAATTACTTTCTTAGTGTTTGTGAAATTTGGTGAAAAGTTATGTAGTAAACGATACGATACAAATGATCTAAAAACACGTTATTTGAACTCCACAAAGCGTTAAAATCTTGTTTTGAATCGAAAAACAAACTTTCTTAGTGTTTGTGAAATTTGGTGAAAAGTTATGTAGTAAAAGATACGATGCAAATGATGTAAAAACAAGTTATTTGAACACCTCAAAGTGTTAAAATCTTGTTTTGAATCGAAAAACAAACCTTCTTAGTGTTTGTGAAATTTGGAGAAAAGTTATGTACTAAAAGATACGATACAAATGATCTAAAAACACGATATTTGAACTCCTCAAAGCGTTAAAATCATGTTTTGATTCGAAAAACAAACTTTCTTAGCATTTGTGAAATTTGGTGAAAAGTTATGTAGTAAAAGATACGATACAAATGATCCAAAAACAAGTTATTTGAACTCCTCAAATCGTTAAAATCTTGTTTTGAATCGAAAAACAAACTTTCTTAGTGCTTGTGAAATTTGGTGAAAAGTTATGTAGTAAAAGATACGATACAAATGATCTAAAAACACGTAATTTGAACTCCTCAAAGCGTTAAAATCTTGTTTTGAATCGAAAAACAAACTTTCTTAGTGTTTGTGAAATTTGGTGAAAAATTATGTACTAAAAGATACGATACAAATGATCCAAAAACACGTTATTTGAACTCCTGAAAGCGTTAAAATCTTGTTTTGAATCGAAAAACTTACTTTCTTAGTGTTTGTGAAATTTGGTGAAAAGTTATGTAGTAAACGATACGATACAAATGATCTAAAAAAGAGTTATTTGAACTCCACAAAGCGTTAAAATCTTGTTTTGAATCGAAAAACAAACTTTCTTAGTGTTTGTGAAATTTGGTGAAAAGTTATGTAGTAAAAGATATGATACGAATGATCTAAAAACAAGTTATTTGAACACCTCAAAGCGTTAAAATCTTGTTTTGAATCGAAAAACAAACTTTCTTAGTGTTTGTGAAATTTGATGAAAAGTTATGGACTAAAAGATACGATACAAATCATCTAAAAACGCGTTATTTGAACTCCACAAAGCGTTAAAATCTTGTTTTGAATCGAAAAACAAACTTTCTTAGTGTTTGTGAAATTTGGTGAAAAATTATGTACTAAAAGATACGATACAAATGATCCAAAAACACGTTATTTGAACTCCTGAAAGCGTTAAAATCTTGTTTTGAATCGAAAAACTTACTTTCTTAGTGTTTGTGAAATTTGGTGAAAAGTTATGTAGTAAACGATACGATACAAATGATCTAAAAACAAGTTATTTGAACTCCACAAAGCGTTAAAATCTTGTTTTGAATCGAAAAACAAACTTTCTTAGTGTTTGTGAAATTTGGTGAAAAGTTATGTAGTAAAAGATATGATACGAATGATCTAAAAACAAGTTATTTGAACACCTCGAAGCGTTAAAATCTTGTTTTGAATCGAAAAACAAACTTTCTTAGTGTTTGTGAAATTTGGTGAAAAGTTATGTACTAAAAGATACGATACAAATGATCCAAAAACACGTTATTTGAACTCCTGAAAGCGTTAAAATCTTGTTTTGAATCGAAAAAATTACTTTCTTAGTGTTTGTGAAATTTGGTGAAAAGTTATGTAGTAAACGATACGATACAAATGATCTAAAAACACGTTATTTGAACTCCACAAAGCGTTAAAATCTTGTTTTGAATCGAAAAACAAACTTTCTTAGTGTTTGTGAAATTTGGTGAAAAGTTATGTAGTAAAAGATACGATGCAAATGATGTAAAAACAAGTTATTTGAACACCTCAAAGTGTTAAAATCTTGTTTTGAATCGAAAAACAAACCTTCTTAGTGTTTGTGAAATTTGGAGAAAAGTTATGTACTAAAAGATACGATACAAATGATCTAAAAACACGATATTTGAACTCCTCAAAGCGTTAAAATCATGTTTTGAATCGAAAAACAAACTTTCTTAGCATTTGTGAAATTTGGTGAAAAGTTATGTAGTAAAAGATACGATACAAATGATCCAAAAACAAGTTATTTGAACTCCTCAAATCGTTAAAATCTTGTTTTGAATCGAAAAACAAACTTTCTTAGTGCTTGTGAAATTTGGTGAAAAGTTATGTAGTAAAAGATACGATACAAATGATGTAAAAACAAGTTATTTGAACTCCTCAAAGCATTAAAATCTTGTTTTGAATCGAAAAACTTACTTTCTTAGTGTTTGTAAAATTTGGTGAAAAGCCAACTAGAGTTAGCCTAGTTGGTCACATCTCTTGGCTAGGGAGTGAGAGGTGTGGGGTTCGATTCCCGACGGAAACACTGGATTATAAATTAAATGTTAAATGAGTGAATAGAGTGTGTGGCCTACGGGTTTGTAATAAAAAAAAAAAAAAAAAAGGAGATTGTGTTAGGAAAGGGGACTTTGAGCCCTCTCCGAATTTACTCAAAAAAAAAAAAAATTTGGTGAAAAGTTATGTAGTAAACGATACGATACAAATGATCTAAAAACACGTTATTTGAACTCCACAAAGCGTTAAAATCTTGTTTTGAATCGAAAAACAAAATTTCTTAGTGTTTGTGAAATTTGGTGAAAAATTATGTACTAAAAGATACGATACAAATGATCCAAAAACACGTTATTTGAACTCCTGAAAGCGTTAAAATCTTGTTTTGAATCGAAAAACAAACTTTCTTAGTGTTTGTGAAATTTGGTGAAAAGTTATGTACTAAAAGATACGATACAAATGATCCAAAAACACGTTATTTGAACTCCTGAAAGCGTTAAAATCTTGTTTTGAATCGAAAAAATTACTTTCTTAGTGTTTGTGAAATTTGGTGAAAAGTTATGTAGTAAACGATACGATACAAATGATCTAAAAACACGTTATTTGAACTCCACAAAGCGTTAAAATCTTGTTTTGAATCGAAAAACAAACTTTCTTAGTGTTTGTGAAATTTGGTGAAAAGTTATGTAGTAAAAGATATGATACGAATGATCTAAAAACAAGTTATTTGAACACCTCAAAGCGTTAAAATCTTGTTTTGAATCGAAAAACAAACTTTCTTAGTGTTTGTGAAATTTGGTGAAAAGTTATGTACTTAAAGATACGATACAAATGATCTAAAAACACGATATTTGAACTCCTCAAAGCGTTAAAATCATGTTTTGAATCGAAAAACAAACATTCTTAGCGTTTGTGAAATTTGGTGAAAAGTTATGTAGTAAAAGATACGATACAAATGATCCAAAAACAAATTATTTGAACTCCTCAAAGCGTTAAAATCTTGTTTTGAATCGAAAAACAAATTTTCTTAGTGTTTGTGAAATTTGGTGAAAAGTTATGTAGTAAAAGATACGATACAAATGATCTAAAAACAAGTTATTTGAACTCCTCAAAGCGTTAAAATCTTGTTTTGAATCGAAAAACAAACTTTCTTAGTGTTTGTGAAATTTGGTGAAAAGTTATGTAGTAAAAGATACGATACAATTGATCTAAAAACACGTTATTTGAACTCCTCAAATCGTTAAAATCTTGTTTTGAATCGAAAAACAAACTTACTAGTGTTTGTGAAATTTGGTGAAAAATTATGTACTAAAAGATACCATACAAATGATCCAAAAACACGTTATTTGAATTCCTGAAAGCGTTAAAATCTTGTTTTGAATCGAAAAACTTACTTTCTTAGTGTTTGTGAAATTTGGTGAAAAGTTATGTAGTAAAAGATACGATACAAATGATCTAAAAACAAGTTATTTGAACTCCTCAAAGCGTTAAAATCTTGTTTTGAATCGAAAAACAAACTTTCTTAGTGTTTGTGAAATTTGGTGAAAAGTTATGTAGTAAAAGATACGATACAAATGATCTAAAAACAAGTTATTTGAACTCCTCAAATCGTTAAAATCTTGTTTTGAATCGAAAAACAAACTTACTAGTGTTTGTGAAATTTGGTGAAAAATTATGTACTAAAAGATACCATACAAATGATCCAAAAACACGTTATTTGAACTCCTGAAAGCGTTAAAATCTTGTTTTGAATCGAAAAACTTACTTTCTTAGAGTTTGTGAAATTTGGTGAAAAGTTATGTAGTAAACGATACGATACAAATGATCTAAAAACACGTTATTTGAACTCCACAAAGCGTTAAAATCTTGTTTTGAATCGAAAAACAAACTTTCTTAGTGTTTGTGAAATTTGGTGAAAAGTTATGTAGTAAAAGATACGATGCAAATAATGTAAAAACAAGTTATTTGAACACCTCAAAGCGTTAAAATCTTGTTTTGAATCGAAAAACAAACTTTCTTAGTGTTTGTGAAATTTGGTGAAAAGTTATGTACTAAAAGATACGATACAAATGATCTAAAAACACGATATTTGAACTCCTCAAAGCATTAAAATCTTGTTTTGAATCGAAAAACTTACTTTCTTAGTGTTTGTGAAATTTGGTGAAAAGTTATGTAGTAAACGATACGATACAAATGATCTAAAAACACGTTATTTGAACTCCACAAAGCGTTAAAATCTTGTTTTGAATCGAAAAACAAACTTTCTTAGTGTTTGTGAAATTTGGTGAAAAGTTATGTAGTAAAAGATACGATGCAAATGATGTAAAAACAAGTTATTTGAACACCTCAAAGTGTTAAAATCTTGTTTTGAATCGAAAAACAAACCTTCTTAGTGTTTGTGAAATTTGGAGAAAAGTTATGTACTAAAAGATACGATACAAATGATCTAAAAACACGATATTTGAACTCCTCAAAGCGTTAAAATCATGTTTTGAATCGAAAAACAAAATTTCTTAGCATTTGTGAAATTTGGTGAAAAGTTATGTAGTAAAAGATACGATACAAATGATCCAAAAACAAGTTATTTGAACTCCTCAAATCGTTAAAATCTTGTTTTGAATCGAAAAACAAACTTTCTTAGTGCTTATGAAATTTGGTGAAAAGTTATGTAGTAAAAGATACGATACAAATGATCTAAAAACAAGTTATTTGAACTCCTCAAAGCATTAAAATCTTGTTTTGAATCGAAAAACTTACTTTCTTAGTGTTTGTAAAATTTGGTGAAAAGCCAACTAGAGTTAGCCTAGTTGGTCACATCTCTTGGCTAGGGAGTGAGAGGTGTGGGGTTCGATTCCCGACGGAAACACTGGATTATAAATTAAATGTTAAATGAGTGAATAGAGTGTGTGGCCTACGGGTTTGTAATAAAAAAAAAAAAAAAAAAGGAGATTGTGTTTGGAAGGGGGACTTTGAGCCCTCTCCGAATTTACTCAAAAAAAAAAAAAAAAATTTGGTGAAAAGTTATGTAGTAAACGATACGATACAAATGATCTAAAAACACGTTATTTGAACTCCACAAAGCGTTAAAATCTTGTTTTGAATCGAAAAACAAAATTTCTTAGTGTTTGTGAAATTTGGTGAAAAATTATGTACTAAAAGATACGATACAAATGATCCAAAAACACGTTATTTGAACTCCTGAAAGCGTTAAAATCTTGTTTTGAATCGAAAAACTTACTTTCTTAGTGTTTGTGAAATTTGGTGAAAAGTTATGTAGTAAACGATACGATACAAATGATCTAAAAACACGTTATTTGAACTCCACAAAGCGTTAAAATCTTGTTTTGAATCGAAAAACAAACTTTCTTAGTGTTTGTGAAATTTGGTGAAAAGTTATGTAGTAAAAGATATGATACGAATGATCTAAAAACAACTTATTTGAACACCTCAAAGCGTTAAAATCTTGTTTTGAATCGAAAAACAAACTTTCTTAGTGTTTGTGAAATTTGGTGAAAAGTTATGTACTTAAAGATACGATACAAATGATCTAAAAACACGATATTTGAACTCCTCAAAGCGTTAAAATCATGTTTTGAATCGAAAAACAAACATTCTTAGCGTTTGTGAAATTTGGTGAAAAGTTATGTAGTAAAAGATACGATACAAATGATCCAAAAACAAATTATTTGAACTCCTCAAAGCGTTAAAATCTTGTTTTGAATCGAAAAACAAATTTTCTTAGTGTTTGTGAAATTTGGTGAAAAGTTATGTAGTAAAAGATACGATACAAATGATCTAAAAACAAGTTATTTGAACTCCTCAAAGCGTTAAAATCTTGTTTTGAATCGAAAAACAAACTTTCTTAGTGTTTGTGAAATTTGGTGAAAAGTTATGTAGTAAAAGATACGATACAATTGATCTAAAAACACGTTATTTGAACTCCTCAAATCGTTAAAATCTTGTTTTGAATCGAAAAACAAACTTACTAGTGTTTGTGAAATTTGGTGAAAAATTATGTACTAAAAGATACCATACAAATGATCCAAAAACACGTTATTTGAATTCCTGAAAGCGTTAAAATCTTGTTTTGAATCGAAAAACTTACTTTCTTAGTGTTTGTGAAATTTGGTGAAAAGTTATGTAGTAAAAGATACGATACAAATGATCTAAAAACAAGTTATTTGAACTCCTCAAAGCGTTAAAATCTTGTTTTGAATCGAAAAACAAACTTTCTTAGTGTTTGTGAAATTTGGTGAAAAGTTTGTAGTAAAAGATACGATACAAATGATCTAAAAACAAGTTATTTGAACTCCTTAAAGCGTTAAAATCTTGTTTTGAATCGAAAAACAAACTTACTAGTGTTTGTGAAATTTGGTGAAAAATTATGTACTAAAAGATACCATACAAATGATCCAAAAACACGTTATTTGAACTCCTGAAAGCGTTAAAATCTTGTTTTAAATCGAAAAACAAACTTTCTTAGTGTTTGTGAAATTTGGTGAAAAGTTATGTAGTAAAAGATACGATACAAATGATCTAAAAACAAGTTATTTGAACTCCTCAAAGCGTTAAAATCTTGTTTTGAATCGAAAAACAAACTTTTTTAGTGTTTGTGAAATTTGGTGAAAGGTTATGTAGTAAAAGATACGATACAATTGATCTAAAAACACGCTATTTGAACTCTTTAAAGCGTTAAAATCTTGTTTTGAATCGAAAAACAAACTTTCTTAGTGTTTGTGAAATTTGGTGAAAAGTTATGTAGTAAAAGATACGATACAAATGATCTAAAAACAAGTTATTTGAACTCCTCAAAGCGTTAAAATCTTGTTTTGAATCGAAAAACAAACTTACTAGTGTTTGTGAAATTTGGTGAAAAATTATGTACTAAAAGATACCATACAAATGATCCAAAAACACGTTATTTGAACTCCTGAAAGCGTTAAAATCTTGTTTTGAATCGAAAAACTTACTTTCTTAGTGTTTGTGAAATTTGGTGAAAAGTTATGTAGTAAACGATACGATACAAATGATCTAAAAACACGTTATTTGAACTCCACAAAGCGTTAAAATCTTGTTTTGAATCGAAAAACAAACTTTCTTAGTGTTTGTGAAATTTGGTGAAAAGTTATGTAGTAAAAGATACGATGCAAATAATGTAAAAACAAGTTATTTGAACACCTCAAAGCGTTAAAATCTTGTTTTGAATCGAAAAACAAACTTTCTTAGTGTTTGTGAAATTTGGTGAAAAGTTATGTACTAAAAGATACGATACAAATGATCTAAAAACACGATATTTGAACTCCTCAAAGCATTAAAATCTTGTTTTTAATCGAAAAACAAACTTTCTTAGTGTTTGTGAAATTTGGTGAAAAGTTATGTAGTAAACGATACGATACAAATGATCTAAAAACACGTTATTTGAACTCCACAAAGCGTTAAAATCTTGTTTTGAATCGAAAAACAAAATTTCTTAGTGTTTGTGAAATTTGGTGAAAAATTATGTACTAAAAGATACGATACAAATGATCCAAAAACACGTTATTTGAACTCCTGATAGCGTTAAAATCTTGTTTTGAATCGAAAAACTTACTTTCTTAGTGTTTGTGAAATTTGGTGAAAAGTTATGTAGTAAAAGATACGATACAAATGATCTAAAAACAAGTTATTTGAACTCCTCAAAGCATTAAAATCTTGTTTTGAATCGAAAAACAAACTTTTTTAGTGTTTGTGAAATTTGGTGAAAAATTATGTAGTAAAAGATACGATACAATTGATCTAAAAACACGTTATTTGAACTCCTTAAAGCGTTCAAATCTTGTTTTGAATCGAAAAACAAACTTTCTTAGTGTTTGTGAAATTTGTTGAAAAGTTATGTAGTAAAAGATTCGATACAATTGATCTAAAAACACGTTATTTGAACTCCTGAAAGCGTTAAAATCTTGTTTTGAATCGAAAAACTTACTTTCTTAGTTTTTGTGAAATTTGGTGAAAAGTTACGTAGTAAACGATACGATACAAATGATCTAAAAACACGTTATTTGAACTCCACAAAGCGTTAAAATCATGTTTTGAATCGAAAAACACACTTTCTTAGTGTTTGTGAAATTTGATGAAAAGTTATGTAGTAAAAGATACGATGCAAATGATCTAAAAACAAGTTATTTGAACATCTCAAAGCGTTAAAATCTTGTTTTGAATCGAAAAACAAACTTTCTTAGTGTTTGTGAAATTTGGTGAAAAGTTATGTACTAAAAGATACGATACAAATGATCTAAAACACGATATTTGAACTCCTCAAAGCGTTAAAATCATGTTTTGAATCGAAAAACAAACTTTCTTAGCATTTGTGAAATTTGGTGAAAAGTTATGTAGTAAAAGATACGATACGAATGATCCAAAAACAAGTTATTTGAACTCCGCAAAGCGTTAAAATCTTGTTTTGAATCGAAAACAAACTTTCTTAGTGTTTGTGAAATTTGGTGAAAAGTTATGTAGTAAAAGATACGATACAAATGATCTAAAAACAAGTTATTTGAACTCCTCAAAGCATTAAAATCTTGTTTTGAATCGAAAAACTTACTTTCTTAATGTTTGTGAAATTTGGTGAAAATTTATGTAGTAAACGATACGATACAAATGATCTAAAAACACGTAATTTGAACTCCACAAAGCGTTAAAATCTTGTTTTGAATCGAAAAACAAACATTCATAGCGTTTGTGAAATTTGGTGAAAAGTTATGCAGTAAAAGATACGATACAATTGATCTAAAAACACGTTATTTGAACTCCTGAAAGCGTTAAAATCTTGTTTTGAATAGAAAAACTTACTTTCTTAGTTTTTGTGAAATTTGGTGAAAAGTTATGTAGTAAAAGATACGATACAAATGATCCAAAAACAGGTTATTTGAACTCCTCAAATCGTTAAAATCTTGTTTTGAATCGAAAAACAAACTTTCTTAGTGTTTGTGAAATTTGGTGAATAGTTATGTTGTAAAAGATACGATACAAATGATCTAAAAACAGGTTATTTGAACTCCACAAGGCGTTAAAATCTTGTTTTGAATCGAAAAACAAACTATCTTAGTGTTTGTGAAATTTGGCGAAAAGTTATGTAGTAAAAGATATGGTACGAATGATCTAAAAACAAGTTATTTGAACACCTCAAAGCGTTAAAATCTTGTTTTGAATCGAAAAACAAACTTTCTTAGTGTTTGTGAAATTTGGTGAAAAGTTATGTACTAAAAGATACGATACAAATGATCTAAAAACACGATATTTGAACTCCTCAAAGCGTTAAAATCATGTTTTGAATCGAAAAACAAACATTCTTAGCGTTTGTGAAATTTGGTGAAAAGTTATGTAGTAAAAGATACGATACAAATGATCCAAAAACAAATTATTTGAACTCCTCAAAGCGTTAAAATCTTGTTTTGAATCGAAAAACAAACTTTCTTAGTGTTTGTGAAATTTGGTGAAAAGTTATGTAGTAAAATATACGATACAAATGATCTAAAAACAAGTTATTTGAACTCCTCAAAGAATTAAAATCTTGTTTTGAATCGAAAAACAAACTTTTTTAGTGTTTGTGAAATTTGGTGAAAAGTTATGTAGTAAAAGATACGATACAATTGATCTAAAAACACGTTATTTGAACTCCTTAAAGCGTTCAAATCTTGTTTTGAATCGAAAAACAAACTTTCTTAGTGTTTGTGAAATTTGTTGAAAAGTTATGTAGTAAAAGATACGATACAATTGATCTAAAAACACGTTATTTGAACTCCTGAAAGCGTTAAAATCTTGTTTTGAATCGAAAAACTTACTTTCTTAGTGTTTGTGAAATTTGGTGAAAAGTTATGTAGTAAAAGATACGATACAAATGATCCAAAAACAAGTTATTTGAACTCCTCAAATCGTTAAAATCTTGTTTTGAATCGAAAAACAAACTTTCTTAGTGTTTGTGAAATTTGGTGAATAGTTATGTAGTAAAAGATACGATACAAATGATCTAAAAACAAGTTATTTGAACTCCTCAAAGCGTTAAAATCTTGTTTTGAATCGAAAAACAAACTTTCTTAGTGTTTGTGAAATTTGGTGAAAAATTATGTACTAAAAGATACGATACAAATGATCCAAAAACACGTTATTTGAACTCCTCAAATCGTTAAAATCTTGTTTTGAATCGAAAAACAAACTTTCTTAGTGTTTGTGAAATTTGGTGAAAAGTTATGTAGTAAACGATACGATACAAATGATCTAAAAACAAGTTATTTGAACTCCACAAAGCGTTAAAATCTTGTTTTGAATCGAAAAACAAACTTTCTTAGTGTTTGTGAAATTTGGTGAAAAGTTATGTAGTAAAAGATACGATACAAATGATCTAAAAACACGATATTTAAACTCCTCAAAGCGTTAAAATCTTGTTTTGAATCGAAAAACAAACTTTCTTAGTGTTTGTGAAATTTGGTGAAAAGTTACGTAGTAAAAGATACGATACAAATGATCCAAAAACACGTTATTTGAACTCCTGAAAGCTGTAAAATCTTGTTTTGAATCGAAAAACTTACTTTCTTAGTGTTTGTGAAATTTGGTGAAAAGTTATGTAGTAAACGATACGATACAAATGATCTAAAAACACGTTATTTGAACTCCACAAAGCGTTAAAATCTTGTTTTGAATCGAAAAACAAACTTTCTTAGTGTTTGTGAAATTTGGTGAAAAGTTACGTAGTAAAAGATACGATGCAAATGATCTAAAAACAAGTCATTTGAACACCTCAAAGCGTTAAAATCTTGTTTTGAATCGAAAAAAAAACTTTCTTAGTGTTTGTGAAATTTGATGAAAAGTTATGTACTAAAAGATACGATACAAATGATCTAAAAACACGATATTTGAACTCCTCAAAGCGTTAAAATCATGTTTTGAATCGAAAAACAAACTTTCTTAGCGTTTGTGAAATTTGGTGAAAAATTATGTAGTAAAAGATACGATACAAATGATCCAAAAACAAGTTATTTGAACTCCTCAAAGCGTTAAAATCTTGTTTTGAATCGAAAAACAAACTTTCTTAGTGTTTGTGAAATTTGGTGAAAAGTTATGTAGTAAAAGATACGATACAAATGATCTAAAAACAAGTTATTTGAACTCCTCAAAGCGTTAAAATCTTGTTTTGAATCGAAAAACAAACTTTTTTAGTGTTTGTGAAATTTGGTGAAAAGTTATGTAGTAAAAGATACGATACAATTGATCTAAAAACACGTTATTTGAACTCTTTAAAGCGTTAAAATCTTGTTTTGAATCGAAAAACAAACTTTCTTAGTGTTTGTGAAATTTGGTGAAAAGTTATGTAGTAAAAGATACGATACAAATGATCTAAAAACAAGTTATTTGAACTCCTCAAAGCGTTAAAATCTTGTTTTGAATCGAAAAACAAACTTACTAGTGTTTGTGAAATTTGGTGAAAAATTATGTACTAAAAGATACCATACAAATGATCCAAAAACACGTTATTTGAACTCCTGAAAGCGTTAAAATCTTGTTTTGAATCGAAAAACTTACTTTCTTAGTGTTTGTGAAATTTGGTGAAAAGTTATGTAGTAAACGATACGATACAAATGATCTAAAAACACATTATTTGAACTCCACAAAGCGTTAAAATCTTGTTTTGAATCGAAAAACAAACTTTCTTAGTGTTTGTGAAATTTGGTGAAAAGTTATGTAGTAAAAGATACGATGCAAATAATGTAAAAACAAGTTATTTGAACACCTCAAAGCGTTAAAATCTTGTTTTGAATCGAAAAACAAACTTTCTTAGTGTTTGTGAAATTTGGTGAAAAGTTATGTACTAAAAGATACGATACAAATGATCTAAAAACACGATATTTGAACTCCTCAAAGCATTAAAATCTTGTTTTTAATCGAAAAACTTACTTTCTTAGTATTTGTGAAATTTGGTGAAAAGTTATGTAGGAAACGATACAATACAAATGATCTAAAAACACGTTATTTGAACTCCACAAAGCGTTAAAATCTTGTTTTGAATCGAAAAACAAACTTTCTTAGTGTTTGTGAAATTTCGTGAAAAGTTATGTAGTAAAAGATATGATACGAATGATCTAAAAACAAGTTATTGATGTGAGGCAAATAAGGCACAAATTTAATGCTTAATTTAGGGGTTTTAGCCCTTGTGAAGAACAATTCTATATACTTTATTAATCATATTTGAGATAACATGAATATTTCTTCACTAAGTGTGTTTTACTGCTTAATCACAGGAATTAGAAGGAATTTCTGGGAATTTGGAGAGTGTAGTTGTCTCCAACACGTCAAGAGGAGTAAAAACGATATATTACATCGATATATTCGGTACATGAATGAGACGGGAGGCAAACAATTATCATGATGAAAACTTACACAAAAGTTTACACGAAAACCACTCAACCCTTAGCCCTTATCCTGCCCACCTACCTTTGGTGGGAATTACTTCCTTACCCCCAATCCTCTCCACCAACTCGTGGCCAATAAGAAAACTCCATGAGTGCTATAAATATGACCACAAGGGCCACGAGTTTGGTACGCTCTTTTTACGCCCATTCTTTCTCTCTCTCTCTATCTCTCTCTCCCGTTTAAGCAAGTCCAAGAAACTTTCAAGAACGCGCAAGAATTGCAACTACGAACGATAATTTTCTAAGATCGGTCACCGAATAGAAGCTCACTTCATTCGGTGAATCGGTTTACACTTCGACTAAGGAAAAGTGTGGAATTAGGGTGAAACTTATTTCATTCGAACTTTCACAAGCGAAGAGTCGAGCTTTCTCGGCGTGATTGGTTGGAAGCTTCTTTTCAATCAACCTTTGCACATCTCGAGCTCACCCAACCGGTACGAAGCTCACTTCTATTGACGGGTGGATCGGTACGAAAGGAAATTGTTGGACGCATTGACTAGCTCTCTAGCAACTCGAACAACAAGGAAGGCACTCAAGACGAGACTCGGAGCTCTCTTCATCTCTCTAGGTGTTTTCCTTCCTTTCTTGCATTTCTTGTAGCATAAAATTACTTGGATTTGTGTGAATCTTGTTCTTGTTTGAATCCTTTGTTTACTTGAATGAATCCTTGTTACTTGAATCGAATCTTTGTTGATGTGTTTACTTGATCTCTTACTCTTAATTACTGCCTTGAATTTAGTCTAAATCCCCCTTAGTTTAATCTCAAAACAAACCCTCAATTCAATCCTAAATTCAAATTACAATTCCGAATTCCAGAACAAGTTCCGTTGTAACGGAACATAACTTGCGTTGTAACGGACCATTCGGTTTGTACCTGACTTTCAGTCTGTTGGTACTCCGTTGTAACGCAACTTACTTCCGTTGTAACGGACTAGCAAGGAAAAGCATTCAATATCACTCATACTAGTGCGTTGTAACGGACATACGGGTCCGTTGTAACGGATCAACCAATCCGTTATAACGCTACCCCTATCCGTTACGACGGACTACCTATTTCCGTTGTAACGGAAGTTCCTCCGTTGTAACGGACGTTCTTTTTAATCTCCACGTTAAACATAACCCTAAGTTCCGTTGTAACGGAACTTGACTCCGTTGTAACGGACTATCTTCTGTGAATTTTTCTTCGTTATTTCTCATCCACTTTGATCCAAATTTTGACGCAATTGCTCCCCGTGGAACGAATCTATACATTTGCCACTGTACAAACTTAGATTACAAATTTTGTTGATTGTTCGGGGTTTTTAACACAACGATATTTTACACGACAAAAACCCGCTCATCAGTTATTTGAACACCTCAAAGCGTTAAAATCTTGTTTTGAATCGAAAAACAAACTTTCTTAGTGTTTGTGAAATTTGGTGAAAAGTTATGTACTAAAAGATACGACACAAATGATCTATAAACACGATATTTGAACTCCTCAAAGCGTTAAAATCATGTTTTGAATCGAAAAACAAGCATTCTTAGCGTTTGTGATATTTGGTGAAAAGTTATGTAGTAAAAGATACGATACAATTGATCTAAAAACACGTTATTTGAACTCCTGAAAGCGTTAAAATCTTGTTTTGAATAGAAAAACTTACTTTCTTAGTTTTTGTGAAATTTGGTGAAAAGTTATGTAGTAAAAGATACGATACAAATGATCCAAAAACAGGTTATTTGAACTCCTCAAATCGTTAAAATCTTGTTTTGAATCGAAAAACAAACTTTCTTAGTGTTTGTGAAATTTGGTGAATAGTTATGTTGTAAAAGATACGATACAAATGATCTAAAAACAAGTTATTTGAACTCCACAAGGCGTTAAAATCTTGTTTTGAATCGAAAAACAAACTTTCTTAGTGTTTGTGAAATTTGGTGAAAAGTTATGTAGTAAAAGATATGATACGAATGATCTAAAAACAAGTTATTTGAACACCTCAAAGCGTTAAAATCTTGTTTTGAATCGAAAAACAAACTTTCTTAGTGTTTGTGAAATTTGGTGAAAAGTTATGTACTAAAAGATACGATACAAATGATCTAAAAACACGATATTTGAACTCCTCAAAGCGTTAAAATCATGTTTTGAATCGAAAAACAAACATTCTTAGCGTTTGTGAAATTTGGTGAAAAGTTATGTAGTAAAAGATACGATACAAATGATCCAAAAACAAATTATTTGAACTCCTCAAAGCGTTAAAATCTTGTTTTGAATCGAAAAACAAACTTTCTTAGTGTTTGTGAAATTTGGTGAAAAGTTATGTAGTAAAATATACGATACAAATGATCTAAAAACAAGTTATTTGAACTCCTCAAAGAATTAAAATCTTGTTTTGAATCGAAAAACAAACTTTTTTAGTGTTTGTGAAATTTGGTGAAAAGTTATGTAGTAAAAGATACGATACAATTGATCTAAAAACACGTTATTTGAACTCCTTAAAGCGTTCAAATCTTGTTTTGAATCGAAAAACAAACTTTCTTAGTGTTTGTGAAATTTGATGAAAAGTTATGTAGTAAAAGATACGATACAATTGATCTAAAAACACGTTATTTGAACTCCTGAAAGCGTTAAAATCTTGTTTTGAATCGAAAAACTTACTTTCTTAGTGTTTGTGAAATTTGGTGAAAAGTTATGTAGTAAAAGATACGATACAAATGATCCAAAAACAAGTTATTTGAACTCCTCAAATCGTTAAAATCTTGTTTTGAATCGAAAAACAAACTTTCTTAGTGTTTGTGAAATTTGGTGAATAGTTATGTAGTAAAAGATACGATACAAATGATCTAAAAACAAGTTATTTGAACTCCTCAAAGCGTTAAAATCTTGTTTTGAATCGAAAAACAAACTTTCTTAGTGTTTGTGAAATTTGGTGAAAACTTATGTAAAGATACGATACAAATGATCCAAAAACACATTATTTGAACTCCTCAAATCGTTAAAATCTTGTTTTGAATCGAAAAACAAACTTTCTTAGTGTTTGTGAAATTTGGTGAAAAGTTATGTAGTAAACGATATGATACAAATGATCTAAAAACAAGTTATTTGTACTCCACAAAGCGTTAAAATCTTGTTTTGAATCGAAAAACAAACTTTCTTAGTGTTTGTGAAATTTGGTGAAAAGTTATGTAGTAAAAGATACGATACAAATAATCTAAAAACACGATATTTAAACTCCTCAAAGCGTTAAAATCTTGTTTTGAATCGAAAAACAAACTTTCTTAGTGTTTGTGAAATTTGGTGAAAAGTTACGTAGTAAAAGATACGATACAAATGATCCAAAAACACGTTATTTGAACTCCTGAAAGCTGTAAAATCTTGTTTTGAATCGAAAAACTTACTTTCTTAGTGTTTGTGAAATTTGGTGAAAAGTTATGTAGTAAACGATACGATACAAATGATCTAAAAACACGTTATTTGAACTCCACAAAGCGTTAAAATCTTGTTTTGAATCGAAAAACAAACTTTCTTAGTGTTTGTGAAATTTGGTGAAAAGTTATGTAGTAAAAGATACGATGCAAATGATCTAAAAACAAGTCATTTGAACACCTCAAAGCGTTAAAATCTTGTTTTGAATCGAAAAAAAAACTTTCTTAGTGTTTGTGAAATTTGATGAAAAGTTATGTACTAAAAGATACGATACAAATGATCTAAAAACACGATATTTGAACTCCTCAAAGCGTTAAAATCATGTTTTGAATCGAAAAACAAACTTTCTTAGCGTTTGTGAAATTTGGTGAAAAATTATGTAGTAAAAGATACGATACAAATGATCCAAAAACAAGTTATTTGAACTCCTCAAAACGTTAAAATCTTGTTTTGAATCGAAAAACAAACTTTCTTAGTGTTTGTGAAATTTGGTGAAAAGTTATGTAGTAAAAGATACGATACAAATGATCTAAAAACAAGTTATTTGAACTCCTCAAAGCGTTAAAATCTTGTTTTGAATCGAAAAACAAACTTTTTTAGTGTTTGTGAAATTTGGTGAAAGGTTATGTAGTAAAAGATACGATACAATTGATCTAAAAACACGCTATTTGAACTCTTTAAAGCGTTAAAATCTTGTTTTGAATCGAAAAACAAACTTTCTTAGTGTTTGTGAAATTTGGTGAAAAGTTATGTAGTAAAAGATACGATACAAATGATCTAAAAACAAGTTATTTGAACTCCTCAAAGCGTTAAAATCTTGTTTTGAATCGAAAAACAAACTTACTAGTGTTTGTGAAATTTGGTGAAAAATTATGTACTAAAAGATACCATACAAATGATCCAAAAACACGTTATTTGAACTCCTGAAAGCGTTAAAATCTTGTTTTGAATCGAAAAACTTACTTTCTGTGTTTGTGAAATTTGGTGAAAAGTTATGTAGTAAACGATACGATACAAATGATCTAAAAACACGTTATTTGAACTCCACAAAGCGTTAAAATCTTGTTTTGAATCGAAAAACAAACTTTCTTAGTGTTTGTGAAATTTGGTGAAAAGTTATGTAGTAAAAGATACGATGCAAATAATGTAAAAACAAGTTATTTGAACACCTCAAAGCGTTAAAATCTTGTTTTGAATCGAAAAACAAACTTTCTTAGTGTTTGTGAAATTTGGTGAAAAGTTATGTACTAAAAGATACGATACAAATGATCTAAAAACACGATATTTGAACTCCTCAAAGCATTAAAATCTTGTTTTTAATCGAAAAACTTACTTTCTTAGTGTTTGTGAAATTTGGTGAAAAGTTATGTAGTAAACGATACGATACAAATGATCTAAAAACACGTTATTTGAACTCCACAAAGCGTTAAAATCTTGTTTTGAATCGAAAAACAAACTTTCTTAGTGTTTGTGAAATTTGGTGAAAAATTATGTACTAAAAGATACGATACAAATTATCCAAAAACACGTTATTTGAACTCCTGAAAGCGTTAAAATCTTGTTTTGAATCGAAAAACTTACTTTCTTAGTGTTTGTGAAATTTGGTGAAAAGTTATGTAGTAAACGATACGATACAAATGATCTAAAAACACGTTATTTGAACTCCACAAAGCGTTAAAATCTTGTTTTGAATCGAAAAACAAACTTTCTTAGTGTTTGTGAAATTTCGTGAAAAGTTATGTAGTAAAAGATATGATACGAATGATCTAAAAACAAGTTATTTGAACACCTCAAAACGTTAAAATCTTGTTTTGAATCGAAAAACAAACTTTCTTAGTGTTTGTGAAATTTGGTGAAAAGTTATGTACTAAAAGATACGACACAAATGATCTATAAACACGATATTTGAACTCCTCAAAGCGTTAAAATCATGTTTTGAATCGAAAAACAAACATTCTTAGCGTTTGTGAAATTTGGTGAAAAGTTATGTAGTAAAAGATACGATACAATTGATCTAAAAACACGTTATTTGAACTCCTGAAAGCGTTAAAATCTTGTTTTGAATAGAAAAACTTACTTTCTTAGTTTTTGTGAAATTTGGTGAAAAGTTATGTAGTAAAAGATACGATACAAATGATCCAAAAACAGGCTATTTGAACTCCTCAAATCGTTAAAATCTTGTTTTGAATCGAAAAACAAACTTTCTTAGTGTTTGTGAAATTTGGTGAATAGTTATGTTGTAAAAGATACGATACAAATGATCTAAAAATAAGTTATTTGAACTCCACAAGGCGTTAAAATCTTGTTTTGAATCGAAAAACAAACCTTCATAGTGTTTGTGAAATTTGGTGAAAAGTTATGTAGTAAAAGATATGATACGAATGATCTAAAAACAAGTTATTTGAACACCTCAAAGCGTTAAAATCTTGTTTTGAATCGAAAAACAAACTTTCTTAGTGTTTGTGAAATTTGGTGAAAAGTTATGTACTAAAAGATACGATACAAATGATCTAAAAACACGATATTTGAACTCCTCAAAGCGTTAAAATCATGTTTTGAATCGAAAAACAAACATTCTTAGCGTTTGTGAAATTTGGTGAAAAGTTATGTAGTAAAAGATACGATACAAATGATCCAAAAACAAATTATTTGAACTTCTCAAAGCGTTAAAATCTTGTTTTGAATCGAAAAACAAACTTTCTTAGTGTTTGTGAAATTTGGTGAAAAGTTATGTAGTAAAATATACGATACAAATGATCTAAAAACAAGTTATTTGAACTCCTCAAAGAATTATAATCTTGTTTTGAATCGAAAAACAAACTTTTTTAGCGTTTGTGAAATTTGGTGAAAAGTTATGTAGTAAAAGATACGATACAATTGATCTAAAAACACGTTATTTGAACTCCTTAAAGCGTTCAAATCTTGTTTTGAATCGAAAAACTTACTTTCTTAGTGTTTGTGAAATTTGGTGAAAAGTTATGTAGTAAACGATACGATACAAATGATCTAAAAACACGTTATTTGAACTCCACAAAGCGTTAAAATCTTGTTTTGAATCGAAAAACAAACTTTCTTAGTGTTTGTGAAATTTGGTGAAAAGTTATGTAGTAAAAGATACGATGCAAATGATCTAAAAACAAGTCATTTGAACACCTCAAAGCGTTAAAATCTTGTTTTGAATCGAAAAAAAAACTTTCTTAGTGTTTGTGAAATTTGATGAAAAGTTATGTACTAAAAGATACGATACAAATGATCTAAAAACACGATATTTGAACTCCTCAAAGCGTTAAAATCATGTTTTGAATCGAAAAACAAACTTTCTTAGCGTTTGTGAAATTTGGTGAAAAATTATGTAGTAAAAGATACGATACAAATGATCCAAAAACAAGTTATTTGAACTCCTCAAAACGTTAAAATCTTGTTTTGAATCGAAAAACAAACTTTCTTAGTGTTTGTGAAATTTGGTGAAAAGTTATGTAGTAAAAGATACGATACAAATGATCTAAAAACAAGTTATTTGAACTCCTCAAAGCGTTAAAATCTTGTTTTGAATCGAAAAACAAACTTTTTTAGTGTTTGTGAAATTTGGTGAAAGGTTATGTAGTAAAAGATACGATACAATTGATCTAAAAACACGCTATTTGAACTCTTTAAAGCGTTAAAATCTTGTTTTGAATCGAAAAACAAACTTTCTTAGTGTTTGTGAAATTTGGTGAAAAGTTATGTAGTAAAAGATACGATACAAATGATCTAAAAACAAGTTATTTGAACTCCTCAAAGCGTTAAAATCTTGTTTTGAATCGAAAAACAAACTTACTAGTGTTTGTGAAATTTGGTGAAAAATTATGTACTAAAAGATACCATACAAATGATCCAAAAACACGTTATTTGAACTCCTGAAAGCGTTAAAATCTTGTTTTGAATCGAAAAACTTACTTTCTGTGTTTGTGAAATTTGGTGAAAAGTTATGTAGTAAACGATACGATACAAATGATCTAAAAACACGTTATTTGAACTCCACAAAGCGTTAAAATCTTGTTTTGAATCGAAAAACAAACTTTCTTAGTGTTTGTGAAATTTGGTGAAAAGTTATGTAGTAAAAGATACGATGCAAATAATGTAAAAACAAGTTATTTGAACACCTCAAAGCGTTAAAATCTTGTTTTGAATCGAAAAACAAACTTTCTTAGTGTTTGTGAAATTTGGTGAAAAGTTATGTACTAAAAGATACGATACAAATGATCTAAAAACACGATATTTGAACTCCTCAAAGCATTAAAATCTTGTTTTTAATCGAAAAACTTACTTTCTTAGTGTTTGTGAAATTTGGTGAAAAGTTATGTAGTAAACGATACGATACAAATGATCTAAAAACACGTTATTTGAACTCCACAAAGCGTTAAAATCTTGTTTTGAATCGAAAAACAAACTTTCTTAGTGTTTGTGAAATTTGGTGAAAAATTATGTACTAAAAGATACGATACAAATTATCCAAAAACACGTTATTTGAACTCCTGAAAGCGTTAAAATCTTGTTTTGAATCGAAAAACTTACTTTCTTAGTGTTTGTGAAATTTGGTGAAAAGTTATGTAGTAAACGATACGATACAAATGATCTAAAAACACGTTATTTGAACTCCACAAAGCGTTAAAATCTTGTTTTGAATCGAAAAACAAACTTTCTTAGTGTTTGTGAAATTTCGTGAAAAGTTATGTAGTAAAAGATATGATACGAATGATCTAAAAACAAGTTATTTGAACACCTCAAAACGTTAAAATCTTGTTTTGAATCGAAAAACAAACTTTCTTAGTGTTTGTGAAATTTGGTGAAAAGTTATGTACTAAAAGATACGACACAAATGATCTATAAACACGATATTTGAACTCCTCAAAGCGTTAAAATCATGTTTTGAATCGAAAAACAAACATTCTTAGCGTTTGTGAAATTTGGTGAAAAGTTATGTAGTAAAAGATACGATACAATTGATCTAAAAACACGTTATTTGAACTCCTGAAAGCGTTAAAATCTTGTTTTGAATAGAAAAACTTACTTTCTTAGTTTTTGTGAAATTTGGTGAAAAGTTATGTAGTAAAAGATACGATACAAATGATCCAAAAACAGGCTATTTGAACTCCTCAAATCGTTAAAATCTTGTTTTGAATCGAAAAACAAACTTTCTTAGTGTTTGTGAAATTTGGTGAATAGTTATGTTGTAAAAGATACGATACAAATGATCTAAAAATAAGTTATTTGAACTCCACAAGGCGTTAAAATCTTGTTTTGAATCGAAAAACAAACCTTCATAGTGTTTGTGAAATTTGGTGAAAAGTTATGTAGTAAAAGATATGATACGAATGATCTAAAAACAAGTTATTTGAACACCTCAAAGCGTTAAAATCTTGTTTTGAATCGAAAAACAAACTTTCTTAGTGTTTGTGAAATTTGGTGAAAAGTTATGTACTAAAAGATACGATACAAATGATCTAAAAACACGATATTTGAACTCCTCAAAGCGTTAAAATCATGTTTTGAATCGAAAAACAAACATTCTTAGCGTTTGTGAAATTTGGTGAAAAGTTATGTAGTAAAAGATACGATACAAATGATCCAAAAACAAATTATTTGAACTTCTCAAAGCGTTAAAATCTTGTTTTGAATCGAAAAACAAACTTTCTTAGTGTTTGTGAAATTTGGTGAAAAGTTATGTAGTAAAATATACGATACAAATGATCTAAAAACAAGTTATTTGAACTCCTCAAAGAATTATAATCTTGTTTTGAATCGAAAAACAAACTTTTTTAGCGTTTGTGAAATTTGGTGAAAAGTTATGTAGTAAAAGATACGATACAATTGATCTAAAAACACGTTATTTGAACTCCTTAAAGCGTTCAAATCTTGTTTTGAATCGAAAAACAAACTTTCTTAGTGTTTGTGAAATTTGATGAAAAGTTATGTAGTAAAAGATACGATACAATTGATCTAAAAACACGTTATTTGAACTCCTGAAAGCGTTAAAATCTTGTTTTGAATCGAAAAACAAACTTTCTTAGTGTTTGTGAAATTTGATGAAAAGTTATGTAGTAAAAGATACGATACAATTGATCTAAAAACACGTTATTTGAACTCCTGAAAGCGTTAAAATCTTGTTTTGAATCGAAAAACTTACTTTCTTAGTGTTTGTGAAATTTGGTGAAAAGTTATGTAGTAAAAGATACGATACAAATGATCCAAAAACAAGTTATTTGAACTCCTCAAATCGTTAAAATCTTGTTTTGAATCGAAAAACAAACTTTCTTAGTGTTTGTGAAATTTGGTGAATAGTTATGTAGTAAAAGATACGATACAAATGATCTAAAAACAAGTTATTTGAACTCCTCAAAGCGTTAAAATCTTGTTTTGAATCGAAAAACAAACTTTCTTAGTGTTTGTGAAATTTGGTGAAAACTTATGTAAAGATACGATACAAATGATCCAAAAACACATTATTTGAACTCCTCAAATCGTTAAAATCTTGTTTTGAATCGAAAAACAAACTTTCTTAGTGTTTGTGAAATTTGGTGAAAAGTTATGCAGTAAACGATACGATACAAATGATCTAAAAACAAGTTATTTGTACTCCACAAAGCGTTAAAATCTTGTTTTGAATCGAAAAACAAACTTTCTTAGTGTTTGTGAAATTTGGTGAAAAGTTATGTAGTAAAAGATACGATACAAATAATCTAAAAACACGATATTTAAACTCCTCAAAGCGTTAAAATCTTGTTTTGAATCGAAAAACAAACTTTCTTAGTGTTTGTGAAATTTGGTGAAAAGTTACGTAGTAAAAGATACGATACAAATGATCCAAAAACACGTTATTTGAACTCCTGAAAGCTGTAAAATCTTGTTTTGAATCGAAAAACTTACTTTCTTAGTGTTTGTGAAATTTGGTGAAAAGTTATGTAGTAAACGATACGATACAAATGATCTAAAAACACGTTATTTGAACTCCACAAAGCGTTAAAATCTTGTTTTGAATCGAAAAACAAACTTTCTTAGTGTTTGTGAAATTTGGTGAAAAGTTATGTAGTAAAAGATACGATGCAAATGATCTAAAAACAAGTCATTTGAACACCTCAAAGCGTTAAAATCTTGTTTTGAATCGAAAAAAAAACTTTCTTAGTGTTTGTGAAATTTGATGAAAAGTTATGTACTAAAAGATACGATACAAATGATCTAAAAACACGATATTTGAACTCCTCAAAGCGTTAAAATCATGTTTTGAATCGAAAAACAAACTTTCTTAGCGTTTGTGAAATTTGGTGAAAAATTATGTAGTAAAAGATACGATACAAATGATCCAAAAACAAGTTATTTGAACTCCTCAAAACGTTAAAATCTTGTTTTGAATCGAAAAACAAACTTTCTTAGTGTTTGTGAAATTTGGTGAAAAGTTATGTAGTAAAAGATACGATACAAATGATCTAAAAACAAGTTATTTGAACTCCTCAAAGCGTTAAAATCTTGTTTTGAATCGAAAAACAAACTTTTTTAGTGTTTGTGAAATTTGGTGAAAGGTTATGTAGTAAAAGATACGATACAATTGATCTAAAAACACGCTATTTGAACTCTTTAAAGCGTTAAAATCTTGTTTTGAATCGAAAAACAAACTTTCTTAGTGTTTGTGAAATTTGGTGAAAAGTTATGTAGTAAAAGATACGATACAAATGATCTAAAAACAAGTTATTTGAACTCCTCAAAGCGTTAAAATCTTGTTTTGAATCGAAAAACAAACTTACTAGTGTTTGTGAAATTTGGTGAAAAATTATGTACTAAAAGATACCATACAAATGATCCAAAAACACGTTATTTGAACTCCTGAAAGCGTTAAAATCTTGTTTTGAATCGAAAAACTTACTTTCTTAGTGTTTGTGAAATTTGGTGAAAAGTTATGTAGTAAACGATACGATACAAATGATCTAAAAACACGTTATTTGAACTCCACAAAGCGTTAAAATCTTGTTTTGAATCGAAAAACAAACTTTCTTAGTGTTTGTGAAATTTGGTGAAAAGTTATGTAGTAAAAGATACGATGCAAATAATGTAAAAACAAGTTATTTGAACACCTCAAAGCGTTAAAATCTTGTTTTGAATCGAAAAACAAACTTTCTTAGTGTTTGTGAAATTTGGTGAAAAGTTATGTACTAAAAGATACGATACAAATGATCTAAAAACACGATATTTGAACTCCTCAAAGCATTAAAATCTTGTTTTTAATCGAAAAACTTACTTTCTTAGTGTTTGTGAAATTTGGTGAAAAGTTATGTAGTAAACGATACGATACAAATGATCTAAAAACACGTTATTTGAACTCCACAAAGCGTTAAAATCTTGTTTTGAATCGAAAAACAAACTTTCTTAGTGTTTGTGAAATTTGGTGAAAAATTATGTACTAAAAGATACGATACAAATTATCCAAAAACACGTTATTTGAACTCCTGAAAGCGTTAAAATCTTGTTTTGAATCGAAAAACTTACTTTCTTAGTGTTTGTGAAATTTGGTGAAAAGTTATGTAGTAAACGATACGATACAAATGATCTAAAAACACGTTATTTGAACTCCACAAAGCGTTAAAATCTTGTTTTGAATCGAAAAACAAACTTTCTTAGTGTTTGTGAAATTTCGTGAAAAGTTATGTAGTAAAAGATATGATACGAATGATCTAAAAACAAGTTATTTGAACACCTCAAAACGTTAAAATCTTGTTTTGAATCGAAAAACAAACTTTCTTAGTGTTTGTGAAATTTGGTGAAAAGTTATGTACTAAAAGATACGACACAAATGATCTATAAACACGATATTTGAACTCCTCAAAGCGTTAAAATCATGTTTTGAATCGAAAAACAAACATTCTTAGCGTTTGTGAAATTTGGTGAAAAGTTATGTAGTAAAAGATACGATACAATTGATCTAAAAACACGTTATTTGAACTCCTGAAAGCGTTAAAATCTTGTTTTGAATAGAAAAACTTACTTTCTTAGTTTTTGTGAAATTTGGTGAAAAGTTATGTAGTAAAAGATACGATACAAATGATCCAAAAACAGGCTATTTGAACTCCTCAAATCGTTAAAATCTTGTTTTGAATCGAAAAACAAACTTTCTTAGTGTTTGTGAAATTTGGTGAATAGTTATGTTGTAAAAGATACGATACAAATGATCTAAAAATAAGTTATTTGAACTCCACAAGGCGTTAAAATCTTGTTTTGAATCGAAAAACAAACCTTCATAGTGTTTGTGAAATTTGGTGAAAAGTTATGTAGTAAAAGATATGATACGAATGATCTAAAAACAAGTTATTTGAACACCTCAAAGCGTTAAAATCTTGTTTTGAATCGAAAAACAAACTTTCTTAGTGTTTGTGAAATTTGGTGAAAAGTTATGTACTAAAAGATACGATACAAATGATCTAAAAACACGATATTTGAACTCCTCAAAGCGTTAAAATCATGTTTTGAATCGAAAAACAAACATTCTTAGCGTTTGTGAAATTTGGTGAAAAGTTATGTAGTAAAAGATACGATACAAATGATCCAAAAACAAATTATTTGAACTTCTCAAAGCGTTAAAATCTTGTTTTGAATCGAAAAACAAACTTTCTTAGTGTTTGTGAAATTTGGTGAAAAGTTATGTAGTAAAATATACGATACAAATGATCTAAAAACAAGTTATTTGAACTCCTCAAAGAATTATAATCTTGTTTTGAATCGAAAAACAAACTTTTTTAGCGTTTGTGAAATTTGGTGAAAAGTTATGTAGTAAAAGATACGATACAATTGATCTAAAAACACGTTATTTGAACTCCTTAAAGCGTTCAAATCTTGTTTTGAATCGAAAAACAAACTTTCTTAGTGTTTGTGAAATTTGATGAAAAGTTATGTAGTAAAAGATACGATACAATTGATCTAAAAACACGTTATTTGAACTCCTGAAAGCGTTAAAATCTTGTTTTGAATCGAAAAACTTACTTTCTTAGTGTTTGTGAAATTTGGTGAAAAGTTATGTAGGAAAAGATACGATACAAATGATCCAAAAACAAGTTATTTGAACTCCTCAAATCGTTAAAATCTTGTTTTGAATCGAAAAACAAACTTTCTTAGTGTTTGTGAAATTTGGTGAATAGTTATGTAGTAAAAGATACGATACAAATGATCTAAAAACAAGTTATTTGAACTCCTCAAAGCGTTAAAATCTTGTTTTGAATCGAAAAACAAACTTTCTTAGTGTTTGTGAAATTTTGTGAAAAGTTATGTAGTAAAAGATACGATACAATTGATCTAAAAACAAGTTATTTGAACTCCTCAAATCGTTAAAATCTTGTTTTGAATCGAAAAACAAACTTTCTTAGTGTTTGTGAAATTTGGTGAATAGTTATGTAGTAAAAGATACGATACAAATGATCTAAAAACAAGTTAGTTGAACTCCTCAAAGCGTTAAAATCTTGTTTTGAATCGAAAAACAAACTTTCTTAGTGTTTGTGAAATTTGGTGAAAAGTTATGTACTAAAAGATACGATACAAATGATCTAAAAACACGATATTTGAACTCCTCAAAGCGTTAAAATCTTGTTTTGAATCGAAAAACAAACTTTCTTAGTGTTTGTGAAATTTGGTGAAAAGTTACGTTGTAAAAGATACGATGCAAATGCTCTAAAAACAAGTTATTTGAACACCTCAAAGCGTTAAAATCTTGTTTTAAATCGAAAAAAAAACTTTCTTAGTGTTTGTGAAATTTGATGAAAAGTTATGTACTAAAAGATACGATACAAATGATCTAAAAACACGATATTTGAACTCCTCAAAGCGTTAAAATCATGTTTTGAATCGAAAAACAAACTTTCTTAGCGTTTGTGAAATTTGGTGAAAAATTATGTAGTAAAAGATACGATACAAATGATCCAAAAACAAGTTATTTGAACTCCTCAAAGCGTTAAAATCTTGTTTTGAATCGAAAAACAAACTTTCTTAGTGTTTGTGAAATTTGGTGAAAAGTTACGTAGTAAAAGATACGATGCAAATGATCTAAAAACAAGTTATTTGAACACCTCAAAGCGTTAAAATCTTGTTTTGAATCGAAAAACTTACTTTCTTAGTGTTTGTGAAATTTGGTGAAAAGTTATGTAGTAAACGATACGATACAAATGATCTAAAAACACGTTATTTGAACTCCACAAAGCGTTAAAATTTTGTTTTGAATCGAAAAACAAACTTTCTTAGTGTTTGTGAAATTTGGTGAAAAATTATGTACTAAAAGATACGATACAAATGATCCAAAAACACGTTATTTGAACTCCTGAAAGCGTTAAAATCTTGTTTTGAATCGAAAAACAAACTATCTTAGTGTTTGTGAAATTTGATGAAAAGTTATGTACTAAAAGATACGATACAAATGATCTAAAAACAAGATATTTGAACTCCTCAAAGCGTTAAAATCATGTTTTGAATCGAAAAACAAACTTTCTTAGCGTTTGTGAAATTTGGTGAAAAATTATGTAGTAAAAGATACGATACAAATGATCCAAAAACAAGTTATTTGAACTCCTCAAAGCGTTAAAATCTTGTTTTGAATCGAAAAACAAACTTTCTTAGTGTTTGTGAAATTTGGTGAAAAGTTACGTAGTAAAAGATACGATGCAAATGATCTAAAAACAAGTTATTTGAACACCTCAAAGCGTTAAAATCTTGTTTTGAATCGAAAAACTTACTTTCTTAGTGTTTGTGAAATTTGGTGAAAAGTTATGTAGTAAACGATACGATACAAATGATCTAAAAACAAGTTATTTGAACTCCACAAAGCGTTAAAATCTTGTTTTGAATCGAAAAACAAACTTTCTTAGTGTTTGTGAAATTTGGTGAAAAGTTATGTAGTAAAAGATATGATACGAATGATCTAAAAACAAGTTATTTGAACACCTCAAAGCGTTAAAATCTTGTTTTGAATCGAAAAACAAACTTTCTTAGTGTTTGTGAAATTTGGTGAAAAGTTATGTACTAAAAGATACGATACAAATGATCTAAAAACACGATATTTGAACTCCTCAAAGCTTTAAAATCATGTTTTGAATCGAAAAACAAACATTCTTAGCGTTTGTGAAATTTGGTGAAAAGTTATGTAGTAAAAGATACGATACAAATGATCCAAAAACAAATTATTTGAACTCCTCAAAGCGTTAAAATCTTGTTTTGAATCGAAAAACAAACTTTCTTAGTGTTTGTGAAATTTGGTGAAAAGTTATGTAGTAAAAGATACGATACAAATGATCTAAAAACAAGTTATTTGAACTCCTCAAATCATTAAAATCTTGTTTTGAATCGAAAAACAAACTTTTTTAGTGTTTGTGAAATTTGGTGAAAAGTTATGTAGTAAAAGATACGATACAATTGATCTAAAAACACGTTATTTGAACTCCTTAAAGCGTTCAAATCTTGTTTTGAATCGAAAAACAAAGTTTCTTAGTGTTTGTGAAATTTGTTGAAAAGTTATGTAGTAAAAGATACGATACAATTGATCTAAAAACACGTTATTTGAACTCCTGAAAGCGTTAAAATCTTGTTTTGAATCGAAAAACTTACTTTCTTAGTGTTTGTGAAATTTGGTGAAAAGTTATGTAGTAAACGATACGATACAAATGATCTAAAAACACGTTATTTGAACTCCACAAAGCGTTAAAATCATGTTTTGAATCGAAAAACACACTTTCTTATTGTTTGTGAAATTTGGTGAAAAGTTATGTAGTAAAAGATACGATGCAAATGATTTAAAAACAAGTTATTTGAACACCTCAAAGCGTTAAAATCTTGTTTTGAATCGAAAAACAAACTTTCTTAGTGTTTGTGAAATTTGGTGAAAAGTTATGTACTAAAAGATACGATACAAATGATCTAAAACAAGATATGTGAACTCCTCAAAGCGTTAAAATCATGTTTTGAATCGAAAAACAAACTTTCTTAGCATTTGTGAAATTTGGTGAAAAGTTATGTAGTAAAAGATACGATACAAATGATCCAAAAACAAATTATTTGAACTCCGCAAAGCGTTCAAATCTTGTTTTGAATCGAAAAACAAAATTTCTTAGTGTTTGTGAAATTTGGTGAAAAGTTATGTAGTAAAAGATATGATACAAATGATCTAAAAACAAGTTATTTGAACTCCTCAAAACATTAAAATCTTGTTTTGAATCGAAAAACTTACTTTCTTAGTGTTTCTGAAATTTGGTGAAAATTTATGTAGTAAACGATACGATACAAATGATCTAAAAACACGTAATTTGAACTCCTCAAAGCGTTAAAATCTTGTTTTGAATCGAAAAACAAACTTTCTTAGTGTTTGTGAAATTTGGTGAAAAATTATGTACTAAAAGATACGATACAAATGATCCAAAAACACGTTATTTGAACTCCTGAAAGCGTTAAAATCTTGTTTTGAATCGAAAAACTTACTTTCTTAGTGTTTGTGAAATTTGGTGAAAAGTTATGTAGTAAACGATACGATACAAATGATCTAAAAACAAGTTATTTGAACTCCACAAAGCGTTAAAATCTTGTTTTGAATCGAAAAACAAACTTTCTTAGTGTTTGTGAAATTTGGTGAAAAGTTATGTAGTAAAAGATATGATACGAATGATCTAAAAACAAGTTATTTGAACACCTCAAAGCGTTAAAATCTTGTTTTGAATCGAAAAACAAACTTTCTTAGTGTTTGTGAAATTTGGTGAAAAGTTATGTACTAAAAGATACGATACAAATGATCTAAAAACACGATATTTGAACTCCTCAAAGCGTTAAAATCATGTTTTGAATCGAAAAACAAACATTCTTAGCGTTTGTGAAATTTGGTGAAAAGTTATGTAGTAAAAGATACGATACAAATGATCCAAAAACAAATTATTTGAACTCCTCAAAGCGTTAAAATCTTGTTTTGAATCGAAAAACAAACTTTCTTAGTGTTTGTTAAATTTGGTGAAAAGTTATGTAGTAAAAGATACGATACAAATGATCTAAAAACAAGTTATTTGAACTCCTCAAAGCATTAAAATCTTGTTTTGAATCGAAAAACAAACTTTTTTAGTGTTTGTGAAATTTGGTGAAAAGTTATGTAGTAAAAGATACGATACAATTGATCTAAAAACACGTTATTTGAACTCCTTAAAGCGTTCAAATCTTGTTTTGAATCGAAAAACAAAGTTTCTTAGTGTTTGTGAAATTTGTTGAAAAGTTATGTAGTAAAAGATACGATACAATGGATCTAAAAACACGTTATTTGAACTCCTGAAAGCGTTAAAATCTTGTTTTGAATCGAAAAACTTACTTTCTTAGTGTTTGTGAAATTTGGTGAAAAGTTATGTAGTAAACGATACGATACAAATGATCTAAAAACACGTTATTTGAACTCCACAAAGCGTTAAAATCATGTTTTGAATCGAAAAACACACTTTCTTATTGTTTGTGACATTTGGTGAAAAGTTATGTAGTAAAAGATACGATGCAAATGATTTAAAAACAAGTTATTTGAACACCTCAAAGCGTTAAAATCTTGTTTTGAATCGAAAAACAAACTTTCTTAGTGTTTGTGAAATTTGGTGAAAAGTTATGTACTAAAAGATACGATATAAATGATCTAAAACAAGATATGTGAACTCCTCAAAGCGTTAAAATCATGTTTTGAATCGAAAAACAAACTTTCTTAGCATTTGTGAAATTTGGTGAAAAGTTATGTAGTAAAAGATACGATACAAATGATCCAAAAACAAATTATTTGAACTCCGCAAAGCGTTAAAATCTTGTTTTGAATCGAAAAACAAAATTTCTTAGTGTTTGTGAAATTTGGTGAAAAGTTATGTAGTAAAATATATGATACAAATGATCTAAAAACAAGTTATTTGAACTCCTCAAAACATTAAAATCTTGTTTTGAATCGAAAAACTTACTTTCTTAGTGTTTGTGAAATTTGGTGAAAATTTATGTAGTAAACGATACGATACAAATGATCTAAAAACACGTAATTTGAACTCCTCAAAGCGTTAAAATCTTGTTTTGAATCGAAAAACAAACTTTCTTAGTGTTTGTGAAATTTGGTGAAAAATTATGTACTAAAAGATACGATACAAATGATCCAAAAACACGTTATTTGAACTCCTGAAAGCGTTAAAATCTTGTTTTGAATCGAAAAACTTACTTTCTTAGTGTTTGTGAAATTTGGTGAAAAGTTATGTAGTAGACGATACGATACAAATGATCTAAAAACAAGTTATTTGAACTCCACAAAGCGTTAAAATCTTGTTTTGAATCGAAAAACAAACTTTCTTAGTGTTTGTGAAATTTGGTGAAAAGTTATGTAGTAAAAGATATGATACGAATGATCTAAAAACAAGTTATTTGAACACCTCAAAGCGTTAAAATCTTGTTTTGAATCGAAAAACAAACTTTCTTAGTGTTTGTGAAATTTGGTGAAAAGTTATGTACTAAAAGATACGATACAAATGATCTAAAAACACGATATTTGAACTCCTCAAAGCGTTAAAATCATGTTTTGAATCGAAAAACAAACATTCTTAGCGTTTGTGAAATTTGGTGAAAAGTTATGTAGTAAAAGATACGATACAAATGATCCAAAAACAAATTATTTGAACTCCTCAAAGCGTTAAAATCTTGTTTTGAATCGAAAAACAAACTTTCTTAGTGTTTGTTAAATTTGGTGAAAAGTTATGTAGTAAAAGATACGATACAAATGATCTAAAAACAAGTTATTTGAACTCCTCAAAGCATTAAAATCTTGTTTTGAATCGAAAAACAAACTTTTTTAGTGTTTGTGAAATTTGGTGAAAAGTTATGTAGTAAAAGATACGATACAATTGATCTAAAAACACGTTATTTGAACTCCTTAAAGCGTTCAAATCTTGTTTTGAATCGAAAAACAAAGTTTCTTAGTGTTTGTGAAATTTGTTGAAAAGTTATGTAGTAAAAGATACGATACAATTGATCTAAAAACACGTTATTTGAACTCCTGAAAGCGTTAAAATCTTGTTTTGAATCGAAAAACTTACTTTCTTAGTGTTTGTGAAATTTGGTGAAAAGTTATGTAGTAAACGATACGATACAAATGATCTAAAAACACGTTATTTGAACTCCACAAAGCGTTAAAATCATGTTTTGAATCGAAAAACACACTTTCTTATTGTTTGTGACATTTGGTGAAAAGTTATGTAGTAAAAGATACGATGCAAATGATTTAAAAACAAGTTATTTGAACACCTCAAAGCGTTAAAATCTTGTTTTGAATCGAAAAACAAACTTTCTTAGTGTTTGTGAAATTTGGTGAAAAGTTATGTACTAAAAGATACGATATAAATGATCTAAAACAAGATATGTGAACTCCTCAAAGCGTTAAAATCATGTTTTGAATCGAAAAACAAACTTTCTTAGCATTTGTGAAATTTGGTGAAAAGTTATGTAGTAAAAGATACGATACAAATGATCCAAAAACAAATTATTTGAACTCCGCAAAGCGTTAAAATCTTGTTTTGAATCGAAAAACAAAATTTCTTAGTGTTTGTGAAATTTGGTGAAAAGTTATGTAGTAAAAGATATGATACAAATGATCTAAAAACAAGTTATTTGAACTCCTCAAAACATTAAAATCTTGTTTTGAATCGAAAAACTTACTTTCTTAGTGTTTCTGAAATTTGGTGAAAATTTATGTAGTAAACGATACGATACAAATGATCTAAAAACACGTAATTTGAACTCCTCAAAGCGTTAAAATCTTGTTTTGAATCGAAAAACAAACTTTCTTAGTGTTTGTGAAATTTGGTGAAAAATTATGTACTAAAAGATACGATACAAATGATCCAAAAACACGTTATTTGAACTCCTGAAAGCGTTAAAATCTTGTTTTGAATCGAAAAACTTACTTTCTTAGTGTTTGTGAAATTTGGTGAAAAGTTATGTAGTAGACGATACGATACAAATGATCTAAAAACAAGTTATTTGAACTCCACAAAGCGTTAAAATCTTGTTTTGAATCGAAAAACAAACTTTCTTAGTGTTTGTGAAATTTGGTGAAAAGTTATGTAGTAAAAGATATGATACGAATGATCTAAAAACAAGTTATTTGAACACCTCAAAGCGTTAAAATCTTGTTTTGAATCGAAAAACAAACTTTCTTAGTGTTTGTGAAATTTGGTGAAAAGTTATGTACTAAAAGATACGATACAAATGATCTAAAAACACGATATTTGAACTCCTCAAAGCGTTAAAATCATGTTTTGAATCGAAAAACAAACATTCTTAGCGTTTGTGAAATTTGGTGAAAAGTTATGTAGTAAAAGATACGATACAAATGATCCAAAAACAAATTATTTGAACTCCTCAAAGCGTTAAAATCTTGTTTTGAATCGAAAAACAAACTTTCTTAGTGTTTGTTAAATTTGGTGAAAAGTTATGTAGTAAAATATACGATACAAATGATCTAAAAACAAGTTATTTGAACTCCTCAAAGCATTAAAATCTTGTTTTGAATCGAAAAACAAACTTTTTTAGTGTTTGTGAAATTTGGTGAAAAGTTATGTAGTAAAAGATACGATACAATTGATCTAAAAACACGTTATTTGAACTCCTTAAAGCGTTCAAATCTTGTTTTGAATCGAAAAACAAAGTTTCTTAGTGTTTGTGAAATTTGTTGAAAAGTTATGTAGTAAAAGATACGATACAATTGATCTAAAAACACGTTATTTGAACTCCTGAAAGCGTTAAAATCTTGTTTTGAATCGAAAAACTTACTTTCTTAGTGTTTGTGAAATTTGGTGAAAAGTTATGTAGTAAACGATACGATACAAATGATCTAAAAACACGTTATTTGAACTCCACAAAGCGTTAAAATCATGTTTTGAATCGAAAAACACACTTTCTTATTGTTTGTGAAATTTGGTGAAAAGTTATGTAGTAAAAGATACGATGCAAATGATTTAAAAACAAGTTATTTGAACACCTCAAAGCGTTAAAATCTTGTTTTGAATCGAAAAACAAACTTTCTTAGTGTTTGTGAAATTTGGTGAAAAGTTATGTACTAAAAGATACGATACAAATGATCTAAAACAAGATATGTGAACTCCTCAAAGCGTTAAAATCATGTTTTGAATCGAAAAACAAACTTTCTTAGCATTTGTGAAATTTGGTGAAAAGTTATGTAGTAAAAGATACGATACAAATGATCCAAAAACAAATTATTTGAACTCCGCAAAGCGTTAAAATCTTGTTTTGAATCGAAAAACAAAATTTCTTAGTGTTTGTGAAATTTGGTGAAAAGTTATGTAGTAAAAGATATGATACAAATGATCTAAAAACAAGTTATTTGAACTCCTCAAAACATTAAAATCTTGTTTTGAATCGAAAAACTTACTTTCTTAGTGTTTCTGAAATTTGGTGAAAATTTATGTAGTAAACGATACGATACAAATGATCTAAAAACACGTAATTTGAACTCCTCAAAGCGTTAAAATCTTGTTTTGAATCGAAAAACAAACTTTCTTAGTGTTTGTGAAATTTGGTGAAAAATTATGTACTAAAAGATACGATACAAATGATCCAAAAACACGTTATTTGAACTCCTGAAAGCGTTAAAATCTTGTTTTGAATCGAAAAACTTACTTTCTTAGTGTTTGTGAAATTTGGTGAAAAGTTATGTAGTAAACGATACGATACAAATGATCTAAAAACAAGTTATTTGAACTCCACAAAGCGTTAAAATCTTGTTTTGAATCGAAAAACAAACTTTCTTAGTGTTTGTGAAATTTGGTGAAAAGTTATGTAGTAAAAGATATGATACGAATGATCTAAAAACAAGTTATTTGAACACCTCAAAGCGTTAAAATCTTGTTTTGAATCGAAAAACAAACTTTCTTAGTGTTTGTGAAATTTGGTGAAAAGTTATGTACTAAAAGATACGATACAAATGATCTAAAAACACGATATTTGAACTCCTCAAAGCGTTAAAATCATGTTTTGAATCGAAAAACAAACATTCTTAGCGTTTGTGAAATTTGGTGAAAAGTTATGTAGTAAAAGATACGATACAAATGATCCAAAAACAAATTATTTGAACTCCTCAAAGCGTTAAAATCTTGTTTTGAATCGAAAAACAAACTTTCTTAGTGTTTGTTAAATTTGGTGAAAAGTTATGTAGTAAAATATACGATACAAATGATCTAAAAACAAGTTATTTGAACTCCTCAAAGCATTAAAATCTTGTTTTGAATCGAAAAACAAACTTTTTTAGTGTTTGTGAAATTTGGTGAAAAGTTATGTAGTAAAAGATACGATACAATTGATCTAAAAACACGTTATTTGAACTCCTTAAAGCGTTCAAATCTTGTTTTGAATCGAAAAACAAAGTTTCTTAGTGTTTGTGAAATTTGTTGAAAAGTTATGTAGTAAAAGATACGATACAATGGATCTAAAAACACGTTATTTGAACTCCTGAAAGCGTTAAAATCTTGTTTTGAATCGAAAAACTTACTTTCTTAGTGTTTGTGAAATTTGGTGAAAAGTTATGTAGTAAACGATACGATACAAATGATCTAAAAACACGTTATTTGAACTCCACAAAGCGTTAAAATCATGTTTTGAATCGAAAAACACACTTTCTTATTGTTTGTGACATTCGGTGAAAAGTTATGTAGTAAAAGATACGATGCAAATGATTTAAAAACAAGTTATTTGAACACCTCAAAGCGTTAAAATCTTGTTTTGAATCGAAAAACAAACTTTCTTAGTGTTTGTGAAATTTGGTGAAAAGTTATGTACTAAAAGATACGATATAAATGATCTAAAACAAGATATGTGAACTCCTCAAAGCGTTAAAATCATGTTTTGAATCGAAAAACAAACTTTCTTAGCATTTGTGAAATTTGGTGAAAAGTTATGTAGTAAAAGATACGATACAAATGATCCAAAAACAAATTATTTGAACTCCGCAAAGCGTTAAAATCTTGTTTTGAATCGAAAAACAAAATTTCTTAGTGTTTGTGAAATTTGGTGAAAAGTTATGTAGTAAAATATATGATACAAATGATCTAAAAACAAGTTATTTGAACTCCTCAAAACATTAAAATCTTGTTTTGAATCGAAAAACTTACTTTCTTAGTGTTTGTGAAATTTGGTGAAAATTTATGTAGTAAACGATACGATACAAATGATCTAAAAACACGTAATTTGAACTCCTCAAAGCGTTAAAATCTTGTTTTGAATCGAAAAACAAACTTTCTTAGTGTTTGTGAAATTTGGTGAAAAATTATGTACTAAAAGATACGATACAAATGATCCAAAAACACGTTATTTGAACTCCTGAAAGCGTTAAAATCTTGTTTTGAATCGAAAAACTTACTTTCTTAGTGTTTGTGAAATTTGGTGAAAAGTTATGTAGTAAACGATACGATACAAATGATCTAAAAACAAGTTATTTGAACTCCACAAAGCGTTAAAATCTTGTTTTGAATCGAAAAACAAACTTTCTTAGTGTTTGTGAAATTTGGTGAAAAGTTATGTAGTAAAAGATATGATACGAATGATCTAAAAACAAGTTATTTGAACACCTCAAAGCGTTAAAATCTTGTTTTGAATCGAAAAACAAACTTTCTTAGTGTTTGTGAAATTTGGTGAAAAGTTATGTACTAAAAGATACGATACAAATGATCTAAAAACACGATATTTGAACTCCTCAAAGCGTTAAAATCATGTTTTGAATCGAAAAACAAACATTCTTAGCGTTTGTGAAATTTGGTGAAAAGTTATGTAGTAAAAGATACGATACAAATGATCCAAAAACAAATTATTTGAACTCCTCAAAGCGTTAAAATCTTGTTTTGAATCGAAAAACAAACTTTCTTAGTGTTTGTTAAATTTGGTGAAAAGTTATGTAGTAAAAGATACGATACAAATGATCTAAAAACAAGTTATTTGAACTCCTCAAAGCATTAAAATCTTGTTTTGAATCGAAAAACAAACTTTTTTAGTGTTTGTGAAATTTGGTGAAAAGTTATGTAGTAAAAGATACGATACAATTGATCTAAAAACACGTTATTTGAACTCCTTAAAGCGTTCAAATCTTGTTTTGAATCGAAAAACAAAGTTTCTTAGTGTTTGTGAAATTTGTTGAAAAGTTATGTAGTAAAAGATACGATACAATGGATCTAAAAACACGTTATTTGAACTCCTGAAAGCGTTAAAATCTTGTTTTGAATCGAAAAACTTACTTTCTTAGTGTTTGTGAAATTTGGTGAAAAGTTATGTAGTAAACGATACGATACAAATGATCTAAAAACACGTTATTTGAACTCCACAAAGCGTTAAAATCATGTTTTGAATCGAAAAACACACTTTCTTATTGTTTGTGACATTTGGTGAAAAGTTATGTAGTAAAAGATACGATGCAAATGATTTAAAAACAAGTTATTTGAACACCTCAAAGCGTTAAAATCTTGTTTTGAATCGAAAAACAAACTTTCTTAGTGTTTGTGAAATTTGGTGAAAAGTTATGTACTAAAAGATACGATATAAATGATCTAAAACAAGATATGTGAACTCCTCAAAGCGTTAAAATCATGTTTTGAATCGAAAAACAAACTTTCTTAGCATTTGTGAAATTTGGTGAAAAGTTATGTAGTAAAAGATACGATACAAATGATCCAAAAACAAATTATTTGAACTCCGCAAAGCGTTAAAATCTTGTTTTGAATCGAAAAACAAAATTTCTTAGTGTTTGTGAAATTTGGTGAAAAGTTATGTAGTAAAATATATGATACAAATGATCTAAAAACAAGTTATTTGAACTCCTCAAAACATTAAAATCTTGTTTTGAATCGAAAAACTTACTTTCTTAGTGTTTGTGAAATTTGGTGAAAATTTATGTAGTAAACGATACGATACAAATGATCTAAAAACACGTAATTTGAACTCCTCAAAGCGTTAAAATCTTGTTTTGAATCGAAAAACAAACTTTCTTAGTGTTTGTGAAATTTGGTGAAAAATTATGTACTAAAAGATACGATACAAATGATCCAAAAACACGTTATTTGAACTCCTGAAAGCGTTAAAATCTTGTTTTGAATCGAAAAACTTACTTTCTTAGTGTTTGTGAAATTTGGTGAAAAGTTATGTAGTAGACGATACGATACAAATGATCTAAAAACAAGTTATTTGAACTCCACAAAGCGTTAAAATCTTGTTTTGAATCGAAAAACAAACTTTCTTAGTGTTTGTGAAATTTGGTGAAAAGTTATGTAGTAAAAGATATGATACGAATGATCTAAAAACAAGTTATTTGAACACCTCAAAGCGTTAAAATCTTGTTTTGAATCGAAAAACAAACTTTCTTAGTGTTTGTGAAATTTGGTGAAAAGTTATGTACTAAAAAGATACGATACAAATCATCTAAAAACACGTTATTTGAACTCCACAAAGCGTTAAAATCTTGTTTTGAATCGAAAAACAAACTTTCTTAGTGTTTGTGAAATTTGGTGAAAAATTATGTACTAAAAGATACGATACAAATGATCCAAAAACACGTTATTTGAACTCCTGAAAGCGTTAAAATCTTGTTTTGAATCGAAAAACTTACTTTCTTAGTGTTTGTGAAATTTGGTGAAAAGTTATGTAGTAAACGATACGATACAAATGATCTAAAAACAAGTTATTTGAACTCCACAAAGCGTTAAAATCTTGTTTTGAATCGAAAAACAAACTTTCTTAGTGTTTGTGAAATTTGGTGAAAAGTTATGTAGTAAAAGATATGATACGAATGATCTAAAAACAAGTTATTTGAACACCTCAAAGCGTTAAAATCTTGTTTTGAATCGAAAAACAAACTTTCTTAGTGTTTGTGAAATTTGGTGAAAAGTTATGTACTAAAAGATACGATACAAATCATCTAAAAACACGTTATTTGAACTCCACAAAGCGTTAAAATCTTGTTTTGAATCGAAAAACAAACTTTCTTAGTGTTTGTGAAATTTGGTGAAAAATTATGTACTAAAAGATACGATACAAATGATCCAAAAACACATTATTTGAACTCCTGAAAGCGTTAAAATCTTGTTTTGAATCGAAAAACTTACTTTCTTAGTGTTTGTGAAATTTGGTGAAAAGTTATGTAGTAAACGATACGATACAAATGATCTAAAAACAAGTTATTTGAACTCCACAAAACGTTAAAATCTTGTTTTGAATCGAAAAACAAACTTTCTTAGTGTTTGAGAAATTTGGTGAAAAGTTATGTACTAAAAGATACGATACAAATGATCCAAAAACACGTTATTTGATCTCCTGAAAGCGTTAAAATCTTGTTTTGAATCGAAAAAATTACTTTCTTAGTGTTTGTGAAATTTGGTGAAAAGTTATGTAGTAAACGATACGATACAAATGATCTAAAAACACGTTATTTGAACTCCACAAAGCGTTAAAATCTTGTTTTGAATCGAAAAACAAACTTTCTTAGTGTTTGTGAAATTTGGTGAAAAGTTATGTAGTAAAAGATACGATGCAAATGATGTAAAAACAAGTTATTTGAACACCTCAAAGCGTTAAAATCTTGTTTTGAATCGAAAAACAAACCTTCTTAGTTTTTGTGAAATTTGGAGAAAAGTTATGTACTAAAAGATACGATACAAATGATCTAAAAACACGATATTTGAACTCCTCAAATCGTTAAAATCATGTTTTGAATCGAAAAACAAACTTTCTTAGTGTTTGTGAAATTTGGTGAAAAGTTATGTAGTAAAAGATACGATACAATTGATCTAAAAACACGTTATTTGAACTCCTTAAAGCGTTCAAATCTTGTTTTGAATCGAAAAACAAACTTTCTTAGTGTTTGTGAAATTTGGAGAAAAGTTATGTAGTAAAAGATACGATACAATTGATCTAAAAACACGTTATTTGAACTCCTTAAAACGTTCAAATCTTGTTTTGAATCGAAAAACAAACTTTCTTAGTGTTTGTGAAATTTGGTGAAAAGTTATGTAGTAAAAGATACGATACAAATGATCTAAAAACAAGTTATTTGAACTCCTCAAATCGTTAAAATCTTGTTTTGAATCGAAAAACAAACTTACTAGTGTTTGTGAAATTTCTTGAAAAGTTATGTAGAGATACGATACAATTGATCTAAAAACACGTTATTTGAACTCCTCAAAGCGTTAAAAACTTGTTTTGAATCGAAAAACTTACTTTCTTAGTGTTTGTGAAATTTGGTGAAAAGTTATGTAGTAAACGATACGATACAAATGATCTAAAAACACGTTATTTGAACTCCACAAAGCGTTAAAATCTTGTTTTGAATCGAAAAACAAACTTTCTTAGTGTTTGTGAAATTTCGTGAAAAGTTATGTAGTAAAAGATATGATACGAATGATCTAAAAACAAGTTATTTGAACACCTCAAAGCGTTAAAATCTTGTTTTGAATCGAAAAACAAACTTTCTTAGTGTTTGTGAAATTTGGTGAAAAGTTATGTACTAAAAGATACGATACAAATGATCCAAAAACACGTTATTTGAACTCCTGAAAGCGTTAAAATCTTGTTTTGAATCGAAAAAATTACTTTCTTAGTGTTTGTGAAATTTGGTGAAAAGTTATGTAGTAAACGATACGATACAAATGATCTAAAAACACGTTATTTGAACTCCACAAAGCGTTAAAATCTTGTTTTGAATCGAAAAACAAACTTTCTTAGTGTTTGTGAAATTTGGTGAAAAGTTATGTAGTAAAAGATACGATGCAAATGATGTAAAAACAAGTTATTTGAACACCTCAAAGCGTTAAAATCTTGTTTTGAATCGAAAAACAAACCTTCTTAGTGTTTGTGAAATTTGGAGAAAAGTTATGTACCAAAAGATACGATACAAATGATCTAAAAACACGATATTTGAACTCCTCAAATCGTTAAAATCATGTTTTGAATCGAAAAACAAACTTTCTTAGTGTTTGTGAAATTTGGTGAAAAGTTATGTAGTAAAAGATACGATACAATTGATCTAAAAACACGTTATTTGAACTCCTTAAAGCGTTCAAATCTTGTTTTGAATCGAAAAACAAACTTTCTTAGTGTTTGTGAAATTTGGTGAAAAGTTATGTAGTAAAAGATACGATACAATTGATCTAAAAACACGTTATTTGAACTCCTTAAAGCGTTCAAATCTTGTTTTGAATCGAAAAACAAACTTTCTTAGTGTTTGTGAAATTTGGTGAAAAGTTATGTAGTAAAAGATACGATACAAATGATCTAAAAACAAGTTATTTGAACTCCTCAAATCGTTAAAATCTTGTTTTGAATCGAAAAACAAACTTACTAGTGTTTGTGAAATTTGTTGAAAAGTTATGTAGAGATACGATACAATTGATCTAAAAACACGTTATTTGAACTCCTCAAAGAGTTAAAATCTTGTTTTGAATCGAAAAACTTACTTTCTTAGTGTTTGTGAAATTTGGTGAAAAGTTATGTAGTAAACGATACGATACAAATGATCTAAAAACACGTTATTTGAACTCCACAAAGCGTTAAAATCTTGTTTTGAATCGAAAAACAAACTTTCTTAGTGTTTGTGAAATTTCGTGAAAAGTTATGTAGTAAAAGATATGATACGAATGATCTAAAAACAAGTTATTTGAACACCTCAAAGCGTTAAAATCTTGTTTTGAATCGAAAAACAAACTTTCTTAGTGTTTGTGAAATTTGGTGAAAAGTTATGTATTAAAAGATACGATACAAATGATCCAAAAACACGTTATTTGAACTCCTGAAAGCGTTAAAATCTTGTTTTGAATCGAAAAAATTACTTTCTTAGTGTTTGTGAAATTTGGTGAAAAGTTATGTAGTAAACGATACGATACAAATGATCTAAAAACACGTTATTTGAACTCCTCAAAGCGTTAAAATCATGTTTTGAATCGAAAAACAAACTTTCTTAGCGTTTGTGAAATTTGGTGAAAAATTATGTAGTAAAAGATATGATACGAATGATCTAAAAACAAGTTATTTGAACACCTCAAAGCGTTAAAATCTTGTTTTGAATCGAAAAACAAACTTTCTTAGTGTTTGTGAAATTTGGTGAAAAGTTATGTAGTAAAAGATATGATACGAATGATCTAAAAACAAGTTATTTGAACACCTCAAAGCGTTAAAATCTTGTTTTGAATCGAAAAACAAACTTTCTTAGTGTTTGTGAAATTTGGTGAAAAGTTATGTATTAAAAGATACGATACAAATGATCTAAAAACACGATATTTGAACTCCTCAAAGCGTTAAAATCATGTTTTGAATCGAAAAACAAACTTTCTTAGCGTTTGTGAAATTTGGTGAAAAATTATGTAGTAAAAGATACGATACAAATGATCCAAAAACAAGTTATTTGAACTCCTCAAAGCGTTAAAATCTTGTTTTGAATCGAAAAACAAACTTTCTTAGTGTTTGTGAAATTTGGTGAAAAGTTACGTAGTAAAAGATACGATGCAAATGATCTAAAAACAAGTTATTTGAACACCTCAAAGCGTTAAAATCTTGTTTTGAATCGAAAAACTTACTTTCTTAGTGTTTGTGAAATTTGGTGAAAAGTTATGTAGTAAACGATACGATACAAATGATCTAAAAACAAGTTATTTGAACTCCACAAAGCGTTAAAATCTTGTTTTGAATCGAAAAACAAACTTTCTTAGTGTTTGTGAAATTTGGTGAAAAGTTATGTAGTAAAAGATATGATACGAATGATCTAAAAACAAGTTATTTGAACACCTCAAAGCGTTAAAATCTTGTTTTGAATCGAAAAACAAACTTTCTTAGTGTTTGTGAAATTTGGTGAAAAGTTATGTACTAAAAGATAAGATACAAATGATCTAAAAACACGATATTTGAACTCCTCAAAGCGTTAAAATCATGTTTTGAATCGAAAAACAAACATTCTTAGCGTTTGTGAAATTTGGTGAAAAGTTATGTAGTAAAAGATACGATACAAATGATCCAAAAACAAATTATTTGAACTCCTCAAAGCGTTAAAATCTTGTTTTGAATCGAAAAACAAACTTTCTTAGTGTTTGTGAAATTTGGTGAAAAGTTATGTAGTAAAAGATACGATACAAATGATCTAAAAACAAGTTATTTGAACTCCTCAAAGCATTAAAATCTTGTTTTGAATCGAAAAACAAACTTTTTTAGTGTTTGTGAAATTTGGTGAAAAGTTATGTATTAAAAGATACGATACAATTGATCTAAAAACACGTTATTTGAACTCCTTAAAGCGTTCAAATCTTGTTTTGAATCGAAAAACAAAGTTTCTTAGTGTTTGTGAAATTTGTTGAAAAGTTATGTAGTAAAAGATACGATACAATTGATCTAAAAACACGTTATTTGAACTCCTGAAAGCGTTAAAATCTTGTTTTGAATCGAAAAACTTACTTTCTTAGTGTTTGTGAAATTTGGTGAAAAGTTATGTAGTAAACGATACGATACAAATGATCTAAAAACACGTTATTTGAACTCCACAAAGCGTTAAAATCATGTTTTGAATCGAAAAACACACTTTCTTATTGTTTGTGAAATTTGGTGAAAAGTTATGTAGTAAAAGATACGATGCAAATGATTTAAAAACAAGTTATTTGAACACCTCAAAGCGTTAAAATCTTGTTTTGAATCGAAAAACAAACTTTCTTAGTGTTTGTGAAATTTGGTGAAAAGTTATGTACTAAAAGATACGATACAAATCATCTAAAAACACGTTATTTGAACTCCACAAAGCGTTAAAATCTTGTTTTGAATCGAAAAACAAACTTTCTTAGTGTTTGTGAAATTTGGTGAAAAATTATGTACTAAAAGATACGATACAAATGATCCAAAAACACGTTATTTGAACTCCTGAAAGCGTTAAAATCTTGTTTTGAATCGAAAAACTTACTTTCTTAGTGTTTGTGAAATTTGGTGAAAAGTTATGTAGTAAACGATACGATACAAATGATCTAAAAACAAGTTATTTGAACTCCACAAAACGTTAAAATCTTGTTTTGAATCGAAAAACAAACTTTCTTAGTGTTTGTGAAATTTGGTGAAAAGTTATGTAGTAAAAGATATGATACGAATGATCTAAAAACAAGTTATTTGAACACCTCAAAGCGTTAAAATCTTGTTTTGAATCGAAAAACAAACTTTCTTAGTGTTTGTGAAATTTGGTGAAAAGTTATGTACTAAAAGATACGATACAAATGATCCAAAAACACGTTATTTGAACTCCTGAAAGCGTTAAAATCTTGTTTTGAATCGAAAAAATTACTTTCTTAGTGTTTGTGAAATTTGGTGAAAAGTTATGTAGTAAACGATACGATACAAATGATCTAAAAACACGTTATTTGAACTCCACAAAGCATTAAAATCTTGTTTTGAATCGAAAAACAAACTTTCTTAGTGTTTGTGAAATTTGGTGAAAAGTTATGTAGTAAAAGATACGATGCAAATGATGTAAAAACAAGTTATTTGAACACCTCAAAGCGTTAAAATCTTGTTTTGAATCGAAAAACAAACCTTCTTAGTTTTTGTGAAATTTGGAGAAAAGTTATGTACTAAAAGATACGATACAAATGATCTAAAAACACGATATTTGAACTCCTCAAATCGTTAAAATCATGTTTTGAATCGAAAAACAAACTTTGTTAGTGTTTGTGATATTTGGTGAAAAGTTATGTAGTAAAAGATACGATACAATTGATCTAAAAACACGTTATTTGAACTCCTTAAAGCGTTCAAATCTTGTTTTGAATCGAAAAACAAACTTTCTTAGTGTTTGTGACATTTGGTGAAAAGTTATGTAATAAAAGATACGATACAATTGATCTAAAAACACGTTATTTGAACTCCTTAAAACGTTCAAATCTTGTTTTGAATCGAAAAACAAACTTTCTTAGTGTTTGTGAAATTTGGTGAAAAGTTATGTAGTAAAAGATACGATACAAATGATCTAAAAACAAGTTATTTGAACTCCTCAAATCGTTAAAATCTTGTTTTGAATCGAAAAACAAACTTACTAGTGTTTGTGAAATTTGTTGAAAAGTTATGTAGAGATACGATACAATTGATCTAAAAACACGTTATTTGAACTCCTCAAAGCGTTAAAATCTTGTTTTGAATCGAAAAACTTACTTTCTTAGTGTTTGTGAAATTTGGTGAAAAGTTATGTAGTAAACGATACGATACAAATGATCTAAAAACACGTTATTTGAACTCCACAAAGCGTTAAAATCTTGTTTTGAATCGAAAAACAAACTTTCTTAGTGTTTGTGAAATTTCGTGAAAAGTTATGTAGTAAAAGATATGATACGAATGATCTAAAAACAAGTTATTTGAACACCTCAAAGCGTTAAAATCTTGTTTTGAATCGAAAAACAAACTTTCTTAGTGTTTGTGAAATTTGGTGAAAAGTTATGTAGTAAAAGATACGATACAATTGATCTAAAAACAAGTTATTTGAACACCTCAAAGCGTTAAAATCTTGTTTTGAATCGAAAAACAAACTTTCTTAGTGTTTGTGAAATTTCGTGAAAAGTTATGTAGTAAAAGATATGATACGAATGATCTAAAAACACGTTATTTGAACTCCACAAAGCGTTAAAATCTTGTTTTGAATCGAAAAACAAACTTTCTTAGTGTTTGTGAAATTTGGTGAAAAGTTATGTAGTAAAAGATACGATGCAAATGATGTAAAAACAAGTTATTTGAACACCTCAAAGCGTTAAAATCTTGTTTTGAATCGAAAAACAAACCTTCTTAGTGTTTGTGAAATTTGGAGAAAAGTTATGTACCAAAAGATACGATACAAATGATCTAAAAACACGATATTTGAACTCCTCAAATCGTTAAAATCATGTTTTGAATCGAAAAACAAACTTTCTTAGTGTTTGTGAAATTTGGTGAAAAGTTATGTAGTAAAAGATACGATACAATTGATCTAAAAACACGTTATTTGAACTCCTTAAAGCGTTCAAATCTTGTTTTGAATCGAAAAACAAACTTTCTTAGTGTTTGTGAAATTTGGTGAAAAGTTATGTAGTAAAAGATACGATACAATTGATCTAAAAACACGTTATTTGAACTCCTTAAAGCGTTCAAATCTTGTTTTGAATCGAAAAACAAACTTTCTTAGTGTTTGTGAAATTTGGTGAAAAATTATGTAGTAAAAGATACGATACAAATGATCTAAAAACAAGTTATTTGAACTCCTCAAATCGTTAAAATCTTGTTTTGAATCGAAAAACAAACTTACTAGTGTTTGTGAAATTTGTTGAAAAGTTATGTAGAGATACGATACAATTGATCTAAAAACACGTTATTTGAACTCCTCAAAGAGTTAAAATCTTGTTTTGAATCGAAAAACTTACTTTCTTAGTGTTTGTGAAATTTGGTGAAAAGTTATGTAGTAAACGATACGATACAAATGATCTAAAAACACGTTATTTGAACTCCACAAAGCGTTAAAATCTTGTTTTCAATCGAAAAACAAACTTTCTTAGTGTTTGTGAAATTTCGTGAAAAGTTATGTAGTAAAAGATATGATACGAATGATCTAAAAACAAGTTATTTGAACACCTCAAAGCGTTAAAATCTTGTTTTGAATCGAAAAACAAACTTTCTTAGTGTTTGTGAAATTTGGTGAAAAGTTATGTATTAAAAGATACGATACAAATGATCCAAAAACACGTTATTTGAACTCCTGAAAGCGTTAAAATCTTGTTTTGAATCGAAAAAATTACTTTCTTAGTGTTTGTGAAATTTGGTGAAAAGTTATGTAGTAAACGATACGATACAAATGATCTAAAAACACGTTATTTGAACTCCACAAAGCGTTAAAATCTTGTTTTGAATCGAAAAACAAACTTTCTTAGTGTTTGTGAAATTTGGTGAAAAGTTATGTAGTAAAAGATACGATGCAAATGATGTAAAAACAAGTTATTTGAACACCTCAAAGCGTTAAAATCTTGTTTTGAATCGAAAAACAAACCTTCTTAGTGTTTGTGAAATTTCGAGAAAAGTTATGTACTAGAAGATACGATACAAATGATCTAAAAACACGATATTTGAACTCCTCAAATCGTTAAAATCTTGTTTTGAATCGAAAAACAAACTTTCTTAGCATTTGTGAAATTTGGTGAAAAGTTATGTAGTAAAAGATACGATACAAATGATCCAAAAACAAGTTATTTGAACTCCTCAAATCGTTAAAATCTTGTTTTGAATCGAAAAACAAACTTTCTTAGTGCTTGTGAAATTTGGTGAAAAGTTATGTAGTAAAAGATACGATACAAATGATCTAAAAACAAGTTATTTGAACTCCTCAAAGCATTAAAATCTTGTTTGAATCGAAAAACTTACTTTCTTAGTGTTTGTAAAATTTGGTGAAAAGCCAACTAGATTAGCCTAGTTGGTCACATCTCTTGGCTAGGGAGCGAGAGGTGTGGGGTTCGATTCCCGACGGAAACACTGGATTATAAATTAAATGTTAAATGAGTGAATAGAGTGTGTGGCCTACGGGTTTGTAATAAAAAAAATAAAAAAAAAGGAGATTGTGTTTGGAAGGGGGACTTTGAGCCCTCTCCGAATTTACTCCAAAAAAAAAAAAATTTGGTGAAAAGTTATGTAGTAAACGATACGATACAAATGATCTAAAAACACGTTATTTGAACTCCACAAAGCGTTAAAATCTTGTTTTGAATCGAAAAACAAAATTTCTTAGTGTTTGTGAAATTTGGTGAAAAATTATGTACTAAAAGATACGATACAAATGATCCAAAAACACGTTATTTGAACTCCTGAAAGCGTTAAAATCTTGTTTTGAATCGAAAAACTTACTTTCTTAGTGTTTGTGAAATTTGGTGAAAAGTTATGTAGTAAACGATACGATACAAATGATCTAAAAACACGTTATTTGAACTCCACAAAGCGTTAAAATCTTGTTTTGAATCGAAAAACAAACTTTCTTAGTGTTTGTGAAATTTGGTGAAAAGTTATGTAGTAAAAGATATGATACGAATGATCTAAAAACAAGTTATTTGAACACCTCAAAGCGATAAAATCTTGTTTTGAATCGAAAAACAAACTTTCTTAGTGTTTGTGAAATTTGGTGAAAAGTTATGTACTTAAAGATACGATACAAATGATCTAAAAACACGATATTTGAACTCCTCAAAGCGTTAAAATCATGTTTTGAATCGAAAAACAAACATTCTTAGCGTTTGTAAAATTTGGTGAAAAGTTATGTAGTAAAAGATACGATACAAATTATCCAAAAACAAATTATTTGAACTCCTCAAAGCGTTAAAATCTTGTTTTGAATCGAAAAACAAATTTTCTTAGTGTTTGTGAAATTTGGTGAAAAGTTATGTAGTAAAAGATACGATACAAATGATCTAAAAACAAGTTATTTGAACACCTCAAAGCATTAAAATCTTGTTTTGAATCGAAAAACAAACTTTTTTAGTGTTTGTGAAATTTGGTGAAAAGTTATGTAGTAAAAGATACGATACAATTGATCTAAAAACACGTTATTTGAACTCCTTAAAGCGTTCAAATCTTGTTTTGAATCGAAAAACAAACTATCTTAGTGTTTGTGAAATTTGGTGAAAAGTTATGTAGTAAAAGATACGATACAAATGATCTAAAAACAAGTTATTTCAACTCCTCAAATCGTTAAAATCTTGTTTTGAATCGAAAAACAAACTTACTAGTGTTTGTGAAATTTGTTGAAAAGTTATGTAGAGATACGATACAATTGATCTAAAAACACGTTATTTGAACTCCTCGAAGCGTTAAAATCTTGTTTTGAATCGAAAAACTTACTTTCTTAGTGTTTGTGAAATTTGGTGAAAAGTTATGTAGTAAACCATACGATACAAATGATCTAAAAACACGTTATTTGAACTCCACAAAGCGTTAAAATCTTGTTTTGAATCGAAAAACAAACTTTCTTAGTGTTTGTGAAATTTCGTGAAAAGTTATGTAGTAAAAGATATGATACGAATGATCTAAAAACAAGTTATTTGAACACCTCAAAGCGTTAAAATCTTGTTTTGAATCGAAAAACAAACTTTCTTAGTGTTTGTGAAATTTGGTGAAAAGTTATGTACTAAAAGATACGATACAAATGATCCAAAAACACGTAATTTGAACTCCTGAAAGCATTAAAATCTTGTTTTGAATCGAAAAAATTACTTTCTTAGTGTTTGTGAAATTTGGTGAAAAGTTATGTAGTAAACGATACGATACCAATGATCTAAAAACACGTTATTTGAACTCCACAAAGCGTTAAAATCTTGTTTTGAATCGAAAAACAAATTTTCTTAGTGTTTGTGAAATTTGGTGAAAAGTTATGTACTAAAAGATACGATACAAATGATCCAAAAACACGTTATTTGAACTCCTGAAAGCGTTAAAATCTTGTTTTGAATCGAAAAAATTACTTTCTTAGTGTTTGTGAAATTTGGTGAAAAGTTATGTAGTAAACGATACGATACAAATGATCTAAAAACACGTTATTTGAACTCCACAAAGCGTTAAAATCTTGTTTTGAATCGAAAAACAAACTTTCTTAGTGTTTGTGAAATTTGGTGAAAAGTTATGTAGTAAAAGATACGATGCAAATGATGTAAAAACAAGTTATTTGAACACCTCAAAGCGTTAAAATCATGTTTTGAACCGAAAAACAAACCTTCTTAGTGTTTGTGAAATTTGGAGAAAAGTTATGTACTAAAAGATACGATACAAATGATCTAAAAACACGATATTTGAACTCCTCAAATCGTTAAAATCATGTTTTGAATCGAAAAATAAACTTTCTTAGCATTTGTGAAATTTGGTGAAAAGTTATGTAGTAAAAGATACGATACAAATGATCCAAAAACAAGTTATTTGAACTCCTCAAATCGTTAAAATCTTGTTTTGAATCGAAAAACAAACTTTCTTAGTGCTTGTGAAATTTGGTGAAAAGTTATGTAGTAAAAGATACGATACAAATGATCTAAAAACAAGTTATTTGAACTCCTCAAAGCATTAAAATCTTGTTTTGAATCGAAAAACTTACTTTCTTAGTGTTTGTAAAATTTGGTGAAAAGCCAACTAGAGTTAGCCTAGTTGGTCACATCTCTTGGCTAGGGAGCGAGAGGTGTGGGGTTCGATTCCCGACGGAAACACTGGATTATAAAATAAATGTTAAATGAGTGAATAGAGTGTGTGGCCTACGGGTTTGTAATAAAAAAAATAACAAAAAAAAGGAGATTGTGTTTGGAAGGGGGACTTTGAGCCCTCTCCGAATTTACTCAAAAAAAAAAAAAAATTTGGTGAAAAGTTATGTTGTAAACGATACGATACAAATGATCTAAAAACACGTTATTTGAACTCCACAAAGCGTTAAAATCTTGTTTTGAATCGAAAAACAAAATTTCTTAGTGTTTGTGAAATTTGGTAAAAAATTATGTACTAAAAGATACGATACAAATGATCCAAAAACACGTTATTTGAACTCCTGAAAGCGTAAAAATCTTGTTTTGAATCGAAAAACAAACTTTCTTAGCATTTGTGAAATTTGGTGAAAAATTATGTACTAAAAGATACGATACAAATGATCCAAAAACACGTTATTTGAACTCCTGAAAGCGTAAAAATCATGTTTTGAATCGAAAAACTTACTTTCTTAGTGTTTGTGAAATTTGGTGAAAAGTTATGTAGTAAACGATACGATACAAATGATCTAAAAACACGTTATTTGAACTCCACAAAGCGTTAAAATCTTGTTTTGAATCGAAAAACAAACTTTCTTAGTGTTTGTGAAATTTGGTGAAAAGTTATGTAGTAAAAGATATGATACGAATGATCTAAAAACAAGTTATTTGAACACCTCAAAGCGATAAAATCTTGTTTTGAATCGAAAAACAAACTTTCTTAGTGTTTGTGAAATTTGGTGAAAAGTAATGTACTTAAAGATACGATACAAATGATCTAAAAACACGATATTTGAACTCCTCAAAGCGTTAAAATCATGTTTTGAATCGAAAAACAAACATTCTTAGCGTTTGTGAAATTTGGTGAAAAGTTATGTAGTAAAAGATACGATACAAATGATCCAAAAACAAATTATTTGAACTCCTCAAAGCGTTAAAATCTTGTTTTGAATCGAAAAACAAATTTTCTTAGTGTTTGTGAAATTTGGTAAAAAGTTATGTAGTAAAAGATAAGATACAAATGATCTAAAAACAAGTTATTTGAACTCCTCAAAGCATTAAAATCTTGTTTTGAATCGAAAAACAAACTTTTTTAGTGTTTGTGAAATTTGGTGAAAAGTTATGTAGTAAAAGATACGATACAATTGATCTAAAAACACGTTATTTGAACTCCTTAAAGCGTTCAAATCTTGTTTTGAATCGAAAAACAAACTTTCTTAGTGTTTGTGAAATTTGGTGAAAAGTTATGTAGTAAAAGATACGATACAAATGATCTAAAAACAAGTTATTTGAACTCCTGAAATCGTTAAAATCTTGTTTTGAATCGAAAAACAAACTTACTAGTGTTTGTGAAATTTGTTGAAAAGTTATGTAGAGATACGATACAATTGATCTAGAAACACGTTATTTGAACTCCTCAAAGCGTTAAAATCTTGTTTTGAATCGAAAAACTTACTTTCTTAGTGTTTGTGAAATTTGGTGAAAAGTTATGTAGTAAACGATACGATACAAATGATCTAAAAACACGTTATTTGAACTCCACAAAGCGTTAAAATCTTGTTTTGAATCGAAAAACAAACTTTCTTAGTGTTTGTGAAATTTCGTGAAAAGTTATGTAGTAAAAGATATGATACGAATGATCTAAAAACAAGTTATTTGAACACCTCAAAGCGTTAAAATCTTGTTTTGAATCGAAAAACAAACTTTCTTAGTGTTTGTGAAATTTGGTGAAAAGTTATGTACTAAAAGATACGATACAAATGATCCAAAAACACGTTATTTGAACTCCTGAAAGCGTTAAAATCTTGTTTTGAATCGAAAAAATTACATTCTTAGTGTTTGTGAAATTTGGTGAAAAGTTATGTAGTAAACGATACGATACAAATGATCTAAAAACACGTTATTTGAACTCCACAAAGCGTTAAAATCTTGTTTTGAATCGAAAAACAAACTTTCTTAGTGTTTGTGAAATTTGGTGAAAAGTTATGTAGTAAAAGATACGATGCAAATGATGTAAAAAAAAGTTATTTGAACACCTCAAAGCGTTAAAATCTTGTTTTGAATCGAAAAACAAACCTTCTTAGTGTTTGTGAAATTTGGAGAAAAGTTATGTAGTAAAAGATACGATACAAATGATCCAAAAACAAGTTATTTGAACTCCTCAAATCGTTAAAATCTTGTTTTGAATCGAAAAACAAACTTTCTTAGTGCTTGTGAAATTTGGTGAAAAGTTATGTAGTAAAAGATACGATACAAATGATCCAAAAACAAGTTATTTGAACTCCTCAAAGCATTAAAATCTTGTTTTGAATCGAAAAACAAACTTTTTTAGTGTTTGTGAAATTTGGTGAAAAGTTATGTAGTAAAAGATACGATACAATTGATCTAAAAACACGTTATTTGAACTCCTTAAAGCGTTCAAATCTTGTTTTGAATCGAAAAACAAACTTTCTTAGTGTTTGTGAAATTTGGTGAAAAGTTATGTAGTAAAAGATACGATACAAATGATCTAAAAACACGATATTTGAACTCCTCAAATCGTTAAAATCATGTTTTGAATCGAAAAACAAACTTTCTTAGCATTTGTGAAATTTGGTGAAAAGTTATGTAGTAAAAGATACGATACAAATGATCCAAAAACAAGTTATTTGAACTCCTCAAATAGTTAAAATCTTGTTTTGAATCGAAAAACAAACTTTCTTAGTGCTTGTGAAATTTGGTGAAAAGTTATGTAGTAAAAGATACGATACAAATGATCCAAAAACAAGTTATTTGAACTCCTCAAAGCATTAAAATCTTGTTTTGAATCGAAAAACAAACTTTTTTAGTGTTTGTGAAATTTGGTGAAAAGTTATGTAGTAAAAGATACGATACAATTGATCTAAAAACACGTTATTTGAACTCCTTAAAGCGTTCAAATCTTGTTTTGAATCGAAAAACAAACTTTCTTAGTGTTTGTGAAATTTGGTGAAAAGTTATGTAGTAAAAGATACGATACAAATGATCTAAAAACAAGTTATTTGAACTCCTCAAATCGTTAAAATCTTGTTTTGAATCGAAAAACAAACTTACTAGTGTTTGTGAAATTTGTTGAAAAGTTATGTAGAGATACGATACAATTGATCTAAAAACACGTTATTTGAACTCCTCAAAGCGTTAAAATCTTGTTTTGAATCGAAAAACTTACTTTCTTAGTGTTTGTGAAATTTGGTGAAAAGTTATGTAGTAAACGATACGATACAAATGATCTAAAAACACGTTATTTGAACTCCACAAAGCGTTAAAATCTTGTTTTGAATCGAAAAACAAACTTTCTTAGTGTTTGTGAAATTTCGTGAAAAGTTATGTAGTAAAAGATATGATACGAATGATCTAAAAACAAGTTATTTGAACACCTCAAAGCGTTAAAATCTTGTTTTGAATCGAAAAACAAACTTTCTAAGTGTTTGTGAAATTTGGTGAAAAGTTATGTACTAAAAGATACGATACAAATGATCCAGAAACACGTTATTTGAACTCCTGAAAGCGTTAAAATCTTGTTTTGAATCGAAAAAATTACTTTCTTAGTGTTTGTGAAATTTGGTGAAAAGTTATGTAGTAAACGATACGATACAAATGATCTAAAAACACGTTATTTGAACTCCACAAAGCGTTAAAATCTTGTTTTGAATCGAAAAACAAACTTTCTTAGTGTTTGTGAAATTTGGTGAAAAGTTATGTAGTAAAAGATACGATGCAAATGATGTAAAAACAAGTTATTTGAACACCTCAAAGCGTTAAAATCTTCTTTTGAATCGAAAAACAAACCTTCTTAGTGTTTGTGAAATTTGGAGAAAAGTTATGTACTAAAAGATACGATACAAATGATCTAAAAACACGATATTTGAACTCCTCAAATCGTTAAAATCATGTTTTGAATCGAAAAACAAACTTTCTTAGTGTTTGTGAAATTTGGTGAAAAGTTATGTAGTAAAAGATATGATGCAAATGATGTAAAAACAAGTTATTTGAACACCTCAAAGCGTTAAAATCTTCTTTTGAATCGAAAAACAAACCTTCTTAGTGTTTGTGAAATTTGGAGAAAAGTTATGTACTAAAAGATACGATACAAATGATCTAAAAACAAGTTATTTGAACTCCTCAAAGCATTAAAATCTTGTTTTGAATCGAAAAACAAACTTTTTTAGTGTTTGTGAAATTTGGTGAAAAGTTATGTAGTAAAAGATACGATACAATTGATCTAAAAACACGTTATTTGAACTCCTTAAAGCGTTCAAATCTTGTTTTGAATCGAAAAACAAAGTTTCTTAGTGTTTGTGAAATTTGTTGAAAAGTTATGTAGTAAAAGATACGATACAATTGATCTAAAAACACGATATTTGAACTCCTCAAAGCGTTAAAATCATGGTTTGAATCGAAAAATAAACATTCTTAGTGTTTGTGAAATTTGGTGAAAAGTTATGTACTAAAAGATACGATGCAAATGATCTAAAAACACGATATTTGAACTCCTCAAAGCGTTAAAATCATGGTTTGAATCGAAAAATAAACATTCTTAGCGTTTGTGAAATTTGGTGAAAAGTTATGTAGTAAAAGATACGATACAAATGATCCAAAAACAAATTATTTGAACTCCTCAAAGCGTTAAAATCTTGTTTTGAATCGAAAAAAAAACTTTGTTAGTGTTTGTGAACTTTGGTGAAAAGTTATGTACTAAAAGATACGATACAAATGATCTAAAACACGATATTTGAACTCCTCAAAGCGTTAAAATCATGTTTTGAATCGAAAAACAAACTTTCTTAGCATTTGTGAAATTTGGTGAAAAGTTATGTAGTAAAAGATACGATACAAATGATCCAAAAACAAGTTATTTGAACTCCGCAAAGCGTTAAAATCTTGTTTTGAATCGAAAAACAAACTTTCTTAGTGTTTGTGAAATTTGGTGAAAAGTTACGTAGTAAAAGATACGATGCAAATGATCTAAAAACAAGTTATTTGAACACCTCAAAGCGTTAAAATCTTGTTTTGAATCGAAAAACAAACTTTCTTAGTGTTTGTGAAATTTGGTGAAAAGTTACGTAGTAAAAGATACGATGCAAATGATCTAAAAACAAGTTATTTGAACACCTCAAAGCGTTAAAATCTTGTTTTGAATCGAAAAACTTACTTTCTTAGTGTTTGTGAAATTTGGTGAAAAGTTATGTAGTAAACGATACGATACAAATGATCTAAAAACACGTTATTTAAACTCCACAAAGCGTTAAAATCTTGTTTTGAATCGAAAAACAAACTTTCTTAGTGTTTGTGAAATTTGGTGAAAAATTATGTACTAAAAGATACGATACAAATGATCCAAAAACACGTTATTTGAACTCCTGAAAGCGTTAAAATCTTGTTTTGAATCGAAAAACTTACTTTCTTAGGGTTTGTGAAATTTGGTGAAAAGTTATGTAGTAAACGATACGATACAAATGATCTAAAAACAAGTTATTTGAACTCCACAAAGCGTTAAAATCTTGTTTTGAATCGAAAAACAAACTTTCTTAGTGTTTGTGAAATTTGGTGAAAAGTTATGTAGTAAAAGATATGATACGAATGATCTAAAAACAAGTTATTTGAACACCTCAAAGCGTTAAAATCTTGTTTTGAATCGAAAAACAAACTTTCTTAGTGTTTGTGAAATTTGGTGAAAAGTTATGTACTAAAAGATACGATGCAAATGATCTAAAAACACGATATTTGAACTCCTCAAAGCGTTAAAATCATGGTTTGAATCGAAAAATAAACATTCTTAGCGTTTGTGAAATTTGGTGAAAAGTTATGTAGTAAAAGATACGATACAAATGATCCAAAAACAAATTATTTGAACTCCTCAAAGCGTTAAAATCTTGTTTTGAATCGAAAAATAAACTTTGTTAGTGTTTGTGAACTTTGGTGAAAAGTTATGTACTAAAAGATACGATACAAATGATCTAAAACACGATATTTGAACTCCTCAAAGCGTTAAAATCATGTTTTGAATCGAAAAACAAACTTTCTTAGCATTTGTGAAATTTGGTGAAAAGTTATGTAGTAAAAGATACGATACAAATGATCCAAAAACAAGTTATTTGAACTCCGCAAAGCGTTAAAATCTTGTTTTGAATCGAAAAACAAACTTTCTTAGTGTTTGTGAAATTTGGTGAAAAGTTATGTAGTAAAAGATATGATACGAATGATCTAAAAACAAGTTATTTGAACACCTCAAAGCGTTAAAATCTTGTTTTGAATCGAAAAACAAACTTTCTTAGTGTTTGTGAAATTTGGTGAAAAGTTATGTACTAAAAGATACGATGCAAATGATCTAAAAACACGATATTTGAACTCCTCAAAGCGTTAAAATCATGGTTTGAATCGAAAAATAAACATTCTTAGTGTTTGTGAAATTTGGTGAAAAGTTATGTACTGAAAGATACGATGCAAATGATCTAAAAACACGATATTTGAACTCCTCAAAGCGTTAAAATCATGGTTTGAATCGAAAAATAAACATTCTTAGCGTTTGTGAAATTTGGTGAAAAGTTATGTAGTAAAAGATACGATACAAATGATCCAAAAACAAATTATTTGAACTCCTCAAAGCGTTAAAATCTTGTTTTGAATCGAAAAAAAAACTTTGTTAGTGTTTGTGAACTTTGGTGAAAAGTTATGTACTAAAAGATACGATACAAATGATCTAAAACACGATATTTGAACTCCTCAAAGCGTTAAAATCATGTTTTGAATCGAAAAACAAACTTTCTTAGCATTTGTGAAATTTGGTGAAAAGTTATGTAGTAAAAGATACGATACAAATGATCCAAAAACAAGTTATTTGAACTCCGCAAAGCGTTAAAATCTTGTTTTGAATCGAAAAACAAACTTTCTTAGTGTTTGTGAAATTTGGTGAAAAGTTACGTAGTAAAAGATACGATGCAAATGATCTAAAAACAAGTTATTTGAACACCTCAAAGCGTTAAAATCTTGTTTTGAATCGAAAAATAAACTTTGTTAGTGTTTGTGAACTTTGGTGAAAAGTTATGTACTAAAAGATACGATACAAATGATCTAAAACACGATATTTGAACTCCTCAAAGCGTTAAAATCATGTTTTGAATCGAAAAACAAACTTTCTTAGCATTTGTGAAATTTGGTGAAAAGTTATGTAGTAAAAGATACGATACAAATGATCCAAAAACAAGTTATTTGAACTCCACAAAGCGTTAAAATCTTGTTTTGAATCGAAAAACAAACTTTCTTAGTGTTTGTGAAATTTGGTGAAAAGTTATGTAGTAAAAGATATGATACGAATGATCTAAAAACAAGTTATTTGAACACCTCAAAGCGTTAAAATCTTGTTTTGAATCGAAAAACAAACTTTCTTAGTGTTTGTGAAATTTGGTGAAAAGTTATGTACTAAAAGATACGATGCAAATGATCTAAAAACACGATATTTGAACTCCTCAAAGCGTTAAAATCATGGTTTGAATCGAAAAATAAACATTCTTAGCGTTTGTGAAATTTGGTGAAAAGTTATGTAGTAAAAGATACGATACAAATGATCCAAAAACAAATTATTTGAACTCCTCAAAGCGTTAAAATCTTGTTTTGAATCGAAAAATAAACTTTGTTAGTGTTTGTGAACTTTGGTGAAAAGTTATGTACTAAAAGATACGATACAAATGATCTAAAACACGATATTTGAACTCCTCAAAGCGTTAAAATCATGTTTTGAATCGAAAAACAAACTTTCTTAGCATTTGTGAAATTTGGTGAAAAGTTATGTAGTAAAAGATACGATACAAATGATCCAAAAACAAGTTATTTGAACTCCGCAAAGCGTTAAAATCTTGTTTTGAATCGAAAAACAAACTTTCTTAGTGTTTGTGAAATTTGGTGAAAAGTTATGTAGTAAAAGATATGATACAAATGATCTAAAAACAAGTTATTTGAACTCCTCAAAACATTAAAATCTTGTTTTCAATCGAAAAACTTACTTTCTTAGTGTTTGTGAAATTTGGTGAAAATTTATGTAGTAAACGATACGATACAAATGATCTAAAAACACGTAATTTGAACTCCACAAAGCGTTAAAATCTTGTTTTGAATCGAAAAACAAACTTTCTTAGTGTTTGTGAAATTTGGTGAAAAATTATGTACTAAAAGATACGATACAAGTGATCCAAAAACACGTTATTTGAACTCCTGGAAGCGTTAAAATCTTGTTTTGAATCGAAAAACTTACTTTCTTAGTGTTTGTGAAATTTGGTGAAAAGTTATGTAGTAAACGATACGATACAAATGATCTAAAAACAAGTTATTTGAACTCCACAAAGCGTTAAAATCTTGTTTTGAATCGAAAAACAAACTTTCTTAGTGTTTGTGAAATTTGGTGAAAAGTTATGTAGTAAAAGATATGATACGAATGATCTAAAAACAAGTTAATTGAACACCTCAAAGCGTTAAAATCTTGTTTGGAATCGAAAAACAAACATTATTAGTGTTTGTGAAATTTGGTGAAAAGTTATGTACTAAAAGATACCATACAAATGATCTAAAAACACGTTATTTGAACTCCACAAAGCGTTAAAATCTTGTTTTGAATCGAAAAACAAACTTTCTTAGTGTTTGTGAAATTTGGTGAAAAATTATGTACTAAAAGATACGATACAAATGATCCAAAAACACGTTATTTGAACTCCTGAAAGCGTTAAAATCTTGTTTTGAATCGAAAAACTTACTTTCTTAGTGTTCGTGAAATTTGGTGAAAAGTTATGTAGTAAACGATACGATACAAATGATCTAAAAACAAGTTATTTGAACTCCACAAAGCGTTAAAATCTTGTTTTGAATCGAAAAACAAACTTTCTTAGTGTTTGTGAAATTTGGTGAAAAGTTATGTAGTAAAAGATATGATACGAATGATCTAAAAACAAGTTATTTGAACACCTCAAAGCGTTAAAATCTTGTTTTGAATCGAAAAACAAACTTTCTTAGTGTTTGTGAAATTTGGTGAAAAGTTATGTACTAAAAGATACGATACAAATGATCCAAAAACACGTTATTTGAACTCCTGAAAGCGTTAAAATCTTGTTTTGAATCGAAAAAATTACTTTCTTAGTGTTTGTGAAATTTGGTGAAAAGTTATGTAGTAAACGATACGATACAAATGATCTAAAAACACGTTATTTGAACTCCACAAAGCGTTAAAATCTTGTTTTGAATCGAAAAACAAACTTTCTTAGTGTTTGTGAAATTTGGTGAAAAGTTATGTAGTAAACGATACGATACAAATGATCTAAAAACAAGTTATTTGAACACCTCAAAGCGTTAAAATCTTGTTTTGAATCGAAAAACTTACTTTCTTAGTGTTTGTGAAATTTGGTGAAAAGTTATGTAGTAAACGATACGATACAAATGATCTAAAAACACGTTATTTAAACTCCACAAAGCGTTAAAATCATGTTTTGAATCGAAAAACAAACTTTCTTAGTGTTTGTGAAATTTGGTGAAAAATTATGTACTAAAAGATACGATACAAATGATCCAAAAACACGTTATTTGAACTCCTGAAAGCGTTAAAATCTTGTTTTGAATCGAAAAACTTACTTTCTTAGGGTTTGTGAAATTTGGTGAAAAGTTATGTAGTAAACGATACGATACAAATGATCTAAAAACAAGTTATTTGAACTCCACAAAGCGTTAAAATCTTGTTTTGAATCGAAAAACAAACTTTCTTAGTGTTTGTGAAATTTGGTGAAAAGTTATGTAGTAAAAGATATGATACGAATGATCTAAAAACAAGTTATTTGAACACCTCAAAGCGTTAAAATCTTGTTTTGAATCGAAAAACAAACTTTCTTAGTGTTTGTGAAATTTGGTGAAAAGTTATGTACTAAAAGATACGATGCAAATGATCTAAAAACACGATATTTGAACTCCTCAAAGCGTTAAAATCATGGTTTGAATCGAAAAATAAACATTCTTAGCGTTTGTGAAATTTGGTGAAAAGTTATGTAGTAAAAGATACGATACAAATGATCCAAAAACAAATTATTTGAACTCCTCAAAGCGTTAAAATCTTGTTTTGAATCGAAAAAAAAACTTTGTTAGTGTTTGTGAACTTTGGTGAAAAGTTATGTACTAAAAGATACGATACAAATGATCTAAAACACGATATTTGAACTCCTCAAAGCGTTAAAATCATGTTTTGAATCGAAAAACAAACTTTCTTAGCATTTGTGAAATTTGGTGAAAAGTTATGTAGTAAAAGATACGATACAAATGATCCAAAAACAAGTTATTTGAACCCCGCAAAGCGTTAAAATCTTGTTTTGAATCGAAAAACAAACTTTCTTAGTGTTTGTGAAATTTGGTGAAAAGTTATGTAGTAAAAGATATGATACAAATGATCTAAAAACAAGTTATTTGAACTCCTCAAAACATTAAAATCTTGTTTTGAATCGAAAAACTTACTTTCTTAGGGTTTGTGAAATTTGGTGAAAAGTTATGTAGTAAACGATACGATACAAATGATCTAAAAACAAGTTATTTGAACTCCACAAAGCGTTAAAATCTTGTTTTGAATCGAAAAACAAACTTTCTTAGTGTTTGTGAAATTTGGTGAAAAGTTATGTAGTAAAAGATATGATACGAATGATCTAAAAACAAGTTATTTGAACACCTCAAAGCGTTAAAATCTTGTTTTGAATCGAAAAACAAACTTTCTTAGTGTTTGTGAAATTTGGTGAAAAGTTATGTACTAAAAGATACGATGCAAATGATCTAAAAACACGATATTTGAACTCCTCAAAGCGTTAAAATCATGGTTTGAATCGAAAAATAAACATTCTTAGCGTTTGTGAAATTTGGTGAAAAGTTATGTAGTAAAAGATACGATACAAATGATCCAAAAACAAATTATTTGAACTCCTCAAAGCGTTAAAATCTTGTTTTGAATCGAAAAAAAAACTTTGTTAGTGTTTGTGAACTTTGGTGAAAAGTTATGTACTAAAAGATACGATACAAATGATCTAAAACACGATATTTGAACTCCTCAAAGCGTTAAAATCATGTTTTGAATCGAAAAACAAACTTTCTTAGCATTTGTGAAATTTGGTGAAAAGTTATGTAGTAAAAGATACGATACAAATGATCCAAAAACAAGTTATTTGAACTCCGCAAAGCGTTAAAATCTTGTTTTGAATCGAAAAACAAACTTTCTTAGTGTTTGTGAAATTTGGTGAAAAGTTATGTAGTAAAAGATATGATACGAATGATCTAAAAACAAGTTATTTGAACACCTCAAAGCGTTAAAATCTTGTTTTGAATCGAAAAACAAACTTTCTTAGTGTTTGTGAAATTTGGTGAAAAGTTATGTACTAAAAGATACGATGCAAATGATCTAAAAACACGATATTTGAACTCCTCAAAGCGTTAAAATCATGGTTTGAATCGAAAAATAAACATTCTTAGTGTTTGTGAAATTTGGTGAAAAGTTATGTACTGAAAGATACGATGCAAATGATCTAAAAACACGATATTTGAACTCCTCAAAGCGTTAAAATCATGGTTTGAATCGAAAAATAAACATTCTTAGCGTTTGTGAAATTTGGTGAAAAGTTATGTAGTAAAAGATACGATACAAATGATCCAAAAACAAATTATTTGAACTCCTCAAAGCGTTAAAATCTTGTTTTGAATCGAAAAAAAAACTTTGTTAGTGTTTGTGAACTTTGGTGAAAAGTTATGTACTAAAAGATACGATACAAATGATCTAAAACACGATATTTGAACTCCTCAAAGCGTTAAAATCATGTTTTGAATCGAAAAACAAACTTTCTTAGCATTTGTGAAATTTGGTGAAAAGTTATGTAGTAAAAGATACGATACAAATGATCCAAAAACAAGTTATTTGAACTCCGCAAAGCGTTAAAATCTTGTTTTGAATCGAAAAACAAACTTTCTTAGTGTTTGTGAAATTTGGTGAAAAGTTACGTAGTAAAAGATACGATGCAAATGATCTAAAAACAAGTTATTTGAACACCTCAAAGCGTTAAAATCTTGTTTTGAATCGAAAAATAAACTTTGTTAGTGTTTGTGAACTTTGGTGAAAAGTTATGTACTAAAAGATACGATACAAATGATCTAAAACACGATATTTGAACTCCTCAAAGCGTTAAAATCATGTTTTGAATCGAAAAACAAACTTTCTTAGCATTTGTGAAATTTGGTGAAAAGTTATGTAGTAAAAGATACGATACAAATGATCCAAAAACAAGTTATTTGAACTCCACAAAGCGTTAAAATCTTGTTTTGAATCGAAAAACAAACTTTCTTAGTGTTTGTGAAATTTGGTGAAAAGTTATGTAGTAAAAGATATGATACGAATGATCTAAAAACAAGTTATTTGAACACCTCAAAGCGTTAAAATCTTGTTTTGAATCGAAAAACAAACTTTCTTAGTGTTTGTGAAATTTGGTGAAAAGTTATGTACTAAAAGATACGATGCAAATGATCTAAAAACACGATATTTGAACTCCTCAAAGCGTTAAAATCATGGTTTGAATCGAAAAATAAACATTCTTAGCGTTTGTGAAATTTGGTGAAAAGTTATGTAGTAAAAGATACGATACAAATGATCCAAAAACAAATTATTTGAACTCCTCAAAGCGTTAAAATCTTGTTTTGAATCGAAAAATAAACTTTGTTAGTGTTTGTGAACTTTGGTGAAAAGTTATGTACTAAAAGATACGATACAAATGATCTAAAACACGATATTTGAACTCCTCAAAGCGTTAAAATCATGTTTTGAATCGAAAAACAAACTTTCTTAGCATTTGTGAAATTTGGTGAAAAGTTATGTAGTAAAAGATACGATACAAATGATCCAAAAACAAGTTATTTGAACTCCGCAAAGCGTTAAAATCTTGTTTTGAATCGAAAAACAAACTTTCTTAGTGTTTGTGAAATTTGGTGAAAAGTTATGTAGTAAAAGATATGATACAAATGATCTAAAAACAAGTTATTTGAACTCCTCAAAACATTAAAATCTTGTTTTCAATCGAAAAACTTACTTTCTTAGTGTTTGTGAAATTTGGTGAAAATTTATGTAGTAAACGATACGATACAAATGATCTAAAAACACGTAATTTGAACTCCACAAAGCGTTAAAATCTTGTTTTGAATCGAAAAACAAACTTTCTTAGTGTTTGTGAAATTTGGTGAAAAATTATGTACTAAAAGATACGATACAAGTGATCCAAAAACACGTTATTTGAACTCCTGGAAGCGTTAAAATCTTGTTTTGAATCGAAAAACTTACTTTCTTAGTGTTTGTGAAATTTGGTGAAAAGTTATGTAGTAAACGATACGATACAAATGATCTAAAAACAAGTTATTTGAACTCCACAAAGCGTTAAAATCTTGTTTTGAATCGAAAAACAAACTTTCTTAGTGTTTGTGAAATTTGGTGAAAAGTTATGTAGTAAAAGATATGATACGAATGATCTAAAAACAAGTTAATTGAACACCTCAAAGCGTTAAAATCTTGTTTGGAATCGAAAAACAAACATTATTAGTGTTTGTGAAATTTGGTGAAAAGTTATGTACTAAAAGATACCATACAAATGATCTAAAAACACGTTATTTGAACTCCACAAAGCGTTAAAATCTTGTTTTGAATCGAAAAACAAACTTTCTTAGTGTTTGTGAAATTTGGTGAAAAATTATGTACTAAAAGATACGATACAAATGATCCAAAAACACGTTATTTGAACTCCTGAAAGCGTTAAAATCTTGTTTTGAATCGAAAAACTTACTTTCTTAGTGTTCGTGAAATTTGGTGAAAAGTTATGTAGTAAACGATACGATACAAATGATCTAAAAACAAGTTATTTGAACTCCACAAAGCGTTAAAATCTTGTTTTGAATCGAAAAACAAACTTTCTTAGTGTTTGTGAAATTTGGTGAAAAGTTATGTAGTAAAAGATATGATACGAATGATCTAAAAACAAGTTATTTGAACACCTCAAAGCGTTAAAATCTTGTTTTGAATCGAAAAACAAACTTTCTTAGTGTTTGTGAAATTTGGTGAAAAGTTATGTACTAAAAGATACGATACAAATGATCCAAAAACACGTTATTTGAACTCCTGAAAGCGTTAAAATCTTGTTTTGAATCGAAAAAATTACTTTCTTAGTGTTTGTGAAATTTGGTGAAAAGTTATGTAGTAAACGATACGATACAAATGATCTAAAAACACGTTATTTGAACTCCACAAAGCGTTAAAATCTTGTTTTGAATCGAAAAACAAACTTTCTTAGTGTTTGTGAAATTTGGTGAAAAGTTATGTAGTAAACGATACGATACAAATGATCTAAAAACAAGTTATTTGAACACCTCAAAGCGTTAAAATCTTGTTTTGAATCGAAAAACTTACTTTCTTAGTGTTTGTGAAATTTGGTGAAAAGTTATGTAGTAAACGATACGATACAAATGATCTAAAAACACGTTATTTAAACTCCACAAAGCGTTAAAATCATGTTTTGAATCGAAAAACAAACTTTCTTAGTGTTTGTGAAATTTGGTGAAAAATTATGTACTAAAAGATACGATACAAATGATCCAAAAACACGTTATTTGAACTCCTGAAAGCGTTAAAATCTTGTTTTGAATCGAAAAACTTACTTTCTTAGGGTTTGTGAAATTTGGTGAAAAGTTATGTAGTAAACGATACGATACAAATGATCTAAAAACAAGTTATTTGAACTCCACAAAGCGTTAAAATCTTGTTTTGAATCGAAAAACAAACTTTCTTAGTGTTTGTGAAATTTGGTGAAAAGTTATGTAGTAAAAGATATGATACGAATGATCTAAAAACAAGTTATTTGAACACCTCAAAGCGTTAAAATCTTGTTTTGAATCGAAAAACAAACTTTCTTAGTGTTTGTGAAATTTGGTGAAAAGTTATGTACTAAAAGATACGATGCAAATGATCTAAAAACACGATATTTGAACTCCTCAAAGCGTTAAAATCATGGTTTGAATCGAAAAATAAACATTCTTAGCGTTTGTGAAATTTGGTGAAAAGTTATGTAGTAAAAGATACGATACAAATGATCCAAAAACAAATTATTTGAACTCCTCAAAGCGTTAAAATCTTGTTTTGAATCGAAAAAAAAACTTTGTTAGTGTTTGTGAACTTTGGTGAAAAGTTATGTACTAAAAGATACGATACAAATGATCTAAAACACGATATTTGAACTCCTCAAAGCGTTAAAATCATGTTTTGAATCGAAAAACAAACTTTCTTAGCATTTGTGAAATTTGGTGAAAAGTTATGTAGTAAAAGATACGATACAAATGATCCAAAAACAAGTTATTTGAACCCCGCAAAGCGTTAAAATCTTGTTTTGAATCGAAAAACAAACTTTCTTAGTGTTTGTGAAATTTGGTGAAAAGTTATGTAGTAAAAGATATGATACAAATGATCTAAAAACAAGTTATTTGAACTCCTCAAAACATTAAAATCTTGTTTTCAATCGAAAAACTTACTTTCTTAGTGTTTGTGAAATTTGGTGAAAATTTATGTAGTAAACGATACGATACAAATGATCTAAAAACACGTAATTTGAACTCCACAAAGCGTTAAAATCTTGTTTTGAATCGAAAAACAAACTTTCTTAGTGTTTGTGAAATTTGGTGAAAAATTATGTACTAAAAGATACGATACAAGTGATCCAAAAACACGTTATTTGAACTCCTGGAAGCGTTAAAATCTTGTTTTGAATCGAAAAACTTACTTTCTTAGTGTTTGTGAAATTTGGTGAAAAGTTATGTAGTAAACGATACGATACAAATGATCTAAAAACAAGTTATTTGAACTCCACAAAGCGTTAAAATCTTGTTTTGAATCGAAAAACAAACTTTCTTAGTGTTTGTGAAATTTGGTGAAAAGTTATGTAGTAAAAGATATGATACGAATGATCTAAAAACAAGTTAATTGAACACCTCAAAGCGTTAAAATCTTGTTTGGAATCGAAAAACAAACATTATTAGTGTTTGTGAAATTTGGTGAAAAGTTATGTACTAAAAGATACCATACAAATGATCTAAAAACACGTTATTTGAACTCCACAAAGCGTTAAAATCTTGTTTTGAATCGAAAAACAAACTTTCTTAGTGTTTGTGAAATTTGGTGAAAAATTATGTACTAAAAGATACGATACAAATGATCCAAAAACACGTTATTTGAACTCCTGAAAGCGTTAAAATCTTGTTTTGAATCGAAAAACTTACTTTCTTAGTGTTTGTGAAATTTGGTGAAAAGTTATGTAGTAAACGATACGATACAAATGATCTAAAAACAAGTTATTTGAACTCCACAAAGCGTTAAAATCTTGTTTTGAATCGAAAAACAAACTTTCTTAGTGTTTGTGAAATTTGGTGAAAAGTTATGTAGTAAAAGATATGATACGAATGATCTAAAAACAAGTTATTTGAACACCTCAAAGCGTTAAAATCTTGTTTTGAATCGAAAAACAAACTTTCTTAGTGTTTGTGAAATTTGGTGAAAAGTTATGTACTAAAAGATACGATACAAATGATCCAAAAACACGTTATTTGAACTCCTGAAAGCGTTAAAATCTTGTTTTGAATCGAAAAAATTACTTTCTTAGTGTTTGTGAAATTTGGTGAAAAGTTATGTAGTAAACGATACGATACAAATGATCTAAAAACACGTTATTTGAACTCCACAAAGCGTTAAAATCTTGTTTTGAATCGAAAAACAAACTTTCTTAGTGTTTGTGAAATTTGGTGAAAAGTTATGTAGTAAAAGATACGATGCCAATGATGTAAAAACAAGTTATTTGAACACCTCAAAGCGTTAAAATCTTGTTTTGAATCGAAAAACAAAATTTCTTAGCGTTTGTGAAATTTGGTGAAAAATTATGTAGTAAAAGATACGATACAAATGATCCAAAAACAAGTTATTTGAACTCCTCAAAGCGTTAAAATCTTGTTTTGAATCGAAAAACAAACTTTCTTAGTGTTTGTGAAATTTGGTGAAAAGTTACGTAGTAAAAGATACGATGCAAATGATCTAAAAACAAGTTATTTGAACACCTCAAAGCGTTAAAATCTTGTTTTGAATCGAAAAACTTACTTTCTTAGTGTTTGTGAAATTTGGTGAAAAGTTATGTACTAAAAGATACGATACAAATGATCCAAAAACACGTTATTTGAACTCCTGAAAGCGTTCAAATCTTGTTTTGAATCGAAAAAATTACTTTCTTAGTGTTTGTGAAATTTGGTGAAAAGTTATGTAGTAAAAGATACGATGCCAATGATGTAAAAACAAGTTATTTGAACACCTCAAAGCGTTAAAATCTTGTTTTGAATCGAAAAACAAAATTTCTTAGCGTTTGTGAAATTTGGTGAAAAATTATGTAGTAAAAGATACGATACAAATGATCCAAAAACAAGTTATTTGAACTCCTCAAAGCGTTAAAATCTTGTTTTGAATCGAAAAACAAACTTTCTTAGTGTTTGTGAAATTTGGTGAAAAGTTACGTAGTAAAAGATACGATGCAAATGATCTAAAAACAAGTTATTTGAACACCTCAAAGCGTTAAAATCTTGTTTTGAATCGAAAAACTTACTTTCTTAGTGTTTGTGAAATTTGGTGAAAAGTTATGTAGTAAACGATACGATACAAATGATCTAAAAACACGTTATTTAAACTCCACAAAGCGTTAAAATCTTGTTTTGAATCGAAAAACAAACTTTCTTAGTGTTTGTGAAATTTGGTGAAAAATTATGTACTAAAAGATACGATACAAATGATCCAAAAACACGTTATTTGAACTCCTGAAAGCGTTAAAATCTTGTTTTGAATCGAAAAACTTACTTTCTTAGGGTTTGTGAAATTTGGTGAAAAGTTATGTAGTAAACGATACGATACAAATGATCTAAAAACAAGTTATTTGAACTCCACAAAGCGTTAAAATCTTGTTTTGAATCGAAAAACAAACTTTCTTAGTGTTTGTGAAATTTGGTGAAAAGTTATGTAGTAAAAGATATGATACGAATGATCTAAAAACAAGTTATTTGAACACCTCAAAGCGTTAAAATCTTGTTTTGAATCGAAAAACAAACTTTCTTAGTGTTTGTGAAATTTGGTGAAAAGTTATGTACTAAAAGATACGATGCAAATGATCTAAAAACACGATATTTGAACTCCTCAAAGCGTTAAAATCATGGTTTGAATCGAAAAATAAACATTCTTAGCGTTTGTGAAATTTGGTGAAAAGTTATGTAGTAAAAGATACGATACAAATGATCCAAAAACAAATTATTTGAACTCCTCAAAGCGTTAAAATCTTGTTTTGAATCGAAAAATAAACTTTCTTAGTGGTTGTGAAATTTGGTGAAAAGTTATGTAGTAAAAGATACGATACAAATGATCTAAAAACAAGTTATTTGAACTCCTCAAAGCATTAAAATCTTGTTTTGAATCGAAAAACAACCTTTTTTAGTGTTTGTGAAATTTGGTGAAAAGTTATGTAGTAAAAGATACGATACAATTGATCTTAAAACACGTTATTTGAACTCCTTAAAGCGTTCAAATCTTATTTTGAATCGAAAAACAAAGTTTCTTAGTGTTTGTGAAATTTGTTGAAAAGTTATGTAGTAAAAGATACGATACAATTGATCTAAAAACACGTTATTTGAACTCCTGAAAGCGTTAAAATCTTGTTTTGAATCGAAAAACTTACTTTCTTAGTGTTTGTGAAATTTGGTGAAAAGTTATGTAGTAAACGATACGATACAAATGATCTAAAAACACGTTATTTGAACTCCACAAAGCGTTAAAATCATGTTTTGAATCGAAAAACAAACTTTCTTAGTGTTTGTGAAATTTGGTGAAAAGTTATGTAGTAAAAGATATGATACGAATGATCTAAAAACAAGTTAATTGAACACCTCAAAGCGTTAAAATCTTGTTTGGAATCGAAAAACAAACATTATTAGTGTTTGTGAAATTTGGTGAAAAGTTATGTACTAAAAGATACCATACAAATGATCTAAAAACACGTTATTTGAACTCCACAAAGCGTTAAAATCTTGTTTTGAATCGAAAAACAAACTTTCTTAGTGTTTGTGAAATTTGGTGAAAAATTATGTACTAAAAGATACGATACAAATGATCCAAAAACACGTTATTTGAACTCCTGAAAGCGTTAAAATCTTGTTTTGAATCGAAAAACTTACTTTCTTAGTGTTTGTGAAATTTGGTGAAAAGTTATGTAGTAAACGATACGATACAAATGATCTAAAAACAAGTTATTTGAACTCCACAAAGCGTTAAAATCTTGTTTTGAATCGAAAAACAAACTTTCTTAGTGTTTGTGAAATTTGGTGAAAAGTTATGTAGTAAAAGATATGATACGAATGATCTAAAAACAAGTTATTTGAACACCTCAAAGCGTTAAAATCTTGTTTTGAATCGAAAAACAAACTTTCTTAGTGTTTGTGAAATTTGGTGAAAAGTTATGTACTAAAAGATACGATACAAATGATCCAAAAACACGTTATTTGAACTCCTGAAAGCGTTAAAATCTTGTTTTGAATCGAAAAAATTACTTTCTTAGTGTTTGTGAAATTTGGTGAAAAGTTATGTAGTAAACGATACGATACAAATGATCTAAAAACACGTTATTTGAACTCCACAAAGCGTTAAAATCTTGTTTTGAATCGAAAAACAAACTTTCTTAGTGTTTGTGAAATTTGGTGAAAAGTTATGTAGTAAAAGATACGATGCCAATGATGTAAAAACAAGTTATTTGAACACCTCAAAGCGTTAAAATCTTGTTTTGAATCGAAAAACAAAATTTCTTAGCGTTTGTGAAATTTGGTGAAAAATTATGTAGTAAAAGATACGATACAAATGATCCAAAAACAAGTTATTTGAACTCCTCAAAGCGTTAAAATCTTGTTTTGAATCGAAAAACAAACTTTCTTAGTGTTTGTGAAATTTGGTGAAAAGTTACGTAGTAAAAGATACGATGCAAATGATCTAAAAACAAGTTATTTGAACACCTCAAAGCGTTAAAATCTTGTTTTGAATCGAAAAACTTACTTTCTTAGTGTTTGTGAAATTTGGTGAAAAGTTATGTACTAAAAGATACGATACAAATGATCCAAAAACACGTTATTTGAACTCCTGAAAGCGTTCAAATCTTGTTTTGAATCGAAAAAATTACTTTCTTAGTGTTTGTGAAATTTGGTGAAAAGTTATGTAGTAAAAGATACGATGCCAATGATGTAAAAACAAGTTATTTGAACACCTCAAAGCGTTAAAATCTTGTTTTGAATCGAAAAACAAAATTTCTTAGCGTTTGTGAAATTTGGTGAAAAATTATGTAGTAAAAGATACGATACAAATGATCCAAAAACAAGTTATTTGAACTCCTCAAAGCGTTAAAATCTTGTTTTGAATCGAAAAACAAACTTTCTTAGTGTTTGTGAAATTTGGTGAAAAGTTACGTAGTAAAAGATACGATGCAAATGATCTAAAAACAAGTTATTTGAACACCTCAAAGCGTTAAAATCTTGTTTTGAATCGAAAAACTTACTTTCTTAGTGTTTGTGAAATTTGGTGAAAAGTTATGTAGTAAACGATACGATACAAATGATCTAAAAACACGTTATTTAAACTCCACAAAGCGTTAAAATCTTGTTTTGAATCGAAAAACAAACTTTCTTAGTGTTTGTGAAATTTGGTGAAAAATTATGTACTAAAAGATACGATACAAATGATCCAAAAACACGTTATTTGAACTCCTGAAAGCGTTAAAATCTTGTTTTGAATCGAAAAACTTACTTTCTTAGGGTTTGTGAAATTTGGTGAAAAGTTATGTAGTAAACGATACGATACAAATGATCTAAAAACAAGTTATTTGAACTCCACAAAGCGTTAAAATCTTGTTTTGAATCGAAAAACAAACTTTCTTAGTGTTTGTGAAATTTGGTGAAAAGTTATGTAGTAAAAGATATGATACGAATGATCTAAAAACAAGTTATTTGAACACCTCAAAGCGTTAAAATCTTGTTTTGAATCGAAAAACAAACTTTCTTAGTGTTTGTGAAATTTGGTGAAAAGTTATGTACTAAAAGATACGATGCAAATGATCTAAAAACACGATATTTGAACTCCTCAAAGCGTTAAAATCATGGTTTGAATCGAAAAATAAACATTCTTAGCGTTTGTGAAATTTGGTGAAAAGTTATGTAGTAAAAGATACGATACAAATGATCCAAAAACAAATTATTTGAACTCCTCAAAGCGTTAAAATCTTGTTTTGAATCGAAAAATAAACTTTCTTAGTGGTTGTGAAATTTGGTGAAAAGTTATGTAGTAAAAGATACGATACAAATGATCTAAAAACAAGTTATTTGAACTCCTCAAAGCATTAAAATCTTGTTTTGAATCGAAAAACAACCTTTTTTAGTGTTTGTGAAATTTGGTGAAAAGTTATGTAGTAAAAGATACGATACAATTGATCTTAAAACACGTTATTTGAACTCCTTAAAGCGTTCAAATCTTATTTTGAATCGAAAAACAAAGTTTCTTAGTGTTTGTGAAATTTGTTGAAAAGTTATGTAGTAAAAGATACGATACAATTGATCTAAAAACACGTTATTTGAACTCCTGAAAGCGTTAAAATCTTGTTTTGAATCGAAAAACTTACTTTCTTAGTGTTTGTGAAATTTGGTGAAAAGTTATGTAGTAAACGATACGATACAAATGATCTAAAAACACGTTATTTGAACTCCACAAAGCGTTAAAATCATGTTTTGAATCGAAAAACACACTTTCTTAGTGTTTGTGAAATTTGGTGAAAAGTTATGTAGTAAAAGATACGATGCAAATGATTTAAAAACAAGTTATTTGAACACCTCAAAGCGTTAAAATCTTGTTTTGAATCGAAAAACAAACTTTCTTAGTGTTTGTGAAATTTGGTGAAAAGTTATGTACTAAAAGATACGATACAAATGATCTAAAAACACGTTATTTGAACTCCTGGAAGCGTTAAAATCTTGTTTTGAATCGAAAAACTTACTTTCTTAGTGTTTGTGAAATTTGGTGAAAAGTTATGTAGTAAACGATAGGATACAAATGATCTAAAAACAGGGTTATTTGAACTCCACAAAGCGTTAAAATCTTGTTTTGAATCGAAAAACAAACTTTCTTAGAGTTTGTGAAATTTGGTGAAAAGTTATGTAGTAAAAGATATGATACGAATGATCTAAAAACAAGTTATTTGAACACCTCAAAGCGTTAAAATCATGTTTTGAATCGAAAAACAAACTTTCTTAGTGTTTGTGAAATTTGGTGAAAAGTTATGTACTAAAAGATACGATACAAATGATCTAAAAACACGTTATTTGAACTCCACAAAGCGTTAAAATCTTGTTTTGAATCGAAAAACAAACTTTCTTAGTGTTTGTGAAATTTGGTGAAAAATTATGTACTAAAAGATACGATACAAATGATCCAAAAACACGTTATTTGAACTCCTGAAAGCGTTAAAATCTTGTTTTGAATCGAAAAACTTACTTTCTTAGTGTTTGTGAAATTTGGTGGAAAGTTATGTAGTAAACGATACGATACAAATGATCTAAAAACAAGTTATTTGAACTCCACAAAGCGTTAAAATCATGTTTTGAATCGAAAAACAAAATTTCTTAGCGTTTGTGAAATTTGGTGAAAAGTTATGTACTAAAAGATACGATACAAATGATCTAAAAACAAGTTATTTGAACTCCACAAAGCGTTAAAATCTTGTTTTGAATCGAAAAACAAACTTTCTTAGTGTTTGTGAAATTTGGTGAAAAGTTATGTAGTAAAAGATATGATACGAATGATCTAAAAACAAGTTAATTGAACACCTCAAAGCGTTAAAATCTTGTTTGGAATCGAAAAACAAACATTATTAGTGTTTGTGAAATTTGGTGAAAAGTTATGTACTAAAAGATACCATACAAATGATCTAAAAACACGTTATTTGAACTCCACAAAGCGTTAAAATCTTGTTTTGAATCGAAAAACAAACTTTCTTAGTGTTTGTGAAATTTGGTGAAAAATTATGTACTAAAAGATACGATACAAATGATCCAAAAACACGTTATTTGAACTCCTGAAAGCGTTAAAATCTTGTTTTGAATCGAAAAACTTACTTTCTTAGTGTTTGCGAAATTTGGTGAAAAGTTATGTAGTAAACGATACGATACAAATGATCTAAAAACAAGTTATTTGAACTCCACAAAGCGTTAAAATCTTGTTTTGAATCGAAAAACAAACTTTCTTAGTGTTTGTGAAATTTGGTGAAAAGTTATGTAGTAAAAGATATGATACGAATGATCTAAAAACAAGTTATTTGAACACCTCAAAGCGTTAAAATCTTGTTTTGAATCGAAAACCAAACTTTCTTAGTGTTTGTGAAATTTGGTGAAAAGTTATGTACTAAAAGATACGATACAAATGATCCAAAAACACGTTATTTGAACTCCTGAAAGCGTTAAAATCTTGTTTTGAATCGAAAAAATTACTTTCTTAGTGTTTGTGAAATTTGGTGAAAAGTTATGTAGTAAACGATACGATACAAATGATCTAAAAACACGTTATTTGAACTCCACAAAGCGTTAAAATCTTGTTTTGAATCGAAAAACAAACTTTCTTAGTGTTTGTGAAATTTGGTGAAAAGTTATGTAGTAAAAGATACGATGCCAATGATGTAAAAACAAGTTATTTGAACACCTCAAAGCGTTAAAATCTTGTTTTGAATCGAAAAACAAAATTTCTTAGCGTTTGTGAAATTTGGTGAAAAATTATGTAGTAAAAGATACGATACAAATGATCCAAAAACAAGTTATTTGAACTCCTCAAAGCGTTAAAATCTTGTTTTGAATCGAAAAACAAACTTTCTTAGTGTTTGTGAAATTTGGTGAAAAGTTACGTAGTAAAAGATACGATGCAAATGATCTAAAAACAAGTTATTTGAACACCTCAAAGCGTTAAAATCTTGTTTTGAATCGAAAAACTTACTTTCTTAGTGTTTGTGAAATTTGGTGAAAAGTTATGTACTAAAAGATACGATACAAATGATCCAAAAACACGTTATTTGAACTCCTGAAAGCGTTCAAATCTTGTTTTGAATCGAAAAAATTACTTTCTTAGTGTTTGTGAAATTTGGTGAAAAGTTATGTAGTAAAAGATACGATGCCAATGATGTAAAAACAAGTTATTTGAACACCTCAAAGCGTTAAAATCTTGTTTTGAATCGAAAAACAAAATTTCTTAGCGTTTGTGAAATTTGGTGAAAAATTATGTAGTAAAAGATACGATACAAATGATCCAAAAACAAGTTATTTGAACTCCTCAAAGCGTTAAAATCTTGTTTTGAATCGAAAAACAAACTTTCTTAGTGTTTGTGAAATTTGGTGAAAAGTTACGTAGTAAAAGATACGATGCAAATGATCTAAAAACAAGTTATTTGAACACCTCAAAGCGTTAAAATCTTGTTTTGAATCGAAAAACTTACTTTCTTAGTGTTTGTGAAATTTGGTGAAAAGTTATGTAGTAAACGATACGATACAAATGATCTAAAAACACGTTATTTAAACTCCACAAAGCGTTAAAATCTTGTTTTGAATCGAAAAACAAACTTTCTTAGTGTTTGTGAAATTTGGTGAAAAATTATGTACTAAAAGATACGATACAAATGATCCAAAAACACGTTATTTGAACTCCTGAAAGCGTTAAAATCATGTTTTGAATCGAAAAACACACTTTCTTAGTGTTTGTGAAATTTGGTGAAAAGTTATGTAGTAAAAGATACGGTGCAAATGATTTAAAAACAAGTTATTTGAACACCTCAAAGCGTTAAAATCTTGTTTTGAATCGAAAAACAAACTTTCTTAGTGTTTGTGAAATTTGGTGAAAAGTTATGTACTAAAAGATACGATACAAATGATCTAAAAACACGTTATTTGAACTCCTGAAAGCGTTAAAATCTTGTTTTGAATCGAAAAACTTACTTTCTTAGTGTTTGTGAAATTTGGTGAAAAGTTATGTAGTAAACGATAGGATACAAATGATCTAAAAACAGGGTTATTTGAACTCCACAAAGCGTTAAAATCTTGTTTTGAATCGAAAAACAAACTTTCTTAGAGTTTGTGAAATTTGGTGAAAAGTTATGTAGTAAAAGATATGATACGAATGATCTAAAAACAAGTTATTTGAACACCTCAAAGCGTTAAAATCATGTTTTGAATCGAAAAACAAACTTTCTTAGTGTTTGTGAAATTTGGTGAAAAGTTATGTACTAAAAGATACGATACAAATGATCTAAAAACACGTTATTTGAACTCCACAAAGCGTTAAAATCTTGTTTTGAATCGAAAAACAAACTTTCTTAGTGTTTGTGAAATTTGGTGAAAAATTATGTACTAAAAGATACGATACAAATGATCCAAAAACACGTTATTTGAACTCCTGAAAGCGTTAAAATCTTGTTTTGAATCGAAAAACTTACTTTCTTAGTGTTTGTGAAATTTGGTGGAAAGTTATGTAGTAAACGATACGATACAAATGATCTAAAAACAAGTTATTTGAACTCCACAAAGCGTTAAAATCATGTTTTGAATCGAAAAACAAACTTTCTTAGTGTTTGTAAAATTTGGTGAAAAGTTATGTTGTAAAAGATATGATACGAATGATCTAAAAACAAGTTATTTGAACACCTCAAAGCGTTAAAATCTTGTTTTGAATCGAAAAACAAACTTTCTTAGTGTTTGTGAAATTTGGTGAAAAGTTATGTACTAAAACATACGATACAAATGATCCAAAAACACGTTATTTGAACTCCTGAAAGCGTTAAAATCTTGTTTTGAATCGAAAAAATTACTTTCTTAGTGTTTGTGAAATTTGGTGAAAAGTTATGTAGTAAACGATACGATACAAATGATCTAAAAACACGTTATTTGAACTCCACAAAGCGTTAAAATCTTGTTTTGAATCGAAAAACAAACTTTCTTAGTGTTTGTGAAATTTGGTGAAAAGTTATGTAGTAAAAGATACGATGCAAATGATGTAAAAACAAGTTATTTGAACACCTCAAAGCGTTAAAATCTTGTTTTGAATCGAAAAACAAACCTTCTTAGTGTTTGTGAAATTTGGAGAAAAGTTATGTACTAAAAGATACGATACAAATGATCTAAAAACACGATATTTGAACTCCTCAAAGCGTTAAAATCATGTTTTGAATCGAAAAACAAACTTTCTTAGCATTTGTGAAATTTGGTGAAAAGTTATGTAGTAAAAGATACGATACAAATGATCCAAAAACAAGTTATTTGAACTCCTCAAATCGTTAAAATCTTGTTTTGAATCGAAAAACAAATTTTCTTAGTGCTTGTGAAATTTGGTGAAAAGTTATGTAGTAAAAGATACGATACAAATGATCTAAAAACAAGTTATTTGAACTCCTCAAAGCATTAAAATCTTGTTTTGAATCGAAAAACTTACTTTCTTAGTGTTTGTAAAATTTGGTGAAAAGTTATGTAGTAAACGATACGATACAAATGATCTAAAAACACGTTATTTGAACTCCTCAAAGCGTTAAAATCTTGTTTTGAATCGAAAAACAAACTTTCTTAGTGTTTGTGAAATTTGGTGAAAAATTATGTACTAAAAGATACGATACAAATGATCCAAAAACACGTTATTTGAACTCCTGAAAGCGTTAAAATCTTGTTTTGAATCGAAAAACTTACTTTCTTAGTGTTTGTGAAATTTGGTGAAAAGTTATGTACTAAAAGATACGATACAAATGATCCAAAAACACGTTATTTGAACTCCTGAAAGCGTTCAAATCTTGTTTTGAATCGAAAAAATTACTTTCTTAGTGTTTGTGAAATTTGGTGAAAAGTTATGTAGTAAAAGATACGATGCCAATGATGTAAAAACAAGTTATTTGAACACCTCAAAGCGTTAAAATCTTGTTTTGAATCGAAAAACAAAATTTCTTAGCGTTTGTGAAATTTGGTGAAAAATTATGTAGTAAAAGATACGATACAAATGATCCAAAAACAAGTTATTTGAACTCCTCAAAGCGTTAAAATCTTGTTTTGAATCGAAAAACAAACTTTCTTAGTGTTTGTGAAATTTGGTGAAAAGTTACGTAGTAAAAGATACGATGCAAATGATCTAAAAACAAGTTATTTGAACACCTCAAAGCGTTAAAATCTTGTTTTGAATCGAAAAACTTACTTTCTTAGTGTTTGTGAAATTTGGTGAAAAGTTATGTAGTAAACGATACGATACAAATGATCTAAAAACACGTTATTTAAACTCCACAAAGCGTTAAAATCTTGTTTTGAATCGAAAAACAAACTTTCTTAGTGTTTGTGAAATTTGGTGAAAAATTATGTACTAAAAGATACGATACAAATGATCCAAAAACACGTTATTTGAACTCCTGAAAGCGTTAAAATCTTGTTTTGAATCGAAAAACTTACTTTCTTAGGGTTTGTGAAATTTGGTGAAAAGTTATGTAGTAAACGATACGATACAAATGATCTAAAAACAAGTTATTTGAACTCCACAAAGCGTTAAAATCTTGTTTTGAATCGAAAAACAAACTTTCTTAGTGTTTGTGAAATTTGGTGAAAAGTTATGTAGTAAAAGATATGATACGAATGATCTAAAAACAAGTTATTTGAACACCTCAAAGCGTTAAAATCTTGTTTTGAATCGAAAAACAAACTTTCTTAGTGTTTGTGAAATTTGGTGAAAAGTTATGTACTAAAAGATACGATGCAAATGATCTAAAAACACGATATTTGAACTCCTCAAAGCGTTAAAATCATGGTTTGAATCGAAAAATAAACATTCTTAGCGTTTGTGAAATTTGGTGAAAAGTTATGTAGTAAAAGATACGAGACAAATGATCCAAAATCAAATTATTTGAACTCCTCAAAGCGTTAAAATCTTGTTTTGAATCGAAAAATAAACTTTCTTAGTGGTTGTGAAATTTGGTGAAAAGTTATGTAGTAAAAGATACGATACAAATGATCTAAAAACAAGTTATTTGAACTCCTCAAAGCATTAAAATCTTGTTTTGAATCGAAAAACAACCTTTTTTAGTGTTTGTGAAATTTGGTGAAAAGTTATGTAGTAAAAGATACGATACAATTGATCTTAAAACACGTTATTTGAACTCCTTAAAGCGTTCAAATCTTATTTTGAATCGAAAAACAAAGTTTCTTAGTGTTTGTGAAATTTGTTGAAAAGTTATGTAGTAAAAGATACGATACAATTGATCTAAAAACACGTTATTTGAACTCCTGAAAGCGTTAAAATCTTGTTTTGAATCGAAAAACTTACTTTCTTAGTGTTTGTGAAATTTGGTGAAAAGTTATGTAGTAAACGATACGATACAAATGATCTAAAAACACGTTATTTGAACTCCACAAAGCGTTAAAATCATGTTTTGAATCGAAAAACACACTTTCTTAGTGTTTGTGAAATTTGGTGAAAAGTTATGTAGTAAAAGATACGATGCAAATGATTTAAAAACAAGTTATTTGAACACCTCAAAGCGTTAAAATCTTGTTTTGAATCGAAAAACAAACTTTCTTAGTGTTTGTGAAATTTGGTGAAAAGTTATGTACTAAAAGATACGATACAAATGATCTAAAAACACGTTATTTGAACTCCTGGAAGCGTTAAAATCTTGTTTTGAATCGAAAAACTTACTTTCTTAGTGTTTGTGAAATTTGGTGAAAAGTTATGTAGTAAACGATAGGATACAAATGATCTAAAAACAGGGTTATTTGAACTCCACAAAGCGTTAAAATCTTGTTTTGAATCGAAAAACAAACTTTCTTAGAGTTTGTGAAATTTGGTGAAAAGTTATGTAGTAAAAGATATGATACGAATGATCTAAAAACAAGTTATTTGAACACCTCAAAGCGTTAAAATCATGTTTTGAATCGAAAAACAAACTTTCTTAGTGTTTGTGAAATTTGGTGAAAAGTTATGTACTAAAAGATACGATACAAATGATCTAAAAACACGTTATTTGAACTCCACAAAGCGTTAAAATCTTGTTTTGAATCGAAAAACAAACTTTCTTAGTGTTTGTGAAATTTGGTGAAAAATTATGTACTAAAAGATACGATACAAATGATCCAAAAACACGTTATTTGAACTCCTGAAAGCGTTAAAATCTTGTTTTGAATCGAAAAACTTACTTTCTTAGTGTTTGTGAAATTTGGTGGAAAGTTATGTAGTAAACGATACGATACAAATGATCTAAAAACAAGTTATTTGAACTCCACAAAGCGTTAAAATCATGTTTTGAATCGAAAAACAAAATTTCTTAGCGTTTGTGAAATTTGGTGAAAAGTTATGTACTAAAAGATACGATACAAATGATCTAAAAACAAGTTATTTGAACTCCACAAAGCGTTAAAATCTTGTTTTGAATCGAAAAACAAACTTTCTTAGTGTTTGTGAAATTTGGTGAAAAGTTATGTAGTAAAAGATATGATACGAATGATCTAAAAACAAGTTAATTGAACACCTCAAAGCGTTAAAATCTTGTTTGGAATCGAAAAACAAACATTATTAGTGTTTGTGAAATTTGGTGAAAAGTTATGTACTAAAAGATACCATACAAATGATCTAAAAACACGTTATTTGAACTCCACAAAGCGTTAAAATCTTGTTTTGAATCGAAAAACAAACTTTCTTAGTGTTTGTGAAATTTGGTGAAAAATTATGTACTAAAAGATACGATACAAATGATCCAAAAACACGTTATTTGAACTCCTGAAAGCGTTAAAATCTTGTTTTGAATCGAAAAACTTACTTTCTTAGTGTTTGCGAAATTTGGTGAAAAGTTATGTAGTAAACGATACGATACAAATGATCTAAAAACAAGTTATTTGAACTCCACAAAGCGTTAAAATCTTGTTTTGAATCGAAAAACAAACTTTCTTAGTGTTTGTGAAATTTGGTGAAAAGTTATGTAGTAAAAGATATGATACGAATGATCTAAAAACAAGTTATTTGAACACCTCAAAGCGTTAAAATCTTGTTTTGAATCGAAAACCAAACTTTCTTAGTGTTTGTGAAATTTGGTGAAAAGTTATGTACTAAAAGATACGATACAAATGATCCAAAAACACGTTATTTGAACTCCTGAAAGCGTTAAAATCTTGTTTTGAATCGAAAAAATTACTTTCTTAGTGTTTGTGAAATTTGGTGAAAAGTTATGTAGTAAACGATACGATACAAATGATCTAAAAACACGTTATTTGAACTCCACAAAGCGTTAAAATCTTGTTTTGAATCGAAAAACAAACTTTCTTAGTGTTTGTGAAATTTGGTGAAAAGTTATGTAGTAAAAGATACGATGCCAATGATGTAAAAACAAGTTATTTGAACACCTCAAAGCGTTAAAATCTTGTTTTGAATCGAAAAACAAAATTTCTTAGCGTTTGTGAAATTTGGTGAAAAATTATGTAGTAAAAGATACGATACAAATGATCCAAAAACAAGTTATTTGAACTCCTCAAAGCGTTAAAATCTTGTTTTGAATCGAAAAACAAACTTTCTTAGTGTTTGTGAAATTTGGTGAAAAGTTACGTAGTAAAAGATACGATGCAAATGATCTAAAAACAAGTTATTTGAACACCTCAAAGCGTTAAAATCTTGTTTTGAATCGAAAAACTTACTTTCTTAGTGTCTGTGAAATTTGGTGAAAAGTTATGTACTAAAAGATACGATACAAATGATCCAAAAACACGTTATTTGAACTCCTGAAAGCGTTCAAATCTTGTTTTGAATCGAAAAAATTACTTTCTTAGTGTTTGTGAAATTTGGTGAAAAGTTATGTAGTAAAAGATACGATGCCAATGATGTAAAAACAAGTTATTTGAACACCTCAAAGCGTTAAAATCTTGTTTTGAATCGAAAAACAAAATTTCTTAGCGTTTGTGAAATTTGGTGAAAAATTATGTAGTAAAAGATACGATACAAATGATCCAAAAACAAGTTATTTGAACTCCTCAAAGCGTTAAAATCTTGTTTTGAATCGAAAAACAAACTTTCTTAGTGTTTGTGAAATTTGGTGAAAAGTTACGTAGTAAAAGATACGATGCAAATGATCTAAAAACAAGTTATTTGAACACCTCAAAGCGTTAAAATCTTGTTTTGAATCGAAAAACTTACTTTCTTAGTGTTTGTGAAATTTGGTGAAAAGTTATGTAGTAAACGATACGATACAAATGATCTAAAAACACGTTATTTAAACTCCACAAAGCGTTAAAATCTTGTTTTGAATCGAAAAACAAACTTTCTTAGTGTTTGTGAAATTTGGTGAAAAATTATGTACTAAAAGATACGATACAAATGATCCAAAAACACGTTATTTGAACTCCTGAAAGCGTTAAAATCATGTTTTGAATCGAAAAACACACTTTCTTAGTGTTTGTGAAATTTGGTGAAAAGTTATGTAGTAAAAGATACGGTGCAAATGATTTAAAAACAAGTTATTTGAACACCTCAAAGCGTTAAAATCTTGTTTTGAATCGAAAAACAAACTTTCTTAGTGTTTGTCAAATTTGGTGAAAAGTTATGTACTAAAAGATACGATACAAATGATCTAAAAACACGTTATTTGAACTCCTGAAAGCGTTAAAATCTTGTTTTGAATCGAAAAACTTACTTTCTTAGTGTTTGTGAAATTTGGTGAAAAGTTATGTAGTAAACGATAGGATACAAATGATCTAAAAACAGGGTTATTTGAACTCCACAAAGCGTTAAAATCTTGTTTTGAATCGAAAAACAAACTTTCTTAGAGTTTGTGAAATTTGGTGAAAAGTTATGTAGTAAAAGATATGATACGAATGATCTAAAAACAAGTTATTTGAACACCTCAAAGCGTTAAAATCATGTTTTGAATCGAAAAACAAACTTTCTTAGTGTTTGTGAAATTTGGTGAAAAGTTATGTACTAAAAGATACGATACAAATGATCTAAAAACACGTTATTTGAACTCCACAAAGCGTTAAAATCTTGTTTTGAATCGAAAAACAAACTTTCTTAGTGTTTGTGAAATTTGGTGAAAAATTATGTACTAAAAGATACGATACAAATGATCCAAAAACACGTTATTTGAACTCCTGAAAGCGTTAAAATCTTGTTTTGAATCGAAAAACTTACTTTCTTAGTGTTTGTGAAATTTGGTGGAAAGTTATGTAGTAAACGATACGATACAAATGATCTAAAAACAAGTTATTTGAACTCCACAAAGCGTTAAAATCATGTTTTGAATCGAAAAACAAACTTTCTTAGTGTTTGTGAAATTTGGTGAAAAGTTATGTTGTAAAAGATATGATACGAATGATCTAAAAACAAGTTATTTGAACACCTCAAAGCGTTAAAATCTTGTTTTGAATCGAAAAACAAACTTTCTTAGTGTTTGTGAAATTTGGTGAAAAGTTATGTACTAAAACATACGATACAAATGATCCAAAAACACGTTATTTGAACTCCTGAAAGCGTTAAAATCTTGTTTTGAATCGAAAAAATTACTTTCTTAGTGTTTGTGAAATTTGGTGAAAAGTTATGTAGTAAACGATACGATACAAATGATCTAAAAACACGTTATTTGAACTCCACAAAGCGTTAAAATCTTGTTTTGAATCGAAAAACAAACTTTCTTAGTGTTTGTGAAATTTGGTGAAAAGTTATGTAGTAAAAGATACGATGCAAATGATGTAAAAACAAGTTATTTGAACACCTCAAAGCGTTAAAATCTTGTTTTGAATCGAAAAACAAACCTTCTTAGTGTTTGTGAAATTTGGAGAAAAGTTATGTACTAAAAGATACGATACAAATGATCCAAAAACACGTTATTTGAACTCCTGAAAGCGTTCAAATCTTGTTTTGAATCGAAAAAATTACTTTCTTAGTGTTTGTGAAATTTGGTGAAAAGTTATGTAGTAAAAGATACGATGCCAATGATGTAAAAACAAGTTATTTGAACACCTCAAAGCGTTAAAATCTTGTTTTGAATCGAAAAACAAAATTTCTTAGCGTTTGTGAAATTTGGTGAAAAATTATGTAGTAAAAGATACGATACAAATGATCCAAAAACAAGTTATTTGAACTCCTCAAAGCGTTAAAATCTTGTTTTGAATCGAAAAACAAACTTTCTTAGTGTTTGTGAAATTTGGTGAAAAGTTATGTAGTAAAAGATACGATGCAAATGATCTAAAAACAAGTTATTTGAACACCTCAAAGCGTTAAAATCTTGTTTTGAATCGAAAAACTTACTTTCTTAGTGTTTGTGAAATTTGGTGAAAAGTTATGTACTAAAAGATACGATACAAATGATCCAAAAACACGTTATTTGAACTCCTGAAAGCGTTCAAATCTTGTTTTGAATCGAAAAAATTACTTTCTTAGTGTTTGTGAAATTTGGTGAAAAGTTATGTAGTAAAAGATACGATGCCAATGATGTAAAAACAAGTTATTTGAACACCTCAAAGCGTTAAAATCTTGTTTTGAATCGAAAAACAAAATTTCTTAGCGTTTGTGAAATTTGGTGAAAAATTATGTAGTAAAAGATACGATACAAATGATCCAAAAACAAGTTATTTGAACTCCTCAAAGCGTTAAAATCTTGTTTTGAATCGAAAAACAAACTTTCTTAGTGTTTGTGAAATTTGGTGAAAAGTTACGTAGTAAAAGATACGATGCAAATGATCTAAAAACAAGTTATTTGAACACCTCAAAGCGTTAAAATCTTGTTTTGAATCGAAAAACTTACTTTCTTAGTGTTTGTGAAATTTGGTGAAAAGTTATGTAGTAAACGATACGATACAAATGATCTAAAAACACGTTATTTAAACTCCACAAAGCGTTAAAATCTTGTTTTGAATCGAAAAACAAACTTTCTTAGTGTTTGTGAAATTTGGTGAAAAATTATGTACTAAAAGATACGATACAAATGATCCAAAAACACGTTATTTGAACTCCTGAAAGCGTTAAAATCATGTTTTGAATCGAAAAACACACTTTCTTAGTGTTTGTGAAATTTGGTGAAAAGTTATGTAGTAAAAGATACGGTGCAAATGATTTAAAAACAAGTTATTTGAACACCTCAAAGCGTTAAAATCTTGTTTTGAATCGAAAAACAAACTTTCTTAGTGTTTGTGAAATTTGGTGAAAAGTTATGTACTAAAAGATACGATACAAATGATCTAAAAACACGTTATTTGAACTCCTGAAAGCGTTAAAATCTTGTTTTGAATCGAAAAACTTACTTTCTTAGTGTTTGTGAAATTTGGTGAAAAGTTATGTAGTAAACGATAGGATACAAATGATCTAAAAACAGGGTTATTTGAACTCCACAAAGCGTTAAAATCTTGTTTTGAATCGAAAAACAAACTTTCTTAGAGTTTGTGAAATTTGGTGAAAAGTTATGTAGTAAAAGATATGATACGAATGATCTAAAAACAAGTTATTTGAACACCTCAAAGCGTTAAAATCATGTTTTGAATCGAAAAACAAACTTTCTTAGTGTTTGTGAAATTTGGTGAAAAGTTATGTACTAAAAGATACGATACAAATGATCTAAAAACACGTTATTTGAACTCCACAAAGCGTTAAAATCTTGTTTTGAATCGAAAAACAAACTTTCTTAGTGTTTGTGAAATTTGGTGAAAAATTATGTACTAAAAGATACGATACAAATGATCCAAAAACACGTTATTTGAACTCCTGAAAGCGTTAAAATCTTGTTTTGAATCGAAAAACTTACTTTCTTAGTGTTTGTGAAATTTGGTGGAAAGTTATGTAGTAAACGATACGATACAAATGATCTAAAAACAAGTTATTTGAACTCCACAAAGCGTTAAAATCATGTTTTGAATCGAAAAACAAACTTTCTTAGTGTTTGTGAAATTTGGTGAAAAGTTATGTTGTAAAAGATATGATACGAATGATCTAAAAACAAGTTATTTGAACACCTCAAAGCGTTAAAATCTTGTTTTGAATCGAAAAACAAACTTTCTTAGTGTTTGTGAAATTTGGTGAAAAGTTATGTACTAAAACATACGATACAAATGATCCAAAAACACGTTATTTGAACTCCTGAAAGCGTTAAAATCTTGTTTTGAATCGAAAAAATTACTTTCTTAGTGTTTGTGAAATTTGGTGAAAAGTTATGTAGTAAACGATACGATACAAATGATCTAAAAACACGTTATTTGAACTCCACAAAGCGTTAAAATCTTGTTTTGAATCGAAAAACAAACTTTCTTAGTGTTTGTGAAATTTGGTGAAAAGTTATGTAGTAAAAGATACGATGCAAATGATGTAAAAACAAGTTATTTGAACACCTCAAAGCGTTAAAATCTTGTTTTGAATCGAAAAACAAACCTTCTTAGTGTTTGTGAAATTTGGAGAAAAGTTATGTACTAAAAGATACGATACAAATGATCTAAAAACACGATATTTGAACTCCTCAAAGCGTTAAAATCATGTTTTGAATCGAAAAACAAACTTTCTTAGCATTTGTGAAATTTGGTGAAAAGTTATGTAGTAAAAGATACGATACAAATGATCCAAAAACAAGTTATTTGAACTCCTCAAATCGTTAAAATCTTGTTTTGAATCGAAAAACAAATTTTCTTAGTGCTTGTGAAATTTGGTGAAAAGTTATGTAGTAAAAGATACGATACAAATGATCTAAAAACAAGTTATTTGAACTCCTCAAAGCATTAAAATCTTGTTTTGAATCGAAAAACTTACTTTCTTAGTGTTTGTAAAATTTGGTGAAAAGTTATGTAGTAAACGATACGATACAAATGATCTAAAAACACGTTATTTGAACTCCTCAAAGCGTTAAAATCTTGTTTTGAATCGAAAAACAAACTTTCTTAGTGTTTGTGAAATTTGGTGAAAAATTATGTACTAAAAGATACGATACAAATGATCCAAAAACACGTTATTTGAACTCCTGAAAGCGTTAAAATCTTGTTTTGAATCGAAAAACTTACTTTCTTAGTGTTTGTGAAATTTGGTGAAAAGTTATGTACTAAAAGATACGATACAAATGATCCAAAAACACGTTATTTGAACTCCTGAAAGCGTTCAAATCTTGTTTTGAATCGAAAAAATTACTTTCTTAGTGTTTGTGAAATTTGGTGAAAAGTTATGTAGTAAAAGATACGATGCCAATGATGTAAAAACAAGTTATTTGAACTCCTCAAAGCGTTAAAATCTTGTTTTGAATCGAAAAACAAAATTTCTTAGCGTTTGTGAAATTTGGTGAAAAATTATGTAGTAAAAGATACGATACAAATGATCCAAAAACAAGTTATTTGAACTCCTCAAAGCGTTAAAATCTTGTTTTGAATCGAAAAACAAACTTTCTTAGTGTTTGTGAAATTTGGTGAAAAGTTACGTAGTAAAAGATACGATGCAAATGATCTAAAAACAAGTTATTTGAACACCTCAAAGCGTTAAAATCTTGTTTTGAATCGAAAAACTTACTTTCTTAGTGTTTGTGAAATTTGGTGAAAAGTTATGTAGTAAACGATACGATACAAATGATCTAAAAACACGTTATTTAAACTCCACAAAGCGTTAAAATCTTGTTTTGAATCGAAAAACAAACTTTCTTAGTGTTTGTGAAATTTGGTGAAAAATTATGTACTAAAAGATACGATACAAATGATCCAAAAACACGTTATTTGAACTCCTGAAAGCGTTAAAATCTTGTTTTGAATCGAAAAACTTACTTTCTTAGGGTTTGTGAAATTTGGTGAAAAGTTATGTAGTAAACGATACGATACAAATGATCTAAAAACAAGTTATTTGAACTCCACAAAGCGTTAAAATCTTGTTTTGAATCGAAAAACAAACTTTCTTAGTGTTTGTGAAATTTGGTGAAAAGTTATGTAGTAAAAGATATGATACGAATGATCTAAAAACAAGTTATTTGAACACCTCAAAGCGTTAAAATCTTGTTTTGAATCGAAAAACAAACTTTCTTAGTGTTTGTGAAATTTGGTGAAAAGTTATGTACTAAAAGATACGATGCAAATGATCTAAAAACACGATATATGAACTCCTCAAAGCGTTAAAATCATGGTTTGAATCGAAAAATAAACATTCTTAGCGTTTTTGAAATTTGGTGAAAAGTTATGTAGTAAAAGATACGATACAAATGATCCAAAAACAAATTATTTGAACTCCTCAAAGCGTTAAAATCTTGTTTTGAATCGAAAAATAAACTTTCTTAGTGGTTGTGAAATTTGGTGAAAAGTTATGTAGTAAAAGATACGATACAAATGATCTAAAAACAAGTTATTTGAACTCCTCAAAGCATTAAAATCTTGTTTTGAATCGAAAAACAACCTTTTTTAGTGTTTGTGAAATTTGGTGAAAAGTTATGTAGTAAAAGATACGATACAATTGATCTTAAAACACGTTATTTGAACTCCTTAAAGCGTTCAAATCTTATTTTGAATCGAAAAACAAAGTTTCTTAGTGTTTGTGAAATTTGTTGAAAAGTTATGTAGTAAAAGATACGATACAATTGATCTAAAAACACGTTATTTGAACTCCTGAAAGCGTTAAAATCTTGTTTTGAATCGAAAAACTTACTTTCTTAGTGTTTGTGAAATTTGGTGAAAAGTTATGTAGTAAACGATACGATACAAATGATCTAAAAACACGTTATTTGAACTCCACAAAGCGTTAAAATCATGTTTTGAATCGAAAAACACACTTTCTTAGTGTTTGTGAAATTTGGTGAAAAGTTATGTAGTAAAAGATACGATGCAAATGATTTAAAAACAAGTTATTTGAACACCTCAAAGCGTTAAAATCTTGTTTTGAATCGAAAAACAAACTTTCTTAGTGTTTGTGAAATTTGGTGAAAAGTTATGTACTAAAAGATACGATACAAATGATCTAAAAACACGTTATTTGAACTCCTGGAAGCGTTAAAATCTTGTTTTGAATCGAAAAACTTACTTTCTTAGTGTTTGTGAAATTTGGTGAAAAGTTATGTAGTAAACGATAGGATACAAATGATCTAAAAACAGGGTTATTTGAACTCCACAAAGCGTTAAAATCTTGTTTTGAATCGAAAAACAAACTTTCTTAGAGTTTGTGAAATTTGGTGAAAAGTTATGTAGTAAAAGATATGATACGAATGATCTAAAAACAAGTTATTTGAACACCTCAAAGCGTTAAAATCATGTTTTGAATCGAAAAACAAACTTTCTTAGTGTTTGTGAAATTTGGTGAAAAGTTATGTACTAAAAGATACGATACAAATGATCTAAAAACACGTTATTTGAACTCCACAAAGCGTTAAAATCTTGTTTTGAATCGAAAAACAAACTTTCTTAGTGTTTGTGAAATTTGGTGAAAAATTATGTACTAAAAGATACGATACAAATGATCCAAAAACACGTTATTTGAACTCCTGAAAGCGTTAAAATCTTGTTTTGAATCGAAAAACTTACTTTCTTAGTGTTTGTGAAATTTGGTGGAAAGTTATGTAGTAAACGATACGATACAAATGATCTAAAAACAAGTTATTTGAACTCCACAAAGCGTTAAAATCATGTTTTGAATCGAAAAACAAAATTTCTTAGCGTTTGTGAAATTTGGTGAAAAGTTATGTACTAAAAGATACGATACAAATGATCTAAAAACAAGTTATTTGAACTCCACAAAGCGTTAAAATCTTGTTTTGAATCGAAAAACAAACTTTCTTAGTGTTTGTGAAATTTGGTGAAAAGTTATGTAGTAAAAGATATGATACGAATGATCTAAAAACAAGTTAATTGAACACCTCAAAGCGTTAAAATCTTGTTTGGAATCGAAAAACAAACATTATTAGTGTTTGTGAAATTTGGTGAAAAGTTATGTACTAAAAGATACCATACAAATGATCTAAAAACACGTTATTTGAACTCCACAAAGCGTTAAAATCTTGTTTTGAATCGAAAAACAAACTTTCTTAGTGTTTGTGAAATTTGGTGAAAAATTATGTACTAAAAGATACGATACAAATGATCCAAAAACACGTTATTTGAACTCCTGAAAGCGTTAAAATCTTGTTTTGAATCGAAAAACTTACTTTCTTAGTGTTTGCGAAATTTGGTGAAAAGTTATGTAGTAAACGATACGATACAAATGATCTAAAAACAAGTTATTTGAACTCCACAAAGCGTTAAAATCTTGTTTTGAATCGAAAAACAAACTTTCTTAGTGTTTGTGAAATTTGGTGAAAAGTTATGTAGTAAAAGATATGATACGAATGATCTAAAAACAAGTTATTTGAACACCTCAAAGCGTTAAAATCTTGTTTTGAATCGAAAAACAAACTTTCTTAGTGTTTGTGAAATTTGGTGAAAAGTTATGTACTAAAAGATACGATACAAATGATCCAAAAACACGTTATTTGAACTCCTGAAAGCGTTAAAATCTTGTTTTGAATCGAAAAAATTACTTTCTTAGTGTTTGTGAAATTTGGTGAAAAGTTATGTAGTAAACGATACGATACAAATGATCTAAAAACACGTTATTTGAACTCCACAAAGCGTTAAAATTTTGTTTTGAATCGAAAAACAAACTTTCTTAGTGTTTGTGAAATTTGGTAAAAAGTTATGTAGTAAAAGATACGATGCCAATGATGTAAAAACAAGTTATTTGAACACCTCAAAGCGTTAAAATCTTGTTTTGAATCGAAAAACAAAATTTCTTAGCGTTTGTGAAATTTGGTGAAAAATTATGTAGTAAAAGATACGATACAAATGATCCAAAAACAAGTTATTTGAACTCCTCAAAGCGTTAAAATCTTGTTTTGAATCGAAAAACAAACTTTCTTAGTGTTTGTGAAATTTGGTGAAAAGTTACGTAGTAAAAGATACGATGCAAATGATCTAAAAACAAGTTATTTGAACACCTCAAAGCGTTAAAATCTTGTTTTGAATCGAAAAACTTACTTTCTTAGTGTTTGTGAAATTTGGTGAAAAGTTATGTACTAAAAGATACGATACAAATGATCCAAAAACACGTTATTTGAACTCCTGAAAGCGTTCAAATCTTGTTTTGAATCGAAAAAATTACTTTCTTAGTGTTTGTGAAATTTGGTGAAAAGTTATGTAGTAAAAGATACGATGCCAATGATGTAAAAACAAGTTATTTGAACACCTCAAAGCGTTAAAATCTTGTTTTGAATCGAAAAACAAAATTTCTTAGCGTTTGTGAAATTTGGTGAAAAATTATGTAGTAAAAGATACGATACAAATGATCCAAAAACAAGTTATTTGAACTCCTCAAAGCGTTAAAATCTTGTTTTGAATCGAAAAACAAACTTTCTTAGTGTTTGTGAAATTTGGTGAAAAGTTACGTAGTAAAAGATACGATGCAAATGATCTAAAAACAAGTTATTTGAACACCTCAAATCGTTAAAATCTTGTTTTGAATCGAAAAACTTACTTTCTTAGTGTTTGTGAAATTTGGTGAAAAGTTATGTAGTAAACGATACGATACAAATGATCTAAAAACACGTTATTTAAACTCCGCAAAGCGTTAAAATCTTGTTTTGAATCGAAAAACAAACTTTCTTAGTGTTTGTGAAATTTGGTGAAAAATTATGTACTAAAAGATACGATACAAATGATCCAAAAACACGTTATTTGAACTCCTGAAAGCGTTAAAATCATGTTTTGAATCGAAAAACACACTTTCTTAGTGTTTGTGAAATTTGGTGAAAAGTTATGTAGTAAAAGATACGATGCAAATGATTTAAAAACAAGTTATTTGAACACCTCAAAGCGTTAAAATCTTGTTTTGAATCGAAAAACAAACTTTCTTAGTGTTTGTGAAATTTGGTGAAAAGTTATGTACTAAAAGATACGATACAAATGATCTAAAAACACGTTATTTGAACTCCTGAAAGCGTTAAAATCTTGTTTTGAATCGAAAAACTTACTTTCTTAGTGTTTGTGAAATTTGGTGAAAAGTTATGTAGTAAACGATAGGATACAAATGATCTAAAAACAGGGTTATTTGAACTCCACAAAGCGTTAAAATCTTGTTTTGAATCGAAAAACAAACTTTCTTAGAGTTTGTGAAATTTGGTGAAAAGTTATGTAGTAAAAGATATGATACGAATGATCTAAAAACAAGTTATTTGAACACCTCAAAGCGTTAAAATCATGTTTTGAATCGAAAAACAAACTTTCTTAGTGTTTGTGAAATTTGGTGAAAAGTTATGTACTAAAAGATACGATACAAATGATCTAAAAACACGTTATTTGAACTCCACAAAGCGTTAAAATCTTGTTTTGAATCGAAAAACAAACTTTCTTAGTGTTTGTGAAATTTGGTGAAAAATTATGTACTAAAAGATACGATACAAATGATCCAAAAACACGTTATTTGAACTCCTGAAAGCGTTAAAATCTTGTTTTGAATCGAAAAACTTACTTTCTTAGTGTTTGTGAAATTTGGTGCAAAGTTATGTAGTAAACGATACGATACAAATGATCTAAAAACAAGTTATTTGAACTCCACAAAGCGTTAAAATCATGTTTTGAATCGAAAAACAAAATTTCTTAGCGTTTGTGAAATTTGGTGAAAAGTTATGTACTAAAAGATACGATACAAATGATCTAAAAACAAGTTATTTGAACTCCACAAAGCGTTAAAATCTTGTTTTGAATCGAAAAACAAACTTTCTTAGTGTTTGTGAAATTTGGTGAAAAGTTATGTAGTAAAAGATATGATACGAATGATCTAAAAACAAGTTAATTGAACACCTCAAAGCGTTAAAATCTTGTTTGGAATCGAAAAACAAACATTATTAGTGTTTGTGAAATTTGGTGAAAAGTTATGTACTAAAAGATACCATACAAATGATCTAAAAACACGTTATTTGAACTCCACAAAGCGTAAAAATCTTGTTTTGAATCGAAAAACAAACTTTCTTAGTGTTTGTGAAATTTGGTGAAAAATTATGTACTAAAAGATACGATACAAATGATCCAAAAACACGTTATTTGAACTCCTGAAAGCGTTAAAATCTTGTTTTGAATCGAAAAACTTACTTTCTTAGTGTTTGCGAAATTTGGTGAAAAGTTATGTAGTAAACGATACGATACAAATGATCTAAAAACAAGTTATTTGAACTCCACAAAGCGTTAAAATCTTGTTTTGAATCGAAAAACAAACTTTCTTAGTGTTTGTGAAATTTGGTGAAAAGTTATGTAGTAAAAGATATGATACGAATGATCTAAAAACAAGTTATTTGAACACCTCAAAGCGTTAAAATCTTGTTTTGAATCGAAAAACAAACTTTCTTAGTGTTTGTGAAATTTGGTGAAAAGTTATGTACTAAAAGATACGATACAAATGATCCAAAAACACGTTATTTGAACTCCTGAAAGCGTTAAAATCTTGTTTTGAATCGAAAAAATTACTTTCTTAGTGTTTGTGAAATTTGGTGAAAAGTTATGTAGTAAACGATACGATACAAATGATCTAAAAACACGTTATTTGAACTCCACAAAGCGTTAAAATCTTGTTTTGAATCGAAAAACAAACTTTCTTAGTGTTTGTGAAATTTGGTGAAAAGTTATGTAGTAAAAGATACGATGCCAATGATGTAAAAACAAGTTATTTGAACACCTCAAAGCGTTAAAATCTTGTTTTGAATCGAAAAACAAAATTTCTTAGCGTTTGTGAAATTTGGTGAAAAATTATGTAGTAAAAGATACGATACAAATGATCCAAAAACAAGTTATTTGAACTCCTCAAAGCGTTAAAATCTTGTTTTGAATCGAAAAACAAACTTTCTTAGTGTTTGTGAAATTTGGTGAAAAGTTACGTAGTAAAAGATACGATGCAAATGATCTAAAAACAAGTTATTTGAACACCTCAAAGCGTTAAAATCTTGTTTTGAATCGAAAAACTTACTTTCTTAGTGTTTGTGAAATTTGGTGAAAAGTTATGTACTAAAAGATACGATACAAATGATCCAAAAACACGTTATTTGAACTCCTGAAAGCGTTCAAATCTTGTTTTGAATCGAAAAAATTACTTTCTTAGTGTTTGTGAAATTTGGTGAAAAGTTATGTAGTAAAAGATACGATGCCAATGATGTAAAAACAAGTTATTTGAACACCTCAAAGCGTTAAAATCTTGTTTTGAATCGAAAAACAAAATTTCTTAGCGTTTGTGAAATTTGGTGAAAAATTATGTAGTAAAAGATACGATACAAATGATCCAAAAACAAGTTATTTGAACTCCTCAAAGCGTTAAAATCTTGTTTTGAATCGAAAAACAAACTTTCTTAGTGTTTGTGAAATTTGGTGAAAAGTTACGTAGTAAAAGATACGATGCAAATGATCTAAAAACAAGTTATTTGAACACCTCAAAGCGTTAAAATCTTGTTTTGAATCGAAAAACTTACTTTCTTAGTGTTTGTGAAATTTGGTGAAAAGTTATGTAGTAAACGATACGATACAAATGATCTAAAAACACGTTATTTAAACTCCGCAAAGCGTTAAAATCTTGTTTTGAATCGAAAAACAAACTTTCTTAGTGTTTGTGAAATTTGGTGAAAAATTATGTACTAAAAGATACGATACAAATGATCCAAAAACACGTTATTTGAACTCCTGAAAGCGTTAAAATCATGTTTTGAATCGAAAAACACACTTTCTTAGTGTTTGTGAAATTTGGTGAAAAGTTATGTAGTAAAAGATACGATGCAAATGATTTAAAAACAAGTTATTTGAACACCTCAAAGCGTTAAAATCTTGTTTTGAATCGAAAAACAAACTTTCTTAGTGTTTGTGAAATTTGGTGAAAAGTTATGTACTAAAAGATACGATACAAATGATCTAAAAACACGTTATTTGAACTCCTGAAAGCGTTAAAATCTTGTTTTGAATCGAAAAACTTACTTTCTTAGTGTTTGTGAAATTTGGTGAAAAGTTATGTAGTAAACGATAGGATACAAATGATCTAAAAACAGGGTTATTTGAACTCCACAAAGCGTTAAAATCTTGTTTTGAATCGAAAAACAAACTTTCTTAGAGTTTGTGAAATTTGGTGAAAAGTTATGTAGTAAAAGATATGATACGAATGATCTAAAAACAAGTTATTTGAACACCTCAAAGCGTTAAAATCATGTTTTGAATCGAAAAACAAACTTTCTTAGTGTTTGTGAAATTTGGTGAAAAGTTATGTACTAAAAGATACGATACAAATGATCTAAAAACACGTTATTTGAACTCCACAAAGCGTTAAAATCTTGTTTTGAATCGAAAAACAAACTTTCTTAGTGTTTGTGAAATTTGGTGAAAAATTATGTACTAAAAGATACGATACAAATGATCCAAAAACACGTTATTTGAACTCCTGAAAGCGTTAAAATCTTGTTTTGAATCGAAAAACTTACTTTCTTAGTGTTTGTGAAATTTGGTGGAAAGTTATGTAGTAAACGATACGATACAAATGATCTAAAAACAAGTTATTTGAACTCCACAAAGCGTTAAAATCATGTTTTGAATCGAAAAACAAACTTTCTTAGTGTTTGTGAAATTTGGTGAAAAGTTATGTTGTAAAAGATATGATACGAATGATCTAAAAACAAGTTATTTGAACACCTCAAAGCGTTAAAATCTTGTTTTGAATCGAAAAACAAACTTTCTTAGTGTTTGTGAAATTTGGTGAAAAGTTATGTACTAAAACATACGATACAAATGATCCAAAAACACGTTATTTGAACTCCTGAAAGCGTTAAAATCTTGTTTTGAATCGAAAAAATTACTTTCTTAGTGTTTGTGAAATTTGGTGAAAAGTTATGTAGTAAACGATACGATACAAATGATCTAAAAACACGTTATTTGAACTCCACAAAGCGTTAAAATCTTGTTTTGAATCGAAAAACAAACTTTCTTAGTGTTTGTGAAATTTGGTGAAAAGTTATGTAGTAAAAGATACGATGCAAATGATGTAAAAACGAGTTATTTGAACACCTCAAAGCGTTAAAATCTTGTTTTGAATCGAAAAACAAACCTTCTTAGTGTTTGTGAAATTTGGAGAAAAGTTATGTACTAAAAGATACGATACAAATGATCTAAAAACACGATATTTGAACTCCTCAAAGCGTTAAAATCATGTTTTGAATCGAAAAACAAACTTTCTTGGCATTTGTGAAATTTGGTGAAAAGTTATGTAGTAAAAGATACGATACAAATGATCCAAAAACAAGTTATTTGAACTCCTCAAATCGTTAAAATCTTGTTTTGAATCGAAAAACAAATTTTCTTAGTGCTTGTGAAATTTGGTGAAAAGTTATGTAGTAAAAGATACGATACAAATGATCTAAAAACAAGTTATTTGAACTCCTCAAAGCATTAAAATCTTGTTTTGAATCGAAAAACTTACTTTCTTAGTGTTTGTAAAATTTGGTGAAAAGTTATGTAGTAAACGATACGATACAAATGATCTAAAAACACGTTATTTGAACTCCACAAAGCGTTAAAATCTTGTTTTGAATCGAAAAACAAACTTTCTTAGTGTTTGTGAAATTTGGTGAAAAATTATGTACTAAAAGATACGATACAAATGATCCAAAAACACGTTATTTGAACTCCTGAAAGCGTTAAAATCTTGTTTTGAATCGAAAAACTTACTTTCTTAGTGTTTGTGAAATTTGGTGAAAAGTTATGTAGTAAACGATACGATACAAATGATCTAAAAACACGTTATTTGAACTCCACAAAGCGTTAAAATCTTGTTTTGAATCGAAAAACAAACTTTCTTAGTGTTTGTGAAATTTGGTGAAAAGTTATGTAGTAAAAGATATGATACGAATGATCTAAAAACAAGTTATTTGAACACCTCAAAGCGTTAAAATCTTGTTTTGAATCGAAAAACAAACTTTCTTAGTGTTTGTGAAATTTGGTGAAAAGTTATGTACTAAAAGATACGATACAAATGATCTAAAAACACGTTATTTGAACTGCACAAAGCGTTAAAATCTTGTTTTGAATCGAAAAACAAACTTTCTTAGTGTTTGTGAAATTTGGTGAAAAATTATGTACTAAAAGATACGATACAAATGATCCAAAAACACGTTATTTGAACTCCTGAAAGCGTTAAAATCTTGTTTTGAATCGAAAAACTTACTTTCTTAGTGTTTGTGAAATTTGGTGAAAAGTTATGTAGTAAACGATACGATACAAATGATCTAAAAACAAGCTATTTGAACTCCACAAAGCGTTAAAATCTTGTTTTGAATCGAAAAACAAACTTTCTTAGTGTTTGTGAAATTTGGTGAAAAGTTATGTAGTAAAAGATATGATACGAATGATCTAAAAACAAGTTATTTGAACACCTCAAAGCGTTAAAATCTTGTTTTGAATCGAAAAACAAACTTTCTTAGTGTTTGTGAAATTTGGTGAAAAGTTATGTACTAAAAGATACGATACAAATGATCCAAAAACACGTTATTTGAACTCCTGAAAGCGTTAAAATCTTGTTTTGAATCGAAAAAATTACTTTCTTAGTGTTTGTGAAATTTGGTGAAAAGTTATGTAGTAAACGATACGATACAAATGATCTAAAAACACGTTATTTGAACTCCACAAAGCGTTAAAATCTTGTTTTGAATCGAAAAACAAACTTTCTTAGTGTTTGTGAAATTTGGTGAAAAGTTATGTAGTAAAAGATACGATGCAAATGATGTAAAAACAAGTTATTTGAACACCTCAAAGCGTTAAAATCTTGTTTTTAATCGAAAAACAAACCTTCTTAGTGTTTGTGAAATTTGGAGAAAATTTATGTACTAAAAGATACGATACAAATGATCTAAAAACACGATATTTGAACTCCTCAAAGCGTTAAAATCATGTTTTGAATCGAAAAACAAACTTTCTTAGCATTTGTGAAATTTGGTGAAAAGTTATGTAGTAAAAGATACGATACAAATGATCCAAAAACAAGTTATTTGAACTCCTCAAATCGTTAAAATCTTGTTTTGAATCGAAAAACAAATTTTCTTAGTGCTTGTGAAATTTGGTGAAAAGTTATGTAGTAAAAGATACGATACAAATGATCTAAAAACAAGTTATTTGAACTCCTCAAAGCATTAAAATCTTGTTTTGAATCGAAAAACTTACTTTCTTAGTGTTTGTAAAATTTGGTGAAAAGTTATGTAGTAAACGATACGATACAAATGATCTAAAAACACGTTATTTGAACTCCACAAAGCGTTAAAATCTTGTTTTGAATCGAAAAACAAACTTTCTTAGTGTTTGTGAAATTTGGTGAAAAATTATGTACTAAAAGATACGATACAAATGATCCAAAAACACGTTATTTGAACTCCTGAAAGCGTTAAAATCTTGTTTTGAATCGAAAAACTTACTTTCTTAGTGTTTGTGAAATTTGGTGAAAAGTTATGTAGTAAACGATACGATACAAATGATCTAAAAACACGTTATTTGAACTCCACAAAGCGTTAAAATCTTGTTTTGAATCGAAAAACAAACTTTCTTAGTGTTTGTGAAATTTGGTGAAAAGTTATGTAGTAAAAGATATGATACGAATGATCTAAAAACAAGTTATTTGAAAACCTCAAAGCGTTAAAATCTTGTTTTGAATCGAAAAACAAACTTTCTTAGTGTTTGTGAAATTTGGAGAAAATTTATGTACTAAAAGATACGATACAAATGATCTAAAAACACGATATTTGAACTCCTCAAAGCGTTAAAATCATGTTTTGAATCGAAAAACAAACTTTCTTAGCATTTGTGAAATTTGGTGAAAAGTTATGTAGTAAAAGATACGATACAAATGATCCAAAAACAAGTTATTTGAACACCTCAAAGCGTTAAAATCATGTTTTGAATCGAAAAACAAACTTTCTTAGTGTTTGTGAAATTTGGTGAAAAGTTATGTACTAAAAGATACGATACAAATGATCTAAAAACACGTTATTTGAACTCCACAAAGCGTTAAAATCTTGTTTTGAATCGAAAAACAAACTTTCTTAGTGTTTGTGAAATTTGGTGAAAAATTTTGTACTAAAAGATACGATACAAATGATCCAAAAACACGTTATTTGAACTCCTGAAAGCGTTAAAATCTTGTTTTGAATCGAAAAACTTACTTTCTTAGTGTTTGTGAAATTTGGTGGAAAGTTATGTAGTAAACGATACGATACAAATGATCTAAAAACAAGTTATTTGAACTCCACAAAGCGTTAAAATCATGTTTTGAATCGAAAAACAAAATTTCTTAGCGTTTGTGAAATTTGGTGAAAAGTTATGTACTAAAAGATACGATACAAATGATCTAAAAACAAGTTATTTGAACTCCACAAAGAGTTAAAATCTTGTTTTGAATCGAAAAACAAACTTTCTTAGTGTTTGTGAAATTTGGTGAAAAGTTATGTAGTAAAAGATATGATACGAATGATCTAAAAACAAGTTAATTGAACACCTCAAAGCGTTAAAATCTTGTTTGGAATCGAAAAACAAACATTATTAGTGTTTGTGAAATTTGGTGAAAAGTTATGTACTAAAATATACCATACAAATGATCTAAAAACACGTTATTTGAACTCCACAAAGCGTTAAAATCTTGTTTTGAATCGAAAAACAAACTTTCTTAGTGTTTGTGAAATTTGGTGAAAAATTATGTACTAAAAGATACGATACAAATGATCCAAAAACACGTTATTTGAACTCCTGAAAGCGTTAAAATCTTGTTTTGAATCGAAAAACTTACTTTCTTAGTGTTTGCGAAATTTGGTGAAAAGTTATGTAGTAAACGATACGATACAAATGATCTAAAAACAAGTTATTTGAACTCCACAAAGCGTTAAAATCTTGTTTTGAATCGAAAAACAAACTTTCTTAGTGTTTGTGAAATTTGGTGAAAAGTTATGTAGTAAAAGATATGATACGAATGATCTAAAAACAAGTTATTTGAACACCTCAAAGCGTTAAAATCTTGTTTTGAATCGAAAAACAAACTTTCTTAGTGTTTGTGAAATTTGGTGAAAAGTTATGTACTAAAAGATACGATACAAATGATCCAAAAACACGTTATTTGAACTCCTGAAAGCGTTAAAATCTTGTTTTGAATCGAAAAAATTACTTTCTTAGTGTTTGTGAAATTTGGTGAAAAGTTATGTAGTAAACGATACGATACAAATGATCTAAAAACACGTTATTTGAACTCCACAAAGCGTTAAAATCTTGTTTTGAATCGAAAAACAAACTTTCTTAGTGTTTGTGAAATTTGGTGAAAAGTTATGTAGTAAAAGATACGATGCCAATGATGTAAAAACAAGTTATTTGAACACCTCAAAGCGTTAAAATCTTGTTTTGAATCGAAAAACAAAATTTCTTAGCGTTTGTGAAATTTGGTGAAAAATTATGTAGTAAAAGATACGATACAAATGATCCAAAAACAAGTTATTTGAACTCCTCAAAGCGTTAAAATCTTGTTTTGAATCGAAAAACAAACTTTCTTAGTGTTTGTGAAATTTGGTGAAAAGTTACGTAGTAAAAGATACGATGCAAATGATCTAAAAACAAGTTATTTGAACACCTCAAAGCGTTAAAATCTTGTTTTGAATCGAAAAACTTACTTTCTTAGTGTTTGTGAAATTTGGTGAAAAGTTATGTACTAAAAGATACGATACAAATGATCCAAAAACACGTTATTTGAACTCCTGAAAGCGTTCAAATCTTGTTTTGAATCGAAAAAATTACTTTCTTAGTGTTTGTGAAATTTGGTGAAAAGTTATGTAGTAAAAGATACGATGCCAATGATGTAAAAACAAGTTATTTGAACACCTCAAAGCGTTAAAATCTTGTTTTGAATCGAAAAACAAAATTTCTTAGCGTTTGTGAAATTTGGTGAAAAATTATGTAGTAAAAGATACGATACAAATGATCCAAAAACAAGTTATTTGAACTCCTCAAAGCGTTAAAATCTTGTTTTGAATCGAAAAACAAACTTTCTTAGTGTTTGTGAAATTTGGTGAAAAGTTACGTAGTAAAAGATACGATGCAAATGATCTAAAAACAAGTTATTTGAACACCTCAAAGCGTTAAAATCTTGTTTTGAATCGAAAAACTTACTTTCTTAGTGTTTGTGAAATTTGGTGAAAAGTTATGTAGTAAACGATACGATACAAATGATCTAAAAACACGTTATTTAAACTCCACAAAGCGTTAAAATCTTGTTTTGAATCGAAAAACAAACTTTCTTAGTGTTTGTGAAATTTGGTGAAAAATTATGTACTAAAAGATACGATACAAATGATCCAAAAACACGTTATTTGAACTCCTGAAAGCGTTAAAATCATGTTTTGAATCGAAAAACACACTTTCTTAGTGTTTGTGAAATTTGGTGAAAAGTTATGTAGTAAAAGATACGATGCAAATGATTTAAAAACAAGTTATTTGAACACCTCAAAGCGTTAAAATCTTGTTTTGAATCGAAAAACAAACTTTCTTAGTGTTTGTGAAATTTGGTGAAAAGTTATGTACTAAAAGATACGATACAAATGATCTAAAAACACGTTATTTGAACTCCTGAAAGCGTTAAAATCTTGTTTTGAATCGAAAAACTTACTTTCTTAGTGTTTGTGAAATTTGGTGAAAAGTTATGTAGTAAACGATAGGATACAAATGATCTAAAAACAGGGTTATTTGAACTCCACAAAGCGTTAAAATCTTGTTTTGAATCGAAAAACAAACTTTCTTAGAGTTTGTGAAATTTGGTGAAAAGTTATGTAGTAAAAGATATGATACGAATGATCTAAAAACAAGTTATTTGAACACCTCAAAGCGTTAAAATCATGTTTTGAATCGAAAAACAAACTTTCTTAGTGTTTGTGAAATTTGGTGAAAAGTTATGTACTAAAAGATACGATACAAATGATCTAAAAACACGTTATTTGAACTCCACAAAGCGTTAAAATCTTGTTTTGAATCGAAAAACAAACTCTCTTAGTGTTTGTGAAATTTGGTGAAAAATTATGTACTAAAAGATACGATACAAATGATCCAAAAACACGTTATTTGAACTCCTGAAAGCGTTAAAATCTTGTTTTGAATCGAAAAACTTACTTTCTTAGTGTTTGTGAAATTTGGTGGAAAGTTATGTAGTAAACGATACGATACAAATGATCTAAAAACAAGTTATTTGAACTCCACAAAGCGTTAAAATCATGTTTTGAATCGAAAAACAAACTTTCTTAGTGTTTGTGAAATTTGGTGAAAAGTTATGTTGTAAAAGATATGATACGAATGATCTAAAAACAAGTTATTTGAACACCTCAAAGCGTTAAAATCTTGTTTTGAATCGAAAAACAAACTTTCTTAGTGTTTGTGAAATTTGGTGAAAAGTTATGTACTAAAACATACGATACAAATGATCCAAAAACACGTTATTTGAACTCCTGAAAGCGTTAAAATCTTGTTTTGAATCGAAAAAATTACTTTCTTAGTGTTTGTGAAATTTGGTGAAAAGTTATGTAGTAAACGATACGATACAAATGATCTAAAAACACGTTATTTGAACTCCACAAAGCGTTAAAATCTTGTTTTGAATCGAAAAACAAACTTTCTTAGTGTTTGTGAAATTTGGTGAAAAGTTATGTAGTAAAAGATATGATACGAATGATCTAAAAACAAGTTATTTGAACACCTCAAAGCGTTAAAATCTTGTTTTGAATCGAAAAACAAACTTTCTTAGTGTTTGTGAAATTTGGTGAAAAGTTATGTACTAAAAGATACGATACAAATGATCTAAAAACACGTTATTTGAACTGCACAAAGCGTTAAAATCTTGTTTTGAATCGAAAAACAAACTTTCTTAGTGTTTGTGAAATTTGGTGAAAAATTATGTACTAAAAGATACGATACAAATGATCCAAAAACACGTTATTTGAACTCCTGAAAGCGTTAAAATCTTGTTTTGAATCGAAAAACTTACTTTCTTAGTGTTTGTGAAATTTGGTGAAAAGTTATGTAGTAAACGATACGATACAAATGATCTAAAAACAAGCTATTTGAACTCCACAAAGCGTTAAAATCTTGTTTTGAATCGAAAAACAAACTTTCTTAGTGTTTGTGAAATTTGGTGAAAAGTTATGTAGTAAAAGATATGATACGAATGATCTAAAAACAAGTTATTTGAACACCTCAAAGCGTTAAAATCTTGTTTTGAATCGAAAAACAAACTTTCTTAGTGTTTGTGAAATTTGGTGAAAAGTTATGTACTAAAAGATACGATACAAATGATCCAAAAACACGTTATTTGAACTCCTGAAAGCGTTAAAATCTTGTTTTGAATCGAAAAAATTACTTTCTTAGTGTTTGTGAAATTTGGTGAAAAGTTATGTAGTAAACGATACGATACAAATGATCTAAAAACACGTTATTTGAACTCCACAAAGCGTTAAAATCTTGTTTTGAATCGAAAAACAAACTTTCTTAGTGTTTGTGAAATTTGGTGAAAAGTTATGTAGTAAAAGATACGATGCAAATGATGTAAAAACAAGTTATTTGAACACCTCAAGGCGTTAAAATCTTGTTTTTAATCGAAAAACAAACCTTCTTAGTGTTTGTGAAATTTGGAGAAAATTTATGTACTAAAAGATACGATACAAATGATCTAAAAACACGATATTTGAACTCCTCAAAGCGTTAAAATCATGTTTTGAATCGAAAAACAAACTTTCTTAGCATTTGTGAAATTTGGTGAAAAGTTATGTAGTAAAAGATACGATACAAATGATCCAAAAACAAGTTATTTGAACTCCTCAAATCGTTAAAATCTTGTTTTGAATCGAAAAACAAATTTTCTTAGTGCTTGTGAAATTTGGTGAAAAGTTATGTAGTAAAAGATACGATACAAATGATCTAAAAACAAGTTATTTGAACTCCTCAAAGCATTAAAATCTTGTTTTGAATCGAAAAACTTACTTTCTTAGTGTTTGTAAAATTTGGTGAAAAGTTATGTAGTAAACGATACGATACAAATGATCTAAAAACACGTTATTTGAACTCCACAAAGCGTTAAAATCTTGTTTTGAATCGAAAAACAAACTTTCTTAGTGTTTGTGAAATTTGGTGAAAAATTATGTACTAAAAGATACGATACAAATGATCCAAAAACACGTTATTTGAACTCCTGAAAGCGTTAAAATCTTGTTTTGAATCGAAAAACTTACTTTCTTAGTGTTTGTGAAATTTGGTGAAAAGTTATGTAGTAAACGATACGATACAAATGATCTAAAAACACGTTATTTGAACTCCACAAAGCGTTAAAATCTTGTTTTGAATCGAAAAACAAACTTTCTTAGTGTTTGTGAAATTTGGTGAAAAGTTATGTAGTAAAAGATATGATACGAATGATCTAAAAACAAGTTATTTGAACACCTCAAAGCGTTAAAATCTTGTTTTGAATCGAAAAACAAACTTTCTTAGTGTTTGTGAAATTTGGTGAAAAGTTATGTACTAAAAGATACGATACAAATGATCTAAAAACACGTTATTTGAACTGCACAAAGCGTTAAAATCTTGTTTTGAATCGAAAAACAAACTTTCTTAGTGTTTGTGAAATTTGGTGAAAAATTATGTACTAAAAGATACGATACAAATGATCCAAAAACACGTTATTTGAACTCCTGAAAGTGTTAAAATCTTGTTTTGAATCGAAAAACTTACTTTCTTAGTGTTTGTGAAATTTGGTGAAAAGTTATGTAGTAAACGATACGATACAAATGATCTAAAAACAAGCTATTTGAACTCCACAAAGCGTTAAAATCTTGTTTTGAATCGAAAAACAAACTTTCTTAGTGTTTGTGAAATTTGGTGAAAAGTTATGTAGTAAAAGATATGATACGAATGATCTAAAAACAAGTTATTTGAACACCTCAAAGCGTTAAAATCTTGTTTTGAATCGAAAAACAAACTTTCTTAGTGTTTGTGAAATTTGGTGAAAAGTTATGTACTAAAAGATACGATACAAATGATCCAAAAACACGTTATTTGAACTCCTGAAAGCGTTAAAATCTTGTTTTGAATCGAAAAAATTACTTTCTTAGTGTTTGTGAAATTCGGTGAAAAGTTATGTAGTAAACGATACGATACAAATGATCTAAAAACACGTTATTTGAACTCCACAAAGCCTTAAAATCTTGTTTTGAATCGAAAAACAAACTTTCTTAGTGTTTGTGAAATTTGGTGAAAAGTTATGTAGTAAAAGATACGATGCAAATGATGTAAAAACAAGTTATTTGAACACCTCAAAGCGTTAAAATCTTGTTTTGAATCGAAAAACAAACCTTCTTAGTGTTTGTGAAATTTGGAGAAAAGTTATGTACTAAAAGATACGATACAAATGATCTAAAAACACGATATTTGAACTCCTCAAAGCGTTAAAATCTTGTTTTGAATCGAAAAACAAACTTTCTTAGTGTTTGTGAAATTTGGTGAAAAGTTACGTAGTAAAAGATACGATGCAAATGATCTAAAAACAAGTTATTTGAACACCTCAAAGCGTTAAAATCTTGTTTTGAATCGAAAAACTTACTTTCTTAGTGTTTGTGAAATTTGGTGAAAAGTTATGTACTAAAAGATACGATACAAATGATCCAAAAACACGTTATTTGAACTCCTGAAAGCGTTCAAATCTTGTTTTGAATCGAAAAAATTACTTTCTTAGTGTTTGTGAAATTTGGTGAAAAGTTATGTAGTAAAAGATACGATGCCAATGATGTAAAAACAAGTTATTTGAACACCTCAAAGCGTTAAAATCTTGTTTTGAATCGAAAAACAAAATTTCTTAGCGTTTGTGAAATTTGGTGAAAAATTATGTAGTAAAAGATACGATACAAATGATCCAAAAACAAGTTATTTGAACTCCTCAAAGCGTTAAAATCTTGTTTTGAATCGAAAAACAAACTTTCTTAGTGTTTGTGAAATTTGGTGAAAAGTTACGTAGTAAAAGATACGATGCAAATGATCTAAAAACAAGTTATTTGAACACCTCAAAGCGTTAAAATCTTGTTTTGAATCGAAAAACTTACTTTCTTAGTGTTTGTGAAATTTGGTGAAAAGTTATGTAGTAAACGATACGATACAAATGATCTAAAAACACGTTATTTAAACTCCACAAAGCGTTAAAATCTTGTTTTGAATCGAAAAACAAACTTTCTTAGTGTTTGTGAAATTTGGTGAAAAATTATGTACTAAAAGATACGATACAAATGATCCAAAAACACGTTATTTGAACTCCTGAAAGCGTTAAAATCATGTTTTGAATCGAAAAACACACTTTCTTAGTGTTTGTGAAATTTGGTGAAAAGTTATGTAGTAAAAGATACGATGCAAATGATTTAAAAACAAGTTATTTGAACACCTCAAAGCGTTAAAATCTTGTTTTGAATCGAAAAACAAACTTTCTTACTGTTTGTGAAATTTGGTGAAAAGTTATGTACTAAAAGATACGATACAAATGATCTAAAAACACGTTATTTGAACTCCTGAAAGCGTTAAAATCTTGTTTTGAATCGAAAAACTTACTTTCTTAGTGTTTGTGAAATTTGGTGAAAAGTTATGTAGTAAACGATAGGATACAAATGATCTAAAAACAGGGTTATTTGAACTCCACAAAGCGTTAAAATCTTGTTTTGAATCGAAAAACAAACTTTCTTAGAGTTTGTGAAATTTGGTGAAAAGTTATGTAGTAAAAGATATGATACGAATGATCTAAAAACAAGTTATTTGAACACCTCAAAGCGTTAAAATCATGTTTTGAATCGAAAAACAAACTTTCTTAGTGTTTGTGAAATTTGGTGAAAAGTTATGTACTAAAAGATACGATACAAATGATCTAAAAACACGTTATTTGAACTCCACAAAGCGTTAAAATCTTGTTTTGAATCGAAAAACAAACTTTCTTAGTGTTTGTGAAATTTGGTGAAAAATTATGTACTAAAAGATACGATACAAATGATCCAAAAACACGTTATTTGAACTCCTGAAAGCGTTAAAATCTTGTTTTGAATCGAAAAACTTACTTTCTTAGTGTTTGTGAAATTTGGTGGAAAGTTATGTAGTAAACGATACGATACAAATGATCTAAAAACAAGTTATTTGAACTCCACAAAGCGTTAAAATCATGTTTTGAATCGAAAAACAAACTTTCTTAGTGTTTGTGAAATTTGGTGAAAAGTTATGTTGTAAAAGATATGATACGAATGATCTAAAAACAAGTTATTTGAACACCTCAAAGCGTTAAAATCTTGTTTTGAATCGAAAAACAAACTTTCTTAGTGTTTGTGAAATTTGGTGAAAAGTTATGTACTAAAACATACGATACAAATGATCCAAAAACACGTTATTTGAACTCCTGAAAGCGTTAAAATCTTGTTTTGAATCGAAAAAATTACTTTCTTAGTGTTTGTGAAATTTGGTGAAAAGTTATGTAGTAAACGATACGATACAAATGATCTAAAAACACGTTATTTGAACTCCACAAAGCGTTAAAATCTTGTTTTGAATCGAAAAACAAACTTTCTTAGTGTTTGTGAAATTTGGTGAAAAGTTATGTAGTAAAAGATATGATACGAATGATCTAAAAACAAGTTATTTGAACACCTCAAAGCGTTAAAATCTTGTTTTGAATCGAAAAACAAACTTTCTTAGTGTTTGTGAAATTTGGTGAAAAGTTATGTACTAAAAGATACGATACAAATGATCTAAAAACACGTTATTTGAACTGCACAAAGCGTTAAAATCTTGTTTTGAATCGAAAAACAAACTTTCTTAGTGTTTGTGAAATTTGGTGAAAAATTATGTACTAAAAGATACGATACAAATGATCCAAAAACACGTTATTTGAACTCCTGAAAGCGTTAAAATCTTGTTTTGAATCGAAAAACTTACTTTCTTAGTGTTTGTGAAATTTGGTGAAAAGTTATGTAGTAAACGATACGATACAAATGATCTAAAAACAAGCTATTTGAACTCCACAAAGCGTTAAAATCTTGTTTTGAATCGAAAAACAAACTTTCTTAGTGTTTGTGAAATTTGGTGAAAAGTTATGTAGTAAAAGATATGATACGAATGATCTAAAAACAAGTTATTTGAACACCTCAAAGCGTTAAAATCTTGTTTTGAATCGAAAAACAAACTTTCTTAGTGTTTGTGAAATTTGGTGAAAAGTTATGTACTAAAAGATACGATACAAATGATCCAAAAACACGTTATTTGAACTCCTGAAAGCGTTAAAATCTTGTTTTGAATCGAAAAAATTACTTTCTTAGTGTTTGTGAAATTTGGTGAAAAGTTATGTAGTAAACGATACGATACAAATGATCTAAAAACACGTTATTTGAACTCCACAAAGCGTTAAAATCTTGTTTTGAATCGAAAAACAAACTTTCTTAGTGTTTGTGAAATTTGGTGAAAAGTTATGTAGTAAAAGATACGATGCAAATGATGTAAAAACAAGTTATTTGAACACCTCAAGGCGTTAAAATCTTGTTTTTAATCGAAAAACAAACCTTCTTAGTGTTTGTGAAATTTGGAGAAAATTTATGTACTAAAAGATACGATACAAATGATCTAAAAACACGATATTTGAACTCCTCAAAGCGTTAAAATCATGTTTTGAATCGAAAAACAAACTTTCTTAGCATTTGTGAAATTTGGTGAAAAGTTATGTAGTAAAAGATACGATACAAATGATCCAAAAACAAGTTATTTGAACTCCTCAAATCGTTAAAATCTTGTTTTGAATCGAAAAACAAATTTTCTTAGTGCTTGTGAAATTTGGTGAAAAGTTATGTAGTAAAAGATACGATACAAATGATCTAAAAACAAGTTATTTGAACTCCTCAAAGCATTAAAATCTTGTTTTGAATCGAAAAACTTACTTTCTTAGTGTTTGTAAAATTTGGTGAAAAGTTATGTAGTAAACGATACGATACAAATGATCTAAAAACACGTTATTTGAACTCCACAAAGCGTTAAAATCTTGTTTTGAATCGAAAAACAAACTTTCTTAGTGTTTGTGAAATTTGGTGAAAAATTATGTACTAAAAGATACGATACAAATGATCCAAAAACACGTTATTTGAACTCCTGAAAGCGTTAAAATCTTGTTTTGAATCGAAAAACTTACTTTCTTAGTGTTTGTGAAATTTGGTGAAAAGTTATGTAGTAAACGATACGATACAAATGATCTAAAAACACGTTATTTGAACTCCACAAAGCGTTAAAATCTTGTTTTGAATCGAAAAACAAACTTTCTTAGTGTTTGTGAAATTTGGTGAAAAATTATGTAGTAAAAGATATGATACGAATGATCTAAAAACAAGTTATTTGAACACCTCAAAGCGTTAAAATCTTGTTTTGAATCGAAAAACAAACTTTCTTAGTGTTTGTGAAATTTGGTGAAAAGTTATGTACTAAAAGATACGATACAAATGATCTAAAAACACGTTATTTGAACTGCACAAAGCGTTAAAATCTTGTTTTGAATCGAAAAACAAACTTTCTTAGTGTTTGTGAAATTTGGTGAAAAATTATGTACTAAAAGATACGATACAAATGATCCAAAAACACGTTATTTGAACTCCTGAAAGTGTTAAAATCTTGTTTTGAATCGAAAAACTTACTTTCTTAGTGTTTGTGAAATTTGGTGAAAAGTTATGTAGTAAACGATACGATACAAATGATCTAAAAACAAGCTATTTGAACTCCACAAAGCGTTAAAATCTTGTTTTGAATCGAAAAACAAACTTTCTTAGTGTTTGTGAAATTTGGTGAAAAGTTATGTAGTAAAAGATATGATACGAATGATCTAAAAACAAGTTATTTGAACACCTCAAAGCGTTAAAATCTTGTTTTGAATCGAAAAACAAACTTTCTTAGTGTTTGTGAAATTTGGTGAAAAGTTATGTACTAAAAGATACGATACAAATGATCCAAAAACACGTTATTTGAACTCCTGAAAGCGTTAAAATCTTGTTTTGAATCGAAAAAATTACTTTCTTAGTGTTTGTGAAATTCGGTGAAAAGTTATGTAGTAAACGATACGATACAAATGATCTAAAAACACGTTATTTGAACTCCACAAAGCCTTAAAATCTTGTTTTGAATCGAAAAACAAACTTTCTTAGTGTTTGTGAAATTTGGTGAAAAGTTATGTAGTAAAAGATACGATGCAAATGATGTAAAAACAAGTTATTTGAACACCTCAAAGCGTTAAAATCTTGTTTTGAATCGAAAAACAAACCTTCTTAGTGTTTGTGAAATTTGGAGAAAAGTTATGTACTAAAAGATACGATACAAATGATCTAAAAACACGATATTTGAACTCCTCAAAGCGTTAAAATCATGTTTTGAATCGAAAAACAAACTTTCTTAGCATTTGTGAAATTTGGTGAAAAGTTATGTAGTAAAAGATACGATACAAATGATCCAAAAACAAGTTATTTGAACTCCTCAAATCGTTAAAATCTTGTTTTGAATCGAAAAACAAACTTTCTTAGTGCTTGTGAAATTTGGTGAAAAGTTATGTAGTAAAAGATACGATACAAATGATCTAAAAACAAGTTATTTGAACTCCTCAAAGCATTAAAATCTTGTTTTGAATCGAAAAACTTACTTTCTTAGTGTTTGTAAAATTTGGTGAAAAGTTATGTAGTAAACGATACGATACAAATGATCTAAAAACACGTTATTTGAACTCCACAAAGCGTTAAAATCTTGTTTTGAATCGAATAACAAACTTTCTTAGTATTTGTGAAATTTGGTGAAAAATTATGTACTAAAAGATACGATACAAATGATCCAAAAACACGTTATTTGAACTCCTGAAAGCGTTAAAATCTTGTTTTGAATCGAAAAACTTACTTTCTTAGTGTTTGTGAAATTTGGTGAAAAGTTATGTAGTAAACGATACGATACAAATGATCTAAAAACACGTTATTTGAACTCCACAAAGCGTTAAAATCTTGTTTTGAATCGAAAAACAAACTTTCTTAGTGTTTGTGAAATTTGGTGAAAAGTTATGTAGTAAAAGATATGATACGAATGATCTAAAAACAAGTTATTTGAACACCTCAAAGCGTTAAAATCTTGTTTTGAATCGAAAAACAAACTTTCTTAGTGTTTGTGAAATTTGGTGAAAAGTTATGTACTTAAAGATACGATACAAATGATCTAAAAACACGATATTTGAACTCCTCAAAGCGTTAAAATCATGTTTTGAATCGAAAAACAAACATTCTTAGCGTTTGTGAAATTTGGTGAAAAGTTATGTAGTAAAAGATACGATACAAATGATCCAAAAACAAATTATTTGAACTCCTCAAAGCGTTAAAATCTTGTTTTGAATCGAAAAACAAATTTTCTTAGTGTTTGTGAAATTTGGTGAAAAGTTATGTAGTAAAAGATACGATACAAATGATCTAAAAACAAGTTATTTGAACTCCTCAAAGCATTAAAATCTTGTTTTGAATCGAAAAACAAACTTTTTTAGTGTTTGTGAAATTTGGTGAAAAGTTATGTAGTAAAAGATACGATACAATTGATCTAAAAACACGTTATTTCAACTCCTTAAAGCGTTCAAATCTTGTTTTGAATCGAAAAACAAAGTTTCTTAGTGTTTGTGAAATTTGGTGAAAAGTTATGTAGTAAAAGATACGATACAAATGATCTAAAAACAAGTTATTTGAACTCCTCAAAGCGTTAAAATCTTGTTTTGAATCGAAAAACAAACTTACTAGTGTTTGTGAAATTTGTTGAAAAGTTATGTAGAGATACGATACAATTGATCTAAAAACACGTTATTTGAACTCCTCAAAGCGTTAAAATCTTGTTTTGAATCGAAAAACTTACTTTCTTAGTGTTTGTGAAATTTGGTGAAAAGTTATGTAGTAAACGATACGATACAAATGATCTAAAAACACGTTATTTGAACTCCACAAAGCGTTAAAATCTTGTTTTGAATCGAAAAACGAACTTTCTTAGTGTTTGTGAAATTTGGTGAAAAGTTATGTAGTAAAAGATATGATACGAATGATCTAAAAACAAGTTATTTGAACACCTCAAAGCGTTAAAATCTTGTTTTGAATCGAAAAACAAACTTTCTTAGTGTTTGTGAAATTTGGTGAAAAGTTATGTACTAAAAGATACGATACAAATGATCTAAAAACATGATATTTGAACTCCTCAAAGCGTTAAAATCATGTTTTGAATCGAAAAACAAACATTCTTAGCGTTTGTGAAATTTGGTGAAAAGTTATTGTAAAAACACTAACTGAGTGTTCTATTCGATTCATAGCAATCTTTTTACATTTTGAGGAGTTCAAATAACATGTTTTTAGATCATTTGTATCGTATCTTTTACTACATAAATTTTCACCAAATTTTACGAACACTAAGAAAATTAGTTTTTCGATTCAAAACAGTCTTTTAACGTTCGGAGGAGTCCAAATAACGTGTTTTTGAGATGGTTTGGATCGAATCGTTCACTACGTAAATTTTCACCAAATTGTACAAAAAATAAGAAAGTTATCATTTCGATTCATACAAATCTTTGTACGCTTTGAGGAGTTCAAATAAGAAAGTTTGTTTTTCGATTCGAAATGATCTTTTAACGTTCTGAGGAGTTCAAATAACGTATTTTGGAGATGGTTTGGATTGAATCTTTCATTACGTAAATATTCACCAAATTGTACAAACTCTAAGAAATTTTTCTTTTCGATTCATTGCAATTTTTTTACGCTTTGAGGAGTTCAAATAACTTGTTTTTAGATTATTTGTATTGTATCTTTTACTACATAACTTTTGACCAAATTTTACAAACACTAAGAAAGTTTGTTTTTCGATTCAAAACGATCTTTCAACGTTTTGAGGAGTTCAAATAATGTGTTTTTGAGATGGTTTGGATCGAATCTTTCACTACGTAACTTTTCATCAAATTGTACAAACACTAAGAAAGTTTTCTTTTCGATTCATAGCAATCTTTTTATGCTTTGAGGATTCAAATAACGTGTTTTTATATCATTTGTATCGTATCTTTTACTACATAACTTTTCACGAAAACAAACACTAAAAAAGTTTGTTTTTCGATTCAAAACAATATTTTAATGTTCTGAGGAGTTCAAATAACGTGTTTTTTAGATGGTTTGGATCGAATATTTCACTACGTAACTTTTCACCAAATTGTAAAGACACTAAGAAAGTTTTCTTTTCGATTCATAGCAATATTTCTAAGCTTTGAGGAGTTCAAATAACTTGTTTTTAGAACATTTGTATCGTATCTTTTAAAACCTAACTTTTCATCAAATTTTACACAGACTAACAAAGTTTGTTTTCCGATTCAAAACAATCTTTTAACTCTCTATGGAGTTCAAATAACGTGTTTTTTAGATGGTTTGGATCAAATCTTTCACTACGTAACTTTTCACCAAATTGTAAAAACAATAAGAAAGTTTTCTCTCCGATTCATAAAAATCTTTTTACGCTTTAAGGAGTTCAAATAACGTGTTTTTAGATCATTTGTATCGTATCTTTTACTACATAATTTTTGCACCAAATTTTACGAACACTAAAAAAGTTTGTTTTTCGATTCAAAACTATCTTTTAACATTCTGAGGAGTTCATATAACGTGTTTTTGAGGTGGTTTGGATCGAATCTTTCACTACGTAAATTTTCACCAAATTGTACAAAAAATACGAAAGTTTTCATTTCGATTCATAAAAATCTTTTTACGCTTTGAGGTGTTCAAATACTTGTTTTGGATCATTTGTATCATATCTTTTAAAACATAACTTTTCAGCAAATTTTACAAACACTAAGAAAGTTTGTTTTTAGATTCAAAACAATCTTTTAACGTTCTGAGGAGTTCAAATAACGTGTTTTTTAGATGGTATGGATCGAATCTTTCACTACGTAACTTTTCACCAAATTGTAAAAACACTAAGAGAGTTTTCTTTTCGATTCATAGCAATCTTTTTACGCTTTGAGGAGTTCAAATAACATGTTTTTAGATCAATTGTATCGTATCTTTTACTACATAACTTTTCACCAAATTTAGCACACTAAGAAAGTTTGTTTTTCGATTCAAAACGATCTTTGAACGTTCTCAGGAGTTCAAATAACGTGTTTTTGAGATGGTTTGGTTCGAATCTTTCACTACGTAAGTTTTCACCAAAATGTACAAACACTAAGAGACTTTTCTTTTCGATTCATAGCAATCTTTTTACGCTTTCAGGAGTTCAAATAACTTGTTGTTAGATCATTTGTATCGTATCTTTTACTACATAACTTTTCACCAAATTTTACAAACACTAAGAAAGTTTGTTTTTCAATTCAAAACAATCTTTTAACGTTCTGAGGAGTTCAAATAACGTGTTTTTGGATCGAATCTTTCACTACGTAAACTTTCACCAAATTGTACAAACAATAAGAAAGGTTGTTTTTCGATTCAAAACAATATTTTAACGTTCTGAGGAGTTCAAATAACGTGTTTTTTAGATGGTATGGATCGAATCTTTCACTACGTAAACTTTCACCAAATTGTAAATACACTAAGAGAGTTTTCTTTTCGATTCATAGCAATCTTTTTACGTTTTGAGGAGTTCAAATAACGTGTTTTTATATAATTTGTATCGTATCTTTTACTACATAACTTTTCACCAAATTTTACGAACACTAAGAAAGTTTGTTTTTCGATTCAAAACAATCTTTTAACGTTATGAGGAGTTCAAATAACATGTTTTTGAGATGGTTTGGATCGAATCTTTCACTACGTAAATTTTCACCAAATTGTACAAACAATAAAAAAAATTTCTTTTCGATTCATAGAAATTTTTTTACGCTTTGAGGAGTTCAAATAACTTGTTTTTAGATCATTTGTATCGTATCTTTTACTATATAACGTTTCACCAAATTTTACAAACACTAAGAAATTTTGTTTTTCGATTCAAAACGACCTTTTAAAGTTCTAAGGAGTTCAAATAACGTGTTTTTAGATGATTTAGATTGAATCTTTCACTACGTAACTTTTCATCAAAACAACCTTTGATAAAATGCACTGGATGATGGAGAGTGAAGAAGTTTTGCTTTTTCAGTTACTTGCCTCGTGACAGGTTAAATTCAATTTTAAATTTCGAGTTGTTAACTGACTTTAAATATCGATTTTATTGGGGACTTAGCAATGGTTTTAAACGACTTTAAATGTTTGATTTGGATTTTAAATTTAGCCTTGAAAGGCATGCTATCAAGTCTGAATTTGATTTTTTTTGTTTTCGGATTTAAAGCGATGCTTGCTTTTTTAATTCTCGAACCAGTTTGATTTTGACTTCAAATTTAGTTTTGAGTCTTGGGTGGATAGCATTGCCTTGTGACAGTAGGTTTGTTTCCACTTTAAATTAAAAAAATTCTCTAATTTACTTATAATAGGATAATTCACATAAATCCCCGTGCTTTGTTTAAATTGCAAAAAACTCCTAAATATTTGATATTTTGTTGAGTATATATGATTTTTCTTGCCACTTTCATATGGATGGTGAGCCAAAGACTACTCATTATTATCAAAATATTGTTATTTATCTAATCATAAATTCAAACATTTGATTGAATGCTCGATCTCACCATGTATTCATATATTATTATTATTATTATTATTATTATTATTATTATTATTGCTAGGATAATATCCGCGCTTCGCTGCGGATTTTATAATTTTATATTTTTCGTAAAATGTACTTTTCAACACATAATTCGTAAAGAGCCATCAGGCAAACACAAAGTGCAATAAAATTAAAAAATATATACTACATAGGAAAAACCAAGTTGTCGAGCAACAAGTGATTACAAAATTGACGGTTGTTTTTTTAGCAAATATGGATTGAATTATCTATACTTTTACAACTATCTTAAAAATATATAATTTTCTCTAAGGCTGCACAAGCATTGCTAGAAAACGTTAAATGAAATATCATATATAGCCGTACAAAATATTATCATCAATGTCCCTTTCTGAATTCTTTAACATACCATATTAGTATCCATGATATTTTGCATATTGCGAGGATATATACAAAAGTTTGGTATATATATTTAATGCAGTTGATAAATAATGGATCTTGCATTAGCAACATTTTTTTTCCAGACACAATTTTTGTAAATATTTCTCAAAAGTATGGGGGTTAGTTGGAAATAGCCCGAAATAAATTGTGATTGCTCTCTTGCAGGAACATTTGATACATTCCTCTTTTGATGTAATGAACATAATTTTTTTTCTTAACCACCAAACACAAGTCATTCAAGAACCCAACATTGAAACATCGCCGACTGCATCATGGCAACCGCTTGCGATCTGCGATGATTTTTGGCATTATTTTTAGGGTTTCATATGTTGAATGAATCAAATCTCAAATAGGAATCAAATCATGGTCTTATTATAAACTATTCAACAATTAATTAAACATTCTTTAATATAACAAGCAATTTTTTTCAAGGTTTTTTGTTCTTTTTAGTAAAAATAAAAAAACACAAACTTTATATTCTTTAAAACTAATTTTAGTTTTAATATGGAGTAACGTATTTATCTTTAAAATTACTTTATGAGTAATTAGGACTTAATCACACAATGTAGACATAATAAATGCATTCTTGAGTTTTTTTAGGTGTACCTGACAAATTACATCTCAATTCAAGGCGTCATTTAATCCATTACTCTTATTAAACAAAAGTTGAAATGAAACACCATTTCTTATTTAACTCGATACTAACTTCATGTTATATACTTTTTTTATTTCAAATGCAGGATACAGTTCTCTCTCGAGCTGTTGAGCAGTATAATGGCAAGAAATGGAAAAAGATCGGTATAATTTTTTTTATCTCCTTGTATAATTGTTGAACTACTGTTTGATATGTAATTCATCTTTATTTTAAACTTTTGAATTGAATTTTCAGCCGAACTTTTGCCGAATAAGACCGACAATCATGCTATTGGCAAGGATAGAGAAGTATAATGAAATGGATAAACAAAATGGAAAATTTTGTTGAAATTGAGTGAATTAGAATTAGAGTTTGATACGTAACAAAACATGTAAAATTAATAATTAACGCATTGATACATTGTGCAAAAATGTAATATACTCACTCACATGTGCATATTGCAAATGTGTCAAATATTATGTGCTTCATAGCTTTTCGTTATTTTGTATCGGGTCTTTGTTTTAATGATGCGTGCGTTCGTGATAAATACATATTACAATTTTAGGGTCGGTCCCGGATTTTGAAAGAGTCGAGGCCTATTTTGAAAACGGCCCCTTTCAGTTATCGTTCTCAAAACATTTCGACATGTGTTCATCACTTTTCTTCTACCTCTAGTTTGAACATTTCAAACCCATATGTTTTTGTCGTTGCACTTCCTTATTGGTAGAATTAAATCTTTGGTGGAGGATAGGACTCAACTCACCGGTCATTTCGTTCGCATTTGGTCGTGCATATGGAAAGCCTTCACTTCACTCGTGTTTTTATGCTCACAAGACATTTTTTTGTTTTCATTATCTGTATCTACAAAAATAAAGGATACAACAACTTCAAAATTAGATTAACTAAACTTAAATTAACCAAAGTAACGTAAATCTAGTTGTTACTCAGTCAAACATGGAACAAAAAATCACGATAAAAACAGAAACAAAATCAAATTATCAATTGAAAACATAATTGACTGCCCACATAATTGGTGAATATTTCTTTTTCCTTAAAATATCATAGTGATGTTTCGAGTCTCTTCGATTTTCTTATCTTTTTATATTCTTTTTGTACTTTTTGGTAGAGGTATCTCATACTGGATGATCATCTGTTTGATCCTTTTCTACGCTACATAATTGCCTAAAAACAGCATAAAATCAAAATTGTAACAATCTAGCTGACAAAAAGAAACCAATTCAAACGGACCATTTTGAATTTGAAATTTGTTTTCACTATATAAAAAAAGAAAAAGAGTAAAAGAAAAGACCATTTAAACATAAACTACACAATGATAACCCTCAATTATCTCCAACTAAATTGATCGGTAACTCTGTACGTCACTCCAAGTGACCTCTTGGAATGTAAATAACTGGAGGCAGATCGATCATGGATCGAACAAACAGGTTCGATGAGACCATGTTGCTAGTCGCACCGAGGAGTTGCAACTTGAGGAGTGGGATCATCTGAGCGTCGCGTCAAGGGCTCGGTGTGGCTCTCGAGGGTTACGGCGTGCAGGGCGTGGCAAGGGTTTTCATGACGAGAGACACAGACGAAGTCGAGAGAATGAAAATGTGATGATTTGATGTATTTCTTACTGGGTCCATTTTTGTCAAAACGGATCTGCTTTGTTAATTTGAATCTGGTATTCAATTGCAAGGGAAAGTTAATTTCACTTCTATAGGAATTATTTTATATCATAATTTTATTATGTACGATTTTTTTGGCTTACTACTTACTAGTGAGGTGTAATTATAACATGTAAACTCTTTTTGCAAGGGAAGAGTTCGAAAAGTTTGAAAGATTTATTTTGCATCGTGTTTTTATTATGTACGAATTTACTGGTTATTTATTTATTTATTTTTATCCACTTTTTTAAAATTATAGAATCGTAATCTAATGTGATTTGTGTATAATGCAATTAATACTTGATATTCTTTACTTTTATCAGGATAAAAAGAATATTTGTCACTTTGTAAACATTATGCAACCATAATATGTACTACAAATTAATTGGAGTAAAATAGCAACAAATAACACGAATCGACAAGATGTATTTGACCCATACATACATGAGAAAAAAATACTGTTTTTGTTTCCCAAAAGTATTTTTTTTAAAAAATAAATTACTTCTAATTACATATACCACAAGTTTCGAGGCCTCGAGTTCTACGAAAGTTTTATATTTTTATGGGTCGAAGTTGAGAGCCCTAGCACCTGCCTGAAAGAATCACAATATAAAAGAAAAAATAGATTTTAGTTTTTTTAATACCGTATTATTATATATAATATATAAATCTTACCAATCCCTTTTGGGAGGTCTCTTCCCTCATGAGAACCAGCGGATCGAACCCAAATCCCATGTCCTAAAACAATTTTTAGATCAAAATTAGAACATAAAAATAATTAGTAAATCAATTCAAAAACAAATATAGAACATGGTATAGAAGAAGATTAAAAAGAAAAGATAATATAATACCTGGATTCCGCTCATGAACCATGGCGACTTCCAGGCTGAGGGGGATTCGATCCCTCTTTGTGCTCCAGGTGTTTGCTCGAAACTAACAAACAACATTTCCAAATAAAATAAACCACACAATTAAGGATGATAAAATAAAATGGGGAAGCACAATGAACACATAGAATATAATACTATTTTTCATACAGGTTGAGCATTTTGCTGCCAGGTGGCACCGAGTCGGGCTTAGCCAAATCCGGCATGCCAACCTTTGGTGTGAATTTTCTTCTGTCCTTCAACAGTACAACACCGTTGCTCATTTCAAATGAAGCGTTTGGAGAACTCATTACATTTGGATTTCTCTCCAATAGCACCCCACTTGGCTGTAACAAAGTAACATCGATCAAAGTTATATGAAGTGGTAATTAGAATATAGGAATTATGTTTAATTAAGATTAGTTTTAAGGTGTGGTACTAACCGTGAAAAATGCACTCTTAGGAGTATTCGTGTTGTCGTTTACGATTAAGAGACCACAAGGCTGTAATATTCACGGGATAAGTTAAGAGGTTCATTATATAAAAGAAGATGTTTTGATATTTTGCAGGGGCATATCTGAAATTATGCCAGTTTTAAATACGAAACTATACTTGAATGGTACTAACCGTTCGCAATGCGCTGTTACAATCATTAGTGCCGCTCGAGCTCGGCTTATCATGATCGTCCTTAATAGGAGTCTTGTTGTCCTTGTCATCATTTGAAGGGCCTGAGGAACCTGGAGCTGTAGCAGGAGGTGCATCTTCTTCCTTGGATTTCTCTGAAATTCAAACAAAGAAAGAGTTGAGTAAACTAATTAAAGGAAATTAACTGTAAAGCAGAAAAGAAAAGAAAAAAGAAAAATACACACCTAAGAATAGAGCATTGAAGGATCCAAAATCGAGGGAGTTACAAGGAATTCCTCCCCCTCTCTTATCCTGCAAGGGGGAGAAGAGGATCTCCCTACCCCTCTTCTTCTTCTTTCCATTACAAGAAGGCGGGCCCCACTTGTCAGCACTCTTCAGTATTATCACTTCGTCAGAACTGCTGCTTGTCTGGCCCCACGGGCTGATGTCAGCGCAGTTCATAGATGATCTCAGGAGTTGCCTTATACCAAACGGGCTGTACTCCCCCCCTGCTCCTGGGGTCAGTAAATCACAGTTAACGAAAGGCATCTCTGTGCACGGGAATCGAGGCGCCTCGTTCTTTTCCTTCTCCTCCTTTTCCTTCTCCTTTCCCTTTCTCTTGTCTCTCTCCTCTGCTTCTTGTGTTCGTACCGGTTCCGGTACGGAACACTCAATTTCAAGAATTCTGTTTAACGGCTGGCTTGAGTATGCAAAGCCGTCATACGAGCACGTTATCACTCCATTTTGACCCGCAGCAGTAGGGCAAACGAAAGAAGGTGGTACATTACTTGCAATCTCAGCTGGTACGGATTGGCTGGTGGACGGTACCATCAAGGATTCCATATCAGCCACTTCCGGCACACCGAGCAAACTGTGCAACGAAAACAAGACTCTCTCGTCTCCCGGAAAACAGTCCATTTCAGAAATAGTCATTTCATCGAACACCTTGAGAGCAGCAGTTTCATTCTCTTTAGAATCCGTGCAATCAATGCTCGATTCCCTCTCTACCGCACCAGAAGAAGAAACCTGATCCACATCTTGATCTGGATCAGGATCTGACGATTCCATGTCTTGTCCTGTAGTAGTTCCATTCGCGGGATTCGGGAGAGGAGGAGGAGGAAATTGCGATAATAACCCCCTCGATGCATATGAACTGAGCTTCTTCTTTACTGAACTGTTCCAATGGTTCTTGATTGAATTATCAGTCCTGTCAAGAAATACACATAACCAAATTGTGTTAATATCTCTTTTGTACGAAATTTGAATACCAACAATATTGTGACTTATCAAATATTTACCTGCCAGGTAAGTACTTGGTTAATTCGGCCCATTTGTTTCCATGAATGTTGTGGGCGTGAATAAGCATGAGTTCTTCTTCTTGAGTCCATGCTTCTTTGTTGATGTTTGGATTCAAATGGTTGTGCCATCTGAAAACCAAAACATAATCGAATTAATGTTGATATATATACAATGTTGCAAATGCTTGAATTAAACTTTTACCTCTCACGACATTGTTTCCCAATTCGTCCTGGCAAAGCTTGTGCTATGGTGGACCATTTCTTCGGGCCATACTTGTGCACCATTTCAAGGATAATCTCGTCTTCCTATAAAACAAAAAAGAAAAAGAAAATTACTTTTATTTTTTATCCATTCCATGGTAAAGAAGCAAAATAGATGGTTGAATAACTTACTTCTTTAGACCATGGCCCCTTAATAAGTTCAGGATTGAGAACTTTTTGCCACCTGTGGAGGCACTGGACGTCAGTTCGATCGGGGAAATATTCCGCTGAAAAATCAGAACAAAAGGTACAAAAAGAAAGTTAATTTAATAGAAAAAAAAATATCTAGTGTCATAATAATACAAAAAATTAATACATACCAATCTTTTTCCAGTTTTTTCCCTGGTTTTGGTGTACCGCTTGGGCCAAAATCGTATCCTGCATATTAAATCAGTGTTGTATTAATGAATTATAAAACAAAGAAAATACGGATATTTGTCTTATAAATGTTTTAGGTTCGAGTTTACCTCTTCTGGGGTCCAATGGCCCTTGGTTGATCGTCTTGCAGGACCTGAGGTTCTCCTGCTCAAACAACAAGAAATAATCAAGTAAAGTTCAAGCAATAAAACCAAATTAAAGCCTGTATTTTGAATCTTCTGAAGTTTTTGGGTCCAAATCAATCCATCAAAATTTAGAGAAGAATTGTAAGTACCCTGGAATAATATGTCGTTGTTGTGATGTACTCGGGCCTGCTTCACCACTGCCCCCTTCCATAGCAACAGCTTTCTTTCTACTGACCATGGTGAGACTAGATTTCACTGGTTCATGGAGTTACAATCAAATATTAAAACTTTCAAATCAGAGTGAAAGATCTATAATTTTTAAAGGAAAACAATTAAATGGGAAACGGAAAAAGTACCTTTAAATCTCCCGATTCAAAGTGAAATCAACCCCAAATCGTCAATTTGAACTCTTCAAATGAAGAAAATGATCTCAATACGAAGCCTGAATCACACGAAAGAATAATCCGTATAGACCAGACGAGATAGATTACCCTATCCACGCCTGATCAAATCAACTAAATCTGAAATATATTCGAAACACGAACGCAGTCTTCCTCCAGATCAATCTAATATCAACAATCCAGACGACGATGAGTGTCCAACAACGATAAGAAAACCCTAATTACCGGAGATGAAGACAGTATCTCCGATTACGGCCTGATCAGCGAACAAAAAGTCCAAAATCCGAGAAAGCTTGTTCGAATCCCTATCAGAAATTCCTGAAAAATCAATTGAATCTCGACAGGAGATCTCGCTGCAGAGAAAGATCGTAGATTTATCTTCTTCCTTTTTCTTGTTCCCTCTTCGTACTTCGGGAGAAAATAAGAATGAAGTGGCTTCAGTTACTCAGTAAGCACTCCGCAGTGAGATCTCTATTTTTCGAATTGTAAGGGCTCGTGGAGTCGTCGAATTCAAACGCTTATTTGGACGAATGGATTATGCCCACGACGCACGATCTCCACCGTCCGTTGGAGAGCCATTTGTTTTGTAATTTTGGAACCCTTGGGCCAGGTTTTTTTGAATTTCGACCGCTTGATTTGAATCGGCCGACTGGGCCCATATGTCAGTGAATACTTAGACTTACTAAGAGTTGAATCTGAATATTATTAATGATTAAAAAATATTGCTGTTAAATTTCATTGTTGATTTGACTTTGCTTCGTTGGGGAATTTAAATATGAAATAAACATGAGTTTATGAGAGTGAAATCTATGCTCACATGTTTTCAAATTTTGAGGGTTTTTTTTCATATAGAATCTTATGTATTATTAAAATGACCGACAAGAATACTCCATGAGTAAGCACGTCATCAAAATGAATGCGACTTGCGGCAATTTGATTTTTGAAATTGTTATACAAGACATAAATAAAATAAAATATTATTTATTTAATATATCTTAAATGTTATCGTACATACATAAAAGTATATTATACATAAAAAAAAGTATATATATATATATATATATATATATATATATATATATATATATATATATATATATATGAGATTTGTGTACTTAGGATATTTTAACCATTAGATTTACTTTGAGATTTGTGTTTTTTAATGCTATATATACTCATCATTAATTATTTCCATATCAGTTTATTATAATCATTAAATGCACAAATCTCAAAGCAAATCTAATGGTCAAAAAATCTTAAGTATCAAACTCATGATACTTAATTAAGTATCTTAGCCATTATATATATATATATATATATATATATATATATATATATATATATATATATATATATACAGGCCTGTTAAGGAGAATCCGAAAAAAGAATCCGAAAAAAGAATCCACGCGCAAAATATTTCGATAAAATTAGCAAAATATATGCTTCAAATAAGCAAAATATATCGATGAAATTCAACATGCTTATACAGGTTTCAAATGAACAAACGTTAATATTAAAAAGCGGAAGGGTTTATTTATAATTTTTTTTAAAAGCGGAGGGGCCTTTTTATAATTTTTACAAATCCAAAAAAGAATTAATGTCTCTTCACGAATATAACTTTCTCTGTCCACAAGAGTGAAGACCAAGGGGCCATGATCCCCAATCCCACGAACCCTGACCCTAAACGACGCGATTCATGAGATTCCGGCGATTCCGGCAGTTCTTTCTTTGGTCTCCGGCGTTCAGGTGATTCAAGATGGAGATTCTTACAAGTTTATGTCTCTCCGGGTGACCCTTTCCCCTCTCTCTCTCCATTTCTCTCTGTTTGCAGAACGGGCCTGACGAAAAACCTAGTGACAAGGTTTCTTTTGTCTGAGTTGAGATCATGTCCAGTTGTTTAGGACGATATCCAATAAGCTCTTTCCCTGCTAGATTCGTGCCAGAATCACTGCTGCCGGTTTTCTATTGCTGTCAGATTCAGATTTGTGCCAATTTTAATGTTGCAAGTTCACTTAACCTTCGAAATATGGTACCGCCGTCACAACCTTCAAATTTGGTTGATTTGGGACTGATTTTATAGAAATATGATATTAATGAATCTGATTTCGGTGATTTGCAGCTAATTTCGAATCTTAAGAGAGAATAATTGGATATGCAGCTAATTTTTGTTCAATCACAAGCTGTTCGATGAATTGTGTCCAAGCCTTTTGCTGTTATTTTGGAGTTTAATAAACGCAGATTTTGTTTGCAGATTTTGTTCGTACGGCGCACCTTATACCTCTGGATCAATTGTGTTCGGAGAAGACGATTCGGCTGAACTCCTCTCAGGTTATTTAAAATTTAATTTGCAAATATTTGGCAAATTTGTAGTTTCAGCATAATAGAGGGACATATAATGCAGGGACTTATTTGGGATTTATTTGTGCGTTGAGATTGTCGTAAACAAATTTATCTAGAAGGGTTAAATGCTACACATGCCAAAGTGCAGCGACATTTTCAGATATGCCCATTCGATTCAAATTTGAATTTCAATCCATTTTATATTTTCTCCATTTTAGAGTTAACTAAATTTTCGGGGAATTTTTTCAAGTTGATGTGAGGCGATGTCTACTTATCCGAGAACGTATGCTCTCATCCATGGTGATTCGGTTTTTACTCTATAAAGGAAGGTAAATAAATAGTTTTACAACAATATTATATTTTTGAGTTATTATGAACTAATGTATTGATATTTCGATGCGTAGTTACGAAATGGAAGATTTACTAATACAGATGAATATAATATTGAGATCAGAAGGGAGTGATATTTAGAGATGATGAGGATATTTTAAGTAAATTAAAGAGTCTATCAGATAGAATGAAATGGGAGAGCCAAATTATTGATCATAAGAATGGCTCACATGTCAGAGAGAAAATTTTCTTGGCCGTGACTATATAAATTTAGAAAAGCAATTGAATAAAGTTGGCATTTTGTAATTTTGAACCTTCTTGGTTTGACTTTTTGTGGGTTTATTTTTTTTTTATTGTTTGGACAGTAGGGAGTTTATAAACCAATAGGTGATACTTCATAGAAAAAAGAAAGATCAATGGAAATAGTTGTACACAGGAATAGATTCGATCTAATAAAGGAAATTACACAGTCGAAAATCATTAGTTTTTTTTTCTTTGTGAAATTAGTTTAATTAATTCATTTATTTATGATACAAAAAAATTGGTGAAGCACACGAATATATACTTCTGCATATAACAATCGTATATTTAGATAAATTCAATCATATATTTTGTTAAATTTAATCGTTGGTTTTGCTAAATTCAATAATATATTTTACTGAATTATTTGAAATTAATGATCGTGTTCATCGGATAATTAACTATATTTTAATAAATTCAATCGTATATTCTGTTAAATTTAATCATACATTTTTCTAAATTCAATCATATATTTTGCTGAATTATATGAAATTAATGATCGTATTCATCGGATAATTAACTATATTTTAGTAAATTCAATCGTATATTATGTTAAATTTAATCGTATATTTTGCTAAATTTAATAATATATTTTGCTGAATTATATGAAATTAATGATCACGTTCATCGGATAATTAAATATATTTTAGTAAATTCAATCATATATTCTGTTAAATTTAATCATATATTTTGCCAAATTCAATAATATATTTTGCTGATTATATGAAATTAATGACCATGTTCATCGGATAATTAACTATATTTTAGTAAATTCAATCGTATATTCTGCTAAAATTAATCATATATTTTGCTAATTTCACTAATATATTTTGCTGATTATATGAAATTAATTATCGTGTTCATCGGATAATTAACTATATTTTAGTAAATTCAATCATATATTCTGTTAAATTTAATCGTATATTTTGCTAAATTCAATCATATATTTTGCTGAATTATATGAAATTAATGATCGTATTCATCGGATAATTAACTATATTTTAATATATTCAATCGTATATTATGTTAAATTTAATCATATATTTTGCTAAATTCAATCATATATTTTGTTGAATTATATGAAATTAATGATCGTATTCATCGGATAATTAACTATATTTTAGTAAATTCAATCGTATATTCTGTTAAATTTAATCATATATTTTGCTAATTTCAATAATATATTTTGCTGATTATATGAAATTAATGATCGTGTTCATCGGATAACTAACTATATTTTAGTAAATTCAATCGTATATTTTGTTAAATTTAATCGTATATTTTGCTACATTCAATAATATATTTTGCTGAATTCAATCGTATATTTTGCTAGATTCAATCGTATATTTTGCTAAATTCAATCGTATATTTTGCAAAATATATTATTGAACTTAAAAACATATATTATCTAACGTCGCAAGATATACTCTTGAATTCTAAAACTAATTTCTTAATACCAACAAAACATCAAAGGAAAAGAAAATTAAAACAAATAATACATACAAACATTCGTCATGAAAGCCCTAAAAATGGATCGTAAACTTACCATTACCAATAAAACAGGATAACCTTACAAATAAAACATGGTCAATTTACAACTACAATTACAAACATGAAATTCAAATTCAAATCGACCATTTGAAAATGGAGAGTCAAAGTTGGTCAACAAAACCAATTCTTGCATGAAAAGATTGGACACCATTTGAAAATGGAGAGTCAAATCTCGTCGACAAAACCAATTCTTGCATGAAAAGATTGGACACGCTTTATGAGGCAAACCAATTATTTCTTAATTTCGACATCTCTCTGTTGATTCACCATAATTTCTTTCTCTTGGTCTGATTGCGACAATGCCCAATATTCATAATCCTGATAATAAAACACAAGAATAAATTACAGGGGAAATTTTGTAAATATATGATTAGTCCCAATTCTACCAAAATCAACCCAATTTACAAAAATCCGCGACAAATTCCACTGAAAAGCTGTGGTGAATTACAAATAATTGTAAGATTAATTCAATAATGTAAAAAATACAATTAGAATAATATTACAAAATTTAATAACAAAATGATCAAGCATCAAGTCCTTTATACCAAAATTAGTTCAAAGTTTTTAATCTGGTTGCATATCAATGGAGACAAAAAAAATAGAATTGCAACTTGAAATCTAGTTGCATATCAGAAAAATGCCAATTCAAGCTGCAATGAGAACAATATACTATTAAAACTGCAATTAGAACAATAAATTGCCAGTATTATTAAATCTAGTTGCAATTAGAACAATATACTATTAGGACTATAAACTGCCAATACTATTAAATCTAGTTGCAATTAAAACAACATCAGAAAATTAATTCTTTCTCGATTCAAAACTGTAATTAGAACAATATACTATTAAACCTAGTTGCATATCAATACAATTAAATTAATAATTTGCCAATACCATAAACTAAAAAATAAAACATTTGAAAAACCTTACAAAATAAAAAATCGAGAAAGAGCAGCGAGATCAGCGAGTCCATTGGAAATTTCAGCTTGAATTGGTTCAGAGAATTTAAACGGCAAACTGCGAGTATCAGGATTAAAAAAATCATAAAGTTAGGCTTAATTGAGTCATAAACAGAAATTCAAATTGACTAAAGGAAAATCAGCAATACGGAATCAATCAATCAAAAATTTTCAAACTACCTCCATTAAACCGATAAAATCACAAAAAACGAAGAAAAATGGATCGAAATTGCGTGTTTTCTGGAACAATCGCCCTCATCTCTTACCGCATCGCACTAGAGTTAGGTAGGAGGGATTCATCCATGGAGAGTGCGAGAGAAAGCAAGATAGATGCCGTCGTCCTCCTTTTTCGTCGGTCGCAGGAGAGACAGATCTCTGGTCGTAACTAATGGAAGGGAGGAGGGAGAACTCTCGGCAATCTGGAGGGAAATATCGTGCGCAAGAGGAAGAAGGGAACGGAATTGCCTAATCTTGATTTTCTTGATCTTGATTTTCAGGGAAATAATGTCCAAAGAGAGAGAGAAGAATCGTGAGGAGGGTGGGGAGAAATGAGCAGGTCATTTACAAAAAGGTCCTTCCGTTACATGAGTTTAACAAATTATGAAAAAAGCCCTTCCGCCTGTAAATATATTTAATTTTAGTCCTTGGATTCGTTTTGTGGATTCTTTTTGTGGATTCTATTTAGCATTTCTCTATATATATATATATATATATGACAAATTACAACAAATAAAAATATAGCATACATATAAAAATGTGTAACATGTATTATATTTAGAAAAAATATATCGTAGATTTAAAAATGTATCACATAACGATATATCATTAATAAATAAAAATATATAAAACGTGAATGACTGACGGTGTGCTTTTTGAAGAGCACAAAATACGGTTAAAATTGAAAGAGTCAAACTACCATGTATCGTTATCACCACAAACATCATTAATTCTCTAATTAACACTCTAAATTAACGTGGTAATTGAAAGATAAAATGTACTAATTTATTAAGTATAATGAATTTACTTATCATTTAAATTGTTTATATAGCATTGTATGTATGGTGCTTAATATAATATAAATATGTTTATATTATATTAAATATATTAGGGTGATTGTTTTTACTGTAAATTGACATGAAGTAAGAATCACATTTAATATTAAATCCTAGCATATTTTCATCGGTTATCGCAATTCTTTTCTTTGCTTCTGTCAAACTCGTGTAGTAAGAGCATGTCATATCAAAATTAATACCTCTTCAGAACCAATTAAGTATACATTTTTTTGTACAAAACCATTCACAAATATAAACTAACACCAAGATACACATAACATGACAAATTTCCCTAATTAACCCGCAATTCCGTATAATTGAAAATGAGAAAAATATCATAGATACCCCTTAATCTCATAAAAAAAGAATACCCTGAAAATGTGAAAATATCATATATACCCCTGAAAAACATAATCTTTAAGAAATCATTACCCCTCAAATAATCTCAGAAACTACACCCCTAAAAAGAGTAAAAAAATTAAAAATAGCCCTCAAAATGGCGAGTATATTTGTATATGAAACTGAATGGGATTTTTAGATATTTAGTGGATTTTTTTCAATCACAAACATAACCTCTTTAAGAAGTGAATTTGCTAAAAATTCAAACCGACACAACCTCCAATTTGATACAAATCAAAGAAAAAAATTGAAGAAGTATTAAAAAAATTGAAGAAGTATTTATATATTGAAGAATTAGTTTTTATTTTTTTACTATTAATTACCTAATGAAAATAAATCTAAAATAAATCTAAAATAAACTTACAATCCTTGTGAACCGATGTACATACCTTCCGAGAGCAATCCTCTCATTTTTAATCCTCTATATCCTGCAATTAATCAAATAAAATATTAAAAGAATTACATTATTTTGTTGGTTATGGATGAATGAGAGGAGGGTAATTTGGTAATTTCACAGACCTCGACTAATATTCCATGATAACTGCATGATCAATACCAGGGTTTGTATATACACCATTATTTTATTCTCTTCATACAAAGTCGGAGCCAGTTTCAGATCCTCTATTCTCTGACGTTCCGATACAATCTAACAAATTAAATTAATTAAATTAAAAATCCTCAAAATAAAATAAACAAATTAAAGAAACAAACAAACCTCAACTTCACATTCACCTTTCAAAATCACTTAATTATGCCCGATTCCAAATTTGTAGAATGTAAAATAATTATAGGGAAAACAATTGATGCTTACGACTAAGATAATTTTTTCGAAAGTATTTGTTTGTTGATCGGCTTCGACAGAAGTCATTGCAACTTCTTTGCATAATTGATTCACGTTTACTTTTCTGGAGATTATCTCTCTCTTATTTTCCTCTTTACTACCTTCACGGCTGAATTAATATTTTTAGAATATAATTAAAATATGAAATTTGCAGAAAGGCCCCTCTATATGAAAAAATTACAAAAAAGCACCTGCATTACCTGAGCTTCGGATTCTTGTCAGTGACGATCATATCGTTGTGCCATGTGTCTCTCATCCTCCAAAGGAGCGCTCATCACCATGGCTCTCAGGATTTCTGCCACCTGTTATAATGCAATTGATTAAGAACCTCTCCATTTTTGAGATAAATGGATATCTCCAGTCTAACCTGCTCAAGCATGTTGACTCGTTCCTGTAAGATAAAAACCAAAATAATAAAAAAAAAATAAACAAGCACATAACTATTTTCTAAAATATATTGGCAATTTTTGTTACTTTGATTTTTTCTTGCTCATTATCAGCATCATGTTTGAATCTCATATAATGTTCCAGCAATTCCATGACGGCTATTGCATCTGGTCTTCTTCTAGAAGCTTTATAATACGAAACGATCATGAACAAAAAAATACATTATGGAATGAGAAAAATCTAAATTTGAACATGTATATCCGAAATATTCAAATTTATTAAATCTAATATATCAAAACTGACATGACAAACAAGATTGTAAGAATCGGAATTTTATTTTGAATTGTTTATGAGTAGAATCGAATCGGATCGTAAAATTATATTTTGAATCGTAAGATTCTATGAAAAAAAATATTAATTAAAAATTAATTTAGCAGACACAATTTCTAAATAAAATGATATATATATAGTATGATGTAATTTTATTTTGGAATGTTGATCATTGTAAAATGGTGGATTCCTATAATAATAAATATATAAGTATATGTTTACCGCGTAGCGCTAGTATTATCCAAGTATATATTAAATTTCAAAAGAACATCCTCAATTTTTAATTAACATACTTAATTAATATAGTAATTAACGAGAAATATCAAATTAATAATTAAATAAAAATTGTTAATTCGGATGAGAATGTTATGGTGAAATCTGATATACCAATACATGCCTTTTTTTGAATAATATAGAAAGTTCTATATTAATTAGATTCGCTCTCAAAAACTTGCTTTTATTTTTCCTTTTTAATCATTAATAATAATAATAATAATAATAATAATAATAATAAGGGGAGTTCTATCATACACCCTTTTACAAGGGTATTTTGGGTATTTTTACAATTAATTATATTTGTAAAAGGGTGTATCTAGGGATGTCAATGGTGTGGATATTGCCCGAACCGACCCGAACCGTATCCGAAGAAATATCCGGATTCGAAAAAAATATCCGGATCCGAGTGGATCCGGATATGGATCTGGTTGCTAATTTTAGGATCCGGAACCGGATTCGATATTCGATTTTGGTGCGGGGACCGGATCCGTGTTCCGGATCCGGGTATTTTTAGGATCCGGATACTCGGAACCAGATTCGAGTATCCGGAACCGGATCCGGATACGCATATTATATATTATTTTTATGTATTATATTTGATATTAGTTGAAAAATCATATACAAATTAATGATTTGTGAGTGATTTAAACTCACAATCGTAAAATTACGTTTAAATATAATCATATTTATCGTTCATGTCACAAATTATATATACTTATAGCTAAAAAGTAAGTTATGTTATGATAATATAGTATCCGTTTTAATATCCGAAAGAGAACCGTATCCGTATCCGTATCCGACAATATCCGAACCGTATCCGTATCCGTTTATTATCCGAACCGTATCCGGATCCGGATAATTCCGTATCCGTATCCGTATCCGAAAAAAAATATGGATATGGATCTGGTATGACCACTATCCGAACCGGATCCGAACCGTTGACACCCCTAGGTGTATCATAAAATTTATTTTTTATGGAATTTTTTTTTTAAATGAACAACAAAAAATTCCAATTTAGTTAAACATTAATTATTAAATATATTTGATATCTTACCTTAAATAATTATAAATGGATAATTATTCCAAATACACTTGAAAATTGGTGTATGATAAAGAAATATGTGTATCAGTGTATGATAGAAGCCTCCTAATAATAATAATAGTAATATAATAATAATAATAGTAAATCTAAGAAGTATTCACTGACATATGGACCCAGTCAGCCCATTTCAAATTTAGCGGATGAAATTAGAAAAGACCCGGCCCAAAGGTTCTAAAATCACAAAATAAATGACCCTGAAATGGACGGTGGAGATCGTGGGCATAATCAATTCATCCGATCGAGATTGATTTGCACGACTCCACGAGACCACGACTACGAGCCGTTATTACAAATACGGAAACTACAGATCTCACTCACTGCGTAACTGCAACGGAAACCACTTCATTCTTATTTTCTCCCCAAGTACAAAGAGAGAACGAGAAAAAGGAACAAGATAAATCGAAGATCTTTCTCTGCAGCGAGATCTTCTGTCTGGATTCAATTGATTTGTCGGGGATTCGAACAAGCTCTCGGATTTTGGACTTTTTGTTCACTGATCAGGTCGTAATCCGAGATCTTGTTTTAATCTCTGGCAATTAGATTTTTTTTTTCGTTTTTGGATACTCATAATCGTCTGAATGTTGGTGATTAGATTGATCAGGAGGAAGACTGCGTTTGTGCTTTGAGTACATATTAATTGGTTGACTTGGTTTCCGTTTGATCGTCGTCTCCATTTTAAGATTTCGAATTGGCAACTTAGGGTTGATTTTCACTTTGAATCGGAAGATTTGAAGATACTTCTACTTTTTCTATTTAATTGTTTTCCTTTGAAAATATAGATCTTTCACTGTGATCGAAAGTTTTAATCTTTGATTTGAACTCCCTGAACCAGTGAAATCTAGTCTCATCATGGTCAGTAGCAAAGAGAAAGCTGCTGCTATGGAAAGGGGCAAATATAGATCTTTCACTGTGATCGAAAGTTTTAATCTTTGATTTGAACTCCCTGAACCCGAGTACATCTCTACAACGACATACTATTCCAGTGTACTTAGCATTCTTCTCCAAATCTGTAAAAACTAAAAAGTATTCATCAGAGAAAAAAGTTTGGGTACATTAATCTATTTTGATGGACTGATTCGGACCCAAAAACTTCAGAAGATTCGGCTTTAATTTGGTTTTATTGCTCGAGCTTTACTTGATTATTATTTTTGTTTGAGCAGAACCACAGGTCCTGCGAAACGATCAACCAAAGGCAATTGGACCAAAGAACAGGTAATCTAGAAGCTCATTTTCATTGTTTTATTACCCATTAATACTACACTCATTTACTATGCAGGATGAGATTTTGGCCGATGCGGTACCCCAGTATGGCCCGAAGAAATGGTCCAGAATAGCAGAAGCTTTGCCAGGAAAAACAGGGAAACAATGTCGTGAGAGGTAACAATATTGTATATATCAACCTTAATTTGATTATGTTTGAAATGTTTAAGACACTGTTTTGTTTTGGTTTTCAGATGGTTCAACCAATTGAACCCAGAAATCAACAAAGAAGGGTGGACTCAAGAAGAAGAACTCAAGCTAATTCATGCCCACAACATTCATGGAAACAAATGGGCCGAATTAACCAAGTGCTTACCTGGCAGGTAAAAATCTGAAAAACATACAATGTTGTTGGTATTCGAATTTCGTACCGAAGAGATATTAACACAATTTGGTATCTTGACAGGACTGCTAATTCCATCAAAAACCATTGGAACAGTTCATTAAAGAAGAAAATTGGTTCCTATGCAGCAATGGGTTTACTGTCTCAATTTCCTCGTCCTCTCCCGAATCCCGCAAATGGAACCACTACAGGCCAAGACATGGATTCCTTAGATCAAGATGTGGATCAGGTTTCCTCTTCTGTCTCAACCGGGCCGTTAAACGAAATTCTTGGAATTGAACACAACGTACCTGACCGGGTACCAGCACAAGAAGCAGAGGAGCGAGAAAAGGAAAAGGAGGAGAGAGAAAAGAACGAGGCGTCTCGATCCCCGCGCACAGATATGCCAATTTCTGTCAGTGATTTACTGACTCCAGGAAAGGGGGGCGAGTACAGCCCGTTTGGTATAAGGCAACTCCTGATGTCATATACGAGCTGCGCTGACATCAGCCCGTGGGGCCAGACAAGCAGCGGTTTGCAGGATAAGAGAGAAGGAGGAAGTCCTTGTAACTTCCTCGAGTTCGGATCCTTCGATGATCTATTCTTAGGTGTGTATTTTCTTTTCTTCTTTACAGTTAATTTACTTTAATTAATTAATTAATTAACTCAACTTTTCTTTTCTTCGTTTGAATTTCAGACTCAGACAACACCACGGAAGAAGATGCACCTCCACCTCCACCTCCAGCTCCACGTCGTTCAGGCCCTTCAAATGATGACAAGGAGAACAGGACTCCCATTAAGACCGTTAACGATAAGCCGAGCTCGAGCAGCACTAATGATTCTAACAACGCGTTGAGAACGGTTAGTACCGTTCAATTATAGTTTCGTATTTAAAATTGGCACAATTTCAGATATGCCCCTGCAAAATATCAAATCATCTTCTTTTATGCTTGTGAATATTGCAGCCTTGTGGTCTCGTAATCCGAAAGGACAACACGAATACTCCTGAGAGTGTGTTCTCGGTTAGTACCGAATATTAAAAGTTAAAACTAATATTAAGTAAATATAAGTTTTGATCGAGGTTATTTGTTGCAGCCAAGCGAGGTGTTGTTGGATAGAGATCCGAATCTAATGTATTCTAGTCCAAACTCCTCATTCGAATTCAGCAATGGCGTCGTATTGTTGAGGAATACTAAAAAATTCACACCAAAGGTTGGCATGCCAGATTTGGCAATAAAATTCAAATATACCCCTGAAAATACTCGTCTTCAATTTTCTTTTTCTTTTCCTTTTCCCATTTTTTTTATGCCAAAAAGCGTTTTATTGTAGGTGTTTGGTTAGGAGCGAAGATTGGATTACACGTATAATTTGTCTATTAATCACAAAAAAAAAATATAGATATATATGTAAACTGGATTATTGACTGATGATACATTGTGAAAAAACTATTAATCAGTCACTTAATTTTAATTGTTTTATGTTGTTATTACACGTTTAATTTGTCTATTAATGGTAACAAATTGTTTGTGTGCTTTTTATTGTTCACACGTAATTATTGTATTTTTATGTGTTCAAATTATATTTCTCTCTTCAATTTAAATTACATAATTTTTCATCTTAGTTCAATTTTTTATTGTTTTTATATTATCATTAAATTTTTGAATTGTCCAATTTGGATGTCTCATCTTATTTCAACTTGTAATTTTCGCCATATTATCGCTCGAATTTTTTTTCTAAATTAACAACTCGTGACTTTACATAATCACTCAAATTTGGGTTACTCATTTAACTGCTAATATCGCTCACTCAATTGTCAGGGTTGGCACTGATCAATTTGTAATCGGCTCCCTGTTCTCACTAAATTTTTGAATTATTCAATTTGCGTCAAATTATAGTTATTCAACTGTTTAATCTTATTCATGTGGTCATTACACTTTTCCTTGTTTGAAATTGATCATTATGTCAAATTTTAGTTGTTTAACTAGTCACTCAATTTGCGTCAAATTTTATGTGTCTTTAACCAATTTCGCTCATCAATCAAATCAATGTAGTAACAAAACGAGTTTCGTCACATTTAACGTAACTAATTTTTTCAATGGTCACATACACTAATATAATTGAATGACATGAATCATGATGTGGATGTGTAGCATGAAAATTTCATGTAATTTAATCTTAACATGCTTATTTTCAACTTGGTCCTAAAAAATTTAGATTGTAAATTTTCGAATTCAAGCTTGTTGAAATAACCTTGAAATCGAAGTGCAGAAAATTCAGTAGAACCAGAATTGAAAAAGGGCTGATCACCCTCAAATTCAGTCCAATTTGAAGAATAAAGTAATCGATTTTCCGGATAACGAATAAAGTAATCGGGTTTGTGTACGGATACGGATAATATTTGTATCTAAATACACATATTCGGATAATATTGTTCGATAATATTGTTCATATATGTACTATCATATCTTGTTATTTTTCTTTATTTGTTATTTTGTGATTATTATTTTTTTTTTATTACTATTACTATTATTATAATATTATTATTATCATTGTTGTTGTTGTTGTTATTGTTATTATTATTATTATTATTTGTTGAGTATTTTGAAGTATGATATGTTTAATGTATTATGTATATAAAAGTTCGGATAGTAAAATTTTAAATAATGATAATATTTATAATTTTGTAAAATAATATTTCATATAAAATTTGATATTTTCAATATTCTTTGCATTGAATAACTTTTGAAAGTAAATATTATAAGTATGATATACTAATTGTTTTAATATTTGAAATTCATTTGTATACGGTAATATAGGAACCGTATTTGTATTCACATAATATCTGAATTGAGTTGATATCCCGAATACTATTCGCATTTCTATAAAATAAAATAAAACAAAATGGATACATATTAATATAATCGTAGATGCTACATATCTTCTCCGTGCATACCCAACACATGCGTATATACCTTTTTATGGGGTTATATGTGATGTCCCTCACTTTCATCCAATCATTCTTATGTGTCAATCGATCATGGTTAATTAGAGTAGCTAACAATCTAATTAATGGTTAATTAACTATTTAATTCAATTGACATATAAATTAATATGTATGAATATTTATATATTAAATTGTATTGATGTGTCGACTAACCATTAGTTTTAATGTTAATCATTCTAATTAATTATCCTCACTTCAATTAATCACATTGGGTCACATTGGGACTGACGCATCAAAGAGGTTGGAGTGAGAACAAGGGACACTATAACATTTCAATTTTTTATTATGTCCAGTGAGAAAAAAAATTTAATATTTATTTCCAAAATTAAGAAATGGTGCGTGTTTGTGATATTTCTTTCGTTTGTGTACTCGTGATATTTCACACTTTGCATGAGTATAAACCAAACTTTTGAGATTTTTTAGTGGAGTCAGTGTTCTAAATGTTAGTCTATATCACCGATAATGTATGTTTCATATCGTTAATCGGTCTACGAGCGTTGGAATATATTCAATATCAGTTCAGCAAAATTGATTGAGCGTAATAGATCCATATGAACTGATTTGGAAGGATTTTGGACTTGGATCACATCTTTTAATATTATTAACTTGGGCCTCGTTCGTTTTTCTCACATTATTTTTCTTTTTTCTCTTGGTCGAAAGTCAAAACCTCTTTTTTTTCTCTCCTCTTTTCTCTGAAAAATTTCCTCGCTGATATAGATGAGGTTAAACTTTCAATAGGTACATCCGCATCTACACCGATAAATAATGAGAATGATTTTATGGTTTAATTTTTTTTTTTAAAGGAGAAGCAATGCCTCTCTAGTTTGCATTAATTAATAAAAACTTCAATTACAAGAATTAAAAAATATAAAAAGAAGAGAAGAGATAGAAAGGGCCCTAATACACTCTAGTAAAAATCAAAACTATGAGTTGAAATAAGAGTTTGGAATATGTATGAGATGTAGCCTGTAGGTGATCTAATCAAAGAGCATTGAGAAGGTGGTAGCGACACAGAGAGAATGGTTGTGTGAGTGTAGTATGGAGATCCTAGCAATTGGCTTCCTATTTGTGTACCTCATGCCGTAATCTTCGTTAGGCTTGTCGAAAATCCCGTCTGTCCGCTGCCTCGTCGAGGGATGTATGAAGGTTAGGGAAATCCATTTGCCTATGCCGACACGCCTGTCACTTGTACCAACACAATGTCTCTCCAAGACGTGAGCTTACTCGAGTGTTGACATTTGACAATCCTTTTGCTTGTACCGACACAATTTCTCTCCAAGACGTGAACTTACTCGAGTGCCGACAAGCCTCTGTCTTTGCCGACAAACGGTTGCCTCCATCGACAAGGTGACCGGAAGCCTCTGTCGACAAATTGTTTCCTCCGTCGACATGGTGTCCACAAACCTCCGCCTTTCCTGACAAACTGTTCCCTCTGTCAGCACGATGCCGACAAGCCTCTGACTTTGCCGACAAACTGTTGCCTCCGTCTACACGGTGCCGACCAGTCTCTGCCGACAAACGGTTGCCTCCGTCGACAAGGTGCCCGCAAGCCTCTGCCGACAAATTGTTGCTTCCGTCGACACGGTGCCTACAAACCTCTGCCTTTCCTGACAAACTGTTCTATCTGTCAACACGATGTCGACAAGCCTCTGCCTTTGCCGACAAACTGTTGCCTCCGTCTACACGATGCCGATCAATCTCTGTCTTTGCCGACAAACGGTTGCTTCCATCCACACGGTGCCCACAACCCCCTGCCAACAAACTGTTGCCTCCGTCCACACGGTGCCCACAAGCCTCTGTCGACAAATGTTGCCTCCGTCCACATGCAACAGTTAATTTATTGTATTATTTATTTATTTTGTGTGATAATTTGGGATGTATATTTAAGTGAACTTGAGATTTATTTTGTATTATTGAATTTTGAATGTGAATCACGTAGAATTTGAATTAATTCTAGATATTTAGTATAAATAAATGTTATAAAATTTATTTAACATAATATATATTCATATATTCAGTACGATATGATTATGTTATATATCGATCAAATCGCTTATGGACCGCTGACCGATATGTAAACTATACACATGAAATTTGGCCTATTATTTAACCCGATACCATTATCCAGTTTGGAGAGATACACATGTAATCGACGTATTTACGAACCCTTGCACACTGCAACATAAAACTAAATCAAAGCAAACATAAGAAAAATCAAAACTAAATTCCAATTCCCTTCTAGAAACACTACATAAACAAATGAAAAGAAACTTCTTCGATTAACAAAGAAAGGATAAATTCACTAAAATCACAAACCACATTGCTCGCTTCCTCAACGCAAATCCAATCAAACCAACCCAGATCCCAAATCGAATTAATACCTTCGTCTCTACAATTCAAATCTCTCTCCAATATCACATACACGTCGTCTTTCAATTTATTATTATTTCCCTCTAAATTAGCGTACTCGTGCAATTTCATAATTCCATTCATTACAAGCCATATTGATTTCTCCACATTAAAAAAAAATTTCATTCCTTGAGTCTCGTAAGGTGGGTAAAACAATTCGAAATTCAAACTTTTGCGCGAAATTTGCTCCTCCGAAACATCCAAATATAGCTCGAGATCTTCAATTTTGTTTTCCTCGCTTCCTAACTCGTTTGCGAGTTTAACGAATGACTTGTCCTCTAAAAGTAACAACCTAATATTAGTTTCTTGTTTGGGAGAGAAATCTATATATTCGATTAACAAAGAAAGGATAAATTCAAAACAAGTTTTTTTATAAATTTTCTTTACTCTTTTTACTATACATCTATAGAGAACCGCCAGCTCAGCATTTTGAAAGATCAAATACAAAACCTAAAATCAAAGCAATGTAGACATGCCTTCAATATTTGTATGCATGTACATTTTCATTTCTAACGTGACAAATTTTACCAAATGTGATATAGAAAGAAAAAAATGGATCTAATGTTATTAGTTTTTTTTTTATTTGCAAAATCTAAAAGAAAGCAGGAGATAAAATTGATTTAAAATTTAAATTACCTTCAATAGATGGTTTAATTTCAGGTTTTCTCTTCTGAGGAGTTCTTTCATTAGGTAAAAAAATACTTGGATTAATCTTTTGAGTTTCAATTGTAGTTACATTTCCTTCTCTCTTGATTCTTTTATCCACGACCTGAATAAAATAAAAAATTTAATATAAAACGACAATTTAATGGAGAAAATCTCATTAATCAAAATAACGAAATAAACTTACATTCGCATTTGAGCATCTAGTTTTCTTAATTGTCGTGACGTTGCTCTTCTCTTTCACAGAGAAATTAGAATTACTCAGCACACGATTGGCCGCATGGCTCGAACTGGTACTAACGATATTTTGCACGGATATCGATGGAGCCAAAATTGCTCTCAGACCCTTCTTCTCTTCGATTTTCTTTTTTATACTCGACTCGGGTATTCTTTCTACACTCGGTTTTCTAACCAAATTACTCGTCCCGTTTATATATGCCTCGACTTTGGATTTCACTTCTTTCCTCTTCACCCCTTTCTTTGTGAAATTACCATTTTTCGAGGTCAATTTCGCAGATTGGTCCTCGTCTTTAACTAGATTGAACTCCTCTCTCTTTGCTTGATTATTTATCATTAATCCTTTGAATTGCATGGTCTCCATGATTTCTTGTAAAGCCTTTCTATTTGGGTCAATTTCCTCCTCTATTAATTTTTTAGTTCTCACCCTTGACATTTTATCTAAATTAAAAAAGGCCCTTGATGAGCTTAAATTCTTCATATTTGCATATTTTTTACTCGATTTATAATATTCCAAATCCATTGGCACTTCTCCTAAACCCATTAATTTTGCAACAATACCCCTAGAATCATTATTATTATTATTACCAGAATCGTTAATACCTTTAAAAGACCGACTCGAAGAAGCATTTTCATCTTATAATGAATCCATAATTATGTTTTGCTTCTGAAAACTCTCTTTAATCACCTTTTTTAACCCCTCGAGATTATTCTTAGAAGGCCCTTTAGAAATAAATCTCTTTCGATTATACCCTTCTACGGAACCCACTTGAATTTCATCTCCATTTTGGGGCTCTCTCTTTTTCTTGTTCACACATCTTTGAAAGCTCTCCAACATGTTTAATGACTCTTGAAGATTGATTGCTCCTCTTAAAAGATCTTCAGCGAAATTCCTTGAAAATTGATCGTAATTATTTGTGTTGTTTTTTGCTTTTTGGTCCTCCATATGTTTTCAGGATTTTCAATTCGGTACGATCTCTCGAGGAGGCCATCGTTTTGACCTTCTCTTTCTCTCTCTTCTCTTTGCTTGTTTCAGGTGTTGAGGTCTCTAGTGAGAGATAAAATGAGCTTTTATCTTTGGGGCTCAGACTTTTTGATAAGGATCTATGCACAATTGATTTGAAAATGTCTTGATGCATTTTTAATATATTTGTTTTTGCTTATTCAATGGAATATCTAACAAGAAAAATTATTTTCATCGTTAGATAAATTTAAAAAGAGGAATTTATTATAGGAAAAAGTATACAAATGCTACTTTCAGACTAAATAATCTAACATTATTGTACACAATTATACAAATATTTTTTAGAATAATCTAATATTATACTTTACATTTCATTCCTCCTTTTTCTCCTTTGAATCGTTCCTCAAGAATAAATGGCCAACTATAATTTCGAAAAACAAAAAACAAAAAAATTAAAAAGTAGAAGATAATGTGAAATTACCTGGAAGTGGAGTTCTTCTTCTTGTTCGTTAGATCTGTGTTTTTTCTTCTATTCTTTGTGTTCAGATCTGTTACTGTATATAAATCAAAATTTCAAATCCCGGTTATTTACCACTCGAAATCCTGTTGTTTATAATCTGGGATTTAAGATCCAGGTTTTATATAATCCGGAATCGGGTTTGTGAAGATACTGACGGCCTGATTCTCTAGCAATCTCCATGGATTCACAAGGAATCCTCATCACTCAGCCTCTCTTCCCGTACTTAGAGCAAGAGCTCCTCCGGCTAGGCTGCCGCCTCTTCCGCCTGTGGGAGTCACCGGAGAATCCTCGCATCCACTTCCTCAAGGAACACTCCGCCTCGATCCGCGCCATAATCGGAAGCACTACAATCGGTGCCGATGCCGCCATGATTGATGCTTTGCCTAATCTTGAGATCGTCGCTTCGTTCAGCGTCGGGGTAGATAAGGTGGATTTGGAAAAATACAGGGAAAGGGGAATTAAGGTCACGAATACACCGGATGTCTTGACGGATGACGCGGCTGATCTCGCGATTGGACTCGCCATTGCTGTGTTGAGAAGGATTCCGGCTGCAAATACGTACTTGAGAAACAATGAGTGGTTTAAAGAGGATTTTTCACTTACTACTAAGGTTAGTGATTGAGTAATCCTTCTTCCCTAACTTGAATTTGATCGAAGATCTCAATTTCATGCATAATTAGGATTGAATGTAGAGAAATAAGCTCAAATTTCTTCCTGATACTCGCCAATACCACCATACCAGTAATGTTTGGTACTGAAATAGTGTTTACTCCGAAAATTCGATTAAAAAAGCTAGAAAACATTAATTCACAACAAATATGCACTAATTCAGTCACATTATAACTAAATTTCTCTTTTTTTCATGATTGTAAGCTATAATAATAACAATGAGATTTTACTTTCATCCAGTTCAGTGGGAAAAGAGTAGGAATACTCGGGCTGGGACGGATCGGGTTAGCCGTTGCAAAACGGGCCGAATCATTCAGTTGCCCAATAAGCTACCACTCGAGATCCATCAAGCCCTATTCGAACTACACTTACCACTCCACCCCACTCCAACTCGCCTTGAATTGCGACATTCTCGTAGTATCATGCTCCCTCACGAAAGATACGCACCGCATCGTAAACCGTGCAGTCATCGACGCACTGGGCCCTCACGGCATTGTGATAAACATAGGACGTGGAGCCCACATAGACGAACCCGAGCTCGTCAAGGCTTTACTCAAGAGGAGGTTAGGCGGAGCGGGTCTGGATGTTTTCGAAGACGAGCCGGATGTACCGGAGAAATTGGTCGGGTTGGATAACGTGGTTCTGACGCCTCATGTTGGGTCCGATACAGAGGAGACGTGTATAGCCATGGCTGATCTTGTGATTGCGAATCTCGAGGCGCATTTTGCGAACAAGCCTCTATTGACTCCTGTGGTTAAAATTTGATTGTTTTGCTCATTTATCCTGATTTTTAAACTTTTTGGGCATGCGTACCCGGAAGATTCTCAAAATATCTTGTATACCCCTAGTCCTACAAAATAGAAAATATCATGGGGTATCCATGTGTGTTTATGCATGTAACCCCTTATGGGGGTTATTTTTGAAATATTATCAAAGAGGGGGATCTGTTTGAAATATTTTCAAAAAAAGGTTATTTTTTTAATTTTGGTTTTAGAAGGGGTTATATGCAGAAATGCTCCAATATTTTATGAGGGTGCCCATGGGGTCGTTTATGTATATATCTTTGAGGGAATTCTAAAAAAAATACGAGTTTCTGAAAAATAAAAATAAAAAACTTAACTTTTGGATATTAAAACAAAAACATGAACTTTTGGATATTTTAAAAGACTTTAAACAAAGTTTTATTTTCAAAAAACTCTCTATAAGGATTAAACTACCGCTATAGTCATATTTAATTTTATTAAAGTTGGTTTTGGTATTTTTTATTAATTAAAAAATAAACTCAGTAAATACTTGTTAACGTATACTAGTCTTAAAAAATAAAGATTGATACTCGGACACTCCACATCACATGGTGCATTTGAATATTTAATGTCGGTCAAAATAGGGATAATTGAAAAGTTATGTAATTGGATTGTCCAAACAAGCCCTAAGTGGTAACGAAAAACCCTAAAAGAGCAAAAGCCAAAAGAAATCGAATATGGGGGCCTCCACCCCTAGCTCCTCCCCTTCTACTCGTCTCCGACCAAACCCTAGACGTCGCAACCCATGACCGGTTCTTCGATGATCGGTTTTTTCATCTCTTCTCCTTGTTTCTCTTTTCTGTTTTGCCTATGCCTTGATGTCTTTTCTCTATGGTTATGGTTTCCTTGCTGCTTATCTATGTGAGTTTCCAAATTTCTCTTCTCCTCCCTCAGATCCGAAGCTGAAGCGAATCTTCTCTTTGGCGAACAAAACCCTAGTCTAGTCGTCGCCTCGACCTCTTCCCATCTCTTTGCTATATGGATAGTTTGGTCCTCCTACAGCCCCTCCTGGCACCTCTCTTTGATATGTATCGATAACTTGGCCCTAATCTCTGATTCTCCTATGAAGCGATTCTTCTCTCTGACAATCGAAACTCCTAGCAGTCCCTCCTATGTTCCGACACTAGTACAGTGCTTGCAAAAACTCAACCCTCAATGTGGTGCCCTCTCAAATTTCTCATCTCATGTTGAGATGTGACGCCGAAACTCTATCGGTATCATCTCCACCAATCCCCCTTTTCCTCCGATTTCCTTGCCTCGACCCTCTTCCTCTCCGATTCACTCCCCCTTCCCTCTGATTCCATGGCTCGACCGCCCCCACCCTCGCAAATTTCTATTCAATTGCATGATTCTGGCCTCGTCAACAGGCAGGGCCGGCCCAATGGTTTGGGGAGCCCGAAGCCAAATCATTAACTTATCTCAAATTATTTTATAATGGACCCTAATTTTTGTATTATATTATGTAATTTGTTAAAATAGACCCCAAATTTTTTATAATGGACCCCAAATTTTATGAATTATACTACGTAATTTTTTTTTTTTTACCCAGACCCGAATCGGTTGCTTTATTTGCTATGTTGATGGGCCGGCCCTGTCAACAGGAGTGTTGTTTCGACAGAGTCTGTATTGGTTTTCGAGAGAAGAAAAAACCCTCTTTTTTATGTACTATACGACGAAGTGACGACACCGAGTCCGTAAAAGACCGTCAAGGCATCTGTCGGCTACTCTTTTCGCACTCTTTCGCAGCCTTGAACGACATAATTGGGGTGACAACCGTAACCACATATTTGGAGGATTCTTCTTATTTTCTTTACTTGTGATGGTTGTAATTGTTATATTTTCTTTTGTGTTGGACTTGTAATTCGCAATTACTATGTTCAATGAAAAATTCGTAGTTGTCTACTACCTTAAAAAAAAAAAGAATATTTAATGTCAAAATAATAGCATATATATTTGGATAATTCATGAATACGAGTCACATAGAAGTGTATGTTTGACGTATGAATATAAATACTTGAAAAGCAAACATCAAATTTGACGTTACAATAAAAAAAGGATACATGTGATAAATAACGGAACATTAATACATAACATGGTAGATTTTAATAGTAATGAATTTTAAATATATTTTACGCTATACATAGAACGTCTTAAACATAAAACAAAAATTAGATGCACGAATAAAACATTATTTATAATAATATGTTATTATACTTATTACATTATAATTTTTTTTAAAACAAATTAAGATGTTATAGTAAGTATACGTGCTATAATACACAATGTACTATATCCAAAATTATAGTTTTTAATATCGTTTTATATTGATTAATTATACGGATTATTGATAACAAATACTTAAATAATCTTATAACAACCCACAGTCAACATCTTCCTTTCAATTGATGAGATATGGACAAAAAAAAATGAATTACTGATATACTTTAATTAACAAATTACTGACTTCAATTATTTCGAAACATTTTAATTCATAAAAATTTGGACCCGTCAATGAAATAAGTAATATTTTTCATATATTATAGGAGTCCGAAATAAAAATATAAGTATGAAAATAATTTTTCTAAAAAAAAATCATGAAGAGATATAGTTGTGACACCAATATAATATTTGGATGACGCTATTGCAGAAACCAACATGATTAAATAGAGAACGATTTCAATTTTGTTTTATCAAGTGACATTTATACTCCTGTTAATAATGAATTGATGATTGATATTACTTACATTTATTTATGAGTTTATCACTTTCCATAAATCATGCAAATAATTTTTTTTATATATACAAAAAAAATTATTATTCTAAATTTTTTTTATCATAAAAAAACAATTAAACTGTAACACGTCATATATATTTAAATATGAAAATTAATATATATTGGTTATATTTGATTTTTCATAATATTAGAAAAAATATTTTTATATTATTCATGAAAGATATAAATGATAGTATATAAGTATAATAAATATCAATAACCATAAATAAAGATATAGTGATTATTTGATTAAAAAAAAATTATGGTAGCTCTGCAATAGCGTCATCCTAATATTTAACTTTCGATAAATATCTCGCAGTTTTTTGCAAAATAAATAAATAAATATCTGGCAGCTAATCATGCAACGACCACAATTGTTGTGTTATACGGATACGGCGATACGGCGATACGTCAACGCGTATCGGATACGGCGATACGATAATTTAACGTATGTTTTATGATACGATACGAACACGAGGATACGGATAAATTCGATTTTTTGAAGTATCCCCACAACATTAATTTTTTGAAGTATCCGCAACATTAATATGATATGATTTTTATTGTTGCGTAGAATTACTCGTCGGGTATATATAGGGATGTCAATGGTGTGGATATTGTCCGAACCGACCCGAACCATATCCGAAGAAATATCCGGATTCGAAAAAAATATCCGGATCCGAGTGGATCCGGATATGGATCTCGTTACTAATTTTAGGATCCGGAACCGGATTCGATATTCGGTTTTGGTGCGGGAACCGGATCCGTGTTCCAGATCCGGATATTTTTAGGATCCGGATACTCGAAACCAGATTCGAGTATCCGGAACCGGATCCGGATACGTATATTATATATTATTTTTATGTATTATATTTGATATTAGTTGAAAAATCACATACAAAGTAATGATTTGTGAGTGATTTAAACTCACAATCGTAAACTTACGTTTAAATATAATCATATTTATCGTTCATGTCATAAATTATATATATTTATAGCTAAAAAGTAAGTTATGTTATGATAACATAGTATCCGTTTTAGTATCCGAAAGAGAACCGTATTCGTATTCGTATCCGACAATATCCGAACCGTATTCGTATCCGTTTATTATCCGAACCGTATCCGGATCCGGGTAATTCCGTATCCGGATTCGTATCCGAAAAATAATATGGATATGGATCTGGTATGACCACTATCCGAACCGTTGACATCCCTATATATATACCATTTTCATCCCGTCGTCACTGTACAGTTGACCTTCTTCTCCTCTCAATTCTCCACCACCAAACCACCGCTTCGCTTCGTTTTCATGGAGGCATTAGGCGTGCTGATCACGTATCCTCCCCTCCCCTATCTCGAGCAAGAGCTTACCAAGCGGGGCTGCCGACTCTTCCGCCTCTGGGAGTCACCCGAGAACAACCGTATTCAGTTTCTCCGGGACAATTCCGCCTCCATACGCGCTATAGTCGGTAACACCTTCGTCGGAGCTGATTCCTCCATGATCGAGGTCTTGCCTAAACTCGAGATCGTAGCTTCGTTCAGCGTTGGACTTGATAAGGTGGATTTAGCCACGTGCAAGGAAAAAGGAATTAGGGTTACGAATACTCCTGATGTTTTAACTGATGACGTGGCCGATCTCGCCATTGGCTTGGCCCTTTCTGTCATGAGAAAGATTCCTTCTGCTGATAAGCATGTCAGGAGTGGTTCTTGGAAGGAAGGGGATTATACCCTCACTACTAGGGTTAGTGATTTTGCTACAAATTAAGATATTCAAATATGAAATCGCATTTTTATTGAAATTTCGACTTGAATTTGTCTTTCAGTTTAGTGGCAAAACAGTGGGAATACTCGGTCTGGGCCGAATCGGGTTAGCCATAGCGAAACGGGCAGAAGGATTCGACTGTCCAATAAGCTACTATTCCAGATCCGAGAAACCATTTCCCAACTACAAATACTTCTCCACCCCTGTAGACCTCGCTTCGAACTGCGACGTACTCGTAGTAGCATGTGCGCTCACGAAGGAGACTCGCCACATCGTAAACCGCGCAGTCATCGACGCGTTGGGCCCGCAAGGAGTTTTGATAAACATCGGACGTGGGCCCCACGTCGACGAGAACGAAATGGTGAAGGCATTGGTCGAAGGGAGATTAGGCGGAGCCGGATTGGACGTGTTCGAAGACGAGCCTAACGTGCCCGAAGAAATGTTCGGGCTGGATAATGTGGTTTTGTTGCCTCACGTGGGGGGCGGGACGATCGAGACTCGCCAAGCCATGGCCGATCTTGTGATTGGGAATCTCGAGGCGCATGTTTCGAAGAAACCTTTGTTGACTCCTGTGGTTTGATTTTCGTTTATGTGTATGTGAAAATCTCGGATATTTATGATTAATACACGGCTATATATATAAGTAATAATTGATTGCCATGAGTCGTTTCCAATAGTACGTTATCATGCTTGGATTAGACTCGAGTCTGATCGTTGGCATTGTTGAGTACTGTTGCCCTTCTTTTAATGATTCATATGTTTGGACCTGCCAGTTTGTTGGTAGATTTTAGCGAGTCCAAACTAGGACCACAAATGGATAATTAATGGTGCCGTCCTTTTTTCATAAGGTATGTAGATAAAATCCATAAAAAAATGTCAATTAGGTTTTTACGCGTATTTCATGATTTTCTGGTATCCATGTGATGCCGGGTCCATGCGTGGTTGGTTACGCTTTATAATTCATGTCCTATCTAAATCCGTACACTTTTTATGCCGATCTAGGTATAAGGTATTTTTCAAACGATGTTGATATTTTGAAAAATAATTCTTAGGTTGAGAGTTGAGAATTGAGAGAGAACTTTTTTTTCATTTAATACCTATTATGCCCTCAAAACATATTTCTAAGTTTTAGGTTTTTTTTCTCTCATCTGAATTAAAGATTGTTTTTCTCTTGCCCAAATTCAAAATTGTCATTTATGCGATTAATAATTCTCTAACTAATAATTAAGATTAATATTTGATAGTTATTATATTTTTTCTGTCACATCATCCATCACAGGAGATGGAGGTACTTGTCTATGAACTTATTTATTAATTATAGCATAAAATTCTGATTTGATTCTTGTTACTAATTTTGTTGTATGTTTTCGATAATAGATCGATATTAATACTTGACGAAAAAAATGATGTGATAGTGTAGTATTCTCGTGTGCTGTAATTTTTCGAAAGAGACAAAGATAGTAAATAAGAAAAAGAAAGGAGATACCATAGCCTTTTTTGTCATTAGGTAAAAATTGGAGATGGTGTACTTAAGGAAACAATAAATGGCAGGGCATCTAGGGGCAAAATCGATATAAATTCGACAAAGGTTCTCTCTCTCTCTCTAAAAATTGTGTTTTCAAATACCAGCTCATTTTCAAATCAAATTTACCCTGAAATATCGTTTATGGTAGAAAAATTTATGGACCTACGTGGGACCCACAAGCAATTTGTACACATTTTTATGATTCGGGAAACAATGAGTGGCTTAAGCCTTAAACAGGATTTTACACTTACTACAATCGGTTAGTGATTGAGTAATCCTTCTTCATTAACTTGAATTTGATCAAAGATCTCAATTTCATGCATAATTAGGATTAAATAGAGAGATATGAGCTCAAATTTCTTCCTGATACTCACCAATATCGCCGTACCAGTAAAGTTTGGTACTGAAATAGTGTTTACTCCGAAAAATCGATTATAAAAAGCTAGAAAACATTAATTCACCACAAATATGCACTGATTCAGTAACATTATAACTAAATTTCTCTTATTTTTCATGATTGTAAGCTATAACAATAACAATGAGATTTTACTTTCATCCAGTTCAGTGTGAAAAGAGTAGGAATACTCGGGCTGGGACGGATCGGGTTGGCCGTTGCAAAACGGGCGGAATCATTTAATTGCCCAATAAGCTACCACTCGAGATCCATCAAGCCCTATTCGAACTACACTTACCACTCCACCCCACTCCAACTCGCCTCGAACTCGCCTCGAATTGCGACATTCTCGTAGTATCATGCTTCCTCACGAAAGATACGCACCGCATCGTAAACCGTGCAGTCATCGACGCACTGGGCCCGCACGGCATTGTGATAAACATAGGACGCGGAGCCCACGTAGACGAACCCGAGCTCGTCAAGGCTTTACTCGAGAGGAGGTTAGGCGGAGCGGGTCTGGATGTTTTCGAAGACGAGCCGGATGTACCGGAGGAATTGGTCGGGTTGGATAACGTGGTTCTGACGCCTCATGTTGGGTCCGATACAGAGGAGACGTGTATAGCCATGGCTGATCTTGTGATTGCGAATCTCGAGGCGCATTTTACGAAGAAGCCTCTATTGACTCCTGTGGTTAAAATTTGATTGTTTTGCTAATTTATCCTGATTTTTAAACTTTTTGGGCAATTGCATGCGTACCCGGAAGATTCTCAAAATATCTTGTATACCCCTAGTCCTACAAAATAGAATATATCATGGGGTATCCATGTGTGTTTATGCATGTAACCCCTTATGGGGGTTATTTTTGAAATATTATCAAAGAGGGGGTTCTTTTTGAAATATTTTCAAAAAAAAAGGGTTATTTTTTTTAATTTTGGTTTTAGAAGGGGTTATATGCAGAAATGCTCCAATATTTTATGGGGTGCCCATGGGTGGTTTATGTATATATCTTTGAGGGAATTCTAAAAAAAATACGAGTTTCTGAAAAATAAAAATAAAAACTCTCTATAAGGATTAAACTACCCCTATAGTCATATTTAATTTTATTAAAGTTGTTTTTGGTATTTTTTTATTAATTAAAAAAAGTCAATAAATACTTGTTAACGTATACCAGTCTTAGAGATTGATACTCGGACACTCCATATAGTGTATTTGAACATTTCATGTCAAAATAATAGCATTTATTTGGATAATTCGCCAATATGAGTCGCATAGAAGTGTATGTTTGACGTACGAATATAAATACTTGAAAAGCAAATATCAAATTTGACATTACGGATATTCTCCTAGTATATATTAAATTTCAAAACAACATCCTCAATTTTTAATTAACATACTTAATTAATATAGTAATTAACGAGAAATATCAAATTAATAATTAAATAAAAATTGTTAATTCGGATGAGAATGTTATGGTGAAATCTGATATACAAATACATGCCTTTTTTTGAATAATATAGAAAGTTCTATATTAATTAGATTCGCTCTCAAAAACTTGCTTTTAATTTTCATTTTTAATCATTAATAATAATAATAATAATAATAACAATATAATAATAATAGTAAATCTAAGAAGTATTCACTGACATATGGACCCAGTCAGCCCATTTTAAATTTAGCGAATGAAATTAAAAAAGACTCGTCCCAAATGTTCTAAAATCTCAAAATAAATGGCCCTGAAATGGACGGTGGAGATCGGGGGCATTTAATCCATTCATCCGATCGAGATTGATTTGCACGACTCCACGAGACCACGACTCCGAGCCGTTATTACAATACGGAAACTACAGATCTCACTCACTGCGTAACTGCAACGGAAACCACTTCATTCTTATTTTCTCCCCAAGTACAAAGAGAGAACGAGAAAAAGGAACAAGATAAATCGGCGATCTTTCTCTGCAGCGAGATCTTCTGTCCGGATTCAATTGATTTGTCAGGGATTCGAACAAGCTCTCGGATTTTGGACTTTTTGTTCACTGATCAGGTCGTAATCCGAGATATTGTTTTAATCTCTGGCAATTAGTTTTTTTTTTTCGTTTTTGGATACTCATAATCGTCTGAATGTTCGTCATTAGATTGATCAGGAGGAAGACTGCGTTTGTGTTTTGATTACGTTCAATTGGTTGACTTGGTTTCCGTTTGATGGTCGTCTCCATTTTAAGAGATCGAATTGGCAACTTAGGGTTGATTTTCACTTTGAATCGGAAGATTTGAAGATACTTCTACTTTGTCTATTTAATTGTTTTCTTTTGAAACTTTCACTGTGATCGAAAGTTTTAATCTTTGATTTGAACTCCATGAACCAGTGAAATCTAGTCTCATCATGGTCAGTAGCAAAGAGAAAGCTGCTGCTATGGAAAGGGGCAGTAGCGAAGCAGACCCGAGTAGATCTCTACAACGACATGCTGTTCCAGTGTACTTAGCATTCTTCTCCAAATCTGTAAAAACTAAAAAGTATTCATCAGAGAAAAAAGTTTGGGTACATTAATCTATTTTGATGGACTGATTCGGACCCAAAAACTTCAGAAGATTCGGCTTTAATTTGGTTTTATTGCTCGAGCTTTACTTGATTATTATTTTTGTTTGAGCAGAACCACAGGTCCTGCGAAACGATCAACCAAGGGCAATTGGACCAAAGAACAGGTAATCGAGAAGCTCAATTTCATTGTTTTATTACCCATTAATACTACAATAATTTACTATGCAGGATGAGATTTTGGCAGACGCGGTACCCCAGTATGGCCCGAAGAAATGGTCCAGAATAGCAGAAGCTTTGCCAGGAAAAACAGGGAAACAATGTCGCGAGAGGTAACAAAATTGTATATATCAACCTTAATTTGATTATGTTTGAAATGTTTAAGACACTGTTTTGTTTTGGTTTTCAGATGGTTCAACCAATTGAACCCAGAAATCAACAAAGAAGGGTGGACTCAAGAAGAAGAACTCAAGCTAATTCATGCCCACAACATTCATGGAAACAAATGGGCCGAATTAACCAAGTGCTTACCTGGCAGGTAAAAATCTGAAAAACATACAATGTTGTTGGTATTCGAATTTCGTACCGAAGAGATATTAACACAATTTGGTTATGTGTATATCTTGACAGGACTGCTAATTCCATCAAAAACCATTGGAACAGTTCATTAAAGAAAAAATTAGGTTCATATGCAGCGATGGGTTTACTGTCTCAGTTTCCTCTTCTGTCTCAACCGAATCCCGCGAATGGAACCACTACAGGCCAAGACATGGATTCCTTAGATCAAGATGTGGATCAGGTTTCCTCTTCTGTCTCAACCGGGCCGTTAAACGAAATTCTTGGAATTGAACACAACGCACCTGACCGGGTACCAGCACAAGAAGCAGAGGAGCGAGAAAAGGAAAAGGAGGAGAGAGAAAAAAATGAGGCGCCTCGATCCCCGCGCACAGAGATGCCAATTTTTGTCAGTGATTTACTGACTCCAGGAAAGGGGGACGAGTACAGCCCGTTTGGTATTAGGCAACTCCTGATGTCATCTACGGGCTGCGTTGACATCAGCCCGTGGGGCCAGACAAGCAGCGGTTTGCAGGATAAGAGAGAAGGAGGAAGTCCTTGTAACTTCCTCGAGTTCGGATCCTTCGATGATCTATTCTTAGGTGTGTATTTTCTTTTCTTCTTTACAGTTAATTTACTTTAATTAATTAATTAATTAACTCAACTTTTCTTTTCTTCGTTTGAATTTCAGACTCAGACAACACCACGGAAGAAGATGCACCTCCACCTCCACCTCCACCTCCACCTCCACGTCGTTCAGGCCCTTCAAATGATGACAAGGAGAACAGGACTCCTATTATGTCAAATTGATCATTATGTCAAATTGATCATTATGTCAAATTTTACACTTTTCCATGATGACAAGGAGAACAAGACTCAGACAACCTTATTCATGTGGTCATTACACTTTTCCATGTTTGAAATTGATCATTATGTCAAATTTTAGTTGTTTAACTAGTCACTTCTAAAATTAATTAGTATATTACAAGTATTTAAATGACAATATTATAATACATAAATATTTTACATATAATTTCAGTTTCAACAATCTCCTATTATATGTAGTTTCTCATAATTATGCATTGAACGTAAAATCAAAATATGCGTAACTTTTTTGTCATAAGTTGTATGTGTGTTTAACCAATTTCGCTCATCAATCAAATCAATGTAGGATTAAAACGAGTTTCGTCACATTTAACGTAACTAATTATTTCTATGGTCAGATACACTAATATAATTGAATGACATGAATGATGATGTGGATGTGTAGCATGAAAATTTCATTTAATGTAATCTTAACGTGTTTTCAACTTGGTCCTCCCAAAAAATTTAGATTGTAAATTTTTCGAATTAAAACTTGTTGAAATAACCTCAAATCGATGTGCAGAAAATTCAGTAGAACCAGAATTGAAATAACGTTATTTAGATTGTAAATTTTTAACCAATTTTTCGAATTAAAACTTGTTGAAATAACGTGTTTTGAAGAATAAAGTAATCGATTTTCCAGATAACGAATAAAGTAATTGATTTTGTGTAGGGATACGGATAATATTTGTATCTAAATACACATATTCGGATAATACTGTTCACATATGTACTATCATATCTTGTTATTTTTCTTTATTTATTATTATTATTATTATTATTATTATTATTATTATTATTATTATTATTATTATTATTATTATTATTATTATTGAGTATTTTGAAGAATGATATGTTTAATGTATTACGTATATAAAAGTTCGGATAGTAATATTTTTACATAATGATAATATTTATAATTTTATAAAACAGTATTGCATATAAAATTTGATATTTTCAATATTTTTTGCATTGAAGAACTTTTGAAAGTAAATATTATAAGTATGATATACCATTTGTTTTAATATTAGAAATTAATTTGTATACAATAATATAAGAACCGTATTTGTATTCACATAATATATGAACCGAGTCAATATCCCGAATACTATTCGCATTTCTATAAATAAAATAAAACAAAATAGATACATATTAATATAATCGTAGATGCTACATATCTTCTCCGTGCATACGAACACATGCTTATATACATTTTTATGAGGTTATATATGATGTCCCTCACTTTCACCCAATCATTCTTATGCGTCAATCGATCATAATTAATTAGAGTAACTAACAATCCAATTAACGGTTAAATAACTATTTAATTCAATTGACATATTAATTAACATGTACGAATATTTATATATTAAATTGTATTGATGTGTCGACTAACTATTAGTTTTAATATTAATCATTCTAATTAATTGTCCTCACTTCAATTAATCACATTGGGATCACATTGGGATCACATTGGGACTGACGCATCGAAGAAGTTGGAGTGAGAGCGAGGGACACTATAACATTTCAATTTTTTATTATGTCCAGTGAGAAAAAAAAATTAATATTTCTTTCCAAAATTATAGGAAATGATGTGTGTTTGTGATATTCCTTTCGGTGGTGTACTCGCGATATTTCACACTTTGCACGAGTACAAACGAACTTTTGAGATTTATTAGGGGAGTCAGTGTTCTAAATATTAGTCTATATCACCGATAATGTCAATTTTATATCGATAACGAACACAATTTGGTTATGTGTATTTCTTGACAGGACTGCTAATTCAATCAAAAACCATTGGAACAGTTCATTAAAGAAGAAAATAGGTTTACTGTCTCAGTTTCCTCCTCCTATCCCGAATCCCGCGAATGGAACCACTACAGGCCAAGACATGGATTCCTCAGATCAAGATGTGGATCAGGTTTCCTCTTCTGTCTCAACCGAGCTGTTAAACGAAATTCTTGGAATTGAACACAACGTACCTGACCGGGTACCAGCACAAGAAGCAGAGGAGCGAGAAACTGAGAAAGAAAAAGAAAAGGAAAAGGGGGAGAGAGAAAAACAACAGATCGTAATTTAGGGGGATTCATTCGGTCGGTTCGGTTCAAACCGAAACGAGTATGACCAACTCGATTTAAATCGCGAACCGTTATAATTTTTTATCCGATTAAAAATCGAATCGAATAAATCAAATAATGCCATTTTTTGAACCAAACCGAACCAAATAAATCGATTAAACGGAATTTGACCGGTGCGGTTCGGTATCCGAATAAACCGAACCGTTTGAACACCCCTAAGATCGTTTGATCCGAATTTTGTGAATTATACATGCATGCCATAATGGTGAAAGAAAAAACCGATAAAGTTTAATTAGTTTACTCATTTCTTTTGAATGTCACTTTAACGTGACTCATGTCTAATGCATTTTTTAGGATCAATTCCTTTAGGATACAAATAAGATGGACATGAAATGAGTAATATTTTGCAAGGAGTTCCATAAATTTCTCAGTTTCACAGTGAACAACGTTAAGTTCATTTTTGTAAAACAAATTAAACTTATTAAATCTCAGTAATAAAGATTCTAAGTTTACGTTTCCATCGATCATTTCATGTGATTGAGACATCGGAAGAAATCAATTGACCTCAAGCACAGGTGTTTCTTGTTTTAAGTTAAATGTGCGAGCTCATTAATCAACTGACCCCAGGAAAGGGGGGCGAAGTACAGCCCGTTTGGTATAAGGCAACTGATCCTGATGTCATCTATGAGCTGCGCTGACATCAGCCCGTGGGGCCAGACAAGCAGCAGTTTGCAGGATAAGAGAGAAGGAGGAAGTCCTTGTAACTTCCTCGAGTTCGGATCCTTCAATGATCTATTCTTAGTGTGTATTTTCTTTTCTTCTTTACAGTTAATTTACTTTAATTAATTAATTAATTAATTAACTCAACTTTTCTTTTCTTCGTTTGAATTTCAGAGAACTCCGCGGAAGAAGATGCACCTCCACCTCCACCTCCACCTCCACGTCCTTCAGGCCCTTCAAATGATGACAAGGAGAACAGGACTCCCATTAAGACCATTAGCGATAAGCCGAACTCGAGCAGCACTAATGATTGTAACAACGCATTGCGAACGGTTAGTACCGTTCAATTATAGTTTCGTATTTAAAACTGGCATAATTTCAGATATGCCCCTGCAAAATATCAAATCATCTTCTTTTATGCTTATGAATATTGCAGCCTTGTGGTCTCGTAATCCGAAAGGACAACACGAATACTCCTGAGAGTGTGTTGCAGCCAAGCGAGGTGTTGTTGGATAGAGATCCGAATCTAATGTATTCTCCAAACTCATCATTAGAAATTAGAATTGAGCAATGGCGTCGTATTGTTGAGGAATATTAGAAAATTCACACCAAAGGTTGGCATGCCAGATTTGGCAATAAAATTCAAATATACCCCTGAAAATACTCGTCTTCAATTTTCTTTTTCTTTTTCTTTTCTTTTCTTTTTCCCATTTTTTTTATGCCAAAAAGCGTTTTATTGTAGGTGTTTGGTTAGGAGCGAAGATTGGATTACACTTATAATTTGTCTATTAATCACAAAAAAAATATATAGATATATATGTAAACTGGATTATTGACTGATGATACATTGTGAAAAAACTATTAATCAGTCACTTAATTTTAATTGTTTTATGTTGTTATGACACGTTTAATTGTTCTATTAATGGTAACAAATTGTTTGTGTGCTTTTTATTGTTCACAAGTAATTATTGTATTTTTATGTGTTCAAATTATATTTCTCTCTTCAATTTAAATTACTTAATTTTTCATTTTAGTTCAATTTTTAATTGTTTTTATATTATCATTAGATTTTTGAATTGTCCAATTTAGATATCTCATCTTATTTCAACTTGTAATTTTCGCCATATTATCGCTCGAATTTTTATTCTAAATTAACCACTCGTGACTTTACATAATCACTCAAATTTTGGTTACTCATTTAACTGCTAATATCACTCACTCAATTGTCAGGGTTGGCACTCAATTTGTAATAGGCTCCCTATTCTCACTAAATTTTTGAATTATCCAATTTGCGCCAAATTATAGTTCATGAAATTGTAATTGTTCGAAGTAGTTATTCAACTTTTTAATCTTATTCATGTGGTCATTACACTTTTCCATGTTTGAAATTGATCATTATGTCAAATTTTAGTTGTTTAACTAGTCACTTATAAAAATTAATTCGTATATTACAAGTATTTAAATGACAATATTACAATACATAAATATTTTACATATAATTTCAATGTTAGAATAAAGTTTCAACAATCTCCTATTATATGTAGTTTCTCATAATTATGCATTGAACATAAAATCAAAATATGCGTAACTTTTTTGTCATAAGTTTTATGTGTCTTTAACCAATTTTGCTCATCAATCAAATCAATGTAGGATCAAAACGAGTTTCGTCACATTTAACATAACTAATTCTTTCTATGGTCACATACACTAATATAATTAAATGACATGAATCATGATGTGGATGCGTAGCATGAAAATTTCATGTAATGTAATCTTAACCTGTTTTTCGACTTGGTCCTCCCAAAAAATTTAGATTGTAAAGTTTCGAATTCAACCTTGTTGAAATAACCTCCAAATGGAAGTGCAGAAAATTCAGTAGAACCAGAATTGAAAAAGGGCTGCTAAATCACCCTCAAAATCAGTCCAATTTGAAGAATAAAGTAATCGATTTTCCCTATAACGAATAAAGTAATCGATTTTGTGTACGGATACGGATACTATTTGTATCTAAATACACATATTCGGATAATATTGTTCATGTAGTGTTACGCACACGTTTATCAAAGTGTGCAGCGGAATTAGTTTCGCATGCGTAACCTAATTCTACCGGGATCACGCTCGAAAATCACCCAAAAAGGAAGAGTTGGAGAAAATTAACTCGTACAAGTTAGTACGTGTCGACTTCTTCTCCAAATCCGTGAACCTTCTCCAAGGAGTGCTCGTGCAATCCCTCAACTCGTGTCCACCTTGATTTCGACCAATCGGAATCGTCGACGTCGTTCTAGTCGCCGTCACGATCAATTCTCTCGAGAACTTGCTTGAATCTCCCTCTAAATCACTCTAGATCTAATCTATTTTTCTGTGGAAGAAGAGAGAGAAAGCGGCAGCTCAAAACCCTAATTCTGAAAATTAGCTTAGGTTAAAACGAAATCAGAATTCTATATATATGGGAAACAAATTCGTTCCAACGAACTTAAAGAGTTCGTTCCAACGAACTCAACTCTGACTATCACGAATAAGTCCGTTCGAACGCACTTAAATAGTTCGTTCGAACGAACCCAATTCTGACTTGGGCTGCAACTTTAGCTCGTGACTCGTGACTCGCTCGAGCTCGACTCGATAATAGTTCGATAATAGCTCGCTCGATATTAACTCGAAATTAATCGAGCCGAGTCGAGCTAGCTCGAACGCTTATCGAGCCGAGCTTGAGCCAGACTCGGCTCGCTCGAATTAAGCTCGAAAAGAATTTGAGCTCGATTTAAAAAATTAAAATTTGTATCATAATTAATTCATATTATATATTATTATAATTAGAAAATTTTATAAAGAAAAACTTTCTCTCCTTAATAATTCCAAGTCTGGTTACAAATCAAGTCCTATGAGCTGCGCTGACATCAGCCCGTGGGGCCAGACAAGCAGCAGTTTGCAGGATAAGAGAGAAGGAGGAAGTCCTTGTAACTTCGTCGAGTTCGGATCCTTCAATGATCTATTCTTAGGTGTGTATTTTCTTTTCTTCTTTACAGTTAATATACTTTAATTAATTAATTTATTAATTAACTCAACTTTTCTTTTCTTCGTTTGAATTTCAGAGAACTCCGCGGAAGAAGATGCACCTCCACCTCCACCTCCAGCTCCACGTCCTTCAGGCCCTTCAAATGATGACAAGGAGAACATGACTCCCATTAAGACCATTAGCGATAAGCCGAGCTCGAGCAGCACTAATGATTGTAAAAACGCATTGCGAACGGTTAGTACCGTTCAATTATAGTTTCGTATTTAAAACTGGCATGCCAGATTTGGCAATAAAATTCAAATATACCCTTGAAAAAACTCGTCTTCAATTTTCTTTTCCTTTTCTTTTCCGATTTTTTTTTATGCCAAAAAGCGTTTTATTGTAGGTCTTTGGGTAGGAGCGAAGATTGGATTAAGCTAATCAGAACATATATATATATATATATATATATATATATATATATATATATATATATATATATATTGAAGGAATAATGCCCTAGGCTGAATGAAATAATGCCCTGGGCTGAACTAAATAATACCCTAGGCTAAACTGTTTAGCTTGTATGTAAACAAAGGATAGTTATTATTTATGTGTTGTTAATCTAATATTTTAATATTGAATTAAAGTTTCATTTAATACGTGTACTGGTTATTTAACATATTTAGGAATATGTGAATAAGCCTTGAATTGTATCACTAGTTTATACATCATCATAATATGTGATTATGATAGTAAAACTGTATCAATGAACGTAATACGATTCTAAATGTCCCTGGTCATATATATGATGTATATAGAGATATACATGTCTAAGGAAATAGAATATATATGTACACCAGTATATTCGCATATGAGATGATTATGTTTTACTGATCATGGACATGGAATACATAGAGATGTAGTGATGTCAAATATGGAATATATATATGTATTAGAGACTACATATTGGACTGACCAACTTATGAGAATATACATGGTTATTGTCATTATATATATTCTCATAAACAAATAGAATTTTAGTTCTTTGACCTGAGGTTATCATTAGATTTCTCACCTGTGAATTGTGATACTTAGATATGTTTCTTTGTTATCTTTAACCGGGTAATCAAGATCATCATTGGGTATTACATGAAGCATGTTGGAGGATGTGAATAACCAAGATGGAAGTTGTTCCTTTCATGATTGAAAAAGATATCTCTCAGGGCCCCCTGATGAATTAGGATTGAAGGAAATGCGTGGCCACGCTCAATAAGATTAACATGTGTTGTTAATACTAATTGAACATTCAATCTAATTCTATATCGGGAAAGAGTTAAGTTGATTTAGAAAGGATGACATTTGACCATGTCTTTGATCAACAGATATCGTATGAACAAGAGAGCTAGAAATTTGTCTATTTGATAAATAGGTTATGATCATAAATCATTTATTTAATTTGGGTAGTCATAATGCCTTGCTAGAGGCCAATTATGATTTGCATATTTAAATAGAGATTTAATATGCTGCCAACATTAAATAAACCTATAGGGTCACACACAAAGACAAGTTCGGACTGGACACAGAAAATCAAATACATAGATATTATTCAGTTTGAACCAGGATATTATTCTGTTCGAACGTGGATATTATTCTGTTCGAACGAGGATATTATTCTGTTCGAACAGAAGGTGTAAAGCATTAATTGAATGCTACATGCATGTATGGATGCATGGTATTAATACTCAGGATATCATTCATTTGATGAAGATATTTTTGTGGGTTGGAATTCTAAGAGTTAGAATTCTAAGAGTTTTCCACTAGATTATAAATACACACCACACCTCTTCATATGATGATGATGAATATTGATTCAATCTTTTGAGGCAGAATTCTTTGAGAAAGAAAAGAGAAGCCAAGTAGATTTTCTGAAGGGAGGAAGGATCCGACTAGCATCGGAGGTCTTCACATCCAGTCTAGACGAGTCGCGTGTGGATACCGATAGAGGGTGGTGCCGGTTCGTGCACACCAACGTGATCTCTGCAAGCTTCCTTCAACCAGATTTGAACTAAATCTGAGGTGAAAATTTTGAAACTCTTCCTTCGTATCTAATTAGCGATACACAGATCCATGGCTTAAGGGGTTCGGATAAATTCCGCTGTGCAATATGGTTGCTCGAATTCCTAACAGTGGTATCAGAGCCACGTGTATCGTTTATTAGATCGATTTAGTATATTAGATGTACTAGTTTAGAGTTTCTGAGAATTATAAAACTACATATGTATTTTGATTGATATTATGCATAAGAAGGTGCACTGTCTCGAGCAGGGTATTATTGCATGAGATGCAAGATGTTATTCTGTTTGAACGAGAATATTATTCTGTTCAAACAGAAATGTACACTGTCTCACGCTGAGATTTATTACATAAGATGCAGGATATTATTGCATGAGATGCCGGATATTATTCTGTTTGAACGAGGATATTATTCTGTTCAAACAGAAGGTGCACTGTCTCACGCTGAGATTTATTGCATAAGATGCAGGATATTATTGCATGAGATGCAGGATATTATTCTGGTCTCACGTGGCGATTATTGCATATGTATTAGTCGAAATGTATATATGTATTTTATAATTCAACGATATATGATATAGCATGGCCAAAACTTTGTGTTGTGATTGAATGATGTGATTGCATGTTGTAAATTTAATTTATGGCGACCAGTGAGTTGTCCAAGTTGTAAATTTAATTTATGGCGACCGGTGAGTTGTCCAAGTTGTAAAAGTAGAATAGGTTGTTATTTTATTTAAATGAAGATGAAGGAGTTCATCGACGCAACTATTCTCAAGATGAAGGAGTTCATCGCCACAAGCAATCACAAGATGAAGGAGTTCATCATCACAACCGATCACATGATGAAGAAGCTCACCGCCATAACCGGTCACATAATGAAGGAGTTCATTGCCACATCCGCTGTTATAATGAAAGAGTTCATTATAAGTAATTAATTAGAGATCTTTATAGTGGCTTATAAAGATCATGGTCATGCTATATCATTTAATTATTCTGTGATGTGTGATGTGATATGCTTATACATGTGATAAATAAATTAGAAATCCCTCTACTAATTATTAAGTTGTGAAAATGCCTCCCATATTCTGAAATTCTCAGGGCCTTTATATCACTCACATGGGTCATGTCAAAGCTGGGTGTGTGAGCTTATATAGTTGGCGGGAGAATATGCATTGATTAATTACCAACATAGGTCATGCCAAAGCTGGGTGTGTTGGTAGATTAATTGGATGATAATCAGTTATGGTTAGTACTTAACTAAGTAGCAAGTCGGACTTGAACTTAGGGCATAAGATGAGATATGTACACACATGGATTTTTGAGTTAGACTCATAAACCCCTGATCTCATAAATGATCTCAAGAGTTGCATGGAGATGCAATTGGATTTGATCCTACCTAAATAACAGAATTCTGAGACGAGCCAAAGCCGATTAGGATTTTGCGAAATATGGATCTTGAGCCACTATGGTACATGTAGTTGGAATGTATCCGAACCAACACAGTGAGGGTTGTTGATTTGATAAAAATAGTGGGAGTATTTTAAATGAACTAAAACATAAATGTTATCATCTATAAATGTATTAATTTTGCACATTTTATTCCATGTAGAAAAATGTCTTCAAACAGTTTAAATTTGCGATCTCTCCTTGAGAAGGAGAAGTTGAATGGTAAAAACTTTCTGGATTGGGAGCGAAATCTAAGAATTGTTCTTAGGGCTGAACATAAGGGTTATGTTCTTGATGAGCCTCTCCCAACTGAAGAACCACCAGCAGATGCTGACCAAGTGGACCAAGAATACTATGAAAATTTCATAGATGATGATGTTGAAATAACCTGTCTCATGTTGGCAACTATGTCATCGGATCTTCAAAAGCAGTTTGTAGATTCGCATGCATATGTTATGCACAAACAGCTCAAGGAAATGTTCCAAGAGCAAGCCAGACTTGAGAGGTTTAACACTCACAAGGCGTTGTTCAACTGTAAAATGGTCTCGGGTACATATGTGAGTGCACATGTTTTAAAGATGAAAGGTTATGTTGATAACCTTGAGAAACTAGGTGCGAAAGTCAGCCATGAGATGGAAACTGACTTGATTCTTGAGTCTTTGACTCCGAATTTCGCACAGTTTGTTTCTAACTACAACATGCACTCTATGGACAAAACAATACCGGAATTACATGGTATGCTCAAGAATTTTGAGGCTACCAATAGGTCCGGAGACTTCAAGGCATCAAATGTCAACGAAGTTTTGATGGTTCAAAAGGGAAAGTTCAAGAAGAAGTTCAAAGGCAAGAATAATGGTAAGAGCAAGGTGTTGCCCAAACCAAAGATCAAGAAATCTGAACCGACCACTTGTTTCCATTGTCATAAGGATGGCCATTGGAAAAGAAACTGCCCACTTTACTTGGAAGAAGTAAAGAAGAAGAAAGCAGTGTCAGCAAGTGCCTCAGGTATTGAAATTAATTTATCTACTTTGTCAAACTGGGTATTAGATACCGGATGTGGAACTCACATATGTAGAGATGTGCAGGCACTACGAAGTAGAAGAAAATTAGCTAAAGGAGAAATGGACCTACGCGTGGGAAATGGAGCAAGAGTTGCTGCATTAGCCGTAGGAGATTATCATTTAACTTTACCTAATGGATTTGTATTAGAATTGAACAATTGTTGTTATGTACCTGCTATGAACAGGAATATTATTTCTATTTCAAGATTAGCTTTGGATGGTTATAAATTTATTATAGGAGATAATAATTGTACTATCCGTAAAGGAGAAATTTTCTATGGAAATGTTTTATTAGAAAATGGTCTCTACGTGCTTGATCTGAATAATTACAAATCCATATATAACATCAATACCGAAAGGACAGTGTCTAATGTTGATAATCAAACCTATTTTTGTCATTGTCGTTTAGGCCATATAAACGAGAAACGCATTTCTAAACTCCATACTGATGGACTTTTAGACTCATTTGATATGAGATCATATGAGACATGTGAGTCTTGTTTATTAGGCAAGATGACTAAGAAACCTTTCTCAAATGTTGGAGAAAGATCAAGTGATTTGTTGGAGCTCATACATACTGATGTATGTGGCCCAATGAGCATGGAAGCCAGAGGAGGTTATAGATACTTCATTACTTTTACTGATGACTATAGTAGATATGGATTTATCTACTTAATGAGGCAAAAGTCAGAATCGTTTGAAAGGTTCAAAGATTTTAAGAATGAAGTAGAGAATCAACTAGGCAAGAAAATAAAGGCCATTCGATCTGATCGAGGTGGTGAATATTTGAGCCAAGATTTTGATGACTATCTAAGAGATTGTGGAATTGTTTCACAATTAACTCCACCCGGTACACCTCAATGGAATGGTGTTTCCGAGAGGAGAAATCGTACCTTGTTGGACATGGTAAGATCAATGATGAGTCAAACTGATCTCCCGAAATCATTTTGGGGTTATGCCATTGAAACAGCCGCATTCATACTGAATAGAATTCCATCTAAATCCGTAGAAAAGACTCCATATGAGATATGGAGAGGAAGAACTCCGAGTTTGTCTTTTCTGAAAATTTGGGGTTGCGAGGCATATGTTAAACGCATGATGTCAGATAAGCTTGGACCCAAATCGGATAAATGTTTATTCGTGGGATATCCTAAGGAAACTAAAGGGTATTACTTTTACATCCCCTCTGAAAATAAGATTTTCGTAGCTAGAAATGGAGCATTCTTAGAGAAGGAGTTCATTTCCAAGAGAGCTAGTGGGAGTAAGGTTGATCTGGAAGAAGTTCAAGATTCCCAAACTAGAAATGAACATGAGATGGAAGATGTTTCAGGTTCACCAAATGTTGGAGAATCAGAAAATGTGACACAAGAACCACCACGTAGATCTAGTAGGAATCGTCAGGAGCCCGAGAGATATGGATTTCTCGTGACTAATGATGATGATTTGTTGGCCATAGATGATGAACCAACATCCTACGAAGATGCTATGATGAGTGAAGATTCGCAGAAATGGCAAGATGCCATGAATCTCGAGATACAATCCATGTATGACAATCAAGTTTGGAACTTGATTGATCCACCTGAAGGATTAAAAACCATTGGGTGTAAGTGGGTTTTCAAGAAGAAAACTGACATGGAAGGTAAGGTGCATACTTACAAAGCACGACTTGTGGCGAAAGGTTTCAAGCAAACTCATGGTATAGACTATGATGAAACATTTTCGCCCGTGGCCATGCTTAAGTCTATAAGAATTCTACTTGCCATAGCCGCATATTATGACTATGAAATATGGCAAATGGATGTCAAAACTGCTTTCCTTAACGGGAACTTGAACGAGGATGTATACATGATACAACCCGAGGGTTTTGTCGATCCAAAGAATTCTAAGAAAGTATGCAAGCTTCAAAAGTCTATTTATGGTTTGAAGCAGGCATCTCGAAGTTGGAATCTTCGTTTTGATGAAGTAATCAAGGATTATGGTTTCATCAAGAATGTGGAAGAAGCTTGTGTATACAAGAAATTCAGTGGGAGTGCACATGTATTCTTAGTTCTTTATGTGGATGACATATTGCTCATTGGCAATGATATACCTATGCTCTTAAGTGTTAAGAAATATTTGGGGAATCAATTTTCAATGAAAGACCTAGGAGAAGCAGCCTATATATTAGGCATAAAGATTTATAGAGATAGATCAAGGAAGCTTCTAGGTCTGAGTCAAAGTACATTCATTGACAAGGTATTGAAAAGGTTCAATATGCAAGATTCCAAGAGAGGATCCTTGCCAATGTCGCATGGTATCTCGTTAGATAAATCTCAATGTCCGACATCGAGAGATGAACGAGAACGCATGAATAGAGTACCATATGCTTCGGCAATTGGATCTATTATGTATGCGATGATATGTACTAGACCAGATGTGTCATATGCATTAAGTGTAACAAGCAGATACCAATCAGATCCAGGTGAGAGTCACTGGATAGCAGTAAAGAATATTCTTAAGTACTTGAGAAGGACTAAAGATGTATTCTTAATCTATGGAGGTTTGGAAAGTGAGCTGGTGATAAAGGGTTATACCGATGCTAGCTTTCAAACCTGCATTGATGATTTTAGATCGCAAAGTGGTTATGTATTCTGTTTGAACGGAGGAGCAGTTGTTTGGAAAAGTTCCAAACAACAAACTGTCGCAGATTCTACAACGGAAGCGGAGTATATAGCAGCTTCAGAAGCAGCTAAGGAAGCTGTTTGGATCAAGAAATTTGTGGCAGAACTAGGTGTAGTTCCAAGTGTGTTGGACCCTGTGACTCTCTTTTGTGATAACAATGGAGCAATTGCGCAATCTAGGGAGCCAAGGTCACACCATAGATCCAAACACATACTTCGGCGTTTTCATCTAATCCGAGAGATAATAGAGAGAGGAGACGTGAATGTGTGCAAAATTCCAACTGATGATAATATAGCTGATCCGTTTACTAAGCCGCTCTCGATAGCGAAACATGATCGTCATGCTAGAGCTATTGGTTTGGATTGCCTCAGAGAGGAGAGTTGAGTGTGTATTATTATTATTATCAGTTCACCCTAGTGCAAGTGGGAGACTGAAGGAATAATGCCCTAGGCTGAATGAAATAATGCCCTGGGCTGAACTAAATAATACCCTAGGCTAAACTGTTTAGCTTGTATGTAAACAAAGGATAGTTATTATTTATGTGTTGTTAATCTAATATTTTAATATTGAATTAAAGTTTCATTTAATACGTGTACTGGTTATTTAACATATTTAGGAATATGTGAATAAGCCTTGAATTGTATCACTAGTTTATACATCATCATAATATGTGATTATGATAGTAAAACTGTATCAATGAACGTAATACGATTCTAAATGTCCCTGGTCATATATATGATGTATATAGAGATATACATGTCTAAGGAAATAGAATATATATGTACACCAGTATATTCGCATATGAGATGATTATGTTTTACTGATCATGGACATGGAATACATAGAGATGTAGTGATGTCAAATATGGAATATATATATGTATTAGAGACTACATATTGGACTGACCAATTTATGAGAATATACATGGTTATTGTCATTATATATATTCTCATAAACAAATAGAATTTTAGTTCTTTGACCTGAGGTTATCATTAGATTTCTCACCTGTGAATTGTGATACTTAGATATGTTTCTTTGTTATCTTTAACCGGGTAATCAAGATCATCATTGGGTATTACATGAAGCATGTTGGAGGATGTGAATAACCAAGATGGAAGTTGTTCCTTTCATGATTGAAAGAGATATCTCTCAGGGCCCCCTGATGAATTAGGATTGAAGGAAATGCGTGGCCACGCTCAATAAGATTAACATGTGTTGTTAATACTAATTGAACATTCAATCTAATTCTATATCGGGAAAGAGTTAAGTTGATTTAGAAAGGATGACATTTGACCATGTCTTTGATCAACAGATATCGTATGAACAAGAGAGCTAGAAATTTGTCTATTTGATAAATAGGTTATGATCACAAATCATTTATTTAATTTGGGTAGTCATAATGCCTTGCTAGAGGCCAATTATGATTTGCATATTTAAATAGAGATTTAATATGCTGCCAACATTAAATAAACCTATAGGGTCACACACAAAGACAAGTTCGGACTGGACACAGAAAATCAAATACATAGATATTATTCAGTTTGAACCAGGATATTATTCTGTTCGAACGTGGATATTATTCTGTTCGAACGAGGATATTATTCTGTTCGAACAGAAGGTGTAAAGCATTAATTGAATGCTACATGCATGTATGGATGCATGGTATTAATACTCAGGATATCATTCATTTGATGAAGATATTTTTGTGGGTTGGAATTCTAAGAGTTAGAATTCTAAGAGTTTTCCACTAGATTATAAATACACACCACACCTCTTCATATGATGATGATGAATATTGATTCAATCTTTTGAGGCAGAATTCTTTGAGAAAGAAAAGAGAAGCCAAGTAGATTTTCTGAAGGGAGGAAGGATCCGACTAGCATCGGAGGTCTTCACATCCAGTCTAGACGAGTCGCGTGTGGATACCGATAGAGGGTGGTGCCGGTTCGTGCACACCAACGTGATCTCTGCAAGCTTCCTTCAACCAGATTTGAACTAAATCTGAGGTGAAAATTTTGAAACTCTTCCTTCGTATCTAATTAGCGATACACAGATCCATGGCTTAAGGGGTTCGGATAAATTCCGCTGTGCAATATGGTTGCTCGAATTCCTAACATATATATATATATATATATATATATAAACTAGATGATTGACTGATGATACATTGTGAAAAAACTATTAATCAGTCACTTAATTTTAATTGTTGTATGTTGTTATTATACGTTTAATTTGTCTATTAATGGTAACAAATTGTTTGTGTGCTTTTTATTGTTCACACGTAATTACTGTATTTTTATGTGTTCAAATTATATTGCTCTCTTCAATTTAAATTACTTAATTTTTCATTTCAGTTCAATTTTTAATTGTTTTTATATTATCATTAGATTTTTGAATTGTCCATTTTAGATGTCTCATCTTATTTCAACTTGTAATTATCGCCATATTATCACTATATTTTTTACTTTTTCTAAATTAACCACTCGTGACTTTACATTGTCGTGACATTGCCAGTAAATTGTTTATTTGTGCGAACTAAACCAGTCACTCAAATTTTGGTTACTCATTTAACTGCTAATATCACTCACTCAATTGTCAGGGTTGGCACTCAATTTGTAATCGGCTCCCTGTTCTCACTAAATTTTTGAATTATCCAATTTGCGTCAAATTATAGTTCATGAAATTGTAATTGTTCGAAGTAGTTATTCAACTGTTTAATCTTATTCATGTGGTCATTACACTTTTCCTTGTTGAAATTGATCATTATGTCAAATTTTAGTTATTTAACTAGTCACTCAATTTGTGTCTTAATATGAATTTTCTAATTGAGTCCATCGAAGACTCACAACATAATTGATACATTTAATATACTTAATTTTATAACTAAATTTAATTACTATATTATAAGTACTTAAATAACAATATTACAACACATAAATATTTTACATATAATTTCAATGTTGGAATAAAGTTCCGACAATCTCCTATTATGTATTGAACATAAAACCAAAATATGGGTAACTTTTCTGTCATAAGTTTTATGTGTCTTTAACCAATTTCGCTCATCAATCAAATCAATGTAGTATCAAAACGAGTTTCGTCACATTTAACGTAACTAATTTTTTCAATGGTCACATACACTAATATAATTGAATGACATGAATCATGATGTGGATGTGTAGCATGAAAATTTCATGTAATTTAATCTTAACATGCTTATTTTCAACTTGATCCTAAAAAATTTACATTGTAAATTTTCGAATTCAAGCTTGTTGAAATAACCTTGAAATCGAAGTGCAGAAAATTCAGTAGAACCAGAATTGAAAAAGGGCTGATCACCCTCAAATTCAGTCCAATTTGAAGAATAAAGTAATCGATTTTCCGGATAACGAATAAAGTAATCGGGTTTGTGTACGGATACGGATAATATTTGTATCTAAATACACATATTCGGATAATATTGTTCGATAATATTGTTCATATATGTACTATCATATCTTGTTATTTTTCTATATTTGTTTTTTTGTGATTATTATTATTATTTCTATTACTATTACTATTATTATAATATTATTATTATTATTGTTGTTGTTGTTATTGTTATTATTATTATTATTATTATTACTTGTTGAGTATTTTGAAGTATGATATGTTTAATGCGGAAGCACGCTCAAGTGATTTCGTCACATCTCCAAAATTGAAACCATGTGTACTAGCATAAGAATTTCTTAAATTCATCTTTTTTTCATCCCAATGCATTATTAAAGAAAGTTGCCGTATGTTGTAGTCGAACTCGCTTATTCGCACGTATTCGCAATACCAAATCTATATTTTTAATAAAATATAATGCATTAAAAATAATTATTAGGAAAGTTTTTTAAAAAAAATATGTCATTTAAATAATAAAATAATTATAATGATAAACTATCATCATTACTTGGAGAAAGATGTAATTGCCTGTGAATTTGATTTTGGGTGTTAACTGATAACTCCTAATACCCCTTATCAATTCTTTAACGGCGAATTTGGCCCAGTTAATTTTTTTAATTTCCGAAACATCGCTAACGAGACCCGTATAATTTTTAGGCAACTCGTCATTAGCAACGGGTGCAAGAACGGCACCTATTACTAACAAACAAAATTTCCTAATAAAATCATCGTCGAATTCGTTCTTCTTGTATATGATATCCGATATTCCATCGATGGTGAGTTTATTTGTTTTTGGGTCCTTATATGAATGGTATAAAACAAATTCGTGAATGGAGTGGTGTCCGCTTCAATACCTGTGTCCTTAACTCCGAGTATACACGAAGCGTCTCTTGAGGTTATGGGAATAGTACAATTATTGATGATGATTGATTTGATATTATCGTGGTAACGCTCAATAAGATACGAACACCACAACGGTCGGAAATTTATTTCATTTAAATGAAAAACCCAATCAAATCCTACTACTCTAATTACATCTTTTTGTTCATCGCTCATATCACGTATGATACCAAAAAGTCGTCGGATTTCTTCAGGTATAGAGCCATTGACGTTCTGTTTTAAATAAATCCAACATTGAAAAGAACATATAGATTCATAAACATAAAATACAAAACAATTCATAAATTTCATAAAAAGCAAAAAAAACATACCATTGCTTCGATGAACCATAAAAATGGCACAATGAAATAAAAATAACAAAGTCAAGCACTATTATATAGGAATGACATATGATAAGCTATAAAAAGAAATTTAAGATTTGAATATAATATGAATATGCTTAACAAGAAAAGATTACATAAATCTAGAAGACTCAAATATATATTATGATTCACATGCCAAGGAGACTATTTAATTTCCATTTTTATATTTTCGTGTATTTAGAAAACCAGGGAGACTCAAATATATAATATGATTCACATGCCAAACTCACATCTTTCACATGCCAAATCAGGGAGACTCAAATATATATAGTATGATTCACATGCCAAGCTCACATCTTTCAAACTCACATCTTTCGAACATTATATTTTTGGGAGCTGAGCATATGTCCAATGGTCATCGGACGAAATCTTGTCCGAACAGTATCTATTAGCAAACAGTATCTATTGACAAAATACTAATATTGATCCCGTTGTCCTCTGTTTATGATCCATTAGCAAACAGTATCTATTAGGGAATATCACGAATTAATGTTTGATGGTCCATCCAATACGAAAACAAATTAACAATGGAGAGTCCATTTTTTGCAATGAACCCCAAATATTTTTTTTCTCCTTCCAACAAAAAAGATTCTACGATGCCTACCACCCTTCAATGAAAAAAAAAACTGATCTTTTTTTAATCCTCCTTGCATAATCTCCTCAAATATCTTTGATGAAAAGCTCATTTGTAGCTTCCGTTTTTTTGTTATAACTTCCATTATTTACATGTATAATAACTTTCTCTGAGATTTGAGAAGGAGTTGAGTATTAAGAAATCATGAATTAATATCTTAATGTATTCATATATTTTGTTGTTCTTCTAGTTTGGAATTAAAGTTCGATAAATAAAATCAGATGAAACTATTTCCAGTCCTATATATTGGAAATAACTAATAGTTCGGAATATCAGATATCTAAAACCTAAGTAGCAAATTTTGGACTTGGAGAAGACAGGAGTAAACAAATTTTGGACTTGTTTTTGGATTAGAGGAAGTGTCCATTTGAAAGAGAAAAAAGGAGATCTCCATTAAAATATTATTCTGGAGAGTCTGAAAAGATTTTTTTTTTTCCTTTATAGGTGTGATGGCAATACAAACGTAGTCAATCACAAGTATCAGATAATCTTATTATAATGACAATCCAACGGCTCACATATTGATTGGACAAGATCTTGTTCGATGGTCAATGGACACACTCCGCTCCGTATATTTTTTGGTTGAAATTGTTTGAAATTCCATGTATTAATGCCAAAATTGTAGATCATGCATAATATAGAATTTTTTAAGAAAAGATCATGGCCTCGACAATGTAGAATTTTTTAAGAAAAGATAAAGAAAATGGAGGATCAAGTGTATCCACAAAAATTAAGAGATTATTTCGGGGCCGAAAAATAATTTATCAACAAATGAAAAAAAAAATAGATTAAGAAGTCTCTAAGTAAAGAAGACTCGAGCGTTTCTCAAACAGAACACCAAATTATGACGCCACAATTTTATTATGCTACACAAATAGCGTAAAATAGCAAACTAGCACCTTCAAAACTTGGAATACAAAAAACTGTTTTTTTCTCATAAAAACATTCTTCTCATGTCCGAGAAGTTTGACGCCAACTCAGTGAGAAACTCGCCTGCAATTTAGAAAATCAAATTTCATGTTTTTACATATAATTTTTTTTTTACCAATAGTATATATACAGCAAGTGTAAATAAAATTTACCTGCAACTTGGCCATCGTAGACTCGGTGATCCGCAGATAAAGTTAACTTCATTTTATTAACAGCCATAGGCTTCTCGATTCCTACAAACAGATATAAATATTCAAAATAAATAAATAAATAAATAACCCCTAAAATGAAAAATAAGATTCATACCGTCACTATCGACCACAGATTCTACATATGTGTTGCCTCTCCCTACCGCAAGTATACACGCCTGTATTTCAAATTTCAACCAATTAAATAACAATATAGGGATAAAATCATATCAAATAGGGGGATTTACATATTCACCCTTCCAAAAATTCAAAATGCCATATTGACCATTTCAAAACTTACAAAATATGAAAAGTATATGAATAAAATATTTTCGATATTTTGGTAGGGTAAATATGATATTTTAAATTTGTAGAAGGGAAAAATGTAAAATTGCCCCAATTAAAGAAAATGAACAAAGACCTGGGGAGGGTTGATGATCGCGCAGAAATTATCGACTGGAAACATCCCAAGATTCGAAATGCTGCATAGAAAATTATAATTTTTGATAAAAAAAAAATATACTAAAAAATATAGTAGAAATTATATGACCGAAATGACCTGAAAGTACCTCCTTGGAATTGATTTGGAGTTAGCTTTCCAGTCCTAGCCTTTTCAGCTAATTCTTTAACCTACAACAAAATAAAAATTATAATCAAAATATATTTTTAATTTTTAAGCTTTTATTTAAAACTTTTGTGCATTATTAAATAATAACAAAGATATGTAGTTATTTACCTCTGAAGAAATTGCTGATAAAGATTTCTGGTCAGCATTTCTGATAATAGGAGTCATCAATCCCTAATTCATTTAACAAGACGAAATTTAAATATAACTAGCTAGCACCAATTAAATTCGAATTGAAGCTCTGATTGAATCTAATGGATATTATTTGACTTGCATAGTTTAATTGACACTAATTTGACCTAAATTACTGAATTACTGACCTAAATTACTGAATTTTACAAATTACTGAATTACTGTATAACTGAGACAGAACTTTTGACCTAAATTACTGAATTTTACAAATGAATTGAATTCAAATAGTTCCCAAATTACTGTACAGTTACGGATAAACCCTAGTGAATCGAATCCAAAACCTAAAAAGAAGAGAAGAAAAATGAATAGGGTGGAAACTGACCTGAGGGTCCAATTTCCGACGTAGGTGGTGGCATCGTCTTGATTCCTGCCTTGACGTGCTGAGTCTGCTAACCCAGCAAGTTCGCCCCAACTCTCGGTGTCCTTTTCGCCGATGGAAGAGAAACCGTTCTCTAGTTCTTCGCGTCTAGCAGCCAGGAGAGAGATTTGCGGAGAATCGAGAGTAAATCCGGGAGAGAGATTTGCGGAGGATCGGGAGTAAATCAGGGAGAGAAATTTGTGGGGATAGAGAGAGAGAGAGAGACGCATTCTCAAGAGATGGAACTGGACACCGTGTGTGAGTGCGTGACGAGGATAAACAATGACCATTCTACCCTTCCAAACAAATGTTTGGATCTACCATTATATAATTGAATCACAACCATTAGATTAAATTATAGGATCTAATTTTAGCCATCCGATCAAGCAAAAAATCTACTGGAGAATGGTCCTTTATGGGCTTGTTTGATTTGAGGGATTTTGATGTACATGGATACGTGAAATACATGTATTTTACTATCCATGTATTTGATAATCCATGTGAGTTGTTTGATTTGTTGTATTTGGTAATCCATGTATATCAAATCATTTGTTTGATTCTTGGTACAAAAATCCATGATTTTAATATTTTAATGTATATCATTTTTTATATTATATTTTGTTTTAAAGTATATTATATTAGGGGAGTGCTATGATAGACCCATTTTCTTATTATGGACCTATTTTTTTTTTAAAAAAATTCGAATATTTGTGAAATAATGATATTTTTTGTAAGATTCTAGTCTATATTTATCATTTAATGTTATTCAAAACATAAAATTTGTAAAATTAATTAATAAATAGTTAAAATTCTTCAAATAATATTTTGAAAATGGGTCCATGATAAGAAAATGGGTCTATCATAGCACTCCCCATTATATTATATTATATCATATTATATCATATTGTATTATATTATATTATTATTAATATTATTACTATTATTAATTAAATTATATTGTATTATTATATTATATTATATTATATTATATGATATTGTATTATATTATATTATATTATATTATACTCTAATATATATATATATAATATAATATTTAAATTATATAATATAATATTCATATAATACATATGATTATATTTTTTTATATATATTATATTATACTTTAATATATTATTATATATTATTATATTATTATTATTAGTATTATTATCATATTATATCATATTGTATTATATTATATTATTATTACTATTATTACTATTATTAATTATATTATATTGTATTATTATTATATTATATTATATTATATTATATTATATGATATTGTATTATACTATATTATATTATATTATACTCTAATCAAACATGAATTTGGATTTCGAGCTTATCCCGTATTTTGAAATACATCTCCACCTAAATCCCTCAAATCAAACATGCCCATATATGCCTCGACTTTGGATTTCACTTCTTTCCTCTTCACCCCTTTCTTTCTCAAATTACCATTTGTCGAGGTCAATTTCGCAGATTGGTCCTCATCCTTAACTAGAATCATATTGATCATTAATCCTTTGAATTGCATGGTCTCCATGATTTCTTCTAAAGCCTTTCTATTTGGGTCAATTTCCTCCTCTATTAATTTTTTAGTTCTCACCCTTGACATTTTATCTAAATTAAAAAAGGCCCTTGATGAGCTTAAATTCTTCATATTTGCATCTTTTTGACTCGATTTATAATATTCCAAATCCATTGGCACTTCTCCTAAACCCATTAATTTTTCAACAATACCCCAAGAATTATTATTATTATTACCAGAATCGTTTATACCTTTAAAAGACCGACTCGAAGAAGCATATTCATCTTCTAATGAATCCATAATTATGTTTTGCTTCTGAAAACTCTCTTTAATCACCTTCCTTAACCCCTCGAGATTATTCTTAGAAGGCCCTTTAAAAATAAATCTCTTCCGATTATACCCTTCTACGGAATCCACTTGAATTTCATCTCCATTTCGGGGCTTTCTCTTTTTCTTGTTCATACATTTTTGAAAGCTCTCCAACATGTTTAATGACTCTTGAAGATCGATCGCTCCTTTTAAAAGATCTTCAGCGAAATTCCTTGAAAATTGATCGTAATTATTTGTGTTGTTTTTGCTTTTTGGTCCTCCATATGTTTTCAGGATTTTCAATTCGGTACGATCTCTCGAGGAGGCCATCGTTTTGACCTTCTCTTTCTCTCTCTTCTCTTTGCTTGTTTCAGGTGTTGAGGTCTCTAGTGAGAGATAAAATGAGCTTTTATCTTTGGGGCTCAGACTTTTTGATAAGGATCTATGCACAATTGATTTGAAAATGTCTTGATGCATTTTTAATATATTTGTTTTTGCTTATTCAATGGAATATCTAACAAGAAAAATTATTTTCATCGTTAGATAAATTTAAAAAGAGGAATTTATTATAGGAAAAAGTATACAAAGGCTGCTTTCAGACTAAATAATCTAACATTAGTGTACAATTATACAAATATTTTTTAGAATAATCTAATATTATACTTTACATTTCATTCCTCCTTTTTCTCCTTTGAATCGTTCCTCAAGAATAAATGGCCAACTATAATTTCGAAAAAGAAAAAACAAAAAAATTAAAAAGTAGAAGATAATGTGAAATTACCTGGAAGTGGAGTTCTTCTTCTTCGTTAGATATCTCATATCTGTGTTTTTTCTTCTATTCTTTGTGTTCAGATCTGTATATAAATCAAAATTTCAAATCCCGGTTATTTACCACTCGAAATCCTGTTGTTTATAATCTGGGATTTAAGATCCAGGTTTTATATAATCCAGAATCGGGTTTGTGAAGATACTGACGGCCTGATTCTCTAGCAATCTCCATGGATTCACAAGGAATCCTCATCACTCAGCCTCTCTTCCCACACTTAGAACAAGAGCTCCTCCGGCGAGGCTGCCGCCTCTTCCACCTGTGGGAATCACGGGAGAATCCTCGCATCCACTTCCTCAAGGAACACTCCGCCTCGATCCGCGCCATAATCGGAAGCACTACAATCGGTGCCGATGCCGCCATGATTGATGCTTTGCCTAAGCTTGAGATCGTCGCTTCGTTCAGCGTCGGGATAGATAATGTGGATTTGGAAAAATGCAGGGAAAGGGGAATTAAGGTCACGAATACACCGGATGTCTTGACGGATGACGTTGCAGATCTCGCGATTGGACTCGCCATTGCTGTGTTGAGAAGGATTCCGGCTGCAAATACGTACTTGAGAAATAATGAGTGGCTTAAAGAGGATTTTTCACTTACTACTAAGGTTAGTGGTTGAGTAATCCTTCTTCCTTAACTTGAATTTGATCAAAGATCTCAATTTCATGCATAATTAGGATTAAATAGAGAGATATGAGCTCAAATTTCTTCCTGATACTCACCAATATCGCCGTACAAGTAATTGTTTGGTACTGAAATAGTGTTTACTCCGAAAAATCGATTAAAAAAGCTAGAAAACATTAATTCACAACAAATATGCACTGATTCGGTAACATTATAACTAAATTTCTCTTTTTTTCATGATCGTAAGCTATAATAATAACAATGAGATTTTACTTTCATCCAGTTCAGTGGGAAAAGAGTAGGAATACTCGGGCTGGGACGGATCGGGTTGGCCGTTGCAAAACGGGCCGAATCATTCAATTGCCCAATAAGCTACCACTCGAGATCCATCAAGCCCTGTTCGAACTACACTTACCACTCCACCCCACTCCAACTCGCCTCGAATTGCGACATTCTCGTAGTATTGTGCTCCCTCACGAAAGATACGCACCGCATCGTAAACCGTGCAGTCATCGACGCGCTGGGTCCGCACGGCATTGTGATAAACATAGGACGCGGAGCCCACGTAGACGAACCCGAGCTCGTCAAGGCTTTACTCGAGAGGAGGTTAGGCGGAGCGGGTCTGGATGTTTTCGAAGACGAGCCGGATGTACCGGAGGAATTGGTCGGGTTGGATAACGTGGTTCTGACGCCTCATGTTGGGTCCGATACAGAGGAGACGTGTATAGCCATGGCTGATCTTGTGATTGCGAATCTCGAGGCGCATTTTACGAAGAAGCCTCTATTGACTCCTGTGGTTAAAATTTGATTGTTTTGCTAATTTATCCTGATTTTTAAACTTTTTGGGCAATTGCATGCGTACCCGGAAGATTCTCAAAATATCTTGTATACCCCTAGTCCTACAAAATAGAATATATCATGGGGTATCCATGTGTGTTTATGCATGTAACCCCTTATGGGGGTTATTTTTGAAATATTATCAAAGAGGGGGTTCTTTTTGAAATATTTTCAAAAAAAAAGGGTTATTTTTTTTAATTTTGGTTTTAGAAGGGGTTATATGCAGAAATGCTCCAATATTTTATGGGGTGCCCATGGGTATCTTTGAGGGAATTCTAAAAAAAATACGAGTTTCTGAAAAATAAAAATAAAAACTCTCTATAAGGATTAAACTACCCCTATAGTCATATTTAATTTTATTAAAGTTGTTTTTGGTATTTTTTTATTAATTAAAAAAAGTCAATAAATACTTGTTAACGTATACCAGTCTTAGAGATTGATACTCGGACACTCCATATAGTGTATTTGAACATTTCATGTCAAAATAATAGCATTTATTTGGATAATTCGCCAATATGAGTCGCATAGAAGTGTATGTTTGACGTACGAATATAAATACTTGAAAAGCAAATATCAAATTTGACATTACGGATATTCTCCTAGTATATATTAAATTTCAAAACAACATCCTCAATTTTTAATTAACATACTTAATTAATATAGTAATTAACGAGAAATATCAAATTAATAATTAAATAAAAATTGTTAATTCGGATGAGAATGTTATGGTGAAATCTGATATACCAATACATGCCTTTTTTTGAATAATATAGAAAGTTCTATATTAATTAGATTCGCTCTCAAAAACTTGCTTTTATTTTTCATTTTTAATCATTAATAATAATAATAGTAAATCTAAGAAGTATCACTGACATATGGACCCAGTCATCCCATTTCAAATTTAGCGGATGAAATATGAAAAGACCCGGCCCAAAGGTTCTAAAATCACAAAATAAATGGCCCTGAAATGGACGGTGGAGATAGTGGGCATAATCCATTCATCCAATCGAGATTGATTTGCACGACTCGACGAGACCACGACTACGAGCCGTTATTACAATACGGAAACTACAGATCTCACTCACTGCGTAACTGCAACGGAAACCACTTCATTCTTATTTTCTCCCCAAGTCCAAAGAGAGAACGAGAAAAAGGAACAAGAGAAATCAACGATCTTTCTCTGCAGCGAGATCTTCTCTTGGATTCAATTGATTTGTCAGGGATTCGAACAAGCTCTCGGATTTTGGACTTTTTGTTCACTGATCAGGTCGTAATCCGAGATCTTGTTTTCATCTCTGGCAATTAGATTTTTTTTTCGTTTTTGGATACTCATAATCGTCTGAATGTTCGTGATTAGATTGATCAGGAGGAAGACTGCGTTTGTGTTTTGACTACGTTCAATTGGTTGACTTGGTTTCCGTTTGATCGTCGTCTCCATTTTAAGAGATCGAATTGGCAACTTAGGGTTGATTTTCACTTTGAATCGGAAGATTTGAAGATACTTCTACTTTGTCTATTTAATTGTTTTCTTTTGAAACTTTCACTGTGATCGAAAGTTTTAATCTTTGATTTGAACTCCATGAACCAGTGAAATCTAGTCTCATCATGGTCAGTAGCAAAGAGAAAGCTGCTGCTATGGAAAGGGGCAGTAGCGAAGCAGACCCGAGTAGATCTCTACAACGACATGTTATTCCAGTGTACTTAGCATTCTTCTCCAAATCTGTAAAAAGTTAAAAGTTTGGGTACAGTAATCTATTTTGATGGACTGATTCGGACCCAAAAACTTTAGAAGATTCAAAATACAGGCTTTAATTTGGTTTGATTGCTCGAGCTTTACTTGATTATTATTTTTGTTTGAGCAGAACCAAAGGTCCTGCGAAACGATCAACCAAGGGAAATTGGACCAAAGAAGAGGTAATCTAGAAGCTTATTTTCATTGTTTTATTACCCATTCATACTACACTAATTTACTATGCAGGATGAGATTTTGGCCGAAGTGGTACCCCAGTATGACCCGAAGAAATGGTCCAGAATAGCACAAGCTTTGCCAGGAAAAACAGGGAAACAATGTCGTGAGAGGTAACAATATTGTATATATCAACCTTAATTTGATTATGTTTGAAATGTTTAAGACACTGTTTTGTTTTGGTTTTCAGATGGTTCAACCAATTGAACCCAAACATCAACAAGGAAGCTTGGACTCAAGAAGAAGAGCTCGAGCTAATTCATGCCCACGACATTCATGGAAACAAATGGGCCGAATTAACCAAGTGCTTACCTGGAAGGTAAAAATCTGAAAAACATACAATGTTGTTGGTATTCGAATTTCGTACCGAAGAGATATTAACACAATTTGGTTATGTGTATATCTTGACAGGACTGCTAATTCCATCAAAAACCATTGGAACAGTTCATTAAAGAAAAAATTAGGTTCATATGCAGCGATGGGTTTACTGTCTCAGTTTCCTCTTCTGTCTCAACCGAATCCCGCAAATGGAACCACTACAGGCCAAGACATGGATTCCTTAGATCAAGATGTGGATCAGGTTTCCTCTTCTGTCTCAACCGGGCCGTTAAACGAAATTCTTGGAATTGAACACAACGCACCTGACCGGGTACCAGCACAAGAAGCAGAGGAGCGAGAAAAGGAAAAGGAGGAGAGAGAAAAAAATGAGGCGCCTCGATCCCCGCGCACAGAGATGCCAATTTTTGTCAGTGATTTACTGACTCCAGGAAAGGGGGGCGAGTACAGCCCGTTTGGTATTAGGCAACTCCTGATGTCATCTACGGGCTGCGTTGACATCAGCCCGTGGGGCCAGACAAGCAGCGGTTTGCAGGATAAGAGAGAAGGAGGAAGTCCTTGTAACTTCCTCGAGTTCGGATCCTTCGATGATCTATTCTTAGGTGTGTATTTTCTTTTCTTCTTTACAGTTAATTTACTTTAATTAATTAATTAATTAACTCAACTTTTCTTTTCTTCGTTTGAATTTCAGACTCAGACAACACCACGGAAGAAGATGCACCTCCACCTCCACCTCCACCTCCACGTCGTTCAGGCCCTTCAAATGATGACAAGGAGAACAGGACTCCTATTATGTCAAATTGATCATTATGTCAAATTGATCATTATGTCAAATTTTACACTTTTCCATGATGACAAGGAGAACAAGACTCAGACAACCTTATTCACGTGGTCATTACACTTTTCCATGTTTGAAATTGATCATTATGTCAAATTTTAGTTGTTTAACTAGTCACTTATAAAATTAATTAGTATATTACAAGTATTTAAATGACAATATTATAATACATAAATATTTTACATATAATTTCAGTTTCAACAATCTCCTATTATATGTAGTTTCTCATAATTATGCATTGAACATAAAATCAAAATATGCGTAACTTTTTTGTCATAAGTTGTATGTGTGTTTAACCAATTTCGCTCATCAATCAAATCAATGTAGGATTAAAACGAGTTTCGTCACATTTAACGTAACTAATTATTTCTATGGTCAGATACACTAATATAATTGAATGACATGAATCATGATGTGGATGTGTAGCATGAAAATTTCATGTAATGTAATCTTAACGTGTTTTCAACTTGGTCCTCCCAAAAAATTTAGATTGTAAATTTTTCGAATTAAAACTTGTTGAAATAACCTCAAATCGAAGTGCAGAAAATTCAGTAGAACCAGAATTGAAATAACGTTATTTAGATTGTAAATTTTTAACCAATTTTTCGAATTAAAACTTGTTGAAATAACGTGTTTTGAAGAATAAAGTAATCGATTTTCCAGATAACGAATAAAGTAATTGATTTTGTGTAGGGATACGGATAATATTTGTATCTAAATACACATATTCGGATAATACTGTTCACATATGTACTATCATATCTTGTTATTTTTCTTTATTTATTATTATTATTATTATTATTATTATTATTATTATTGAGTATTTTGAAGAATGATATGTTTAATGTATTACGTATATAAAAGTTCGGATAGTAATATTTTTACATAATGATAATATTTATAATTTTATAAAACAGTATTGCATATAAAATTTGATATTTTCAATATTTTTTGCATTGAAGAACTTTTGAAAGTAAATATTATAAGTATGATATACCATTTGTTTTAATATTAGAAATTAATTTGTATACAATAATATAAGAACCGTATTTGTATTCACATAATATCTGAACCGAGTCAATATCCCGAATACTATTCGCATTTCTATAAATAAAATAAAACAAAATAGATACATATTAATATAATCGTAGATGCTACATATCTTCTCCGTGCATACGAACACATGCTTATATACATTTTTATGAGGTTATATATGATGTCCCTCACTTTCACCCAATCATTCTTATGCGTCAATCGATCATAATCAATTAGAGTAACTAACAATCCAATTAACGGTTAAATAACTATTTAATTCAATTGACATATTAATTAACATGTACGAATATTTATATATTAAATTGTATTGATGTGTCGACTAACTATTAGTTTTAATATTAATCATTCTAATTAATTGTCCTCACTTCAATTAATCACATTGGGATCATATTGGGATCACATTGGGACTGACGCATCGAAGAAGTTGGAGTGAGAGCGAGGGACACTATAACATTTCAATTTTTTATTATGTCCAGTGAGAAAAAAAAAATTAATATTTATTTCCAAAATTATAGGAAATGATGTGTGTTTGTGATATTCCTTTCGGTGGTGTACTCGCGATATTTCACACTTTGCACGAGTACAAACAAACTTTTGAGATTTATTAGGGGAGTCAGTGTTCTAAATATTAGTCTATATCACCGATAATGTCAATTTTATATCGATAATGAACACAATTTGGTTATGTGTATTTCTTGACAGGACTGCTAATTCAATCAAAAACCATTGGAACAGTTCATTAAAGAAGAAAATAGGTTTACTGTCTCGGTTTCCTCCTCCTATCCCGAATCCCGCGAATGGAAGAACCACTACAGGCCAAGACATGGATTCCTCAGATCAAGATGTGGATCAGGTTTCCTCTTCTGTCTCAACCGAGCCGTTAAACGAAATTCTTGGAATTGAACACAACGTACCTGACCGGGTACCAGCACAAGAAGCAGAGGAGCGAGAAACTGAGAGAAAAAGAAAAGGAAAATTGGGAGAGAGAAAAACAACATATCGTAATTTAGGGGGATTCATTCGGTCGGTTCGGTTCAAACCGAAACGAGTATGACCAACTCGATTTAAATCGCGAACCGTTATAATTAAAAATCGAATCGAATAAATCAAATAATGCCATTTTTTGAACCGAACCGAACCAAATAAATCGATTAAACGGAATTTGACCGGTGCGGTTCGGTATCCGAATAAACCGAACCGTTTGAACACCCCTAAGATCGTTTGATCCGAATTTTGTGAATCATACATGCATGCCATAATGGTGAAAGAAAAAACCGATAAAGTTTAATTAGTTTACTCATTTCTTTTGAATGTCATTTTAACGGGACTCATGTCTAATGCATTTTTTAGGATCAATTCCTTTAGGATACAAATAAGATGGACATGAAATGAGTAATATTTTGCAAGGAGTTCCATAAATTTCTCAGTTTCACAGTGAACAACGTTAAGTTCATTTTTGTAAAACAAATTAAACTTATTAAATCTCAGTAATAAAGATTCTAAGTTTACGTTTCCATCGATCATTTCATGTGATTGAGACATCGGAAGAAATCAATTGACCTCAAGCACAGATGTTTCTTGTTTTAAGTTAAATGTGCGAGCTCATTAATCAACTGACCCCAGGAAAGGGGGGCGAAGTACAGCCCGTTTGGTATAAGGCAACTGATCCTGATGTCATCTATGAGCTGCGCTGACATCAGCCCGTGGGGCCAGACAAGCAGCAGTTTGCAGGATAAGAGAGAAGGAGGAAGTCCTTGTAACTTCCTCGAGTTCGGATCCTTCAATGATCTATTCTTAGGTGTGTATTTTCTTTTCTTCGCGTTGAGAACGGTTAGTACCGTTCAATTATAGTTTCGTATTTAAAATTGGCACAATTTCAGATATGCCCCTGCAAAATATCAAATCATCTTCTTTTATGCTTATGAATATTGCAGCCTTGTGGTCTCGTAATCCGAAAGGACAACACGAATACTCCTGAGAGTGTGTTCTCGGTTAGTACCGAATATTAAAAGTTAAAACTAATATTAAGTAAATATAAGTTTTGATCGAGGTTATTTGTTGCAGCCAAGCGAGGTGTTGTTGGATAGAGATCCGAATCTAATGTATTCTCCAAACTCATCATTAGAATTGAGCAATGGCGTCGTATTGTCGAGGAATATTAGAAAATTCACACCAAAGGTTGGCATGCCAGATTTGGCAATAAAATTCAAATATACCCCTGAAAATACTCGTCTTCAATTTTCTTTTTCTTTTTCATTTCTTTTTCCCATTTTTTTTTATGCCAAAAAGCGTTTTATTGTAGGTGTTTGGTTAGGAGCGAAAATTGGATTACACGTATAATTTGTCTATTAATCACAAAAAAAAAATATAGATATATATGTAAACTGGATTATTGACTGATGATACATTGTGAAAAAACTATTAATCAGTCACTTAATTTTAATTGTTTTATGTTGTTATTACACGTTTAATTTGTCTATTAATGGTAACAAATTGTTTGTGTGTTTTTTATTGTTCACAAGTAATTATTGTATTTTTATGTGTTCAAATTATATTTCTCTCTTCAATTTAAATTACTTAATTTTTCATTTTAGTTCAATTTTTAATTGTTTTTATATTATCATTAGATTTTTGAATTGTCTAATTTAGATGTCTCATCTTATTTCAACTTGTAATTTTCGCCATATTATCGCTCGAATGTTTTTTCTAAATTAACCACTCGTGACTTTACATAATAACTCAAATTTTGGTTACTCATTTAACTGCTAATATCACTCACTCAATTGTCAGGGTTGGCACTCAATTTGTAATAGGCTCCCTGTTCTCACTAAATTTTTGAATTATCCAATTTGCGCCAAATTATAGTTCATGAAATTGTAATTGTTCGAAGTAGTTATTCAACATTTTAATCTTATTCATGTGGTCATTACACTTTTCCATGTTTGAAATTGATCATTATGTCAAATTTTAGTTGTTTAACTAGTCACTTATAAAATTAATTAGTATATTACAAGTATTTAAATGACAATATTATAATACATAAATATTTTACATATAATTTCAGTTTCAACAATCTCCTATTATATGTAGTTTCTCATAATTATGCATTGAACATAAAATCAAAATATGCGTAACTTTTTTGTCATAAGTTTTATGTGTCTTTAACCAATTTCGCTCATCAATCAAATCAATGTAGGATCAAAACGAGTTTCGTCACATTTAACGTAATTAATTATTTCTATGGTCAGATACACTAATATAATTGAATGACATGAATCATGATGTGGATGTGTAGCATGAAAATTTCATGTAATGTAATTTTAACGTGTTTTCAACTTGGTCCTCCCAAAAAATTTAGATTGTAAATTTTTCGAATTAAAACTTGTTGAAATAACCTCAAATCGAAGTGCAGAAAATTCAGTAGAACCAGAATTGAAATAACGTTATTTAGATTGTAAAATTTTAACCAATTTTTCAAATTAAAACTTGTTGAAATAACGTGTTTTGAAGAATAAAGTAATCAATTTTCCAGATAACGAATAAAGTAATTGATTTTGTGTAGGGATACGGATAATATTTGTATACACATATTCGGATAATATTGTTCACATATGTACTATCATATCTTGTTATTTTTCTTTATTTATTTATTATGTGCTTATTATTATTATTATTATTATTATTATTATTATTATTATTGAGTACTTTGAAGAATGATATGTTTAATGTATTACGTATATAAAAGTTCGGATAGTAATATTTATAATTTTATAAAACAGTATTGCATATAAAATTTGATATTTTCAATATTTTTTGCATTGAAGAACTTTTGAAAGTAAATATTATAAGTATGATATACCATTTGTTTTAATATTAGAAATTAATTTGTATACAATAATATAAGAACCGTATTTGTATTCACATAATATCTGAACCGAGTCAATATCCCGAATACTATTCGCATTTCTATAAATAAAATAAAACAAAATAGATACATATTAATATAATCATAGATGCTACATATCTTCTCCGTGCATACAAACACATGCTTATATACATTTTTATGAGGTTATATATGATGTCCCTCACTTTCACCCAATCATTCTTATGCGTCAATCGATCATAATTAATTAGAGTAACTAACAATCCAATTAACGGTTAAATAACTATTTAATTCAATTGACATATTAATTAACATGTACGAATATTTATATATTAAATTGTATTGATGTGTCGACTAACTATTAGTTTTAATATTAATCAGTCTAATTAATTGTCCTCACTTCAATTAATCACATTGGGATCACATTGGGACTGACGCATCGAAGAAGTTGGAGTGAGAGCGAGGGACACTATAACATTTCAATTTTTTATTATGTCCAGTGAGAAAAAAAAAATTAATATTTATTTCCAAAATTAGGAAATAATGTGTGTTTGTGATATTCCTTTCGGTGGTGTACTCGCGATATTTCACACTTTGCACGAGTACAAACGAACTTTTGAGATTTATTAGGGGAGTCAGTGTTCTAAATATTAGTCTATATCACCGATAATGTCAATTTTATATCGATAATGAACACAATTTGGTTATGTGTATTTCTTGACAGGACTGCTAATTCAATCAAAAACCATTGGAACAGTTCATTAAAGAAGAAAATAGGTTTACTGTCTCAGTTTCCTCCACCTATCCCGAATCCCGCGAATGGAAGAACCACTACAGGCCAAGACATGGATTCCTCAGATCAAGATGTGGATCAGGTTTCCTCTTCTGTCTCAACCGAGCCGTTAAACAAAATTCTTGGAATTGAACACAACGTACCTGACCGGGTACCAGCACAAGAAGCAGAGGAGCGAGAAACTGAGAGAAAAAGAAAAGGAAAAGGGGGAGAGAGAAAAACAACATATCGTAATTTAGGGGGATTCATTCGGTCGGTTCGGTTCAAACCGAAACGAGTATGACCAACTCGATTTGAATCGCGAACCGTTATAATTTTTTATCCGATTAAAAATTGAATCGAATAAATCAAATAATACCATTTTTTGAACCGAACCGAACCAAATAAATCGATTAAACGGAATTTGACCGGTGCGGTTCGGTATCCGAATAAACCGAACCGTTTGAACACCCCTAAGATCGTTTGATCCGAATTTTGTGAATCATACATGCATGCCATAATGGTGAAAGAAAAAACCGATAAAGTTTAATTAGTTTACTCATTTCTTTTGAATGTCACTTTAACGGGACTCATGTCTAATGCATTTTTTAGGATCAATTCCTTTAGGATACAAATAAGATGGACATGAAATGAGTAATTTTGCAAGGAGTTCCATAAATTTCTCAGTTTCACAGTGAACAACGTTAAGTTCATTTTTGTAAAACAAATTAAACTTATTAAATCTCAGTAATAAAGATTCTAAGTTTACGTTTCCATCGATCATTTCATGTGATTGAGACATCGGAAGAAATCAATTGACCTCAAGCACAGGTGTTTCTTGTTTTAAGTTAAATGTGCGAGCTCATTAATCAACTGACCCCAGGAAAGGGGGGCGAAGTACAGCCCGTTTGGTATAAGGCAACTGATCCTGATGTCATCTATGAGCTGCGCTGACATCAGCCCGTGGGGCCAGACAAGCAGCAGTTTGCAGGATAAGAGAGAAGGAGGAAGTCCTTGTAACTTGGTCGAGTTCGGATCCTTCAATGATCTATTCTTAGGTGTGTATTTTCTTTTCTTCTTTACAGTTAATTTACTTTAATTAATTAATTTATTAATTAACTCAACTTTTCTTTTCTTCGTTTGAATTTCAGAGAACTCCGCGGAAGAAGATGCACCTCCACCTCCAGCTCCACGTCCTTCAGGCCCTTCAAATGATGACAAGGAGAACAGGACTCCCATTAAGACCATTAGCGATAAGCCGAGCTCGAGCAGCACTAATGATTGTAACAACGCATTGCGAACGGTTAGTACCGTTCAATTATAGTTTCGTATTTAAAACTGGCATAATTTCAGATATGCCCCTGCAAAATATCAAATCATCTTCTTTTATGCTTATGAATATTGCAGCCTTGTGGTCTCGTAATCCGAAAGGACAACACGAATACTCCTGAGAGTGTGTTCTCGGTTAGTACCGAATATTAAAAGTTAAAACTAATATTAAGTAAATATAAGTTTTGATCGAGGTTATTTGTTGCAGCCAAGCGAGGTGTTGTTGGATAGAGATCCGAATCTAATGTATTCTCCAAACTCATCATTAGAATTGAGCAATGGCGTCGTATTGTTGAGGAATATTAGAAAATTCACACCAAAGGTTGGCATGCCAGATTTGGCAATAAAATTCAAATATACCCCTGAAAATACTCGTCTTCAATTTTGTTTTTCTTTTTTTTTTCTTTTCTTTTTCCCATTTTTTTTATGCCAAAAAGCGTTTTATGGTAGGTGTTTGGTTAGGAGCGAAGATTGGATTACACGTATAATTTGTCTATTAATCACAAAAAAAAAATATAGATATATATGTAAACTGGATTATTGACTGATGATACATTGTGAAAAAACTATTAATCAGTCACTTAATTTTAATTGTTTTATGTTGTTATCACAAGTTTAATTTGTCTATTAATGGTAATAAATTGTTTGTGTGCTTTTAATTGTTCCCACGTAATTACTGTATTCTTGTGTGTTCAAATTATATTTCTCTCTTCAATTTAAATTACATAATTTTTCATCTTAGTTCAATTTTTTTATTGTTTTTATATTATCATTAAATTTTTGAATTGTCCAATTTAGATGTCTCATCTTATTTCAACTTGTAATTTTCGCTATATTATCGCTCGATTTTTTTTTCTAAATTAACCACTCGTGACTTTACATAATCACTCAAATTTTGGTTACTCATTTAACTGCTAATATCACTCACTCAATTGTCAGGGTTGGCACTCAATTTGTAATCGGCTCCCTGTTCTCACTAAATTTTTGAATTATCCAATTTGCGCCAAATTATAGTTCATGAAATTGTAATTGTTCGAAGTAGTTATTCAACTTTTTAATCTTATTCATGTGGTCATTACACTTTTCCATGTTTGAAATTGATCATTATGTCAAATTTTAGTTGTTTAACTAGTCACTCAATTTGTGTCTTAATATGAATTTTCTAATTGAGTCCATCGAAGACTCACAACATAATTGATACATTTAATACTTAATTTTATAACTAAATTTAATTACTATATTATAAGTACTTAAATAACAATATTACAACACATAAATATTTTACATATAATTTCAATGTTGGAATAAAGTTCCGACAATCTCCTATTATGTATTGAACATAAAACCAAAATATGGGTAACTTTTCTGTCATAAGTTTTATGTGTCTTTAACCAATTTCGCTCATCAATCAAATCAATGTAGTATCAAAACGAGTTTCGTCACATTTAACGTAACTAATTTTTTCAATGGTCACATACACTAATATAATTGAATGACATGAATCATGATATGGATGTGTAGCATGAAAATTTCATGTAATTTAATCTTAACATGCTTATTTTCAACTTGATCCTAAAAAATTTACATTGTAAATTTTCGAATTCAAGCTTGTTGAAATAACCTTGAAATCGAAGTGCAGAAAATTCAGTAGAACCAGAATTGAAAAAGGGCTGATCACCCTCAAATTCAGTCCAATTTGAAGAATAAAGTAATCGATTTTCCGGATAACGAATAAAGTAATCGGGTTTGTGTACGGATACGGATAATATTTGTATCTAAATACACATATTCGGATAATATTGTTCGATAATATTGTTCATATATGTACTATCATATCTTGTTATTTTTCTATATTTGTTTTTTTGTGATTATTATTATTATTTCTATTACTATTACTATTATTATAATATTATTATTATTATTGTTGTTGTTGTTATTGTTATTATTATTATTATTATTATTACTTGTTGAGTATTTTGAAGTATGATATGTTTAATGCGGAAGCACGCTCAAGTGATTTCGTCACATCTCCAAAATTGAAACCATGTGTACTAGCATAAGAATTTCTTAAATTCATCTTTTTTTCATCCCAATGCATTATTAAAGAAAGTTGCCGTATGTTGTAGTCGAACTCGCTTATTCGCACGTATTCGCAATACCAAATCTATATTTTTAATAAAATATAATGCATTAAAAATAATTATTAGGAAAGTTTTTTAAAAAAAATATGTCATTTAAATAATAAAATAATTATAATGATAAACTATCATCATTACTTGGAGAAAGATGTAATTGCCTGTGAATTTGATTTTGGGTGTTAACTGATAACTCCTAATACCCCTTATCAATTCTTTAACGGCGAATTTGGCCCAGTTAATTTTTTTAATTTCCGAAACATCGCTAACGAGACCCGTATAATTTTTAGGCAACTCGTCATTAGCAACGGGTGCAAGAACGGCACCTATTACTAACAAACAAAATTTCCTAATAAAATCATCGTCGAATTCGTTCTTCTTGTATATGATATCCGATATTCCATCGATGGTGAGTTTATTTGTTTTTGGGTCCTTATATGAATGGTATAAAACAAATTCGTGAATGGAGTGGTGTCCGCTTCAATACCTGTGTCCTTAACTCCGAGTATACACGAAGCGTCTCTTGAGGTTATGGGAATAGTACAATTATTGATGATGATTGATTTGATATTATCGTGGTAACGCTCAATAAGATACGAACACCACAACGGTCGGAAATTTATTTCATTTAAATGAAAAACCCAATCAAATCCTACTACTCTAATTACATCTTTTTGTTCATCGCTCATATCACGTATGATACCAAAAAGTCGTCGGATTTCTTCAGGTATAGAGCCATTGACGTTCTGTTTTAAATAAATCCAACATTGAAAAGAACATATAGATTCATAAACATAAAATACAAAACAATTCATAAATTTCATAAAAAGCAAAAAAAACATACCATTGCTTCGATGAACCATAAAAATGGCACAATGAAATAAAAATAACAAAGTCAAGCACTATTATATAGGAATGACATATGATAAGCTATAAAAAGAAATTTAAGATTTGAATATAATATGAATATGCTTAACAAGAAAAGATTACATAAATCTAGAAGACTCAAATATATATTATGATTCACATGCCAAGGAGACTATTTAATTTCCATTTTTATATTTTCGTGTATTTAGAAAACCAGGGAGACTCAAATATATAATATGATTCACATGCCAAACTCACATCTTTCACATGCCAAATCAGGGAGACTCAAATATATATAGTATGATTCACATGCCAAGCTCACATCTTTCAAACTCACATCTTTCGAACATTATATTTTTGGGAGCTGAGCATATGTCCAATGGTCATCGGACGAAATCTTGTCCGAACAGTATCTATTAGCAAACAGTATCTATTGACAAAATACTAATATTGATCCCGTTGTCCTCTGTTTATGATCCATTAGCAAACAGTATCTATTAGGGAATATCACGAATTAATGTTTGATGGTCCATCCAATACGATAACAAATTAACAATGGAGAGTCCATTTTTTGCAATGAACCCCAAATATTTTTTTTCTCCTTCCAACAAAAAAGATTCTACGATGCCTACCACCCTTCAATGAAAAAAAAACTGATCTTTTTTTAATCCTCCTTGCATAATCTCCTCAAATATCTTTGATGAAAAGCTCATTTGTAGCTTCCGTTTTTTTGTTATAACTTCCATTATTTACATGTATAATAACTTTCTCTGAGATTTGAGAAGGAGTTGAGTATTAAGAAATCATGAATTAATATCTTAATGTATTCATATATTTTGTTGTTCTTCTAGTTTGGAATTAAAGTTCGATAAATAAAATCAGATGAAACTATTTCCAGTCCTATATATTGGAAATAACTAATAGTTCGGAATATCAGATATCTAAAACCTAAGTAGCAAGATTTTATAAAGAAAATAGCAACGAAACTTGAGAGTGCAGTTCTTTCTTTTGGTTTTGTTCTCTCTTAAAACAATAGAGGACATCTTGGAGAAGATAGGTAAACAAATTTTGGACTTGTTTTTGGATTAGAGGAAGTGTCCATTTGAAAGAGATAAAAGGAGATCTCCATTAAAATATTATACTGGAGAGTCTGAAAAGATTTGTTTTTTCCTTTTTAGGTGTGACGTAGTCAATCACAAGTATCAGATAATCTTATTATAATGACAATCCAACGGCTCACATATTGATTGGACAAGATCTTGTTCGATGGTCGATGGACACACTCCGCTCCGTATATTTTTTGGTTGAAATTGTTTGAAATTCCATGTATTAATGCCAAAATTGTAGATCATGCATAATATAGAATTTTTTAAGAAAAGATCATGGCCTCGACAATGTAGAATTTTTTAAGAAAAGATAAAGAAAATGGAGGATCAAGTGTATCCACAAAAATTAAGAGATTATTTCGGGGCCGAAAAATAATTTATCAACAAATGAAAAAAAAATAGATTAAGAAGTCTCTAAGTAAAGAAGACTCGAGCGTTTCTCAAACAGAACACCAAATTATGACGCCATAATTTTATTATGCTACACAAATAGCGTAAAATAGCAAACTAGCACCTTCAAAACTTGGAATACAAAAAACTGCTTTTTTCTCATAAAAACATTCTTCTCATGTCCGAGAAGTTTGACGCCAACTCAGTGAGAAACTCGCCTGCAATTTAGAAAATCAAATTCCATGTTTTTACATATAATTTTTTTTTTACCAATAGTACATATACAGCAAGTGTAAATAAAATTTACCTGCAACTTGGCCATCGTAGACTCGGTGATCCGCAGATAAAGTTAACTTCATTTTATTAACAGCCATAGGCTTCTCGATTCCTACAAACAGATATAAATATTCAAAATAAATAATAACCCCTAAAATGAAAAATAAGATTCATACCGTCACTATCAACCACAGGTTCTACATATGTGTTGCCTCTCCCTGCCGCAAGTATACACGCCTGTATTTCAAAATTTCAAACAATTAAATAACAATATAGGGATAAAATCATATCAAATAGGGGGATTTACATATTCACCCTTCCAAAAATTCAAAATGCCATATTGACCATTTCAAAACTTACAAAATATGAAAAGTATATGAATAAAATATTTTTGATATTTTGGTAGGGTAAATATGATATTTTAAATTTGTAGAAGGGAAAAATGTAAAATTGCCCCAATTAAAGAAAATGAACAAAGACCTGGGGAGGGTTGATGATCGCGCAGAAATTATCGACTGGAAACATCCCAAGATTCGAAATGCTGCATAGAAAATTATAATTTTTGATAAAAAAAAAATATACTAAAAAATATAGTAGAAAGAAAAGTAGAAATTATATGACCGAAATGACCTGAAAGTACCTCCTTGGAATTGATTTGGAGTTAGCTTTCCAGCCCTAGCCTTTTCAGCTAATTCTTTAACCTACAACAAAATAAAAATTATAATCAAAATATATTTTTAATTTTTAAGCTTTTATTTAAAACTTCTGTGCATTATTAAATAATAACAAAGATATGTAGTTATTTACCTCTGAAGAAATTGCTGATAAAGATTTCTGGTCAGCATTTCTGATAATAGGAGTCATCAATCCCTAATTCATTTAACAAGACGAAATTTAAATATAACTAGCTAGCACCAATTAAATTCGAATTGAAGCTCTGATTGAATCTAATGGATATTATTTGACTTGCATAGTTTAATTGACACTAATTTGACCTAAATTACTGAATTACTGACCTAAATTACTGAATTTTACAAATTACTGAATTACTGCATAACTGAGACAGAACTTTTGACCTAAATTACTGAATTTTACAAATGAATTGAATTCAAATAGTTCCCAAATTACTGTACAGTTACGGATAAACCCTAGTGAATCGAATCCAAAACCTAAAAAGAAGAGAAGAAAAATGAATAGGGTGGAAACTGACCTGAGGGTCCAATTTCCGACGTAGGTGGTGGCATCGTCTTGATTCCTTCCTTGACGTGCTGAGTCTGCTAACCCAGCAAGTTCGCCCCAACTCTCGGTGTCCTTTTCGCCGATGGAAGAGAAACCGTTCTCTAGTTTAATTGACACTAATCTACCATTGTATAATTGAATCACAACCATTAGATTAAATTATATGATCTAATCTTAACCATCCGATCAAGCAAAGAATCTACTGGAGAATGGCCCTTTATATATGCCTCGGCTTTGGATTTCACTTCTTTCCTCTTCACCCCTTTCTTTCTCAAATTACCATTTGTCGAGGTCAATTTCGCAGATTGGTCCTCATCCTTAACTAGAATCATATTGATCATTAATCCTTTGAATTGCATGGTCTCCATGATTTCTTCTAAAGCCTTTCTATTTGGGTCAATTTCCTCCTCTATTAATTTTTTAGTTCTCACCCTTGACATTTTATCTAAATTAAAAAAGGCCCTTGATGAGCTTAAATTCTTCATATTTGCATCTTTTTGACTCGATTTATAATATTCCAAATCCATTGGCACTTCTCCTAAACCCATTAATTTTGCAACAATACCCCAAGAATTATTATTATTATTACCAGAATCGTTAATACCTTTAAAAGACCGACTCGAAGAAGCATATTCATCTTCTAATGAATCCATAATTATGTTTTGCTTCTGAAAACTCTCTTTAATCACCTTCCTTAACCCCTCGAGATTATTCTTAGAAGGCCCTTTAAAAATAAATCTCTTCCGATTATACCCTTCTACGGAATCCACTTGAATTTCATCTCCATTTCGGGGCTTTCTCTTTTTCTTGTTCATACATTTTTGAAAGCTCTCCAACATGTTTAATGACTCTTGAAGATCGATCGCTCCTTTTAAAAGATCTTCAGCGAAATTCCTTGAAAATTGATCGTAATTATTTGTGTTGTTTTTTGCTTTTTGGTCCTCCATATGTTTTCAGGATTTTCAATTCGGTACGATCTCTCGAGGAGGCCATCGTTTTGACCTTCTCTTTCTCTCTCTTCTCTTTGCTTGTTTCAGGTGTTGAGGTCTCTAGTGAGAGATAAAATGAGCTTTTATCTTTGGGGCTCAGACTTTTTGATAAGGATCTATGCACAATTGATTTGAAAATGTCTTGATGCATTTTTAATATATTTGTTTTTGCTTATTCAATGGAATATCTAACAAGAAAAATTATTTTCATCGTTAGATAAATTTAAAAAGAGGAATTTATTATAGGAAAAAGTATACAAAGGCTACTTTCAGACTAAATAATCTAACATTATTGTACAATTATACAAATATTTTTTAGAATAATCTAATATTATACTTTACATTTCATTCCTCCTTTTTCTCCTTTGAATCGTTCCTCAAGAATAAATGGGCAACTATAATTTCGAAATAGAAAAAAAAAATTAAAAAGTAGAAGATAATGTGAAATTACCTGGAAGTGGAGTTCTTCTTCTTCGTTAGATATCTGTGTTTTTTCTTCTATTCTTTGTGTTCAGATCTGTATATAAATCAAAATTTCAAATCCCGGTTATTTACCACTTGAAATCCTGTTGTTTATAATCTGGGATTTAAGATCCAGGTTTTATATAATCCAGAATCGGGTTTGTGAAGATACTGACGGCCTGATTCTCTAGCAATCTCCATGGATTCACAAGGAATCCTCATCACTCAGCCTCTCTTCCCACACTTAGAACAAGAGCTCCTCCGGCGAGGCTGCCGCCTCTTCCGCCTGTGGGAATCACCGGACAATCCTCGCATCCACTTCCTCAAGGAACACTCCGCCTCGATCCGCGCCATAATCGGAAGCACTACAATCGGTGCCGATGCCGCCATGATTGATGCTTTGCCTAAGCTTGAGATCGTCGCTTCGTTCAGCGTCGGGATAGATAATGTGGATTTGGAACAATGCAGGGAAAGGGGAATTAAGGTCACGAATACACCGGATGTCTTGACGGATGACGTTGCAGATCTCGCGATTGGACTCGCCATTGCTGTGTTGAGAAGGATTCCGGCTGCAAATACGTACTTGAGAAACAATGAGTGGCTTAAAGAGGATTTTTCACTTACTACTAAGGTTAGTGGTTGAGTAATCCTTCTTCCTTAACTTGAATTTGATCAAAGATCTCAATTTCATGCATAATTAGGATTAAATAGAGAGATATGAGCTCAAATTTCTTCCTGATACTCACCAATATCGCCGTACAAGTAATTGTTTGGTACTGAAATAGTGTTTACTCCGAAAAATCGATCAAAAAAGCTAGAAAACATTAATTCACAACAAATATGCACTGATTCGGTAACATTATAACTAAATTTCTCTTTTTTTCATGATCGTAAGCTATAATAATAACAATGAGATTTTACTTTCATCCAGTTCAGTGGGAAAAGAGTAGGAATACTCGGGCTGGGACGGATCGGGTTGGCCGTTGCAAAAAGGGCCGAATCATTCAATTGCCCAATAAGCTACCACTCGAGATCCATCAAGCCCTGTTCGAACTACACTTACCACTCCACCCCACTCCAACTCGCCTCGAATTGCGACATTCTCGTAGTATCGTGCTCCCTCACGAAAGATACGCACCGCATCGTAAACCGTGCAGTCATCGACGCGCTGGGTCCGCACGGCATTGTGATAAACATAGGACGCGGAGCCCACGTAGACGAACCCGAGCTCGTCAAGGCTTTACTCGAGAGGAGGTTAGGCGGAGCGGGTCTGGATGTTTTCGAAGACGAACCGGATGTACCGGAGGAATTGGTCGGGTTGGATAACGTGGTTCTGATGCCTCATGTTGGGTCCGATACGGAGGAGACATGTATAGCCATGGCTAATCTTGTGATTGCGAATCTCGAGGCGCATTTTACGAAGAAGCCTCTATTGACTCCTGTGGTTAAAATTTGATTGTTTTGCTAATTTATCCTGATTTTTAAACTTTTTGGGCAATTGCATGCGTACCCGGAAGATTCTCAAAATATCTTGTATACCCCTAGTCCTACAAAATAGAATATATCATGGGGTATCCATGTGTGTTTATGCATGTAACCCCTTATGGGGGTTATTTTTGAAATATTATCAAAGAGGGGGTTCTTTTTGAAATATTTTCAAAAAAAAAGGGTTATTTTTTTTAAGCCCTTCAAATGATGACAAGGAGAACAGGACTCCCGTTAAGACCATTAACGATAAGCCGAGCTCGAGCAGCACTAATGATTCTAACAACGCGTTGAGAACGGTTAGTACCGTTCAATTATAGTTTCGTATTTAAAATTGGCACAATTTCAGATATGCCCCTGCAAAATATCAAATCATCTTCTTTTATGCTTATGAATATTGCAGCCTTGTGGTCTCGTAATCCGAAAGGACAACACGAATACTCCTGAGAGTGTGTTCTCGGTTAGTACCGAATATTAAAAGTTAAAACTAATATTAAGTAAATATAAGTTTTGATCGAGGTTATTTGTTGCAGCCAAGCGAGGTGTTGTTGGATAGAGATCCGAATCTAATGTATTCTAGTCCAAACTCATCATTCGAATTCAACAATGGCGTCGTATTGTTGAGGAATGTTAGAAAATTCACACCAAAGGTTGGCATGCCAGATTTGGCAATAAAATTCAAATATACCCCTGAAAATACTCGTCTTCAATTTTCTTTTTCATTTCTTTTTCCCATTTTTTTTATGCCAAAAAGCGTTTTATTGTAGGTGTTTGGTTAGGAGCGAAAATTGGATTACACGTATAATTTGTCTATTAATCACAAAAAAAAAATATAGATATATATGTAAACTGGATTATTGACTGATGATACATTGTGAAAAAACTATTAATCAGTCACTTAATTTTAATTGTTTTATGTTGTTATTACACGTTTAATTTGTCTATTAATGGTAACAAATTGTTTTTGTGCTTTTTATTGTTCACACGTAATTATTGTATTTTTAGGGAGCTGAGCATGTCCAATGGTCATCGGACGAAATCTTGTCCGAACAGTATCATGAGCCGTTGGATTTGTTTTCTGATTTATTGACAAAATACTAATATTGACCCCGTTGTCCTCTGTTTATGATCCATTAGCAAACAGTATCTATTAGGGAATATCACGAATTAATGTTTGATGGTCCATCCAATACGAAAACAAAGGAGAGTCCATTTTTTGCAATGAACCCCAAATTTTTTTTTCTCCTTCCAACAAAAAAGATTCTACGATGCCTACCACCCTTCAATGAAAAAAAAACTAATCTTTTTTTAATCCTCCTTGCATAATCTCCTCAAATATCTTTGATGAAAAGCTCATTTGTAGCTTCCGTTTTTTTGTTATAACTTCCATTATTTACATGTATAATAACTTTCTCTGAGATTTGAGAAGGAGTTGAGTATTAAAGAAAATGGAGGATCAAGTGTATCCACAAAAATTAAGAGATTATTTCGGGGCCGAAAAATAATTTATCAACAAATGAAAAAAAAATAGATTAAGAAGTCTCTAAGTAAAGAAGACTCGAGCATTTCTCAAACAGAACACCAAATTATGACGCCACAATTTTATTATGCTACACAAATAGCGTAAAATAGCAAACTAGCACCTTCAAAACTTGGAATACAAAAAATTGCTTTTTTCTCATAAAAACATTCTTCTCATGTCCGAGAAGTTTGACGCCAACTCAGTGAGAAACTCGCCTGCAATTTAGAAAATCAAATTCCATGTTTTTACATATAATTTTTTTTTTACCAATAGTATATATACAGCAAGTGTAAATAAAATTTACCTGCAACTTGGCCATCGTAGACTCGGTGATCCGCAGATAAAGTTAACTTCATTTTATTAACAGCCATAGGCTTCTCGATTCCTACAAACAGATATAAATATTCAAAATAAATAAATAAATAAATAAATAAATAACCCCTAAAATGAAAAATAAGATTCATACCGTCACTATCGACCACAGATTCTACATATGTGTTGCTTCTCCCTACCGCAAGTATACACGCCTGTATTTCAAAATTTCAAACAATTAAATAACAATATAGGGATAAAATCATATCAAATAGGGGGATTTACATATTCACCCTTCCAAAAATTCAAAATGCCATATTGACCATTTCAAAACTTACAAAATATGAAAAGTATATGAATAAAATATTTTTGATATTTTGGTAGGGTAAATATGATATTTTAAATTTGTAGAAGGGAAAAATGTAAAATTGCCCCAATTAAAGAAAATGAACAAAGACCTGGGGAGGGTTGATGATCGCGCAGAAATTATCGACTGGAAACATCCCAAGATTCGAAATGCTGCATAGAAAATTATAATTTTTGATAAAAAAAAAAATATACTAAAAAATATAGTAGAAAGAAAAGTAGAAATTATATGACCGAAATGACCGAAATGGCCCTTTATATATGCCTCGACTTTGGATTTCACTTCTTTCCTCTTCACCCCTTTCTTTCTCAAATTACCATTTGTCGAGGTCAATTTCGCAGATTGGTCCTCATCCTTAACTAGAATCATATTGATCATTAATCCTTTGAATTGCATGGTCTCCATGATTTCTTCTAAAGCCTTTCTATTTGGGTCAATTTCTTCCTCTATTAATTTTTTAGTTCTCACCCATGACATTTTATCTAAATTAAAAAAGGCCCTTGATGAGCTTAAATTCTTCATATTTGCATCTTTTTGACTCGATTTATAATATTCCAAATCCATTGGCACTTCTCCTAAACCCATTAATTTTGCAACAATACCCCAAGAATTATTATTATTATTACCATAATCGTTTATACCTTTAAAAGACCGACTCGAAGAAGCATATTCATCTTCTAATGAATCCATAATTATGTTTTGCTTCTGAAAACTCTCTTTAATCACCTTCCTTAACCCCTCGAGATTATTCTTAGAAGGCCCTTTAAAAATAAATCTCTTCCGATTATACCCTTCTACGGAATCCACTTGAATTTCATCTCCATTTCGGGGCTTTCTCTTTTTCTTGTTCATACATTTTTGAAAGCTCTCCAACATGTTTAATGACTCTTGAAGATCGATCGCTCCTTTTAAAAGATCTTCAGCGAAATTCCTTGAAAATTGATCGTAATTATTTGTGTTGTTTTTTGCTTTTTGGTCCTCCATATGTTTTCAGGATTTTCAATTCGGTACGATCTCTCGAGGAGGCCATCGTTTTGACCTTCTCTTTCTCTCTCTTCTCTTTGCTTGTTTCAGGTGTTGAGGTCTCTAGTGAGAGATAAAATGAGCTTTTATCTTTGGGGCTCAGACTTTTTGATAAGGATCTATGCACAATTGATTTGAAAATGTCTTGATGCATTTTTAATATATTTGTTTTTGCTTATTCAATGGAATATCTAACAAGAAAAATTATTTTCATCGTTAGATAAATTTAAAAAGAGGAATTTATTATAGGAAAAAGTATACAAAGGCTGCTTTCAGACTAAATAATCTAATATTATACAAATATTTTTTAGAATAATCTAATATTATACTTTACATTTCATTCCTCCTTTTTCTCCTTTGAATCGTTCCTCAAGAATAAATGGGCAACTATAATTTCGAAATAGAAAAATAAAATTAAAAAGTAGAAGATAATGTGAAATTACCTGGAAGTGGAGTTCTTCTTCTTCGTTAGATATCTGTGTTTTTTCTTCCATTCTTTGTGTTCAGATCTGTATATAAATAAAAATTTCAAATCCCGGTTATTTACCACTCGAAATCCTGTTGTTTATAATCTGGGATTTAAGATCCAGGTTTTATATAATCCAGAATCGGGTTTGTGAAGATACTGACGGCCTGATTCTCTAGCAATCTCCATGGATTCACAAGGAATCCTCATCACTCAGCCTCTCTTCCCACACTTAGAACAAGAGCTCCTCCGGCGAGGCTGCCGCCTCTTCCGCCTGTGGGAATCACGGGAGAATCCTCGCATCCACTTCGTCAAGGAACACTCCGCCTCGATCCGCGCCATAATCGGAAGCACTACAATCGGTGCCGATGCCGCCATGATTGATGCTTTGCCTAAGCTTGAGATCGTCGCTTCGTTCAGCGTTCAGCGCCATGATTGGACTCGCCATTGCTGTGTTGAGAAGGATTCCGGCTGCAAATACGTACTTGAGAAACAATGAGTGGCTTAAAGAGGATTTTTCACTTACTACTAAGGTTAGTGGTTGAGTAATCCTTCTTCCTTAACTAGAATTTGATCAAAGATCTCAATTTCATGCATAATTAGGATTAAATAGAGAGATATGAGCTCAAATTTCTTCCTGATACTCACCAATATCGCCGTACAAGTAATTGTTTGGTACTGAAATAGTGTTTACTCCGAAAAATCGATTAAAAAAGCTAGAAAACATTAATTCACAACAAATATGCACTGATTCGGTAACATTATAACTAAATTTCTCTTTTTTTCATGATCGTAAGCTATAATAATAACAATGAGATTTTACTTTCATCCAGTTCAGTGGGAAAAGAGTAGGAATACTCGGGCTGGGACGGATCGGGTTGGCCGTTGCAAAACGGGCCGAATCATTCAATTGCCCAATAAGCTACCACTCGAGATCCATCAAGCCCTGTTCGAACTACACTTACCACTCCACCCCACTCCAACTCGCCTCGAATTGCGACATTCTCGTAGTATCGTGCTCCCTCACGAAAGATACGCACCGCATCGTAAACCGTGCAGTCATCGACGCGCTGGGTCCGCACGGCATTGTGATAAACATAGGACGCGGAGCCCACGTAGACGAACCCGAGCTCGTCAAGGCTTTACTCGAGAGGAGGTTAGGCGGAGCGGGTCTGGATGTTTTCGAAGACGAGCCGGATGTACCGGAGGAATTGGTCGGGTTGGATAACGTGGTTCTGACGCCTCATGTTGGGTCCGATACGGAGGAGACGTGTATAGCCATGGCTGATCTTGTGATTGCGAATCTCGAGGCGCATTTTACGAAGAAGCCTCTATTGACTCCTGTGGTTAAAATTTGATTGTTTTGCTAATTTATCCTGATTTTTAAACTTTTTGGGCAATTGCATGCGTACCCCGAAGTATCTCAAAATATCTTGTATACCCCTAGTCCTACAAAATAGAATATATCATGGGGTATCCATGCGTGTTTATGCATGTAACCCCTTAAGGGGGTTATTTTTGAAATATTATCAAAGAGGGGGTTCTTTTTGAAATATTTTCAAAAAAAAGGGTTATTTTTTTTAATTTTGGTTTTAGAAGGGGTTATATGCAGAAATGCTCCAATATTTTATGGGGTGCCCATGGGTGGTTTATGTATATATCTTTGAGGGAATTTAAAAAAAAATACGAGTTTCTGAAAAATAAAAATAAAAACTCTCTATAAGGATTAAACTACCGCTATAGTCATATTTAATTTTATTAAAGTTGTTTTTGGTATTTTTTTATTAATTAAAAAAAGTCAATAAATACTTGTTAACGTATACTAGTCTTAGAGATTGATACTCGGACACTCCATATAGTGTATTTGAACATTTCATGTCAAAATAATAGCATTTATTTGGATAATTCGCCAATATGAGTCGCATAGAAGTGTATGTTTGACGTACGAATATAAATACTTGAAAAGCAAATATCAAATTTGACATTACGGATATTCTCCTAGTATATATTAAATTTCAAAACAACATCCTCAATTTTTAATTAACATACTTAATTAATATAGTAATTAACGAGAAATATCAAATTAATAATTAAATAAAAATTGTTAATTCGGATGAGAATGTTATGGTGAAATCTGATATACAAATACATGCCTTTTTTTGAATAATATAGAAAGTTCTATATTAATTAGATTCGCTCTCAAAAACTTGCTTTTATTTTTCATTTTTAATCATTAATAATAATAATAATAATAATAACAATATAATAATAATAGTAAATCTAAGAAGTATTCACTGACATATGGACCCAGTCAGCCCATTTTAAATTTAGCCAATGAAATTAAAAAAGACTCGGCCCAAATGTTCTAAAATCTCAAAATAAATGGCCCTGAAATGGACGGTGGAGATCGGGGGCATTTAATCCATTCATCCGATCGAGATTGATTTGCACGACTCCACGAGACCACGACTCCGAGCCGTTATTACAATACAGAACCTACACCCCTAAAAATCTCAGAAACTACACCCCTAAAAAGAGTAAAAAAATTAAAAATAGCCCTCAAAATGGCGAGTATATTTGTATATGAAACTGAATGGGATTTTTAGATATTTAGTGGATTTTTTTCAATCACAAACAGAACCTCTTTAAGAAGTGAATTTGCAAAAAATTCAAACCGACACAACCTCCAATTTGATACAAATCAAAGAAAAAAATTGAAGAAGTATTAAAAAAATTGAAGAAGTATTTATATATTGAAGAATTAGTTTTTATTTTTTTACTATTAATTACCTAATGAAAATAAATCTAAAATAAATCTAAAATAAACTTACAATCCTTGTGAACCGATGTACATACCTTCCGAGAGCAATCCTCTCATTTTTAATCCTCTATATCCTGCAATTAATCAAATAAAATATTAAAAGAATTACATTATTTTGTTGGTTATGGATGAATGAGAGGAGGGTAATTTGGTAATTTCACAGACCTCGACTAATATTCCATGATAACTGCATGATCAATACCAGGGTTTGTATATACACCATTATTCTCTTCATACAAAGTCGGAGCCAGTTTCAGATCCTCTATTCTCTGACGTTCCGATACAATCTAACAAATGAAATTAATTAAATTAAAAATCCTCAAAATAAAATAAACAAATTAAAGAAACAAACAAACCTCAACTTCACATTCACCTTTCAAAATCACTTAATTATGCCCAATTCCAAATTTGTAGAATGTAATATAATTATAGGGAAAACAATTGATGCTTACGACTAAGATAATTTTTTCGAAAGTATTTGTTTGTTGATCGGCTTCGACAGAAGTCATTGCAACTTCTTTGCATAATTGATTCACGTTTACTTTTCTGGAGATTATCTCTCTCTTATTTTCCTCTTTACTACCTTCACGGCTGAATTAATATTTTTAGAATATAATAAAAATATGAAATTTGCAGAAAGGCCCCTCTATATGAAAAAATTACAAAAAAGCACCTGCATTACCTGAGCTTCGGATTCTTGTCAGTGACGATCATATCGTTGTGCCATATGTCTCTCATCCTCCAAAGGAGCGCTCATCACCATGGCTCTCGGGATTTCTGCCACCTGTTATAATGCAATTGATTAAGAACCTCTCCATTTTTGAGATAAATGGATATCTCCAGTCTAACCTGTTCGAGCATGTTGACTCGTTCCTGTAAGATAAAAACCAAAATAATAAAAAAAAATAAACAAGCACATAACTATTTTCTAAAATATATTGGCAATTTTTGGTACTTTGATTTTTTCTTGCTCGTTATCAGCATCAGGTTTGAATCTCATATAATGTTCCAACAATTCCAGGACGGCTATTGCATCTGGTCTTCTTCAAGAAGCTTTATAATACGAAACGATCATGAACAAAAGAATACATTATGGAATGAGAAAAATCTAAATTTGAACATGTATATCCGAAATATTCAAATTTATTAAATCTAATATATCATAACTGACATGACAAACAAGATTGTAAGAATCGGAATTTTATTTTGAATTGTTTATGAGTAGAATCGAATCGGATCGTAAAATTATATTTTGAATCGTAAGATTCTATGAAAAAAAATATTAATTAAAAATTAATTTAGCAGACACAATTTCTAAATTATATAGTATGATGTAATTTTATTTTGGAATGTTGATCATCGTAAAATGGTGGATTCCTATAATAATAAATATATAAGTATATGTTTACCGCGTAGCGCTAGTATTATCCAAGTATATATTAAATTTCAAAAGAACATCCTCAATTTTTAATTAACATACTTAATTAATATAGTAATTAACGAGAAATATCAAATTAATAATTAAATAAAAATTGTTAATTCGGATGAGAATGTTATGGTGAAATCTGATATACAAATACATGCCTTTTTTGAATAATATAGAAAGTTCTATATTAATTAGATTCGCTCTCAAAAACTTGCTTTTATTTTTCCTTTTTAATCATTAATAATAATAATAATAAGGGGAGTTCTATCATACACCCTTTTATAAGGGTATTTTGGATATTTTTTCAATTAATTATATTTGTAAAATGGTGTATCATAAAATTTATTTTTTATGGGAATTTTTTTTTAAATGAACAACAAAAAATTCCAATTTAGTTAAACATTAATTGATAAATATATTTGATATCTTACCTTAAATATTTATAAATGAATAATTATTCCAAATACACTTGAAAATTGGTGTATGATAAAGAAAGATGTGTATGATAGAAGCCTCCTAATAATAATAATAGTAATATAATAATAATAATAGTAAATCTAAGAAGTATTCACTGACATATGGACCCAGTCAGCCCATTTCAAATTTAGCGGATGTAATTTGAAAAGACCCGGCCCAAAGGTTCTAAAATCACAAAATAAATGGCACTGAAATGGACGGTGGAGATCGTGGGCATAATCCATTCATCCAATCGAGATTGATTTGGACGACTCCACGAGACCACGACTACGAGCCGTTATTACAAATACGGAAACTACAGATCTCACTCACTGCGTAACTGCAACGGAAACCACTTCATTCTTATTTTCTCCCCAAGTACAAAGAGAGAACGAGAAAAAGGAACAAGATAAATCGAAGATCTTTCTCTGCAGCGAGATCTTCTGTCTGGATTCAATTGATTTGTCGGGGATTCGAACAAGCTCTCGGATTTTGGACTTTTTGTTCACTGATCAGGTCGTAATCCGAGATCTTGTTTTAATCTCTGGCAATTAGATTTTTTTTTTCGTTTTTGGATACTCATAATCGTCTGAATGTTGGTGATTAGATTGATCAGGAGGAAGACTGCGTTTGTGTTTTGATTACGTTCAATTGGTTGACTTGGTTTCCGTTTGATCGTCGTCTCCATTTTAAGAGATCGAATTGGCAACTTAGGGTTGATTTTCACTTTGAATCGGAAGATTTGAAGATACTTCTACTTTGTCTATTTAATTGTTTTCTTTTGAAACTTTCACTGTGATCGAAAGTTTTAATCTTTGATTTGAACTCCATGAACCAGTGAAATCTAGTCTCATCATGGTCAGTAGCAAAGAGAAAGCTGCTGCTATGGAAAGGGGCAGTAGCAAAGCAGACCCGAGTAGATCTCTACAACGACATGCTGTTCCAGTGTACTTAGCATTCTTCTCCAAATCTGTAAAAACTAAAAAGTATTCATCAGAGAAAAAAGTTTGGGTACATTAATCTATTTTGATGGACTGATTCGGACCCAAAAACTTCAGAAGATTCGGCTTTAATTTGGTTTTATTGCTCGAGCTTTACTTGATTATTATTTTTGTTTGAGCAGAACCACAGGTCCTGCGAAACGATCAACCAAGGGCAATTGGACCAAAGAACAGGTAATCTAGAAGCTCATTTTCATTGTTTTATTACCCATTAATACTACACTCATTTACTATGCAGGATGAGATTTTGGCCGATGCGGTACCCCAGTATGGCCCGAAGAAATGGTCCAGAATAGCAGAAGCTTTGCCAGGAAAAACAGGGAAACAATGTCGTGAGAGGTAACAATATTGTATATATCAACCTTAATTTGATTATGTTTGAAATGTTTAAGACACTGTTTTGTTTTGGTTTTCAGATGGTTCAACCAATTGAACCCAGAAATCAACAAAGAAGGGTGGACTCAAGAAGAAGAACTCAAGCTAATTCATGCCCACAACATTCATGGAAACAAATGGGCCGAATTAACCAAGTGCTTACCTGGCAGGTAAAAATCTGAAAAACATACAATGTTGTTGGTATTCGAATTTCGTACCGAAGAGATATTAACACAATTTGGTATCTTGACAGGACTGCTAATTCCATCAAAAACCATTGGAACAGTTCATTAAAGAAGAAAATTGGTTCCTATGCAGCAATGGGTTTACTGTCTCAATTTCCTCGTCCTCTCCCGAATCCCGCAAATGGAACCACTACAGGCCAAGACATGGATTCCTTAGATCAAGATGTGGATCAGGTTTCCTCTTCTGTCTCAACCGGGCCGTTAAACGAAATTCTTGGAATTGAACACAACGTACCTGACCGGGTACCAGCACAAGAAGCAGAGGAGCGAGAAAAGGAAAAGGAGGAGAGAGAAAAGAACGAGGCGTCTCGATCCCCGCGCACAGATATGCCAATTTCTGTCAGTGATTTACTGACTCCAGGAAAGGGGGGCGAGTACAGCCCGTTTGGTATAAGGCAACTCCTGATGTCATATACGAGCTGCGCTGACATCAGCCCGTGGGGCCAGACAAGCAGCGGTTTGCAGGATAAGAGAGAAGGAGGAAGTCCTTGTAACTTCCTCGAGCTTGTTGAAATTTAGATTGTAAATTTTCGAATTCAAGCTTGTTGAAATAACCTTGAAATCGAAGTGCAGAAAATTCAGTAGAACCAGAATTGAAAAAGGGCTGATCACCCTCAAATTCAGTCCAATTTGAAGAATAAAGTAATCGATTTTCCGGATAACGAATAAAGTAATCGGGTTTGTGTACGGATACGGATAATATTTGTATCTAAATACACATATTCGGATAATATTGTTCGATAATATTGTTCATATATGTACTATCATATCTTGTTATTTTTCTTTATTTGTTTTTTTGTGATTATTTTTTTTTTATTACTATTACTATTATTATAATATTATTATTATCATTGTTGTTGTTGTTGTTATTGTTATTATTATTATTATTATTTGTTGAGTATTTTGAAGTATGATATGTTTAATGTATTATGTATATAAAAGTTCGGATAGTAAAATTTTAAATAATGATAATATTTATAATTTTGTAAAATAATATTTCATATAAAATTTGATATTTTCAATATTCTTTGCATTGAATAACTTTTGAAAGTAAATATTATAAGTATGATATACTAATTGTTTTAATATTTGAAATTCATTTGTATACGGTAATATAGGAACCGTATTTGTATTCACATAATATCTGAATCGAGTTGATATCCCGAATACTATTCGCATTTCTATAAAATAAAATAAAACAAAATGGATACATATTAATATAATCGTAGATGCTACATATCTTCTCCGTGCATACCCAACACATGCGTATATACCTTTTTATGGGGTTATATGTGATGTCCCTCACTTTCATCCAATCATTCTTATGTGTCAATCGATCATGGTTAATTAGAGTAGCTAACAATCTAATTAATGGTTAATTAACTATTTAATTCAATTGACATATAAATTAATATGTATGAATATTTATATATTAAATTGTATTGATGTGTCGACTAACCATTAGTTTTAATGTTAATCATTCTAATTAATTATCCTCACTTCAATTAATCACATTGGGTCACATTGGGACTGACGCATCAAAGAGGTTGGAGTGAGAACAAGGGACACTATAACATTTCAATTTTTTATTATGTCCAGTGAGAAAAAAAATTTAATATTTATTTCCAAAATTAAGAAATGGTGCGTGTTTGTGATATTTCTTTCGTTTGTGTACTCGTGATATTTCACACTTTGCATGAGTATAAACCAAACTTTTGAGATTTTTTAGTGGAGTCAGTGTTCTAAATATTAGTCCATATCACCGATAATGTATGTTTCATATCGTTAATCGGTCTACGAGCGTTGGAATATATTCAATATCAGTTCAGCAAAATTGATTGAGCGTAATAGATCCATATGAACTGATTTGGAAGGATTTTGGACTTGGATCACATCTTTTAATATTATTAACTTGGGCCTCGTTCGTTTTTCTCACATTATTTTTCTTTTTTCTCTTGGTCGAAAGTCAAAACCTCTTTTTTTTCTCTCCTCTTTTCTCTGAAAAATTTCCTCACCGATATAGATGAGGTTAAACTTTCAATATGTGCATCCGCATCTACATCGATAAATAATGAGAATGATGTGTGGTTTAATTTTTTTTTGTTTTGAAGAAGAAACTGTTGGGTATCGGCATCATTACCTAGCCCCGTACAGCGGATTGAGAGGTTCGGTCCGATCCGATCCCGAAGACCACGTCGTCGTTTCAATGATACGAATCTACTAATGCAACTAATCCTATGAAATTAACTCTTAATTCATAGATAATCATACAACGTGAAATTGATCACAGAGAATGACTTATTCTTACGTAGTTGCTCTTGTCCTTGCTTCGACTCCGGCGACACGCACGTCCCACGCCCGCGCGATTCGACACCTTATGCTAAGCTCCGATTTGTCGTATACAACCGGAATCCTTCCGGTTAGGATTCGACCTTGCCGTTCTTGCTCTTCTTGGATCAAAATCTTAGATCTCAATTGAGATCTCTTTACTCGTATCCACCTCGAGTTATTGTCTTCCTGTTACGCGTAAATTCTCCTAGAATATTTGCGCATAAACTTGCTTGAATATAGAACTTGAAGAAAACAGTTTCTCCAATTCTCTCTTTCTCTCTAATGGATTTCTTGAGAAAGAAGATGAAGTAAAACCACATTTTTATCTTCTTCCAGATCTGAGATTATATACCATTAATCTCAGATCAAGCCATTAATTACGGACAATCAATTCAGGAAAAGCTGAAACACACAATTCGAAACATAGCTCGTTCGAACTCACTTTTGGGTTCGCTCGAACGAACCAGTCACGGTTAATTTGTTATACATGTTCGTTCGAACTGAATCTTTACTCATCAGAACTAACTATAGTGCGTTCGAACGCACTATAATAGTTCGTTCGAACGAACCATCTCCTGGTTCCAGAATTCTCACAATCTCATTGTGAGTTCAGTTCTTTGATCATCCTTATTTGTACTTTCTTCTAGTTGATCCAAAACTGTATTTCCTTCAGAAACAATGCCTCTCTAGTTTGCATTAATTAATAAAAACTTCAATTACAAGAATTAAAAAATATAAAAAGAAGAGAAGAGGTAGAAAGGGTCCTAATACCCTCTAGTCAAAATCAAAACTATGAGTTAAAATAAGAGTTTGGAATATATATGAGATGTAGCATGTAGGTGATCTAATCAGAGAGCATTGAGAAGGTGATAGCGACACAGAGAGAATGGTTGTGTGAGTGTAGTATGGAGATCCTAGCAATTGGCTTCCTATTTGTGTACCTCATGCCGTAATCTTGGCTAGGCTTGTCGAAAATCCCGTCTGTGCCGCTGCCTCGTCGAGGGATGTATGAAGGTTAGGGAACCCGTTTGCCTATGCCGACAAGCCTGTCACTTGTACCGACACAATGTCTCTCCGAGACGTGAGCTTACTCGAGTGTTGACAAGCCTTTTGCTTGTACTGACACAATTTCTCTCCAAGACGTGAACTTACTCGAGTGTCGACAAGCCTCTGTCTTTGCCGACAAACAATTGCCTCCGTCGACAAGGTGACCGGAAGCCTTTGCCGACAAATTGTTTCCTCCATCGACATCGTGTCCATAAACCTCTGCCTTTCCTGACAAACTGTTCTCTCTGTCAACACGGTGCCGACAAGCCTCTGTCTTTGCCGACAAATTGTTGCCTCCGTCTACACGGTGCCGACCGGTCTCTATTTTTTCCGACAAACAATTACCTCCATTGATGCGGTGCCCAAAGCCTCTGCCGACAAAATGTTGCCTCCGCCCACAGGCAACAATTAATTTATTGTATTATTTATTTAATTTATGTTATAATTTGGGATGTATATTTAAGTGAACTTGAGATTTATTTTGTATTATTGAATTTTGAATGTGAATACATTATAATTGTTTTTTCTAAGATATTATTGAATTTGGGATGTAAATTTCCCAAATAATAATAGCATGCACATACATTATAATTGTTTTTTCTAAGATAACTGCCCAGGGCATAAGTTGTAATTATTATTTTTTAAATTTTAGAGGGTTACGCAACGAAATTTTATCGCAAGGGAAAAATAAAATGGTTTTTTTGTCCTGGTTTATGTCTTGATTGCTTTTAGAAATGAGAAATGCATGAATAGTCATGTTATTTTCGCTTGTAATTTGAACTATTCAAACTATGATCATTACTATTTAGAGAGCATATTTGGTTTGCGATTCATATATATTACATATTACATATTACATATTACGTGTTATGATATTACTTTTGTTTTATTTATTTAATGATAAGAGATTGGAGTACATCAAACATAATATGTGTTCCAGTATATCAAACGTCGATGTGCTGTTGGATAGAGATCTGAATTTAATGTATTCTCCAAACTCATCATTGGAATTGAGCAATGGCGTCGTATTGTTGACGAATATTAGAAAATTCACGCCAAAGGTTCGCATGCCAGATTTGGCAATAAAATTCAAATATACCCCTGAAAAAACTCGTCTTCAATTTTATTTTTCTTTTCTTTTTCCCATTTTTTTTATGCCAAAAAACGTTTTATTGTAGGTGTTTGGCAAGGAGCGAAGATTGGATTAAACTAATCAAAAAAATATATATGCAAACTGGATGATTAACTGATGGTACTTTGTGAAAAAATTATTAATTAGTCACTTAATTTTAATTGTTGTATGTTGTTATTACACGTTTAATTTGTCTATTAATGGTAACAAATTGTCAGTGTGCTTTTAATTGTTCACACATAATTACTGTATTTGTAATTTAAATTACTTAATTTTTATTTTAGTTCAATTTTTAATTGTTTTTATATTATCATTAAAATTTTGGATTGTCCAATTTAGATGTCTCATCTTATTTCAACTTGTAATTATCGCCATATTACCACTATATTTTGTACTTTTTCTAAATTAACCACTCGTGACTTTACATTTATCACTCAAATTTTGGTTACTCATTTAACTGCTAATATCACTTACTCAATTGTCAGGGTTGGCACAATTTGTAATCGGCTCCCTATTCGGCTATTCTCACTAAATTTTTGAATTATCCAATTTGCGTCAAATTATAGTTCATGAAATTGTAATTGTTCGAAGTAGTTATTCAACTTTTTAATCTTATTCATGTGGTCATTACACTTTTCCTTGTTTGAAATTGATCATTATGTCAAATTTTAGTTGTTTCACTAGTAACTCAATTTGTGTCTTAATATGGATTTTCTAATTGAGTTCATCAAAGACTCACAAGTTAATTGACACAACGTTCATGCTAGCAACCAAGCTGAAGCTCCAGACTTAATTTTATAACTAAAATTAATTACTATATTATAAATATTTAAATGACAATATTACAGCACATAAATATTTTATATATAATTTCAATATTGGAATAAAGTTCGAACAATCTCCTATTATATGTAGTTCCTCATAATTATGTATTGAACATAAAACCAAAATATGCGTAATTTTTCTGTCACAAGTTTTATGTGTCCTTACCAATTTCACTCATCAATCAAATCAATGTAGGATCAAAACGAGTTTCGTCACATTTAACGTAACTAATTCTTTCAATGGTCACATACACTAATATAATTGAATGACATGAATCATGATGTGGATGTGTAGCATGAAAATTTCATGTAATGTAATCTTAACATGCATATTTTCAACTTGGTCCTCCTAAAAAATTTAGATTGTAAATTTTAGAATTCAAGCTTGTTGAAATAACCACGAAATCGAAGTGCAGAAAATTCAGTAGAACCAGAATTGAAAAAGGGCTTCGAAATCACCCTCAAATTCAGTCCAATTTGAAGAATAAAGTAATCGATTTTCCCGATAACGAATAAAGTAATCGATTTTGTGTACGGATACGGATAATATTTGTATCTAAATACACATATTCGGATAATATTGTTCATATATGTACTATCATATCTTGTTATTTTTCTTTATTTATTTTTTGTGATTATGATAATAATAATTATAATTATTATAATAATAATAATATTATTATTATTATTATTATTATTATTATTATTATTATTATTATTATTATTATTGTTGTTGTTGTTGTTGTTGTTGTTATTATTATTATTATTATTATTATTATTATTGAGTATTTAGAAGAATGATATGTTTAATGTATTACGTATATAAAAATTAGGATAGTAATATTTTTATATGATGATAATATTTATAATTTTGTAAAATATTATTTCATATAAAATTTGATATTTTCAATATTTTTTGCATTGAATAACTTTTGAAAGTAAATATTACAAGTATGATATACTATTTGTTTTAATATTTGAAATTAATTTGTATACGGTAATATAGGAACCGATTTGTATTCACATAATATCTGAAACGAGTCGATATCCCGAATACTATTCGCATTTTTATTAAATAAAATAAAATAAAATGGATACATATTAATATAATCGTAGATGCTACATATCTTCTTCGTGCATACGCAACACATGCTTATATTATTATATACCTTTTTATGGGGTTATATATGATGTTCCTCACTTTCACCCAATCATTCTTATGCGTCAATCGATCATGGTTAATTAGAGTAACTGACAATCCAATTAACGGTCAATCGATCATGGCCGATTATTTAACCCGATACCATTATCCAGTTTGGAGAGATACACATGTAATCGACGTATTTACGAAACCCTTGCACACTGCAACATAAAACTAAATCAAAACATAAGAAAAATCAAAACTAAATTCCAATTCCCTTCTAGAAACACTACATAAACAAATCAAAAGAAACCTCTTCGATTAACAAAGAAAGGATAAATTCACTAAAATCACAAACCACATTGCTCGCTTCCTCAACGCAAATCCAATCAAACCAACCCAGATCCCAAATCGAATTAATACCTTCGTCTCTACAATTCAAATCTCTCTCCAATTTCAAATACACGTCGTCTTTCAATTTATTATTATTTCCCTCTAAATTAGCGTACTCGTGCAATTTCATAATTCCATTCATTACAAGCCATATTGATTTCTCCACATTAAAAAAAGTTTTCATTCCTCGAGTCTCGTAAGGTGGGTAAAACAATTCGAAATTCAAACTTTTGCGCGAAATTTGCTCCTCCGAAACATCCAAATATAGCTCGAGATCTTCAATTTTGTTTTCCTCGCTTCCTAACTCGTTTGCGAGTTTAACGAATGACTTGTCCTCCAAAAGTAACAACCTAATATTAGTTTCTTGTTTGGGAGAGAAATCTATATATTCTTCTTCTTCTTCTTCTTCTTCAAAAGATACACTCCAATCATCTCCTATATTCAAAACAAGTTTTTTTATAAATTTTCTTTACTCTTTTTACTATACATCTATAGAGAACCGCCAGCTCAGCATTTTGAAAGATCAAATACAAAACCTAAAATCAAAGCAAAGTAGACATGCCTTCAATATTTGTATGCATGTACATTTTCATTTCTAACGTGACTAATTTTACCAAATGTGATACAGAAAGAAAAAAATGGATCTAATGTTATTAGTTTTTTTTTATTTGCAAAATCCAAAGGAAAGCAGGAGATAAAATTGATTTAAAATTTAAATTACCTTCAATAGATGGTTTAATTTCAGGTTTTCTCTTCTGAGGAGTTCTTTCATTAGGTACAAAAATACTTGGATTAATCTTTTGAGTTTTAATTGTAGTTACATTTCCTTCTCTCTTGATTCTTTTATCCACGACCTGAATAAAATAAGAAATTTAATCTAAAACGACAATTTAATGGAGAAAACCTCATTAATCAAAATAACGAAATAAACTTACATTCGCATTTGAGCATCTAGTTTTCTTAATCGTCGCGTTGCTCTTCTCTTTTACAGAGAAATTAGAATTACTCAGCACACGATTGGCCGCATGGCTCGAACTGGTACTAACGATCTTTTGCACGGATATCGATGGAGCCAAATTTGCTCTTAGACCCTTCTTCTCTTCGATTTTCTTTTTTATACTCGACTCGGGTATTCTTTCTACACTCGGTTTTCTAACCAAATTACTCGTCCCATTTATATATGCCTCGACTTTGGATTTCACTTCTTTCCTCTTCACCCCTTTCTTTCTCAAATTACCATTTGTCGAGGTCAATTTTGCAGATTGGTCCTCATCTTTAACTAGAATCGTATTGATCATTAATCCTTTGAATTGCATGGTCTCCATGATTTCTTCTAAAGCCTTTCGATTTGGGTCAATTTCCTCCTCTATTAATTTTTTAGTTCTCACCCTTGACATTTTATCTAAATTAAAAAAGGCCCTTGATGAGCTTAAATTCTTCATATTTGCATCTTTTTGACTCGATTTATAATATTCCAAATCCATTCGCACTTCTCCTAAACCCATTAATTTTGCAACAATACCCCTAGAATTATTATTATTATTACCAGAATCGTTAATACCTTTAAAAGACCGACTCGAAGAAGCATATTCATCTTCTAATGAATCCATAATTATGTTTTGCTTCTGAAAACTCTCTTTAATCACCTTCCTTAACCCCTCGAGATTATTCTTAGAAGGCCCTTTAAAAATAAATCTCTTCCGATTATACCCTTCTACGGAACCCACTTGAATTTCATCTCCATTTTGGGGCTTTCTCTTTTTCTTGTTCACACATTTTTGAAAGCTCTCCAACATGTTTAATGACTCTTGAAGATCGATCGCTCCTTTTAAAAGATCTTCAGCGAAATTCCTTGAAAATTGATCGTAATTATTTGTGTTGTTTTTGCTTTTTGGTCCTCCATATGTTTTGAGGATTTCCAATTCGGTACGATCTCTCGAGGCCATCGTTTTGACCTTCTCTTTCTCTCTCTTATCTTTGCTTGTTTCAGGTGTTGAGGTCTCTAGTGAGAGATAAAATGAGCATTTATCTTTGGGGCTCAGACTTTTTGATAAGGATCTATGGACGATTTGAAAATGTCTTGATGCATTTTTAATATATTTGTTTTTGCTTATTCCATGGAATATCTAACAAGAAAAATTATGGTCATCGTTAGATAAATTTAAAAAGAGGAATTTATTATAAGAAAAAGTATACAAATGCTACTTTCAGACTAAATAATTTAACATTATTGTACAATTATACAAATATTTTTTAGAATAATCTAATATTATACTTTACATTTCATTCACTCCTTTTTCTCCATTGAATCGTTCCTCAAGAATAAATGGGCAACTATAATTTCGAAATAGAAAAAAAAAATTAAAAAGTAGAAGATAATGTGAAATTACCTAAAAATGGAGTTCTTCTTCTTCTTCATTAGATATCTGTGTTTTTTCTTCCATTCTTTGTGTTCAGATCTGTGATGAAAGGCAAAGAAATAAATTTTATCTGCTAGCTACGTGTCATACATGCCTACATGTATTATTGTATATAAATCATAATTTTAAATCCCGATTATTTACAACTCGAAATCCGGTTGTTTATAATCTGGGATTTAAGATCCAGGTTTATATAATCCGGAATCGGGTTTGTGAAGATACTGACGGCCTGATTCTCTAGCAATCTCCATGGATTCGCAAGGAATCCTCGTCACTCAGCCTCTCTTCCCATACTTAGAGCAAGAGCTCCTCCGGCGAGGCTGCCGCCTCTTCCGCCTGTGGGAATCACCGGAGAATCCTCGCATCCACTTCCTCAAGGAACACTCCGCCTCGATCCTCGCCATAATCGGAAGCACTACAATCGGTGCCGATGCCGCCATGATTGATGCTTTGCCTAAGCTTGAGATCGTCGCTTCGTTCAGCGTCGGGATAGATAAGGTGGATTTGGAAAAATGCAGGGAAAGGGGAATTAATGTCACGAATACACCGGATGTCTTGACGGATGACGTTGCAGATCTCGCGATTGGACTCGCCATTGCTGTGCTGAGAAGGATTCCGGCTGCAAATACGTACTTGAGAAACAATGAGTGGCTTAAAGAGGATTTTTCACTTGCTACTAAGGTTAGTGATTGAGTAATCCTTCTTCCTTAACTTGAATTTGATCAAAGATCTCAATTTCATGCATAATTAGGATTTAATAGAGAGATATGAGCTCAAATTTCTTCCTGATACTCTCCAATATCGCCGTACCAGTAATGTTTGGTACTGAAATAGTGTTTACTCCGAAAATTCGATTAAAAAAAGCTAGAAAACATTAATTCACAACAAATATGCACTGATTCAGTCACATTATAACTAAATTTCTCTTATTTTTCATGATCGTAAGCTATAATAATAACAATGAGCTTTTACTTTCATCCAGTTCAGTGGGAAAAGGGTAGGAATACTCGGGCTGGGACGGATCGGGTTAGCCGTTGCAAAACGGGCGGAATCATTCAATTGCCCAATAAGCTACCACTCGAGATCCATCAAGCCCTATTCGAACTACACTTACCACTCCACCCCACTCCAACTCGCCTCGAATTGCGACATTCTCGTAGTATCTTGCTCCCTCACGAAAGATACGCACCGCATCGTAAACCGTGCAGTCATCGACGCACTGGGCCCGCACGGCATTGTGATAAACATAGGACGCGGAGCCCACGTAGACGAACCCGAGCTCGTCAATGCTTTACTCGAGAGGAGGTTAGGCGGAGCGGGTCTGGATGTTTTCGAAGACGAACCGGATGTACCGGAGGAATTGGTCGGGTTGGATAACGTGGTTCTGAGGCCTCATGTTTGGTCCGATACGGAGGAGACATGTATAGCCATGGCTGATCTTGTGATTGCGAATCTCGAGGCGCATTTTACGAAGAAGCCTCTATTGACTCCTGTGGTTAAAATTTGATCGTTTTGCTAATTTATCCTGATTTTTAAACTTTTTAGGCAATTTCATGCGTACCCGGAAGATTCTCAAAATATCTTGTACAGTTGACCTTCTTCTCCTCTCAATTCTCCACCACCAAACCACCGCTTCGCTTCGCTTCGTTTTCATGGAGGCATTAGGCGTGCTGATCACGTATCCTCCCCTCCCCTATCTCAAGCAAGAGCTTACCAAGCGGGGCTGCCGACTCTTCCGCCTCTGGGAGTCACCCGAGAACAACCGTATTCAGTTTCTCCGGGACAATTCCGCCTCCATACGCGCTATAGTCGGTAACTCCTTCGTCGGAGCTGATTCCTCCATGATCGAGGTCTTGCCTAAACTCGAGATTGTAGCTTCGTTCAGCGTTGGACTTGATAAGGTGGATTTAGCCACGTGCAAGGAAAAAGGAATTAGGGTTACGAATACTCCTGATGTTTTGACTGATGACGTGGCCGATCTCGCCATTGGCTTGGCCCTTTCTGTCATGAGAAAGATTCCTTCTGCTGATAAGCATGTCAGGGGTGGTTCTTGGAAGAAAGGGGATTATATCCTCACTACTAGGGTTAGTGATTTTGCTACAAATTAAGATATTTAAGTATGGAAACTCATTGAATTTGTCTTTCAGTTTAGTGGCAAAACGGTGGGAATACTCGGTCTGGGCCGGATCGGGTTAGCCGTAGCGAAACGGGCTGAAGGATTCGATTGTCCAATAAGCTACTATTCGAGATCCGAGAAACCATTTCCCAACTACAAATTCTTCTCCACCCCCGTAGACCTCGCCTCCAACTGCGACGTACTCGTAGTAGCATGTGCGCTCACGAAGGAGACTCGCCACATCGTAAACCGCGCAGTCATCGACGCGTTGGGCCCGCAAGGAGTTTTGATAAACATCGGACGTGGGCCCCACGTCGACGAGAGCGAAATGGTGAAGGCATTGGTCGAAGGGAGATTAGGCGGAGCCGGATTGGACGTGTTCGAAGACGAGCCTAACGTGCCCGAAGAATTGTTCGGGCTGGATAATGTGGTTTTGTTGCCTCACGTGGGGAGCGGGACGATCGAGACTCGTCAAGCCATGGCCGATCTTGTGATTGGGAATCTCGAGGCGCACGTTTCGAATAAACCTTTGTTGACTCCTGTGGTTTGATTTTCGTTTATGTGCATGTGAAAATCTCGGATATTTATGATTAATACACGGCTATATATATAAGTAATAATTGATTGCCATGAGTCGTTTCCAATAGTGTGTTATCATGCTTGGATTAGACTCGAGTCTGATCGTTGGCATTGTTGACTACTGTTGCCCTTCTTTTAATGATTCATGTGTTTGGACCTGCCAGTTTGTTGCTAGATTTTAGCGAGTCCAAACTAGGACCACAAATGGATAATTAATGGTGCCGTCCTTTTTTCATAAGGTATGTAGATAAAATCCATAAAAAAATGTCAATTAGGTTTTTACGCGTATTTCATGATTTTCTGGTATCCATGTGATGCCGGGTCCATGCGTGGTTGGTTACGCTTTATAATTCATGTCCTATCTAAATCCGTACACTTTTTATGCCGATCTAGGTATTAGGTATTTTTCAAACGATGTTGATATTTTGAAAAATAATTCTTAGGTTGAGAGTTGAGAATTGAGAGAGAACTTTTTTTTCATTTAATACCTATTATGCCCTCGAAACATATTTCTAAGTTTTAGGTTTTTTTTTCTCTCATCTGAATTAAAGATTGTTTTTCTCTTGCCCAAATTCAAAATTGTCATTTGTGCGATTAATTATTCTCTAACTAATAATTAAGATTAATATTTGATAGTTATTATATTTCATCCATCACAGGAGATGGAGATACTTGTCTATGAACTTATTTATTAATTATAGCATAAAATTCTGATTTGATTCTTGTTACTAATTTTGTTGTATGTTTTCGATAATAGATCGATATTAATACTTGACGAAAAAAATGATGTGATAGTTTAGTATTCTCGTGTGCTGTAATTTTTCGAAAGAGACAAAGATAGTAAATAAGAAAAAGAAAGGAGATACCATAGCCTTTTTTGTCAATAGGTAAAAATTGGAGATGGTGTACTTAAGGAAACAATAAATGGCAGGGCATCTAGGGGCAAAATCGATATAAATTCGACAAAGGTTCTCTCTCTCTCTCTAAAAATTGTGTTTTCAAATACCAGCTCATTTTCAAATCAAATTTACCCTGAAATATCGTTTATGGTAGAAAAATTTATGGACCTGCGTGGGACCCACAAGCAATTTGTACACATTTTTATGATTCGGGAAACAATGAGTGGCTTAAGCCTTAAACAGGATTTTACACTTACTACAATCGGTTAGTGATTGAGTAATCCTTCTTCATTAACTTGAATTTGATCAAAGATCTCAATTTCATGCATAATTAGGATTAAATAGAGAGATATGAGCTCAAATTTCTTCCTGATACTCACCAATATCGCCGTACCAGTAAAGTTTGGTACTGAAATAGTGTTTACTCCGAAAAATCGATTATAAAAAGCTAGAAAACATTAATTCACCACAAATATGCACTGATTCAGTAACATTATAACTAAATTTCTCTTATTTTTCATGATTGTAAGCTATAACAATAACAATGAGATTTTACTTTCATCCAGTTCAGTGCGAAAAGAGTAGGAATACTCGGGCTGGGATGGATCGGGTTGGCCGTTGCAAAACGGGCGGAATCATTTAATTGCCCAATAAGCTACCACTCGAGATCCATCAAGCCCTATTCGAACTACACTTACCACTCCACCCCACTCCAACTCGCCTCGAACTCGCCTCGAATTGCGACATTCTCGTAGTATCATGCTTCCTCACGAAAGATACGCACCGCATCGTAAACCGTGCAGTCATCGACGCACTGGGCCCCCGCACGGCATTGTGATAAACATAGGACGCGGAGCCCACGTAGACGAACCCGAGCTCGTCAAGGCTTTACTCGAGAGGAGGTTAGGCGGAGCGGGTCTGGATGTTTTCGAAGACGAACCGGATGTACCGGAGGAATTGGTCGGGTTGGATAACGTGGTTCTGATGCCTCATGTTGGGTCCGATACGGAGGAGACATGTATAGCCATGGCTAATCTTGTGATTGCGAATCTCGAGGCGCATTTTACGAAGAAGCCTCTATTGACTCCTGTGGTTAAAATTTGATTGTTTTGCTAATTTATCCTGATTTTTGAACTTTTTGGGCAATTGCATGCGTACCCGGAAGATTCTCAAAATATCTTGTATACCCCTAGTCCTACAAAATAGAATATATCATGGGGTATCCATGTGTGTTTATGCATGTAACCCCTTTTGGGGGTTATTTTTGAAATATTATCAAAGAGGGGGTTCTTTTTGAAATATTTTCAAAAAAAAAGGGTTATTTTTTTTAATTTTGGTTTTAGAAGGGGTTATATGCAGAAATGCTCCAATATTTTATGGGGTGCCCATGGGTGGTTTATGTATATATCTTTGAGGGAATTCTAAAAAAAATACGAGTTTCTGAAAAATAAAAATAAAAACTCTCTATAAGGATTAAACTACCGCTATAGTCATATTTAATTTTATTAAAGTTGTTTTTGGTATTTTTTTATTAATTAAAAAAAAGTCAATAAATACTTGTTAACATATACTAGTCTTAGAGATTGATACTCGGACACTCCATATAGTGTATTTGAACATTTCATGTCAAAATAATAGCATTTATTTGGATAATTCGCCAATATGAGTCGCATAGAAGTGTATGTTTGACGTACGAATATAAATACTTGAAAAGCAAATATCAAATTTGACATTACGGATATTCTCCTAGTATATATTAAATTTCAAAACAACATCCTCAATTTTTAATTAACATGCTTAATTAATATAGTAATTAACGAGAAATATCAAATTAATAATTAAATAAAAATTGTTAATTCGGATGAGAATGTTCTATACTAATTAGATTCCCTCTCAAAATTATTAATTAACATACTTAATTAATATACTTAATTAATATAATAATTAACGGTGAAATCTGATATCCAAATACATGCCTTTTCTTAATAATATATAAAGTTCTATATTAATTAGATTCGCTCTCAAAAACTTGCTTTTATTTTTCATTTTTAATAATAATAATAATAATAGTAAATCTAAGAAGTATTCACTGACATATGGATCCAGTCAGCCCATTTTAAATTTAGCGAATGAAATTAAAAAAGACTCGGCCAAATGTTCTAAAATCACAAAATAAATGGCCCTGAAATGGACGGTGGAGATCGGGGGCATTTAATCCATTCATCCGATCGAGATTGATTTGCACGACTCCATGAGACCACGACTCCGAGCCGTTATTACAATACGGAAACTACAGATCTCACTCACTGCGTAACTGCAACGGAAACCACTTCATTCTTATTTTCTCCCCAAGTACAAAGAGAGAACGAGAAAAAGGAACAAGATAAATCGACGATCTTTCTCTGCAGCGAGATCTTCTCTTGGATTCAATTGATTTGTCGGGGATTCGAACAAGCTCTCGGATTTTGGACTTTTTGTTCACTGATCAGGTCGTAATCCGAGATCTTGTTTTAATCTCTGGCAATTAGATTTTTTTTTTCGTTTTTGGATACTCATAATCGTCTGAATGTTCGTGATTAGATTAATCAGGAGGAAGACTGCGTTTGTGTTTTGATTACGTTCAACTGGTTGACTTGGTTTCCGTTTGATCGTCGTCTCCATTTTAAGAGATCGAATTGGCAACTTAGGGTTGATTTTCACTTTGAATCGGAAGATTTGAAGATACTTCTACTTTGTCTATTTAATTGTTTTCTTTTGAAACTTTCACTGTGATCGAAAGTTTTAATCTTTGATTTGAACTCCATGAACCAGTGAAATCTAGTCTCATCATGGTCAGTAGCAAAGAGAAAGCTGCTGCTATGGAAAGGGGCAGTAGCGAAGCAGACCCGAGTAGATCTCTACAACGACATGTTATTCCAGTGTACTTAGCATTCTTCTCCAAATCTGTAAAAACTAAAAAGTATTCATCAGAGAAAAAAGTTTGGGTACATTAATCTATTTTGATGGACTGATTCGGACCCAAAAACTTCAGAAGATTCGGCTTTAATTTGGTTTTATTGCTCGAGCTTTACTTGATTATTATTTTTGTTTGAGCAGAACCACAGGTCCTGCGAAACGATCAACCAAAGGCAATTGGACCAAAGAACAGGTAATCTAGAAGCTCATTTTCATTGTTTTATTACCCATTAATACTACACTCATTTACTATGCAGGATGAGATTTTGGCCGATGCGGTACCCCAGTATGGCCCGAAGAAATGGTCCAGAATAGCACAAGCTTTGCCAGGAAAAACAGGGAAACAATGTCGTGAGAGGTAACAATATTGTATATATCAACCTTAATTTGATTATGTTTGAAATGTTTAAGACACTGTTTTGTTTTGGTTTTCAGATGGTTCAACCAATTGAACCCAGAAATCAACAAAGAAGGGTGGACTCAAGAAGAAGAACTCAAGCTAATTCATGCCCACAACATTCATGGAAACAAATGGGCCGAATTAACCAAGTGCTTACCTGGCAGGTAAAAATCTGAAAAACATACAATGTTGTTGGTATTCGAATTTCGTACCGAAGAGATATTAACACAATTTGGTATCTTGACAGGACTGCTAATTCCATCAAAAACCATTGGAACAGTTCATTAAAGAAGAAAATTGGTTCCTATGCAGCAATGGGTTTACTGTCTCAATTTCCTCGTCCTCTCCCGAATCCCGCAAATGGAACCACTACAGGCCAAGACATGGATTCCTTAGATCAAGATGTGGATCAGGTTTCCTCTTCTGTCTCAACCGGGCCGTTAAATGAAATTCTTGGAATTGAACACAACGTACCTGACCGGGTACCAGCACAAGAAGCAGAGGAGCGAGAAAAGGAAAAGGAGGAGAGAGAAAAGAACGAGGCGTCTCGATCCCCGCGCACAGATATGCCAATTTCTGTCAGTGATTTACTGACTCCAGGAAAGGGGGGCGAGTACAGCCCGTTTGGTATAAGGCAACTCCTGATGTCATATACGAGCTGCGCTGACATCAGCCCGTGGGGCCAGACAAGCAGCGGTTTGCAGGATAAGAGAGAAGGAGGAAGTCCTTGTAACTTCCTCGAGTTCGGATCCTTCGATGATCTATTCTTAGGTGTGTATTTTCTTTTCTTCTTTACAGTTAATTTACTTTAATTAATTAATTAATTAACTCAACTTTTCTTTTCTTCGTTTGAATTTCAGACTCAGACAACACCACGGAAGAAGATGCACCTCCACCTCCACCTCCACCTCCACCTCCACGTCGTTCAGGCCCTTCAAATGATGACAAGGAGAACATGACTCCTATTATGTCAAATTGATCATTATGTCAAATTGATCATTATGTCAAATTTTACACTTTTCCATGATGACAAGGAGAACAAGACTCAGACAACCTTATTCATGTGGTCATTACACTTTTCCATGTTTGAAATTGATCATTATGTCAAATTTTAGTTGTTTAACTAGTCACTTCTAAAATTAATTAGTATATTACAAGTATTTAAATGACAATATTATAATACATAAATATTTTACATATAATTTCAGTTTCAACAATCTCCTATTATATGTAGTTTCTCATAATTATGCATTGAACGTAAAATCAAAATATGCGTAACTTTTTTGTCATAAGTTGTATGTGTGTTTAACCAATTTCGCTCATCAATCAAATCAATGTAGGATTAAAACGAGTTTCGTCACATTTAACGTAACTAATTATTTCTATGGTCAGATACACTAATATAATTGAATGACATGAATGATGATGTGGATGTGTAGCATGAAAATTTCATTTAATGTAATCTTAACGTGTTTTCAACTTGGTCCTCCCAAAAAATTTAGATTGTAAATTTTTCGAATTAAAACTTGTTGAAATAACCTCAAATCGATGTGCAGAAAATTCAGTAGAACCAGAATTGAAATAACGTTATTTAGATTGTAAATTTTTAACCAATTTTTCGAATTAAAACTTGTTGAAATAACGTGTTTTGAAGAATAAAGTAATCGATTTTCCAGATAACGAATAAAGTAATTGATTTTGTGTAGGGATACGGATAATATTTGTATCTAAATACACATATTCGGATAATACTGTTCACATATGTACTATCATATCTTGTTATTTTTCTTTATTTATTATTATTATTATTATTATTATTATTATTATTATTATTATTGAGTATTTTGAAGAATGATATGTTTAATGTATTACGTATATAAAAGTTCGGATAGTAATATTTTTACATAATGATAATATTTATAATTTTATAAAACAGTATTGCATATAAAATTTGATATTTTCAATATTTTTTGCATTGAAGAACTTTTGAAAGTAAATATTATAAGTATGATATACCATTTGTTTTAATATTAGAAATTAATTTGTATACAATAATATAAGAACCGTATTTGTATTCACATAATATATGAACCGAGTCAATATCCCGAATACTATTCGCATTTCTATAAATAAAATAAAACAAAATAGATACATATTAATATAATCGTAGATGCTACATATCTTCTCCGTGCATACGAACACATGCTTATATACATTTTTATGAGGTTATATATGATGTCCCTCACTTTCACCCAATCATTCTTATGCGTCAATCGATCATAATTAATTAGAGTAACTAACAATCCAATTAACGGTTAAATAACTATTTAATTCAATTGACATATTAATTAACATGTACGAATATTTATATATTAAATTGTATTGATGTGTCGACTAACTATTAGTTTTAATATTAATCATTCTAATTAATTGTCCTCACTTCAATTAATCACATTGGGATCACATTGGGATCACATTGGGACTGACGCATCGAAGAAGTTGGAGTGAGAGCGAGGGACACTATAACATTTCAATTTTTTATTATGTCCAGTGAGAAAAAAAAATTAATATTTCTTTCCAAAATTATAGGAAATGATGTGTGTTTGTGATATTCCTTTCGGTGGTGTACTCGCGATATTTCACACTTTGCACGAGTACAAACGAACTTTTGAGATTTATTAGGGGAGTCAGTGTTCTAAATATTAGTCTATATCACCGATAATGTCAATTTTATATCGATAACGAACACAATTTGGTTATGTGTATTTCTTGACAGGACTGCTAATTCAATCAAAAACCATTGGAACAGTTCATTAAAGAAGAAAATAGGTTTACTGTCTCAGTTTCCTCCTCCTATCCCGAATCCCGCGAATGGAACCACTACAGGCCAAGACATGGATTCCTCAGATCAAGATGTGGATCAGGTTTCCTCTTCTGTCTCAACCGAGCTGTTAAACGAAATTCTTGGAATTGAACACAACGTACCTGACCGGGTACCAGCACAAGAAGCAGAGGAGCGAGAAACTGAGAAAGAAAAAGAAAAGGAAAAGGGGGAGAGAGAAAAACAACAGATCGTAATTTAGGGGGATTCATTCGGTCGGTTCGGTTCAAACCGAAACGAGTATGACCAACTCGATTTAAATCGCGAACCGTTATAATTTTTTATCCGATTAAAAATCGAATCGAATAAATCAAATAATGCCATTTTTTGAACCAAACCGAACCAAATAAATCGATTAAACGGAATTTGACCGGTGCGGTTCGGTATCCGAATAAACCGAACCGTTTGAACACCCCTAAGATCGTTTGATCCGAATTTTGTGAATTATACATGCATGCCATAATGGTGAAAGAAAAAACCGATAAAGTTTAATTAGTTTACTCATTTCTTTTGAATGTCACTTTAACGTGACTCATGTCTAATGCATTTTTTAGGATCAATTCCTTTAGGATACAAATAAGATGGACATGAAATGAGTAATATTTTGCAAGGAGTTCCATAAATTTCTCAGTTTCACAGTGAACAACGTTAAGTTCATTTTTGTAAAACAAATTAAACTTATTAAATCTCAGTAATAAAGATTCTAAGTTTACGTTTCCATCGATCATTTCATGTGATTGAGACATCGGAAGAAATCAATTGACCTCAAGCACAGGTGTTTCTTGTTTTAAGTTAAATGTGCGAGCTCATTAATCAACTGACCCCAGGAAAGGGGGGCGAAGTACAGCCCGTTTGGTATAAGGCAACTGATCCTGATGTCATCTATGAGCTGCGCTGACATCAGCCCGTGGGGCCAGACAAGCAGCAGTTTGCAGGATAAGAGAGAAGGAGGAAGTCCTTGTAACTTCCTCGAGTTCGGATCCTTCAATGATCTATTCTTAGTGTGTATTTTCTTTTCTTCTTTACAGTTAATTTACTTTAATTAATTAATTAATTAATTAACTCAACTTTTCTTTTCTTCGTTTGAATTTCAGAGAACTCCGCGGAAGAAGATGCACCTCCACCTCCACCTCCACCTCCACGTCCTTCAGGCCCTTCAAATGATGACAAGGAGAACAGGACTCCCATTAAGACCATTAGCGATAAGCCGAACTCGAGCAGCACTAATGATTGTAACAACGCATTGCGAACGGTTAGTACCGTTCAATTATAGTTTCGTATTTAAAACTGGCATAATTTCAGATATGCCCCTGCAAAATATCAAATCATCTTCTTTTATGCTTATGAATATTGCAGCCTTGTGGTCTCGTAATCCGAAAGGACAACACGAATACTCCTGAGAGTGTGTTGCAGCCAAGCGAGGTGTTGTTGGATAGAGATCCGAATCTAATGTATTCTCCAAACTCATCATTAGAAATTAGAATTGAGCAATGGCGTCGTATTGTTGAGGAATATTAGAAAATTCACACCAAAGGTTGGCATGCCAGATTTGGCAATAAAATTCAAATATACCCCTGAAAATACTCGTCTTCAATTTTCTTTTTCTTTTTCTTTTCTTTTCTTTTTCCCATTTTTTTTATGCCAAAAAGCGTTTTATTGTAGGTGTTTGGTTAGGAGCGAAGATTGGATTACACTTATAATTTGTCTATTAATCACAAAAAAAATATATAGATATATATGTAAACTGGATTATTGACTGATGATACATTGTGAAAAAACTATTAATCAGTCACTTAATTTTAATTGTTTTATGTTGTTATGACACGTTTAATTGTTCTATTAATGGTAACAAATTGTTTGTGTGCTTTTTATTGTTCACAAGTAATTATTGTATTTTTATGTGTTCAAATTATATTTCTCTCTTCAATTTAAATTACTTAATTTTTCATTTTAGTTCAATTTTTAATTGTTTTTATATTATCATTAGATTTTTGAATTGTCCAATTTAGATATCTCATCTTATTTCAACTTGTAATTTTCGCCATATTATCGCTCGAATTTTTATTCTAAATTAACCACTCGTGACTTTACATAATCACTCAAATTTTGGTTACTCATTTAACTGCTAATATCACTCACTCAATTGTCAGGGTTGGCACTCAATTTGTAATAGGCTCCCTATTCTCACTAAATTTTTGAATTATCCAATTTGCGCCAAATTATAGTTCATGAAATTGTAATTGTTCGAAGTAGTTATTCAACTTTTTAATCTTATTCATGTGGTCATTACACTTTTCCATGTTTGAAATTGATCATTATGTCAAATTTTAGTTGTTTAACTAGTCACTTATAAAAATTAATTCGTATATTACAAGTATTTAAATGACAATATTACAATACATAAATATTTTACATATAATTTCAATGTTAGAATAAAGTTTCAACAATCTCCTATTATATGTAGTTTCTCATAATTATGCATTGAACATAAAATCAAAATATGCGTAACTTTTTTGTCATAAGTTTTATGTGTCTTTAACCAATTTTGCTCATCAATCAAATCAATGTAGGATCAAAACGAGTTTCGTCACATTTAACATAACTAATTCTTTCTATGGTCACATACACTAATATAATTAAATGACATGAATCATGATGTGGATGCGTAGCATGAAAATTTCATGTAATGTAATCTTAACCTGTTTTTCGACTTGGTCCTCCCAAAAAATTTAGATTGTAAAGTTTCGAATTCAACCTTGTTGAAATAACCTCCAAATGGAAGTGCAGAAAATTCAGTAGAACCAGAATTGAAAAAGGGCTGCTAAATCACCCTCAAAATCAGTCCAATTTGAAGAATAAAGTAATCGATTTTCCCTATAACGAATAAAGTAATCGATTTTGTGTACGGATACGGATACTATTTGTATCTAAATACACATATTCGGATAATATTGTTCATGTAGTGTTACGCACACGTTTATCAAAGTGTGCAGCGGAATTAGTTTCGCATGCGTAACCTAATTCTACCGGGATCACGCTCGAAAATCACCCAAAAAGGAAGAGTTGGAGAAAATTAACTCATACAAGTTAGTACGTGTCGACTTCTTCTCCAAATCCGTGAACCTTCTCCAAGGAGTGCTCGTGCAATCCCTCAACTCGTGTCCACCTTGATTTCGACCAATCGGAATCGTCGACGTCGTTCTAGTCGCCGTCACGATCAATTCTCTCGAGAACTTGCTTGAATCTCCCTCTAAATCACTCTAGATCTAATCTATTTTTCTGTGGAAGAAGAGAGAGAAAGCGGCAGCTCAAAACCCTAATTCTGAAAATTAGCTTAGGTTAAAACGAAATCAGAATTCTATATATATGGGAAACAAATTCGTTCCAACGAACTTAAAGAGTTCGTTCCAACGAACTCAACTCTGACTATCACGAATAAGTCCGTTCGAACGCACTTAAATAGTTCGTTCGAACGAACCCAATTCTGACTTGGGCTGCAACTTTAGCTCGTGACTCGTGACTCGCTCGAGCTCGACTCGATAATAGTTCGATAATAGCTCGCTCGATATTAACTCGAAATTAATCGAGCCGAGTCGAGCTAGCTCGAACGCTTATCGAGCCGAGCTTGAGCCAGACTCGGCTCGCTCGAATTAAGCTCGAAAAGAATTTGAGCTCGATTTAAAAAATTAAAATTTGTATCATAATTAATTCATATTATATATTATTATAATTAGAAAATTTTATAAAGAAAAACTTTCTCTCCTTAATAATTCCAAGTCTGGTTACAAATCAAGTCCTATGAGCTGCGCTGACATCAGCCCGTGGGGCCAGACAAGCAGCAGTTTGCAGGATAAGAGAGAAGGAGGAAGTCCTTGTAACTTCGTCGAGTTCGGATCCTTCAATGATCTATTCTTAGGTGTGTATTTTCTTTTCTTCTTTACAGTTAATATACTTTAATTAATTAATTTATTAATTAACTCAACTTTTCTTTTCTTCGTTTGAATTTCAGAGAACTCCGCGGAAGAAGATGCACCTCCACCTCCACCTCCAGCTCCACGTCCTTCAGGCCCTTCAAATGATGACAAGGAGAACATGACTCCCATTAAGACCATTAGCGATAAGCCGAGCTCGAGCAGCACTAATGATTGTAAAAACGCATTGCGAACGGTTAGTACCGTTCAATTATAGTTTCGTATTTAAAACTGGCATGCCAGATTTGGCAATAAAATTCAAATATACCCTTGAAAAAACTCGTCTTCAATTTTCTTTTCCTTTTCTTTTCCGATTTTTTTTTATGCCAAAAAGCGTTTTATTGTAGGTCTTTGGGTAGGAGCGAAGATTGGATTAAGCTAATCAGAACATATATATATATATATATATATATATATATATATATATATATATATATATATATATATATATTGAAGGAATAATGCCCTAGGCTGAATGAAATAATGCCCTGGGCTGAACTAAATAATACCCTAGGCTAAACTGTTTAGCTTGTATGTAAACAAAGGATAGTTATTATTTATGTGTTGTTAATCTAATATTTTAATATTGAATTAAAGTTTCATTTAATACGTGTACTGGTTATTTAACATATTTAGGAATATGTGAATAAGCCTTGAATTGTATCACTAGTTTATACATCATCATAATATGTGATTATGATAGTAAAACTGTATCAATGAACGTAATACGATTCTAAATGTCCCTGGTCATATATATGATGTATATAGAGATATACATGTCTAAGGAAATAGAATATATATGTACACCAGTATATTCGCATATGAGATGATTATGTTTTACTGATCATGGACATGGAATACATAGAGATGTAGTGATGTCAAATATGGAATATATATATGTATTAGAGACTACATATTGGACTGACCAACTTATGAGAATATACATGGTTATTGTCATTATATATATTCTCATAAACAAATAGAATTTTAGTTCTTTGACCTGAGGTTATCATTAGATTTCTCACCTGTGAATTGTGATACTTAGATATGTTTCTTTGTTATCTTTAACCGGGTAATCAAGATCATCATTGGGTATTACATGAAGCATGTTGGAGGATGTGAATAACCAAGATGGAAGTTGTTCCTTTCATGATTGAAAAAGATATCTCTCAGGGCCCCCTGATGAATTAGGATTGAAGGAAATGCGTGGCCACGCTCAATAAGATTAACATGTGTTGTTAATACTAATTGAACATTCAATCTAATTCTATATCGGGAAAGAGTTAAGTTGATTTAGAAAGGATGACATTTGACCATGTCTTTGATCAACAGATATCGTATGAACAAGAGAGCTAGAAATTTGTCTATTTGATAAATAGGTTATGATCATAAATCATTTATTTAATTTGGGTAGTCATAATGCCTTGCTAGAGGCCAATTATGATTTGCATATTTAAATAGAGATTTAATATGCTGCCAACATTAAATAAACCTATAGGGTCACACACAAAGACAAGTTCGGACTGGACACAGAAAATCAAATACATAGATATTATTCAGTTTGAACCAGGATATTATTCTGTTCGAACGTGGATATTATTCTGTTCGAACGAGGATATTATTCTGTTCGAACAGAAGGTGTAAAGCATTAATTGAATGCTACATGCATGTATGGATGCATGGTATTAATACTCAGGATATCATTCATTTGATGAAGATATTTTTGTGGGTTGGAATTCTAAGAGTTAGAATTCTAAGAGTTTTCCACTAGATTATAAATACACACCACACCTCTTCATATGATGATGATGAATATTGATTCAATCTTTTGAGGCAGAATTCTTTGAGAAAGAAAAGAGAAGCCAAGTAGATTTTCTGAAGGGAGGAAGGATCCGACTAGCATCGGAGGTCTTCACATCCAGTCTAGACGAGTCGCGTGTGGATACCGATAGAGGGTGGTGCCGGTTCGTGCACACCAACGTGATCTCTGCAAGCTTCCTTCAACCAGATTTGAACTAAATCTGAGGTGAAAATTTTGAAACTCTTCCTTCGTATCTAATTAGCGATACACAGATCCATGGCTTAAGGGGTTCGGATAAATTCCGCTGTGCAATATGGTTGCTCGAATTCCTAACAGTGGTATCAGAGCCACGTGTATCGTTTATTAGATCGATTTAGTATATTAGATGTACTAGTTTAGAGTTTCTGAGAATTATAAAACTACATATGTATTTTGATTGATATTATGCATAAGAAGGTGCACTGTCTCGAGCATGGTATTATTGCATGAGATGCAAGATGTTATTCTGTTTGAACGAGGATATTATTCTGTTCAAACAGAAATGTACACTGTCTCACGCTGAGATTTATTGCATAAGATGCAGGATATTATTGCATGAGATGCCGGATATTATTCTGTTTGAACGAGGATATTATTCTGTTCAAACAGAAGGTGCACTGTCTCACGCTGAGATTTATTGCATAAGATGCAGGATATTATTGCATGAGATGCAGGATATTATTCTGGTCTCACGTGGCTATTATTGCATATGTATTAGTCGAAATGTATATATGTATTTTATAATTCAACGATATATGATATAGCATGGCCAAAACTTTGTGTTGTGATTGAATGATGTGATTGCATGTTGTAAATTTAATTTATGGCGACCAGTGAGTTGTCCAAGTTGTAAATTTAATTTATGGCGACCGGTGAGTTGTCCAAGTTGTAAAAGTAGAATAGGTTGTTATTTTATTTAAATGAAGATGAAGGAGTTCATCGACGCAACTATTCTCAAGATGAAGGAGTTCATCGCCACAAGCAATCACAAGATGAAGGAGTTCATCATCACAACCGATCACATGATGAAGAAGCTCACCGCCATAACCGGTCACATAATGAAGGAGTTCATTGCCACATCCGCTGTTATAATGAAAGAGTTCATTATAAGTAATTAATTAGAGATCTTTATAGTGGCTTATAAAGATCATGGTCATGCTATATCATTTAATTATTCTGTGATGTGTGATGTGATATGCTTATACATGTGATAAATAAATTAGAAATCCCTCTACTAATTATTAAGTTGAGAAAATGCCTCCCATATTCTGAAATTCTCAGGGCCTTTATATCACTCACATGGGTCATGCCAAAGCTGGGTGTGTGAGCTTATATAGTTGGCGGGAGAATATGCATTGATTAATTACCAACATAGGTCATGCCAAAGCTGGGTGTGTTGGTAGATTAATTGGATGATAATCAGTTATGGTTAGTACTTAACTAAGTAGCAAGTCGGACTTGAACTTAGGGCATAAGATGAGATATGTACACACATGGATTTTTGAGTTAGACTCATAAACCCCTGATCTCATAAATGATCTCAAGAGTTGCATGGAGATGCAATTGGATTTGATCCTACCTAAATAACAGAATTCTGAGACGAGCCAAAGCCGATTAGGATTTTGCGAAATATGGATCTTGAGCCACTATGGTACATGTAGTTGGAATGTATCCGAACCAACACAGTGAGGGTTGTTGATTTGATAAAAATAGTGGGAGTATTTTAAATGAACTAAAACATAAATGTTATCATCTATAAATGTATTAATTTTGCACATTTTATTCCATGTAGAAAAATGTCTTCAAACAGTTTAAATTTGCGATCTCTCCTTGAGAAGGAGAAGTTGAATGGTAAAAACTTTCTGGATTGGGAGCGAAATCTAAGAATTGTTCTTAGGGCTGAACATAAGGGTTATGTTCTTGATGAGCCTCTCCCAACTGAAGAACCACCAGCAGATGCTGACCAAGTGGACCAAGAATACTATGAAAATTTCATAGATGATGATGTTGAAATAACCTGTCTCATGTTGGCAACTATGTCATCGGATCTTCAAAAGCAGTTTGTAGATTCGCATGCATATGTTATGCACAAACAGCTCAAGGAAATGTTCCAAGAGCAAGCCAGACTTGAGAGGTTTAACACTCACAAGGCGTTGTTCAACTATAAAATGGTCTCGGGTACATATGTGAGTGCACATGTTTTAAAGATGAAAGGTTATGTTGATAACCTTGAGAAACTAGGTGCGAAAGTCAGCCATGAGATGGAAACTGACTTGATTCTTGAGTCTTTGACTCCGAATTTCGCACAGTTTGTTTCTAACTACAACATGCACTCTATGGACAAAACAATACCGGAATTACATGGTATGCTCAAGAATTTTGAGGCTACCAATAGGTCCGGAGACTTCAAGGCATCAAATGTCAACGAAGTTTTGATGGTTCAAAAGGGAAAGTTCAAGAAGAAGTTCAAAGGCAAGAATAATGGTAAGAGCAAGGTGTTGCCCAAACCAAAGATCAAGAAATCTGAACCGACCACTTGTTTCCATTGTCATAAGGATGGCCATTGGAAAAGAAACTGCCCACTTTACTTGGAAGAAGTAAAGAAGAAGAAAGCAGTGTCAGCAAGTGCCTCAGGTATTGAAATTAATTTATCTACTTTGTCAAACTGGGTATTAGATACCGGATGTGGAACTCACATATGTAGAGATGTGCAGGCACTACGAAGTAGAAGAAAATTAGCTAAAGGAGAAATGGACCTACGCGTGGGAAATGGAGCAAGAGTTGCTGCATTAGCCGTAGGAGATTATCATTTAACTTTACCTAATGGATTTGTATTAGAATTGAACAATTGTTGTTATGTACCTGCTATGAACAGGAATATTATTTCTATTTCAAGATTAGCTTTGGATGGTTATAAATTTATTATAGGAGATAATAATTGTACTATCCGTAAAGGAGAAATTTTCTATGGAAATGTTTTATTAGAAAATGGTCTCTACGTGCTTGATCTGAATAATTACAAATCCATATATAACATCAATACCGAAAGGACAGTGTCTAATGTTGATAATCAAACCTATTTTTGTCATTGTCGTTTAGGCCATATAAACGAGAAACGCATTTCTAAACTCCATACTGATGGACTTTTAGACTCATTTGATATGAGATCATATGAGACATGTGAGTCTTGTTTATTAGGCAAGATGACTAAGAAACCTTTCTCAAATGTTGGAGAAAGATCAAGTGATTTGTTGGAGCTCATACATACTGATGTATGTGGCCCAATGAGCATGGAAGCCAGAGGAGGTTATAGATACTTCATTACTTTTACTGATGACTATAGTAGATATGGATTTATCTACTTAATGAGGCAAAAGTCAGAATCGTTTGAAAGGTTCAAAGATTTTAAGAATGAAGTAGAGAATCAACTAGGCAAGAAAATAAAGGCCATTCGATCTGATCGAGGTGGTGAATATTTGAGCCAAGATTTTGATGACTATCTAAGAGATTGTGGAATTGTTTCACAATTAACTCCACCCGGTACACCTCAATGGAATGGTGTTTCCGAGAGGAGAAATCGTACCTTGTTGGACATGGTAAGATCAATGATGAGTCAAACTGATCTCCCGAAATCATTTTGGGGTTATGCCATTGAAACAGCCGCATTCATACTGAATAGAATTCCATCTAAATCCGTAGAAAAGACTCCATATGAGATATGGAGAGGAAGAACTCCGAGTTTGTCTTTTCTGAAAATTTGGGGTTGCGAGGCATATGTTAAACGCATGATGTCAGATAAGCTTGGACCCAAATCGGATAAATGTTTATTCGTGGGATATCCTAAGGAAACTAAAGGGTATTACTTTTACATCCCCTCTGAAAATAAGATTTTCGTAGCTAGAAATGGAGCATTCTTAGAGAAGGAGTTCATTTCCAAGAGAGCTAGTGGGAGTAAGGTTGATCTGGAAGAAGTTCAAGATTCCCAAACTAGAAATGAACATGAGATGGAAGATGTTTCAGGTTCACCAAATGTTGGAGAATCAGAAAATGTGACACAAGAACCACCACGTAGATCTAGTAGGAATCGTCAGGAGCCCGAGAGATATGGATTTCTCGTGACTAATGATGATGATTTGTTGGCCATAGATGATGAACCAACATCCTACGAAGATGCTATGATGAGTGAAGATTCGCAGAAATGGCAAGATGCCATGAATCTCGAGATACAATCCATGTATGACAATCAAGTTTGGAACTTGATTGATCCACCTGAAGGATTAAAAACCATTGGGTGTAAGTGGGTTTTCAAGAAGAAAACTGACATGGAAGGTAAGGTGCATACTTACAAAGCACGACTTGTGGCGAAAGGTTTCAAGCAAACTCATGGTATAGACTATGATGAAACATTTTCGCCCGTGGCCATGCTTAAGTCTATAAGAATTCTACTTGCCATAGCCGCATATTATGACTATGAAATATGGCAAATGGATGTCAAAACTGCTTTCCTTAACGGGAACTTGAACGAGGATGTATACATGATACAACCCGAGGGTTTTGTCGATCCAAAGAATTCTAAGAAAGTATGCAAGCTTCAAAAGTCTATTTATGGTTTGAAGCAGGCATCTCGAAGTTGGAATCTTCGTTTTGATGAAGTAATCAAGGATTATGGTTTCATCAAGAATGTGGAAGAAGCTTGTGTATACAAGAAATTCAGTGGGAGTGCACATGTATTCTTAGTTCTTTATGTGGATGACATATTGCTCATTGGCAATGATATACCTATGCTCTTAAGTGTTAAGAAATATTTGGGGAATCAATTTTCAATGAAAGACCTAGGAGAAGCAGCCTATATATTAGGCATAAAGATTTATAGAGATAGATCAAGGAAGCTTCTAGGTCTGAGTCAAAGTACATTCATTGACAAGGTATTGAAAAGGTTCAATATGCAAGATTCCAAGAGAGGATCCTTGCCAATGTCGCATGGTATCTCGTTAGATAAATCTCAATGTCCGACATCGAGAGATGAACGAGAACGCATGAATAGAGTACCATATGCTTCGGCAATTGGATCTATTATGTATGCGATGATATGTACTAGACCAGATGTGTCATATGCATTAAGTGTAACAAGCAGATACCAATCAGATCCAGGTGAGAGTCACTGGATAGCAGTAAAGAATATTCTTAAGTACTTGAGAAGGACTAAAGATGTATTCTTAATCTATGGAGGTTTGGAAAGTGAGCTGGTGATAAAGGGTTATACCGATGCTAGCTTTCAAACCTGCATTGATGATTTTAGATCGCAAAGTGGTTATGTATTCTGTTTGAACGGAGGAGCAGTTGTTTGGAAAAGTTCCAAACAACAAACTGTCGCAGATTCTACAACGGAAGCGGAGTATATAGCAGCTTCAGAAGCAGCTAAGGAAGCTGTTTGGATCAAGAAATTTGTGGCAGAACTAGGTGTAGTTCCAAGTGTGTTGGACCCTGTGACTCTCTTTTGTGATAACAATGGAGCAATTGCGCAATCTAGGGAGCCAAGGTCACACCATAGATCCAAACACATACTTCGGCGTTTTCATCTAATCCGAGAGATAATAGAGAGAGGAGACGTGAATGTGTGCAAAATTCCAACTGATGATAATATAGCTGATCCGTTTACTAAGCCGCTCTCGATAGCGAAACATGATCGTCATGCTAGAGCTATTGGTTTGGATTGCCTCAGAGAGGAGAGTTGAGTGTGTATTATTATTATTATCAGTTCACCCTAGTGCAAGTGGGAGACTGAAGGAATAATGCCCTAGGCTGAATGAAATAATGCCCTGGGCTGAACTAAATAATACCCTAGGCTAAACTGTTTAGCTTGTATGTAAACAAAGGATAGTTATTATTTATGTGTTGTTAATCTAATATTTTAATATTGAATTAAAGTTTCATTTAATACGTGTACTGGTTATTTAACATATTTAGGAATATGTGAATAAGCCTTGAATTGTATCACTAGTTTATACATCATCATAATATGTGATTATGATAGTAAACCTGTATCAATGAACGTAATACGATTCTAAATGTCCCTGGTCATATATATGATGTATATAGAGATATACATGTCTAAGGAAATAGAATATATATGTACACCAGTATATTCGCATATGAGATGATTATGTTTTACTGATCATGGACATGGAATACATAGAGATGTAGTGATGTCAAATATGGAATATATATATGTATTAGAGACTACATATTGGACTGACCAATTTATGAGAATATACATGGTTATTGTCATTATATATATTCTCATAAACAAATAGAATTTTAGTTCTTTGACCTGAGGTTATCATTAGATTTCTCACCTGTGAATTGTGATACTTAGATATGTTTCTTTGTTATCTTTAACCGGGTAATCAAGATCATCATTGGGTATTACATGAAGCATGTTGGAGGATGTGAATAACCAAGATGGAAGTTGTTCCTTTCATGATTGAAAGAGATATCTCTCAGGGCCCCCTGATGAATTAGGATTGAAGGAAATGCGTGGCCACGCTCAATAAGATTAACATGTGTTGTTAATACTAATTGAACATTCAATCTAATTCTATATCGGGAAAGAGTTAAGTTGATTTAGAAAGGATGACATTTGACCATGTCTTTGATCAACAGATATCGTATGAACAAGAGAGCTAGAAATTTGTCTATTTGATAAATAGGTTATGATCACAAATCATTTATTTAATTTGGGTAGTCATAATGCCTTGCTAGAGGCCAATTATGATTTGCATATTTAAATAGAGATTTAATATGCTGCCAACATTAAATAAACCTATAGGGTCACACACAAAGACAAGTTCGGACTGGACACAGAAAATCAAATACATAGATATTATTCAGTTTGAACCAGGATATTATTCTGTTCGAACGTGGATATTATTCTGTTCGAACGAGGATATTATTCTGTTCGAACAGAAGGTGTAAAGCATTAATTGAATGCTACATGCATGTATGGATGCATGGTATTAATACTCAGGATATCATTCATTTGATGAAGATATTTTTGTGGGTTGGAATTCTAAGAGTTAGAATTCTAAGAGTTTTCCACTAGATTATAAATACACACCACACCTCTTCATATGATGATGATGAATATTGATTCAATCTTTTGAGGCAGAATTCTTTGAGAAAGAAAAGAGAAGCCAAGTAGATTTTCTGAAGGGAGGAAGGATCCGACTAGCATCGGAGGTCTTCACATCCAGTCTAGACGAGTCGCGTGTGGATACCGATAGAGGGTGGTGCCGGTTCGTGCACACCAACGTGATCTCTGCAAGCTTCCTTCAACCAGATTTGAACTAAATCTGAGGTGAAAATTTTGAAACTCTTCCTTCGTATCTAATTAGCGATACACAGATCCATGGCTTAAGGGGTTCGGATAAATTCCGCTGTGCAATATGGTTGCTCGAATTCCTAACATATATATATATATATATATATATATATATATATATATATATATATAAACTAGATGATTGACTGATGATACATTGTGAAAAAACTATTAATCAGTCACTTAATTTTAATTGTTGTATGTTGTTATTATACGTTTAATTTGTCTATTAATGGTAACAAATTGTTTGTGTGCTTTTTATTGTTCACACGTAATTACTGTATTTTTATGTGTTCAAATTATATTGCTCTCTTCAATTTAAATTACTTAATTTTTCATTTCAGTTCAATTTTTAATTGTTTTTATATTATCATTAGATTTTTGAATTGTCCATTTTAGATGTCTCATCTTATTTCAACTTGTAATTATCGCCATATTATCACTATATTTTTTACTTTTTCTAAATTAACCACTCGTGACTTTACATTGTCGTGACATTGCCAGTAAATTGTTTATTTGTGCGAACTAAACCAGTCACTCAAATTTTGGTTACTCATTTAACTGCTAATATCACTCACTCAATTGTCAGGGTTGGCACTCAATTTGTAATCGGCTCCCTGTTCTCACTAAATTTTTGAATTATCCAATTTACGTCAAATTATAGTTCATGAAATTGTAATTGTTCGAAGTAGTTATTCAACTGTTTAATCTTATTCATGTGGTCATTACACTTTTCCTTGTTGAAATTGATCATTATGTCAAATTTTAGTTATTTAACTAGTCACTCAATTTGTGTCTTAATATGAATTTTCTAATTGAGTCCATCGAAGACTCACAACATAATTGATACATTTAATATACTTAATTTTATAACTAAATTTAATTACTATATTATAAGTACTTAAATAACAATATTACAACACATAAATATTTTACATATAATTTCAATGTTGGAATAAAGTTCCGACAATCTCCTATTATGTATTGAACATAAAACCAAAATATGGGTAACTTTTCTGTCATAAGTTTTATGTGTCTTTAACCAATTTCGCTCATCAATCAAATCAATGTAGTATCAAAACGAGTTTCGTCACATTTAACGTAACTAATTTTTTCAATGGTCACATACACTAATATAATTGAATGACATGAATCATGATGTGGATGTGTAGCATGAAAATTTCATGTAATTTAATCTTAACATGCTTATTTTCAACTTGATCCTAAAAAATTTACATTGTAAATTTTCGAATTCAAGCTTGTTGAAATAACCTTGAAATCGAAGTGCAGAAAATTCAGTAGAACCAGAATTGAAAAAGGGCTGATCACCCTCAAATTCAGTCCAATTTGAAGAATAAAGTAATCGATTTTCCGGATAACGAATAAAGTAATCGGGTTTGTGTACGGATACGGATAATATTTGTATCTAAATACACATATTCGGATAATATTGTTCGATAATATTGTTCATATATGTACTATCATATCTTGTTATTTTTCTATATTTGTTTTTTTGTGATTATTATTATTATTTCTATTACTATTACTATTATTATAATATTATTATTATTATTGTTGTTGTTGTTATTGTTATTATTATTATTATTATTATTACTTGTTGAGTATTTTGAAGTATGATATGTTTAATGCGGAAGCACGCTCAAGTGATTTCGTCACATCTCCAAAATTGAAACCATGTGTACTAGCATAAGAATTTCTTAAATTCATCTTTTTTTCATCCCAATGCATTATTAAAGAAAGTTGCCGTATGTTGTAGTCGAACTCGCTTATTCGCACGTATTCGCAATACCAAATCTATATTTTTAATAAAATATAATGCATTAAAAATAATTATTAGGAAAGTTTTTTAAAAAAAATATGTCATTTAAATAATAAAATAATTATAATGATAAACTATCATCATTACTTGGAGAAAGATGTAATTGCCTGTGAATTTGATTTTGGGTGTTAACTGATAACTCCTAATACCCCTTATCAATTCTTTAACGGCGAATTTGGCCCAGTTAATTTTTTTAATTTCCGAAACATCGCTAACGAGACCCGTATAATTTTTAGGCAACTCGTCATTAGCAACGGGTGCAAGAACGGCACCTATTACTAACAAACAAAATTTCCTAATAAAATCATCGTCGAATTCGTTCTTCTTGTATATGATATCCGATATTCCATCGATGGTGAGTTTATTTGTTTTTGGGTCCTTATATGAATGGTATAAAACAAATTCGTGAATGGAGTGGTGTCCGCTTCAATACCTGTGTCCTTAACTCCGAGTATACACGAAGCGTCTCTTGAGGTTATGGGAATAGTACAATTATTGATGATGATTGATTTGATATTATCGTGGTAACGCTCAATAAGATACGAACACCACAACGGTCGGAAATTTATTTCATTTAAATGAAAAACCCAATCAAATCCTACTACTCTAATTACATCTTTTTGTTCATCGCTCATATCACGTATGATACCAAAAAGTCGTCGGATTTCTTCAGGTATAGAGCCATTGACGTTCTGTTTTAAATAAATCCAACATTGAAAAGAACATATAGATTCATAAACATAAAATACAAAACAATTCATAAATTTCATAAAAAGCAAAAAAAACATACCATTGCTTCGATGAACCATAAAAATGGCACAATGAAATAAAAATAACAAAGTCAAGCACTATTATATAGGAATGACATATGATAAGCTATAAAAAGAAATTTAAGATTTGAATATAATATGAATATGCTTAACAAGAAAAGATTACATAAATCTAGAAGACTCAAATATATATTATGATTCACATGCCAAGGAGACTATTTAATTTCCATTTTTATATTTTCGTGTATTTAGAAAACCAGGGAGACTCAAATATATAATATGATTCACATGCCAAACTCACATCTTTCACATGCCAAATCAGGGAGACTCAAATATATATAGTATGATTCACATGCCAAGCTCACATCTTTCAAACTCACATCTTTCGAACATTATATTTTTGGGAGCTGAGCATATGTCCAATGGTCATCGGACGAAATCTTGTCCGAACAGTATCTATTAGCAAACAGTATCTATTGACAAAATACTAATATTGATCCCGTTGTCCTCTGTTTATGATCCATTAGCAAACAGTATCTATTAGGGAATATCACGAATTAATGTTTGATGGTCCATCCAATACGATAACAAATTAACAATGGAGAGTCCATTTTTTGCAATGAACCCCAAATATTTTTTTTCTCCTTCCAACAAAAAAGATTCTACGATGCCTACCACCCTTCAATGAAAAAAAAAACTGATCTTTTTTTAATCCTCCTTGCATAATCTCCTCAAATATCTTTGATGAAAAGCTCATTTGTAGCTTCCGTTTTTTTGTTATAACTTCCATTATTTACATGTATAATAACTTTCTCTGAGATTTGAGAAGGAGTTGAGTATTAAAGAAAATGGAGGATCAAGTGTATCCACAAAAATTAAGAGATTATTTCGGGGCCGAAAAATAATTTATCAACAAATGAAAAAAAAATAGATTAAGAAGTCTCTAAGTAAAGAAGACTCGAGCATTTCTCAAACAGAACACCAAATTATGACGCCACAATTTTATTATGCTACACAAATAGCGTAAAATAGCAAACTAGCACCTTCAAAACTTGGAATACAAAAAATTGCTTTTTTCTCATAAAAACATTCTTCTCATGTCCGAGAAGTTTGACGCCAACTCAGTGAGAAACTCGCCTGCAATTTAGAAAATCAAATTCCATGTTTTTACATATAATTTTTTTTTTACCAATAGTATATATACAGCAAGTGTAAATAAAATTTACCTGCAACTTGGCCATCGTAGACTCGGTGATCCGCAGATAAAGTTAACTTCATTTTATTAACAGCCATAGGCTTCTCGATTCCTACAAACAGATATAAATATTCAAAATAAATAAATAAATAAATAACCCCTAAAATGAAAAATAAGATTCATACCGTCACTATCGACCACAGATTCTACATATGTGTTGCCTCTCCCTACCGCAAGTATACACGCCTGTATTTCAAATTTCAACCAATTAAATAACAATATAGGGATAAAATCATATCAAATAGGGGGATTTACATATTCACCCTTCCAAAAATTCAAAATGCCATATTGACCATTTCAAAACTTACAAAATATGAAAAGTATATGAATAAAATATTTTCGATATTTTGGTAGGGTAAATATGATATTTTAAATTTGTAGAAGGGAAAAATGTAAAATTGCCCCAATTAAAGAAAATGAACAAAGACCTGGGGAGGGTTGATGATCGCGCAGAAATTATCGACTGGAAACATCCCAAGATTCGAAATGCTGCATAGAAAATTATAATTTTTGATAAAAAAAAAATATACTAAAAAATATAGTAGAAATTATATGACCGAAATGACCTGAAAGTACCTCCTTGGAATTGATTTGGAGTTAGCTTTCCAGTCCTAGCCTTTTCAGCTAATTCTTTAACCTACAACAAAATAAAAATTATAATCAAAATATATTTTTAATTTTTAAGCTTTTATTTAAAACTTTTGTGCATTATTAAATAATAACAAAGATATGTAGTTATTTACCTCTGAAGAAATTGCTGATAAAGATTTCTGGTCAGCATTTCTGATAATAGGAGTCATCAATCCCTAATTCATTTAACAAGACGAAATTTAAATATAACTAGCTAGCACCAATTAAATTCGAATTGAAGCTCTGATTGAATCTAATGGATATTATTTGACTTGCATAGTTTAATTGACACTAATTTGACCTAAATTACTGAATTACTGACCTAAATTACTGAATTTTACAAATTACTGAATTACTGTATAACTGAGACAGAACTTTTGACCTAAATTACTGAATTTTACAAATGAATTGAATTCAAATAGTTCCCAAATTACTGTACAGTTACGGATAAACCCTAGTGAATCGAATCCAAAACCTAAAAAGAAGAGAAGAAAAATGAATAGGGTGGAAACTGACCTGAGGGTCCAATTTCCGACGTAGGTGGTGGCATCGTCTTGATTCCTGCCTTGACGTGCTGAGTCTGCTAACCCAGCAAGTTCGCCCCAACTCTCGGTGTCCTTTTCGCCGATGGAAGAGAAACCGTTCTCTAGTTCTTCGCGTCTAGCAGCCAGGAGAGAGATTTGCGGAGAATCGAGAGTAAATCCGGGAGAGAGATTTGCGGAGGATCGGGAGTAAATCAGGGAGAGAAATTTGTGGGGATAGAGAGAGAGAGAGAGACGCATTCTCAAGAGATGGAACTGGACACCGTGTGTGAGTGCGTGACGAGGATAAACAATGACCATTCTACCCTTCCAAACAAATGTTTGGATCTACCATTATATAATTGAATCACAACCATTAGATTAAATTATAGGATCTAATTTTAGCCATCCGATCAAGCAAAAAATCTACTGGAGAATGGTCCTTTATGGGCTTGTTTGATTTGAGGGATTTTGATGTACATGGATACGTGAAATACATGTATTTTACTATCCATGTATTTGATAATCCATGTGAGTTGTTTGATTTGTTGTATTTGGTAATCCATGTATATCAAATCATTTGTTTGATTCTTGGTACAAAAATCCATGATTTTAATATTTTAATGTATATCATTTTTTATATTATATTTTGTTTTAAAGTATATTATATTAGGGGAGTGCTATGATAGACCCATTTTCTTATTATGGACCTATTTTTTTTTTAAAAAAATTCGAATATTTGTGAAATAATGATATTTTTTGTAAGATTCTAGTCTATATTTATCATTTAATGTTATTCAAAACATAAAATTTGTAAAATTAATTAATAAATAGTTAAAATTCTTCAAATAATATTTTGAAAATGGGTCCATGATAAGAAAATGGGTCTATCATAGCACTCCCCATTATATTATATTATATCATATTATATCATATTGTATTATATTATATTATTATTAATATTATTACTATTATTAATTAAATTATATTGTATTATTATATTATATTATATTATATTATATGATATTGTATTATATTATATTATATTATATTATACTCTAATATATATATATATAATATAATATTTAAATTATATAATATAATATTCATATAATACATATGATTATATTTTTTTATATATATTATATTATACTTTAATATATTATTATATATTATTATATTATTATTATTAGTATTATTATCATATTATATCATATTGTATTATATTATATTATTATTACTATTATTACTATTATTAATTATATTATATTGTATTATTATTATATTATATTATATTATATTATATTATATGATATTGTATTATACTATATTATATTATATTATACTCTAATCAAACATGAATTTGGATTTCGAGCTTATCCCGTATTTTGAAATACATCTCCACCTAAATCCCTCAAATCAAACATGCCCATATATGCCTCGACTTTGGATTTCACTTCTTTCCTCTTCACCCCTTTCTTTCTCAAATTACCATTTGTCGAGGTCAATTTCGCAGATTGGTCCTCATCCTTAACTAGAATCATATTGATCATTAATCCTTTGAATTGCATGGTCTCCATGATTTCTTCTAAAGCCTTTCTATTTGGGTCAATTTCCTCCTCTATTAATTTTTTAGTTCTCACCCTTGACATTTTATCTAAATTAAAAAAGGCCCTTGATGAGCTTAAATTCTTCATATTTGCATCTTTTTGACTCGATTTATAATATTCCAAATCCATTGGCACTTCTCCTAAACCCATTAATTTTTCAACAATACCCCAAGAATTATTATTATTATTACCAGAATCGTTTATACCTTTAAAAGACCGACTCGAAGAAGCATATTCATCTTCTAATGAATCCATAATTATGTTTTGCTTCTGAAAACTCTCTTTAATCACCTTCCTTAACCCCTCGAGATTATTCTTAGAAGGCCCTTTAAAAATAAATCTCTTCCGATTATACCCTTCTACGGAATCCACTTGAATTTCATCTCCATTTCGGGGCTTTCTCTTTTTCTTGTTCATACATTTTTGAAAGCTCTCCAACATGTTTAATGACTCTTGAAGATCGATCGCTCCTTTTAAAAGATCTTCAGCGAAATTCCTTGAAAATTGATCGTAATTATTTGTGTTGTTTTTGCTTTTTGGTCCTCCATATGTTTTCAGGATTTTCAATTCGGTACGATCTCTCGAGGAGGCCATCGTTTTGACCTTCTCTTTCTCTCTCTTCTCTTTGCTTGTTTCAGGTGTTGAGGTCTCTAGTGAGAGATAAAATGAGCTTTTATCTTTGGGGCTCAGACTTTTTGATAAGGATCTATGCACAATTGATTTGAAAATGTCTTGATGCATTTTTAATATATTTGTTTTTGCTTATTCAATGGAATATCTAACAAGAAAAATTATTTTCATCGTTAGATAAATTTAAAAAGAGGAATTTATTATAGGAAAAAGTATACAAAGGCTGCTTTCAGACTAAATAATCTAACATTAGTGTACAATTATACAAATATTTTTTAGAATAATCTAATATTATACTTTACATTTCATTCCTCCTTTTTCTCCTTTGAATCGTTCCTCAAGAATAAATGGCCAACTATAATTTCGAAAAAGAAAAAACAAAAAAATTAAAAAGTAGAAGATAATGTGAAATTACCTGGAAGTGGAGTTCTTCTTCTTCGTTAGATATCTCATATCTGTGTTTTTTCTTCTATTCTTTGTGTTCAGATCTGTATATAAATCAAAATTTCAAATCCCGGTTATTTACCACTCGAAATCCTGTTGTTTATAATCTGGGATTTAAGATCCAGGTTTTATATAATCCAGAATCGGGTTTGTGAAGATACTGACGGCCTGATTCTCTAGCAATCTCCATGGATTCACAAGGAATCCTCATCACTCAGCCTCTCTTCCCACACTTAGAACAAGAGCTCCTCCGGCGAGGCTGCCGCCTCTTCCACCTGTGGGAATCACGGGAGAATCCTCGCATCCACTTCCTCAAGGAACACTCCGCCTCGATCCGCGCCATAATCGGAAGCACTACAATCGGTGCCGATGCCGCCATGATTGATGCTTTGCCTAAGCTTGAGATCGTCGCTTCGTTCAGCGTCGGGATAGATAATGTGGATTTGGAAAAATGCAGGGAAAGGGGAATTAAGGTCACGAATACACCGGATGTCTTGACGGATGACGTTGCAGATCTCGCGATTGGACTCGCCATTGCTGTGTTGAGAAGGATTCCGGCTGCAAATACGTACTTGAGAAATAATGAGTGGCTTAAAGAGGATTTTTCACTTACTACTAAGGTTAGTGGTTGAGTAATCCTTCTTCCTTAACTTGAATTTGATCAAAGATCTCAATTTCATGCATAATTAGGATTAAATAGAGAGATATGAGCTCAAATTTCTTCCTGATACTCACCAATATCGCCGTACAAGTAATTGTTTGGTACTGAAATAGTATTTACTCCGAAAAATCGATTAAAAAAGCTAGAAAACATTAATTCACAACAAATATGCACTGATTCGGTAACATTATAACTAAATTTCTCTTTTTTTCATGATCGTAAGCTATAATAATAACAATGAGATTTTACTTTCATCCAGTTCAGTGGGAAAAGAGTAGGAATACTCGGGCTGGGACGGATCGGGTTGGCCGTTGCAAAACGGGCCGAATCATTCAATTGCCCAATAAGCTACCACTCGAGATCCATCAAGCCCTGTTCGAACTACACTTACCACTCCACCCCACTCCAACTCGCCTCGAATTGCGACATTCTCGTAGTATTGTGCTCCCTCACGAAAGATACGCACCGCATCGTAAACCGTGCAGTCATCGACGCGCTGGGTCCGCACGGCATTGTGATAAACATAGGACGCGGAGCCCACGTAGACGAACCCGAGCTCGTCAAGGCTTTACTCGAGAGGAGGTTAGGCGGAGCGGGTCTGGATGTTTTCGAAGACGAGCCGGATGTACCGGAGGAATTGGTCGGGTTGGATAACGTGGTTCTGACGCCTCATGTTGGGTCCGATACAGAGGAGACGTGTATAGCCATGGCTGATCTTGTGATTGCGAATCTCGAGGCGCATTTTACGAAGAAGCCTCTATTGACTCCTGTGGTTAAAATTTGATTGTTTTGCTAATTTATCCTGATTTTTAAACTTTTTGGGCAATTGCATGCGTACCCGGAAGATTCTCAAAATATCTTGTATACCCCTAGTCCTACAAAATAGAATATATCATGGGGTATCCATGTGTGTTTATGCATGTAACCCCTTATGGGGGTTATTTTTGAAATATTATCAAAGAGGGGGTTCTTTTTGAAATATTTTCAAAAAAAAAGGGTTATTTTTTTTAATTTTGGTTTTAGAAGGGGTTATATGCAGAAATGCTCCAATATTTTATGGGGTGCCCATGGGTATCTTTGAGGGAATTCTAAAAAAAATACGAGTTTCTGAAAAATAAAAATAAAAACTCTCTATAAGGATTAAACTACCCCTATAGTCATATTTAATTTTATTAAAGTTGTTTTTGGTATTTTTTTATTAATTAAAAAAAGTCAATAAATACTTGTTAACGTATACCAGTCTTAGAGATTGATACTCGGACACTCCATATAGTGTATTTGAACATTTCATGTCAAAATAATAGCATTTATTTGGATAATTCGCCAATATGAGTCGCATAGAAGTGTATGTTTGACGTACGAATATAAATACTTGAAAAGCAAATATCAAATTTGACATTACGGATATTCTCCTAGTATATATTAAATTTCAAAACAACATCCTCAATTTTTAATTAACATACTTAATTAATATAGTAATTAACGAGAAATATCAAATTAATAATTAAATAAAAATTGTTAATTCGGATGAGAATGTTATGGTGAAATCTGATATACCAATACATGCCTTTTTTTGAATAATATAGAAAGTTCTATATTAATTAGATTCGCTCTCAAAAACTTGCTTTTATTTTTCATTTTTAATCATTAATAATAATAATAGTAATATAATAATAATAGTAAATCTAAGAAGTATCACTGACATATGGACCCAGTCATCCCATTTCAAATTTAGCGGATGAAATATGAAAAGACCCGGCCCAAAGGTTCTAAAATCACAAAATAAATGGCCCTGAAATGGACGGTGGAGATAGTGGGCATAATCCATTCATCCAATCGAGATTGATTTGCACGACTCGACGAGACCACGACTACGAGCCGTTATTACAATACGGAAACTACAGATCTCACTCACTGCGTAACTGCAACGGAAACCACTTCATTCTTATTTTCTCCCCAAGTACAAAGAGAGAACGAGAAAAAGGAACAAGAGAAATCGACGATCTTTCTCTGCAGCGAGATCTTCTCTTGGATTCAATTGATTTGTCAGGGATTCGAACAAGCTCTCGGATTTTGGACTTTTTGTTCACTGATCAGGTCGTAATCCGAGATCTTGTTTTCATCTCTGGCAATTAGATTTTTTTTTCGTTTTTGGATACTCATAATCGTCTGAATGTTCGTGATTAGATTGATCAGGAGGAAGACTGCGTTTGTGTTTTGACTACGTTCAATTGGTTGACTTGGTTTCCGTTTGATCGTCGTCTCCATTTTAAGAGATCGAATTGGCAACTTAGGGTTGATTTTCACTTTGAATCGGAAGATTTGAAGATACTTCTACTTTGTCTATTTAATTGTTTTCTTTTGAAACTTTCACTGTGATCGAAAGTTTTAATCTTTGATTTGAACTCCATGAACCAGTGAAATCTAGTCTCATCATGGTCAGTAGCAAAGAGAAAGCTGCTGCTATGGAAAGGGGCAGTAGCGAAGCAGACCCGAGTAGATCTCTACAACGACATGTTATTCCAGTGTACTTAGCATTCTTCTCCAAATCTGTAAAAAGTTAAAAGTTTGGGTACAGTAATCTATTTTGATGGACTGATTCGGACCCAAAAACTTTAGAAGATTCAAAATACAGGCTTTAATTTGGTTTGATTGCTCGAGCTTTACTTGATTATTATTTTTGTTTGAGCAGAACCAAAGGTCCTGCGAAACGATCAACCAAGGGAAATTGGACCAAAGAAGAGGTAATCTAGAAGCTTATTTTCATTGTTTTATTACCCATTCATACTACACTAATTTACTATGCAGGATGAGATTTTGGCCGAAGTGGTACCCCAGTATGACCCGAAGAAATGGTCCAGAATAGCACAAGCTTTCCCAGGAAAAACAGGGAAACAATGTCGTGAGAGGTAACAATATTGTATATATCAACCTTAATTTGATTATGTTTGAAATGTTTAAGACACTGTTTTGTTTTGGTTTTCAGATGGTTCAACCAATTGAACCCAAACATCAACAAGGAAGCTTGGACTCAAGAAGAAGAGCTCGAGCTAATTCATGCCCACGACATTCATGGAAACAAATGGGCCGAATTAACCAAGTGCTTACCTGGAAGGTAAAAATCTGAAAAACATACAATGTTGTTGGTATTCGAATTTCGTACCGAAGAGATATTAACACAATTTGGTTATGTGTATATCTTGACAGGACTGCTAATTCCATCAAAAACCATTGGAACAGTTCATTAAAGAAAAAATTAGGTTCATATGCAGCGATGGGTTTACTGTCTCAGTTTCCTCTTCTGTCTCAACCGAATCCCGCGAATGGAACCACTACAGGCCAAGACATGGATTCCTTAGATCAAGATGTGGATCAGGTTTCCTCTTCTGTCTCAACCGGGCCGTTAAACGAAATTCTTGGAATTGAACACAACGCACCTGACCGGGTACCAGCACAAGAAGCAGAGGAGCGAGAAAAGGAAAAGGAGGAGAGAGAAAAAAATGAGGCGCCTCGATCCCCGCGCACAGAGATGCCAATTTTTGTCAGTGATTTACTGACTCCAGGAAAGGGGGGCGAGTACAGCCCGTTTGGTATTAGGCAACTCCTGATGTCATCTACGGGCTGCGTTGACATCAGCCCGTGGGGCCAGACAAGCAGCGGTTTGCAGGATAAGAGAGAAGGAGGAAGTCCTTGTAACTTCCTCGAGTTCGGATCCTTCGATGATCTATTCTTAGGTGTGTATTTTCTTTTCTTCTTTACAGTTAATTTACTTTAATTAATTAATTAATTAACTCAACTTTTCTTTTCTTCGTTTGAATTTCAGACTCAGACAACACCACGGAAGAAGATGCACCTCCACCTCCACCTCCACCTCCAGCTCCACGTCGTTCAGGCCCTTCAAATGATGACAAGGAGAACAGGACTCCTATTATGTCAAATTGATCATTATGTCAAATTTATTAGGGGAGTCAGTGTTCTAAATATTAGTCTATATCACCGATAATGTCAATTTTATTAGGGGAGTCAGTGTTCTAAATATTAGTCTATATCACCGATAATGTCAATTTTATATCGATAATGAACACAATTTGGTTATGTGTATTTCTTGACAGGACTGCTAATTCAATCAAAAACCATTGGAACAGTTCATTAAAGAAGAAAATAGGTTTACTGTCTCGGTTTCCTCCTCCTATCCCGAATCCCGCGAATGGAAGAACCACTACAGGCCAAGACATGGATTCCTCAGATCAAGATGTGGATCAGGTTTCCTCTTCTGTCTCAACCGAGCCGTTAAACGAAATTCTTGGAATTGAACACAACGTACCTGACCGGGTACCAGCACAAGAAGCAGAGGAGCGAGAAACTGAGAGAAAAAGAAAAGGAAAATTGGGAGAGAGAAAAACAACATATCGTAATTTAGGGGGATTCATTCGGTCGGTTCGGTTCAAACCGAAACGAGTATGACCAACTCGATTTAAATCGCGAACCGTTATAATTAAAAATCGAATCGAATAAATCAAATAATGCCATTTTTTGAACCGAACCGAACCAAATAAATCGATTAAACGGAATTTGACCGGTGCGGTTCGGTATCCGAATAAACCGAACCGTTTGAACACCCCTAAGATCGTTTGATCCGAATTTTGTGAATCATACATGCATGCCATAATGGTGAAAGAAAAAACCGATAAAGTTTAATTAGTTTACTCATTTCTTTTGAATGTCATTTTAACGGGACTCATGTCTAATGCATTTTTTAGGATCAATTCCTTTAGGATACAAATAAGATGGACATGAAATGAGTAATATTTTGCAAGGAGTTCCATAAATTTCTCAGTTTCACAGTGAACAACGTTAAGTTCATTTTTGTAAAACAAATTAAACTTATTAAATCTCAGTAATAAAGATTCTAAGTTTACGTTTCCATCGATCATTTCATGTGATTGAGACATCGGAAGAAATCAATTGACCTCAAGCACAGATGTTTCTTGTTTTAAGTTAAATGTGCGAGCTCATTAATCAACTGACCCCAGGAAAGGGGGGCGAAGTACAGCCCGTTTGGTATAAGGCAACTGATCCTGATGTCATCTATGAGCTGCGCTGACATCAGCCCGTGGGGCCAGACAAGCAGCAGTTTGCAGGATAAGAGAGAAGGAGGAAGTCCTTGTAACTTCCTCGAGTTCGGATCCTTCAATGATCTATTCTTAGGTGTGTATTTTCTTTTCTTCGCGTTGAGAACGGTTAGTACCGTTCAATTATAGTTTCGTATTTAAAATTGGCACAATTTCAGATATGCCCCTGCAAAATATCAAATCATCTTCTTTTATGCTTATGAATATTGCAGCCTTGTGGTCTCGTAATCCGAAAGGACAACACGAATACTCCTGAGAGTGTGTTCTCGGTTAGTACCGAATATTAAAAGTTAAAACTAATATTAAGTAAATATAAGTTTTGATCGAGGTTATTTGTTGCAGCCAAGCGAGGTGTTGTTGGATAGAGATCCGAATCTAATGTATTCTCCAAACTCATCATTAGAATTGAGCAATGGCGTCGTATTGTCGAGGAATATTAGAAAATTCACACCAAAGGTTGGCATGCCAGATTTGGCAATAAAATTCAAATATACCCCTGAAAATACTCGTCTTCAATTTTCTTTTTCTTTTTCATTTCTTTTTCCCATTTTTTTTATGCCAAAAAGCGTTTTATTGTAGGTGTTTGGTTAGGAGCGAAAATTGGATTACACGTATAATTTGTCTATTAATCACAAAAAAAAAATATAGATATATATGTAAACTGGATTATTGACTGATGATACATTGTGAAAAAACTATTAATCAGTCACTTAATTTTAATTGTTTTATGTTGTTATTACACGTTTAATTTGTCTATTAATGGTAACAAATTGTTTGTGTGTTTTTTATTGTTCACAAGTAATTATTGTATTTTTATGTGTTCAAATTATATTTCTCTCTTCAATTTAAATTACTTAATTTTTCATTTTAGTTCAATTTTTAATTGTTTTTATATTATCATTAGATTTTTGAATTGTCTAATTTAGATGTCTCATCTTATTTCAACTTGTAATTTTCGCCATATTATCGCTCGAATGTTTTTTCTAAATTAACCACTCGTGACTTTACATAATAACTCAAATTTTGGTTACTCATTTAACTGCTAATATCACTCACTCAATTGTCAGGGTTGGCACTCAATTTGTAATAGGCTCCCTGTTCTCACTAAATTTTTGAATTATCCAATTTGCGCCAAATTATAGTTCATGAAATTGTAATTGTTCGAAGTAGTTATTCAACATTTTAATCTTATTCATGTGGTCATTACACTTTTCCATGTTTGAAATTGATCATTATGTCAAATTTTAGTTGTTTAACTAGTCACTTATAAAATTAATTAGTATATTACAAGTATTTAAATGACAATATTATAATACATAAATATTTTACATATAATTTCAGTTTCAACAATCTCCTATTATATGTAGTTTCTCATAATTATGCATTGAACATAAAATCAAAATATGCGTAACTTTTTTGTCATAAGTTTTATGTGTCTTTAACCAATTTCGCTCATCAATCAAATCAATGTAGGATCAAAACGAGTTTCGTCACATTTAACGTAATTAATTATTTCTATGGTCAGATACACTAATATAATTGAATGACATGAATCATGATGTGGATGTGTAGCATGAAAATTTCATGTAATGTAATTTTAACGTGTTTTCAACTTGGTCCTCCCAAAAAATTTAGATTGTAAATTTTTCGAATTAAAACTTGTTGAAATAACCTCAAATCGAAGTGCAGAAAATTCAGTAGAACCAGAATTGAAATAACGTTATTTAGATTGTAAAATTTTAACCAATTTTTCAAATTAAAACTTGTTGAAATAACGTGTTTTGAAGAATAAAGTAATCAATTTTCCAGATAACGAATAAAGTAATTGATTTTGTGTAGGGATACGGATAATATTTGTATACACATATTCGGATAATATTGTTCACATATGTACTATCATATCTTGTTATTTTTCTTTATTTATTTATTATGTGCTTATTATTATTATTATTATTATTATTATTATTATTATTGAGTACTTTGAAGAATGATATGTTTAATGTATTACGTATATAAAAGTTCGGATAGTAATATTTATAATTTTATAAAACAGTATTGCATATAAAATTTGATATTTTCAATATTTTTTGCATTGAAGAACTTTTGAAAGTAAATATTATAAGTATGATATACCATTTGTTTTAATATTAGAAATTAATTTGTATACAATAGTATAAGAACCGTATTTGTATTCACATAATATCTGAACCGAGTCAATATCCCGAATACTATTCGCATTTCTATAAATAAAATAAAACAAAATAGATACATATTAATATAATCATAGATGCTACATATCTTCTCCGTGCATACAAACACATGCTTATATACATTTTTATGAGGTTATATATGATGTCCCTCACTTTCACCCAATCATTCTTATGCGTCAATCGATCATAATTAATTAGAGTAACTAACAATCCAATTAACGGTTAAATAACTATTTAATTCAATTGACATATTAATTAACATGTACGAATATTTATATATTAAATTGTATTGATGTGTCGACTAACTATTAGTTTTAATATTAATCAGTCTAATTAATTGTCCTCACTTCAATTAATCACATTGGGATCACATTGGGACTGACGCATCGAAGAAGTTGGAGTGAGAGCGAGGGACACTATAACATTTCAATTTTTTATTATGTCCAGTGAGAAAAAAAAAATTAATATTTATTTCCAAAATTAGGAAATAATGTGTGTTTGTGATATTCCTTTCGGTGGTGTACTCGCGATATTTCACACTTTGCACGAGTACAAACGAACTTTTGAGATTTATTAGGGGAGTCAGTGTTCTAAATATTAGTCTATATCACCGATAATGTCAATTTTATATCGATAATGAACACAATTTGGTTATGTGTATTTCTTGACAGGACTGCTAATTCAATCAAAAACCATTGGAACAGTTCATTAAAGAAGAAAATAGGTTTACTGTCTCGGTTTCCTCCTCCTATCCCGAATCCCGCGAATGGAAGAACCACTACAGGCCAAGACATGGATTCCTCAGATCAAGATGTGGATCAGGTTTCCTCTTCTGTCTCAACCGAGCCGTTAAACGAAATTCTTGGAATTGAACACAACGTACCTGACCGGGTACCAGCACAAGAAGCAGAGGAGCGAGAAACTGAGAGAAAAAGAAAAGGAAAAGGGGGAGAGAGAAAAACAACATATCGTAATTTAGGGGGATTCATTCGGTCGGTTCGGTTCAAACCGAAACGAGTATGACCAACTCGATTTGAATCGCGAACCGTTATAATTTTTTATCCGATTAAAAATTGAATCGAATAAATCAAATAATGCCATTTTTTGAACCGAACCGAACCAAATAAATCGATTAAACGGAATTTGACCGGTGCGGTTCGGTATCCGAATAAACCGAACCGTTTGAACACCTCTAAGATCGTTTGATCCGAATTTTGTGAATCATACATGCATGCCATAATGGTGAAAGAAAAAACCGATAAAGTTTAATTAGTTTACTCATTTCTTTTGAATGTCACTTTAACGGGACTCATGTCTAATGCATTTTTTAGGATCAATTCCTTTAGGATACAAATAAGATGGACATGAAATGAGTAATATTTTGCAAGGAGTTCCATAAATTTCTCAGTTTCACAGTGAACAACGTTAAGTTCATTTTTGTAAAACAAATTAAACTTATTAAATCTCAGTAATAAAGATTCTAAGTTTACGTTTCCATCGATCATTTCATGTGATTGAGACATCGGAAGAAATCAATTGACCTCAAGCACAGATGTTTCTTGTTTTAAGTTAAATGTGCGAGCTCATTAATCAACTGACCCCAGGAAAGGGGGGCGAAGTACAGCCCGTTTGGTATAAGGCAACTGATCCTGATGTCATCTATGAGCTGCGCTGACATCAGCCCGTGGGGCCAGACAAGCAGCAGTTTGCAGGATAAGAGAGAAGGAGGAAGTCCTTGTAACTTCCTCGAGTTCGGATCCTTCAATGATCTATTCTTAGGTATGTATTTTCTTTTCTTCTTTACAGTTAATTTACTTTAATTAATTAATTAATTAATTAACTCAACTTTTCTTTTCTTCGTTTGAATTTCAGAGAACTCCGCGGAAGAAGATGCACCTCCACCTCCACCTCCACCTCCACGTCCTTCAGGCCCTTCAAATGATGACAAGGAGAACAGGACTCCCATTATGACCGTTAGCGATAAGCCGAGCTCGAGCAGCACTAATGATTGTAACAACGCATTGCGAACGGTTAGTACCGTTCAATTATAGTTTCGTATTTAAAACTGGCATGCCAGATTTGGCAATAAAATTCAAATATACCCTTGAAAAAACTCGTCTTCAATTTTCTTTTCCTTTTCTTTTCCCATTTTTTTTATGCCAAAAAGCGTTTTATTGTAGGTCTTTGGGTAGGAGCGAAGATTGGATTATATATATGTAAATTAGATGATTGACTGATGATACATTGTGAAAAAACTATTAATCAGTCACTTAATTTTAATTGTTGTATGTTGTTATTATACGTTTAATTTGTCTATTAATGGTAACAAATTGTTCGTGTGCTTTTTATTGTTCACACGTAATTACTGTATTTTTATGTGTTCAAATTATATTGCTCTCTTCAATTTAAATTACTTAATTTTTCATTTCAGTTCAATTTTTAATTGTTTTTATATTATCATTAGATTTTTGAATTGTCCAATTTAGATGTCTCATCTTATTTCAACTTGTAATTATCGCCATATTATCACTATATTTTTTACTTTTTCTAAATTAACCACTCGTGACTTTACATTGTCGTGACATTGCCAGTAAATTGTTTATTTGTGCGAACTAAACCAGTCACTCAAATTTTGGTTACTCATTTAACTGCTAATATCACTCACTCAATTGTCAGGGTTGGCACTCAATTTGTAATCGGCTCCCTGTTCTCACTAAATTTTTGAATTATCCAATTTGCGTCAAATTATAGTTCATGAAATTGTAATTGTTCGAAGTAGTTATTCAACTGTTTAATCTTATTCATGTGGTCATTACACTTTTCCTTGTTTGAAATTGATCATTATGTCAAATTTTAGTTGTTTAACTAGTCACTCAATTTGTGTCTTAATATGAATTTTCTAATTGAGTCCATCGAAGACTCACAACATAATTGATACATTTAATACTTAATTTTATAACTAAATTTAATTACTATATTATAAGTACTTAAATAACAATATTACAACACATAAATATTTTACATATAATTTCAATGTTGGAATAAAGTTCCGACAATCTCCTATTATGTATTGAACATAAAACCAAAATATGGATAACTTTTCTGTCATAAGTTTTATGTGTCTTTAACCAATTTCGCTCATCAATCAAATCAATGTAGTATCAAAACGAGTTTCGTCACATTTAGCGTAACTAATTTTTTCAATGGTCACATACACTAATATAATTGAATGACATGAATCATGATGTGGATGTGTAGCATGAAAATTTCATGTAATTTAATCTTAACGTGCTTATTTTCAACTTGGTCCTAAAAAATTTAGATTGTAAATTTTCGAATTCAAGCTTGTTGAAATAACCTTGAAATCGAAGTGCAGAAAATTCAGTACAACCAGAATTGAAAAAGGGCTGATCACCCTCAAATTCAGTCCAATTTGAAGAATAAAGTAATCGATTTTCCGGATAACGAATAAAGTAATCGGGTTTGTGTACGGATACGGATAATATTTGTATCTAAATACACATATTCGGATAATATTGTTCATATATGTACTATCATATCTTGTTATTTTTCTATATTTGTTTTTTTGTGATTATTATTATTATTTCTATTACTATTACTATTATTATAATATTATTATTATTATTATTGTTGTTGTTGTTGTTATTATTATTATTATTATTATTATTATTATTTGTTGAGTATTTTGAAGTATGATATGTTTAATGCGGAAGCACGCTCAAGTGATTTCGTCACATCTCCAAAATTGAAACCATGTGTACTAGCATAAGAATTTCTTAAATTCATCTTTTTTTCATCCCAATGCATTATTAAATAAAGTTGCCGCATGTTGTAGTCGAACTCACTTATTCGCACGTATTCGCAATACCAAATCTATATTTTTAATAAAATATAATGCATTAAAAATAATTATTAGGAAAGTTTTTTTAAAAAAATATGTCATTTAAATAATAAAATAATTATAATGATAAACTATCATCATTACCTGGAGAAAGATGTAATTGCCTGTGAATTTGATTTTGGGTGTTAACTGATAACTCCTAATACCCCTTATCAATTCTTTAACGGCGAATTTGGCCCAGTTAATTTTTTTAATTTCCGAAACATCGCTAACGAGACCCGTATAATTTTTAGGCAACTCATCATTTAGCAACGGGTGCAAGAACGGCACCTATTACTAACAAACAAAATTTCCTAATAAAATCATCGTCGAATTCGTTCTTCTTGTATATGATATCCGATATTCCATCGATGGTGAGTTTATTTGTTTTTGGGTCCTTATATGAATGGTATAAAAACAAATTCGTGAATGGAGTGGTGTCCGCTTCAATACCTGTGTCCTTAACTCCGAGTATACACGAAGCGTCTCTTGAGGTTATGGGAATAGTACAATTATTGATGATGATTGATTTGATATTATCGTGGTAACGCTCAATAAGATACGAACACCACAACGGTCGGAAATTTATTTCATTTAAATGAAAAACCCAATCAAATCCTACTACTCTAATTACATCTTTTTGTTCATCGCTCATATCAAGTATGATACCAAAAAGTCGTCGAATTTCTTCAGGTATAGAGCCATTGACGTTCTGTTTTAAATAAATCCAACATTGAAAAGAACATATAGATTCATAAACAAAAAATACAAAACAATTCATAAATTTCGTAAAAAGCAAAAAAAACATATCATTGCTTCGATGAACCATAAAAATGGCACAATGAAATAAAAATAACAAATAAGTCAAGCACTATTATATAGGAATGACTAGGGATGTCAATGGGCCGGGTAGAAACCCGAACCCGCGGGTACCCGACCCGAACGGGGCGGGTAATACCCGAAAAAAATACCCGCGGGTCGGGTAATACCCGAAAAAAAATATCCGCTCCGGGTTCGGGTTCGGGTTCGGGTTCGGGTTCGGGTATGATTTTTTATCCGCGGGTATACCCGTTACCCGAACCCGAACCCGAAAAATACCCGAAAATATCTCATAAATAAGAAAATTTTAGATGTTTTATGGATTAATTATTTGTAATATTTGGATTTTTGATGTATTTGTGCAAGTTGTTTGTTTTATATATTTAAAATTATTGATAATTTTACGTATTTATATAATAATTTTTAATTTTTTGATTTATTTAGATTATTTATTAATAATTTTCGGGTAACGGGTTCGGGTTCGGGTATACCCGTTACCCGCGGGTTCGGGTTCGGATATGGATTTTTACCCGCGGATATTTTGGGTTCGGGTTCGGGTAATACCCGAAATTTCGGGTTCGGGTATGGGGGAGGCTTACCCGAACCCGACCCGCCCCGTTGACATCCCTAGGAATGACATATGATAAGCTATAAAAAGAAATTTAAGATTTGAATATAATATGAATATGCTTAACAAGAAAAGATTACATAAATCTAGAAGACTCAAATATATATTATGATTCACATGCCAGGGAGACTATTTAATTTCCATTTTTATATTTTCGTGTATTTAGAAAACCAGGGAGACTCAAATATATAATATGATTCACATGCCAAACTCACATCTTTCACATGCCAAATCAGGGAGACTCAAATATATAGTATGATTCACATGCCAAACTCACATCTTTCAAACTCACATCTTTCGAACATTATATTTTTGGGAGCGGAGCATGTCCAATGGTCATCGGACGAAATCTTGTCCGAACAGTATCATGAGCCGTTGGATTTGTTTTCTGATTTGTTGACAAAATACTAATATTGACCCCGTTGTCCTCTGTTTATGATCCATTAGCAAACAGTATCTATTAGGGAATATCACGAATTAATGTTTGATGGTCCATCCAATACGATAACAATGGAGAGTCCAATTTTTGCAATGAACCCCAAATTTTTTTTTCTCCTTCCAACAAAAAAGATTCTACGATGCCTACCACCCTTCAATGAAAAAAAAAACTAATCTTTTTTTAATCCTCCTTGCATAATCTCCTCAAATATCTTTGATGAAAAGCTCATTTGTAGCTTCCGTTTTTTTGTTATAACTTCCATTATTTACATGTATAATAACTTTCTCTGAGATTTGAGAAGGAGTTGAGTATTAAGAAATCATGAATTAATATCTTAATGTATTCATATATTTTGTTGTTCTTCTAGTTTGGAATTAAAGTTCGATAAATAAAATCAGATGAAACTATTTTCAGTCCTATATATTGGAAATAACTAATAGTTCGGAATATCAGATATCTAAAACCTAAGTAGCAAGATTTTATAAAGAAAATAGCAACGAAACTTGAGAGTGCAGTTCTTTCTTTTGGTTTTGTTCTCTCTTAAAACAATAGAGGACATCTTGGAGAAGACAGGAGTAAACAAATTTTGGACTTGTTTTTGGATTAGAGGAAGTGTCCATTTGAAACAGATAAAAGGAGATCTCCATTAAAATATTATACTGGAGAGTCTGAAAAGATTTGTTTTTTCCTTTTTAGGTGTGATGGCAATACAAACGTAGTCAATCACAAGTATATTTTTTGGTTAAAATTGTTTGAAATTCCATGTATTAATGCCAATGTTTTAAATTGCGATATAGCGATCCATTGCGCTTGAACAGTAATTTACATATGATCACCGATATTGCGTCATATTGCGGCGCTATATATCAGGTTGCGGTGTTGCGTTTTGTGAATATTTATTGCTATTTGCGCTATTGCGGCGCAATTGCGCCATTGCGGCGCAATTGCGCCGCAATTTAAATCATTGATTAATGCCAAAATTGTAGATGATGCATAATATAGAATTTTTTAAGAAAAGATCATGGCCTCAACAATGTAGAATTTTTTAAGAAAAGATAAAGAAAATGGAGGATCAAGTGTATCCACAAAAATTAAGAGATTATTTCGGGGCCGAAAAATAATTTATCAACAAATGAAAAAAAAAAATAGATTAAGAAGTCTCTAAGTAAAGAAGACTCGAGCGTTTCTCAAACAGAACACCAAATTATGACGCCACAATTTTATTATGCTACACAAATAGCGTAAAATAGCAAACTAGCACCTTCAAAACTTGGAATACAAAAAACTGTTTTTTTCTCATAAAAACATTCTTCTCATGTCCGAGAAGTTTGACGCCAACTCAGTGAGAAACTCGCCTGCAATTTAGAAAATCAAATTCCATGTTTTTACATATAACTTTTTTTTTTACCAATAGTATATATACAGCAAGTGTAAATAAAATTTACCTGCAACTTGGCCATCGTAGACTCGATGATCCGCAGATAAAGTTAACTTCATTTTATTAACAGCCATAGGCTTCTCGATTCCTACAAACAGATATAAATATTCAAAATAAATAAATAAATAAATAAATAAATAACCCCTAAAATGAAAAATAAGATTCATACCGTCACTATCGACCACAGATTCTACATATGTGTTGCCTCTCCCTACCGCAAGTATACACGCCTGTATTTCAAAATTTCAAACAATTAAATAACAATATAGGGATAAAATCATATCAAATAGGGGGATTTACATATTCACCCTTCCAAAAATTCAAAATGCCATATTGACCATTTCAAAACTTACAAAATATGAAAAGTATATGAATAAAATATTTTTGATATTTTGGTAGGGTAAATATGATATTTTAAATTTGTAGAAGGGAAAAATGTAAAATTGCCCCAATTAAAGAAAATGAACAAAGACCTGGGGAGGGTTGATGATCGCGCAGAAATTATCGACTGGAAACATCCCAAGATTCGAAATGGTGCATAGAAAATTATAATTTTTGATAAAAAAAAAATATACTAAAAAATATAGTAGAAAGAAAAGTAGAAATTATATGACCGAAATGACCGAAATGGCCCTTTATATATGCCTCGACTTTGGATTTCACTTCTTTCCTCTTCACCCCTTTCTTTCTCAAATTACCATTTGTCGAGGTCAATTTCGCAGATTGGTCCTCATCCTTAACTAGAATCATATTGATCATTAATCCTTTGAATTGCATGGTCTCCATGATTTCTTCTAAAGCCTTTCTATTTGGGTCAATTTCCTCCTCTATTAATTTTTTAGTTCTCACCCATGACATTTTATCTAAATTAAAAAAGGCCCTTGATGAGCTTAAATTCTTCATATTTGCATCTTTTTAACTCGATTTATAATATTCCAAATCCATTGGCACTTCTCCTAAACCCATTAATTTTGCAACAATACCCCAAGAATTATTATTATTATTACCAGAATCGTTTATACCTTTAAAAGACCGACTCGAAGAAGCATATTCATCTTCTAATGAATCCATAATTATGTTTTGCTTCTGAAAACTCTCTTTAATCACCTTCCTTAACCCCTCGAGATTATTCTTAGAAGGCCCTTTAAAAATAAATCTCTTCCGATTATACCCTTCTACAGAATCCACTTGAATTTCATCTCCATTTCGGGGCTTTCTCTTTTTCTTGTTCATACATTTTTGAAAGCTCTCCAACATGTTTAATGACTCTTGAAGATCGATCGCTCCTTTTAAAAGATCTTCAGCGAAATTCCTTGAAAATTGATCGTAATTATTTGTGTTGTTTTTGCTTTTTGGTCCTCCATATGTTTTCAGGATTTTCAATTCGGTACGATCTCTCGAGGAGGCCATCGTTTTGACCTTCTCTTTCTCTCTCTTCTCTTTGCTTGTTTCAGGTGTTGAGGTCTCTAGTGAGAGATAAAATGAGCTTTTATCTTTGGGGCTCAGACTTTTTGATAAGGATCTATGCACAATTGATTTGAAAATGTCTTGATGCATTTTTAATATATTTGTTTTTGCTTATTCAATGGAATATCTAACAAGAAAAATTATTTTCATCGTTAGATAAATTTAAAAAGAGGAATTTATTATAGGAAAAAGTATACAAAGGCTGCTTTCAGACTAAATAATCTAACATTAGTGTACAATTATACAAATATTTTTTAGAATAATCTAATATTATACTTTACATTTCATTCCTCCTTTTTCTCCTTTGAATCGTTCCTCAAGAATAAATGGGCAACTATAATTTCGAAATAGAAAAAAAAAATTAAAAAGTAGAAGATAATGTGAAATTACCTGGAAGTGGAGTTCTTCTTCTTCGTTAGATATCTGTGTTTTTTCTTCTATTCTTTGTGTTCAGATCTGTATATAAATCAAAATTTCAAATCCCGGTTACTTACCACTCGAAATCCTGTTGTTTATAATCTGGGATTTAAGATCCAGGTTTTATATAATCCAGAATCGGGTTTGTGAAGATACTGACGGCCTGATTCTCTAGCAATCTCCATGGATTCACAAGGAATCCTCATCACTCAGCCTCTCTTCCCACACTTAGAACAAGAGCTCCTCCGGCGAGGCTGCCGCCTCTTCCGCCTGTGGGAATCACCGGAGAATCCTCGCATCCACTTCCTCAAGGAACACTCCGCCTCGATCCGCGCCATAATCGGAAGCACTACAATCGGTGCCGATGCCGCCATGATTGATGCTTTGCCTAAGCTTGAGATCGTCGCTTCGTTCAGCGTCGGGATAGATAATGTGGATTTGGAAAAATGCAGGGAAAGGGGAATTAAGGTCACGAATACACCGGATGTCTTGACGGATGACGTTGCAGATCTCGCGATTGGACTCGCCATTGCTGTGTTGAGAAGGATTCCGGCTGCAAATACGTACTTGAGAAACAATGAGTGGCTTAAAGAGGATTTTTCACTTACTACTAAGGTTAGTGGTTGAGTAATCCTTCTTCCTTAACTTGAATTTGATCAAAGATCTCAATTTCATGCATAATTAGGATTAAATAGAGAGATATGAGCTCAAATTTCTTCCTGATACTCACCAATATCGCCGTACAAGTAATTGTTTGGTACTGAAATAGTGTTTACTCCGAAAAATCGATTAAAAAAGCTAGAAAACATTAATTCACAACAAATATGCACTGATTCGGTAACATTATAACTAAATTTCTCTTTTTTTCACGATCGTAAGCTATAATAATAACAATGAGATTTTACTTTCATCCAGTTCAGTGGGAAAAGAGTAGGAATACTCGGGCTGGGACGGATCGGGTTGGCCGTTGCAAAACGGGCCGAATCATTCAATTGCCCAATAAGCTACCACTCGAGATCCATCAAGCGCTGTTCGAACTACACTTACCACTCCACCCCACTCCAACTCGCCTCGAATTGCGACATTCTCGTAGTTTCGTGCTCCCTCACGAAAGATACGCACCGCATCGTAAACCGTGCAGTCATCGACGCACTGGGCCCGCACGGTATTGTGATTAACATAGGACGCGGAGCCCACGTAGACGAACCCGAGCTCGTCAAGGCTTTACTCGAGAGGAGGTTAGGCGGAGCGGGTCTGGATGTTTTCGAAGACGAGCCGGATGTACCGGAGGAATTGGTCGGGTTGGATAACGTGGTTCTGACGCCTCATGTTGGGTCCGATACAGAGGAGACGTGTATAGCCATGGCTGATCTTGTGATTGCGAATCTCGAGGCGCATTTTACGAAGAAGCCTCTATTGACTCCTGTGGTTAAAATTTGATTGTTTTGCTAATTTATCCTGATTTTTAAACTTTTTGGGCAATTGCATGCGTACCCGGAAGATTCTCAAAATATCTTGTATACCCCTAGTCCTACAAAATAGAATATATCATGGGGTATCCATGTGTGTTTATGCATGTAACCCCTTATGGGGGTTATTTTTGAAATATTATCAAAGAGGGGGTTCTTTTTGAAATATTTTCAAAAAAAAAGGTTATTTTTTTTAATTTTGGTTTTAGAAGGGGTTATATGCAGAAATGCTCCAATATTTTATGGGGTGCCCATGGGTGGTTTATGTATATATCTTTGAGGGAATTCTAAAAAAAATACGAGTTTCTGAAAAATTAAAATAAAAACTCTCTATAAGGATTAAACTACCGCTATAGTCATATTTAATTTTATTAAAGTTGTTTTTGGTATTTTTTATTAATTAAAAAAAAAGTCAATAAATACTTGTTAACGTATACTAGTCTTAGAGATTGATACTCGGACACTCCATATATTGTATTTGAACATTTCATGTCAAAATAATAGCATATATTTGGATAATTCGCCAATATGCATAGAAGTGTATGTTTGACGTACGAATATAAATACTTGAAAAGCAAATATCAAATTTGACATTACGGATATTCTCCTAGTATATATTAAATTTCAAAACAACATCCTCAATTTTTAATTAACATACTTAATTAATATAGTAATTAACTTTAAATATCAAATTAATAATTAAATAAAAATTGTTAATTCGGATGAGAATGTTATGGTGAAATCTGATATACAAATACATGCCTTTTTTTGAATAATATAGAAAGTTCTATATTAATTAGATTCGCTCTCAAAAACTTGCTTTTATTTTTCATTTTTAATCATTAATAATAATAATAGTAAATCTAAGAAGTATCACTGACATATGGACCCAGTCATCCCATTTCAAATTTAGCGGATGAAATATGAAAAGACCCGGCCCAAAGGTTCTAAAATCACAAAATAAATGGCCCTGAAATGGACGGTGGAGATAGTGGGCATAATCCATTCATCCAATCGAGATTGATTTGCACGACTCGACGAGACCACGACTACGAGCCGTTATTACAAATACGGAAACTACAGATCTCACTCACTGCGTAACTGCAACGGAAACCACTTCATTCTTATTTTCTCCCCAAGTACAAAGAGAGAACGAGAAAAAGGAACAAGATAAATCGAAGATCTTTCTCTGCAGCGAGATCTTCTGTCTGGATTCAATTGATTTGTCAGGGATTCGAACAAGCTCTCGGATTTTGGACTTTTTGTTCACTGATCAGGTCGTAATCCGAGATCTTGTTTTAATCTCTGGCAATTAGATTTTTTTTTTCGTTTTTGGATACTCATAATCGTCTGAATGTTGGTGATTAGATTGATCAGGAGGAAGACTGCGTTTGTGTTTTGATTACGTTCAATTGGTTGACTTGGTTTCCGTTTGATCGTCGTCTCCATTTTAAGAGATCGAATTGGCAACTTAGGGTTGATTTTCACTTTGAATCGGAAGATTTGAAGATACTTCTACTTTGTCTATTTAATTGTTTTCTTTTGAAACTTTCACTGTGATCGAAAGTTTTAATCTTTGATTTGAACTCCATGAACCAGTGAAATCTAGTCTCATCATGGTCAGTAGCAAAGAGAAAGCTGCTGCTATGGAAAGGGGCAGTAGCGAAGCAGACCCGAGTAGATCTCTACAACGACATTTTATTCCAGTGTACTTAGCATTCTTCTCCAAATCTGTAAAAAGTTAAAAGTTTGGGTACAGTAATGTATTTTGATGGACTGATTCGGACCCAAAAACTTTAGAAGATTCAAAATACAGGCTTTAATTTGGTTTGATTGCTCGAGCTTTACTTGATTATTATTTTTGTTTGAGCAGAACCAAAGGTCCTGCGAAACGATCAACCAAGGGAAATTGGACCAAAGAAGAGGTAATCTAGAAGCTTATTTTCATTGTTTTATTACCCATTCATACTACACTAATTTACTATGCAGGATGAGATTTTGGCCGAAGTGGTACCCCAGTATGACCCGAAGAAATGGTCCAGAATAGCACAAGCTTTCCCAGGAAAAACAGGGAAACAATGTCGTGAGAGGTAACAATATTGTATATATCAACCTTAATTTGATTATGTTTGAAATGTTTAAGACACTGTTTTGTTTTGGTTTTCAGATGGTTCAACCAATTGAACCCAAACATCAACAAGGAAGCTTGGACTCAAGAAGAAGAGCTCGAGTTAATTCATGCCCACGACATTCATGGAAACAAATGGGCCGAATTAACCAAGTGCTTACCTGGCAGGTAAAAATCTGAAAAAAACAAAATATTGTTGGTATTCGAATTTCGTACCGAAGAGATATTAACACAATTTGGTTATGTGTATTTCTTGACAGGACTGCTAATTCAATCAAGAACCATTGGAACAGTTCAGTAAAGAAGAAAATCAGTTCATATGCATCGAGGGGGTTATTATCGCAATTTCCTCCTCCTCCTCTCCCGAATCCCGCGAATGGAACCACTACAGGCCAAGACATGGAATCGTCAGATCAAGAAAAGGAAAAGGAGGAGAGAGAAAAAAATGAGGCGCCTCGATCCCCGCGCACAGAGATGCCAATTTTTGTCAGTGATTTACTGACTCCAGGAAAGGGGGGCGAGTACAGCCCGTTTGGTATTAGGCAACTCCTGATGTCATCTACAAGCTGCGTTGACATCAGCCCGCGGGGCCAGACAAGCAGCGGTTTGCAGGATAAAAGAGAAGGAGGAAGTCCTTGTAACTTCCTCGAGTTCGGATCCTTCGATGATCTATTCTTAGGTGTGTATTTTCTTTTCTTCTTTACAGTTAATTTACTTTAATTAATTAATTAATTAATTAACTCAACTTTTCTTTTCTTCGTTTGAATTTCAGAGAACTCCGCGGAAGAAGATGCACCTCCACCTCCACCTCCAGCTCCACGTCGTTCAGGCCCTTCAAATGATGACAAGGAGAACAGGACTCCCATTAAGACCGTTAACGATAAGCCGAGCTCGAGCAGCACTAATGATTCTAACAACGCGTTGAGAACGGTTAGTACCGTTCAATTATAGTTTCGTATTTAAAATTGGCACAATTTCAGATATGCCCCTGCAAAATATCAAATCATCTTCTTTTATGCTTATGAATATTGCAGCCTTGTGGTCTCGTAATCCGAAAGGACAACACGAATACTCCTGAGAGTGTGTTCTCGGTTAGTACCGAATATTAAAAGTTAAAACTAATATTAAGTAAATATAAGTTTTGATCGAGGTTATTTGTTGCAGCCAAGCGAGGTGTTGTTGGATAGAGATCCGAATCTAATGTATTCTCCAAACTCATCATTAGAATTGAGCAATGGCGTCGTATTGTTGAGGAATATTAGAAAATTCACACCAAAGGTTGGCATGCCAGATTTGGCAATAAAATTCAAATATACCCCTGAAAATACTCGTCTTCAAATATACCCCTGAATATAGATATATATGTAAACTGGATTATTGACTGATGATACATTGTGAAAAAACTATTAATCAGTCACTTAATTTTAATTGTTTTATGTTGTTATTACACATTTAATTTGTCTATTAATGGTAACAAATTGTTTGTCTGCTTTTTATTGTTCACAAGTAATTATTGTATTTTTATGTGTTCAAATTATATTGCTCTCTTCAATTTAAATTACTTAATTTTTCATTTCAGTTCAATTTTTAATTGTTTTTATATTATCATTAGATTTTTGAATTGTCCAATTTAGATGTCTCATCTTATTTCAACTTGTAATTATCGCCATATTATCGCTCGAATTTTTATTCTAAATTAACCACTCGTGACTTTACATAATCACTCAAATTTTGGTTACTCATTTAACTGCTAATATCACTCACTCAATTGTCAGGGTTGGCACTCAATTTGTAATAGGCTCCCTGTTCTCACTAAATTTTTGAATTATCCAATTTGCGCCAAATTATAGTTCATGAAATTGTAATTGTTCGAAGTAGTTATTAAACTTTTTAATCTTATTCATGTGGTCATTACACTTTTCCATGTTTGAAATTGATCATTATGTCAAATTTTAGTTGTTTAACTAGTCACTTATAAAATTAATTCGTATATTACAAGTATTTAATTGACAATATTACAATACATAAATATTTTACATATAATTTCAATGTTAAAATAAAGTTTCAACAATCTCCTATTATATGTAGTTTCTCATAATTATGCATTGAACATAAAATCAAAATATGCGTAACTTTTTTGTCATAAGTTTTATGTGTATTTAACCAATTTCGTTCATCAATCAAATCAATGTAGGATCAAAACGAGTTTCGTCACATTTAACGTAACTAATTCTTTCTATGGTCACATACACTAATATAATTGAATGACATGAATCATGATGTGGATGCGTAGCATGAAAATTTCATGTAATGTAATCTTAACCTGTTTTTCAACTTGGTCCTCCCAAAAAATTTAGATTGTAAATTTTCGAATTAAAGCTTTTTGAAATAACCTCAAATCAAAGTGCAGAAAATTCAGTAGAACCAGAATTGAAAAAGGGTTGCGAAATCACCCTCAAATTCAGTCCAATTTGAAGAATAAAGTAATCGATTTTCCGGATAATGAATAAAGTAATCTGGTTTGTGTACGGATACGGATAATATTTGTATCTAAATACACATATTCGGATAATATTGTTCACATATGTACTATCATATCTTGTTATTTTTCTTTATTTATTTATTTTGTGATTATTATTATTATTATTATTATTATTATTATTATTATTATTATTATTATTATTGTTGTTGTTGTTATTATTATCATCATCATTATTATTATTATTATTATTATTTTGAAGTATGATATGTTTAATGTATTATGTATATAAAAGTTCGGATAGTAAAATTTTAAATAATCATAATATTTATAATTTTGTAAAATAATATTTCATATAAAATTTGATATTTTCAATATTTTTTGCATTGAATAACTTTTGAAAGTAAATATTATAAGTATGATATACTAATTGTTTTAATATTTGAAATTAATTTGTATACGGTAATATAGGAACCGTATTTGTATTCACATAATATATGAATCGAGTTGATATCCCGAATACTATTCGCATTTCTATAAAATAAAATAAAACATAATGGATACATATTAATATAATCGTAGATGCTACATATCTTCTCCTTGCATACCTTTTTATGGGGTTATATGTGATGTCCCCCACTTTCATCAAATCATTCTTATGTGTCAATCGATCATGGTTAATTAGAGTAGATAACAATCTAATTAATGGTTAATTAACTATTTAATTCAATTGACATATAAATTAACATGTATGAATATTTATATATTAAATTGTATTGATGTGTCGACTAATCATTAGTTTTAATGTTGATCATTCTAATTAATTATCCTCACTTCAATTAATCACATTGGGTCACATTGGGACTGATCAAAGAGGTTGGAGTGAGAACAAGGGACACTATAACATTTCAATTTTTTATTATGTCCAGTGAGAAAAAAAGTTTAATATTTATTTCCAAAATTAAGAAATGGTGCGTGTTTGTGATATTTCTTTCGTTTGTGTACTCGTGATATTTCACACTTTGCAAGAGAATAAACAAAACTTTTGAGATTTTTTAGTGGAGTCAGTGTTCTAAATATTAGTCCATATCACCGATAATGTCTGATTCATATCGTTAATCGGTCTACGAGCGTTGGAATATATTCAATATCAGTTCAGCAAAATTGATTGAGCGTAATAGATCCATATGAACTGATTTGGAAGGATTTTGGACTTGGATCACATCTTTTAATAGTATTAACTTGGGCCTCGTTCGTTTTTCTCACATTATTTTTCTTTTTTCTCTTGGTCGAAAGTCAAAACCTCTTTTTTTTTCTCCTATTTTCTCTGAAAAATTTCCTCACTGATATAGACGAGGTTAAACTATCAATAGGTGCATCCGCATCTACACCGATAAATAATGAGAATGATTTGTGGTTTAATTTTTTTTTTTGAAGAAGAAACTGTTGGGTATCCGCATCACTACCGAGCCCCGTGCAGCGGATTGAGAGGCCCGGTCCGATCCGATCCCGAAGACCACGTCGTCGTTTCAATGATACGAATCTACTAATGCAACTAATCCTATGAAATTAATTCTTAATTCATAGAGAATCATACCACGCGAAATTGATCACAAAGAAGGGTTTATTCTTGCGTAGTTGCTCTTGTCCTTGCTTCGACTCCGGCGACACGCACGTCCCACGCCCGCGCGATTCGACACCTTATGCTAAGCTCCGATTTGTCGTATACAACCGGAATCCTTCCGGTTAGGATTCGACCTTGCCGTTCTTGCTCTCCTTGGATCACAATCTTAGATCTCAATTGAGATCTCTCTACTCGTATCCACCTCGAGTTATTGTCTTCCGGTTATGCGTAAATTCTCCTTGAATATTTGCGCGCAAACTTGCTTGAATCTAGAACTTGAAGAAAACAATTTCTCCAATTCTCTCTTTCTCTCTAATGGATATCTTGAGAAAGAAGATGAAGTAAAAACCACATTTTTACCTTCTTCCAGATATGAGATTATATACCATTAATCTCAGATCAAGCCATTAATTACGGACAATCAATTCAGGACAAACTGAAACACACAATTCGGAACATAGTTCGTTCGAACTCATTTTGGGTTCGCTCGAACGAACCAGCCACGGTTAATTTGGTATACATGTTCATTCGAACTGAATCTCTATTCATCAAAACTAACTATAGTGCGTTCAAACGCACTATAATAGTACGTTTGAACGAACCATCTCCTGGTTCCAGAATTCTCACAATCTCATTGTGAGTTCAATTCTTTGATCATCCTTATTTGTATTTTTTTATAGTTGATCCAAAACTGTATTTCCTTCAGAAACAATGCCTCTCTAGTTTGCATTAATTAATAAAAACTTCAATTACAAGAATTAAAAAATATAAAAAGAAGAGAAGAGGTAGAAAGGGCCCTAATACACTCTAGTCAAAATCAAAACTATGAGTTAAAATAAGAGTTTTGAATATATATATATATATATGAGATGTAGCATGTAGGTGATCTAATCAGAGAGCATTGAGAAGGTAATAGCGACACAGAGAGAATGGTCGTGTGAGTGTAGTATGGAGATCCTAGCAATTGGCTTCCTATTTGTGTACCTCATGCCGTAATCTTCGCTAGGCTTGTCGAAAATCCCGTTTGTGCCGCTGCCTCGTCGAGGGATGTATGAAGGTTAGGGAACTCGTTTGCCTATGCCGACAAGCCTGTCACTTGTACCGACACAATGTCTCTCCGAGACGTGAGCTTACTCGAGTGTTGACAAGCCTTTTGCTTGTACCGACACAATTTCTTTCCAAGACGTGAACTTACTCGAGTGTCGACTAGCCTCTGTCTTTGCCGACAAACAATTGCCTCCGTCGACAAGGTGACCGGAAGCCTTTGCCGACAAATTGTTTCCTCCGTCGACACAGTGTCCACAAACCTCTGCCTTTCCTGACAAACTGTTTTCTCCGTCAACACGGTGCCGACAAGCCTCTTCCTTTGCCGACAAATTGTTGCCTCCGTCTACACGGTGCCGACCGGTCTCTATTTTTTCTGACAGACAATTACCTCCATCGACGCGGTGCCCAAAGCCCCTACCGAGAAACTGTTGCTTCCGTCCACACGGTGCCCACAAGCCTTTGCCGACAAAATGTTGCCTCCGCCCACAGGCAACAATTAATTTATTGTATTATTTAATTATTGTATGTTATAATTTGGGATGTATATTTAAGTGAACTTGAGATTTATTTTGTATTATTGAATTTTGAATGTGAATACATTATAATTGTTTTTTCTAAGATATTATTGAATTTATTGTATTATTGAATTTGGGGTATAAATTTCCCAAATAATAATAGCATGCACATACATTATAATTGTTTTTTCTAAGATAACTGCCCGGGGCATAAGTTGTAATTATTATTTTTTAAATTTTAGAGGGTTACGCAACGAAATTTTATCACAAGGGAAAAATAAAATGGTTTTTTTGTCCTGGTTTATGTCTTGATTGCTTTTAGAAATGAGAAATGCATGAATAGTCATGTTATTTTCGCTTGTAATTTGAACTATTCAAACTATGATCATTACTATTTAGAGAGCATATTTGGTTTGCGATTCATATCATATATATTACATATTACATATTATGATATTACTTTTGTTTTATTTATTTATTGATAAGAGATTGGAGTATATCAAACATAATATGTGTTTCAGTATATCAAACGATGTGGAGATCCTAATATAATGTATTCTCCAAACTAATCATTTGAGTTCTGCAATGGCGTTGTACTTTTGAGCACCAAAGGTTCGCATGCCAGATTTGGCAATAAAATTCAAATATACCCCTGAAAAACTCGTCTCCAATTTTCTTTTTCTTTTTCTTTTCTTTTTCCCATTTTTTTAATGCCAAAAAGCGTTTTATTGTAGGTGTTTGGCAAGGAGCGAAGATTGCATTAAACTAATCAAAAAAATGTATATGTAAACTGGATGATTAACTGATGATACTTTGTGAAAAAACTATTAATTAGTCACTTAATTTTAATTGTTGTATGTTGTTATTACATGTTTAATTTGTCTATTAATGGTAACAAATTGTTTGTGTGCTTGCAATTGTTGACACGTAATTACTGTATTTGTATGTGTTCAAATTATATTGCTCTCTTCAATTTAAATTACTTAATTTTTCATTTTAGTTCAATTTGTAATTGTTTTTATATTATCATTAAATTTTTGAATTGTCCAATTTAGATGTCTCATCTTATTTCAACTTGTAATTATCGCCATATTATCACTATATTTTTTATTTTTTCTATATTAAACACTCGTGACTTTACATTGTCGTGACATTGTCACTAAATTTTTTATTTGTGCGAACTAAACCAGTCACTCAAATTTTGGTTAATCATTTCACTGCTAATATCACTCACTCAATTGTCAGGGTTGGCACTCAATTTGTAATCGGATCCCTGTTCCCACTAAATTTTTGAATTATCCAATTTGCGTCAAAGTATAGTTCATGAAATTGTAATTGTTGGAAGTAGTTATTCAACTGTTTAATCTTATTCATGTGGTCGTTACATTTTTCCTTGTTTGAAATTGATCATTATGTCAAATTTTAGTTGTTTAACTAGTAACTCAATTTGTGTCGTAATATGAATTTTCTAATTGAGTCCATTAAAGACTTACAACATAATTGACACATTTAATACTTAATTTTATAATTAAAATTAATCACTATATTATAAGTACTTAAATAACAATATTACAACACATAAATATTTTACATATAATATCAATGTTGGAATAAAGTTCTAGTAATCTCCTATTATATATAGTTCCTCATAATTATGTATTGAACATAAAACCAAAATATGGATAACTTTTCTGTCATAAGTTTTATGTGTCTTTAACCAATTTCGCTCATCAATCAAATCAATGTAGTATCAAAACGAGTTTCGTCACATTTAACGTAACTAATTCTTTCAATGGTCACATACACTAATATAATTGAATGACATGAATCATGATGTGGATATGTAGCATGAAAATTTCATGTAATTTAATCTTAACATGCTTATTTTCAACTTGGTCCTAAAAAATTTAGATAAATTTCGAATTCAAGCTTGTTGAAATAACCTTGAAATCGAAGTGCAGAAAATTCACTAGAACCAGAATTGAAAAAGGGCTGCGAAATCACCCTCAAATTCAGTCCAATTTGAAGAATTAAGTAATCGATTTTCCAGATAACGAATAAAGTAATCGGTTTTGTGTACGGATACGGATAATATTTGTATCTAAATACACATATTCGGATAATATTGTTCATATATGTACTATCATATCTTGTTATTTTTCTTTATTTATTTTTTTCCGATTATTATTATTATTTTTATTATTATTACAATTATTATTATTACTATTATTATTATTATTATTGTTGTTGTTGTTGTTGTTGTTGTTGTTGTTGTTGTTGTTATTATTATTGTTGTTGTTGTTGTTATTATTTGTTGAGTATTTTGAAGTATGATATGTTTAATGTATTATGTATATAAAAGTTCGGATAGTAATATTTTTATATAATGATAATATTTATAATTTTGTAAAATAGTATTTCATATAAAATTTGATATTTTCAATATTTTTGCATTGAATAACTTTTGAAAGTAAATATTATAAGTATGATATACTAATTGTTTTAATATTTGAAATTAATTTGTATACGGTAATATAGGAACCGTATTTGTATTCACATAATTTCTGAACCGAGTTGATATCCCGAATACTATTCGCATTTATATAAAATAAAATAAAACAAAATGGATACATATTAATATAATCGTAGATGCTACATATCTTCTCCGTGCATACGCAACACATGCGTATATACCTTTTTATGGGGTTATATGTGATGTCCCTCACTTTCACCCAATCATTCTTATGCGTCAATCGATCATGGTTAATTAGAGTAGCTAACAATCTAATTAATGGTTAAATAACTATTTAATTCAATTGACATATTAATTAACATGTATGAATATTTATATATTAAATTGTATTGATGTGACGACTAACCATTAGTTTTAATGTTAATCATTCTAATTAATTATCCTCGCTTCAATTAATCACATTGGGTCACATTGGGACTGACGCATCAAAGAGGTTGGAGTGAGAACAAGGGACACTATAACATTTCAATTTTTTATTATGTCCAGTGAGAAAAAAAAATTAATATTTATTTCCAAAATTAGGAAATGGTGCGTGTTTGTGATATTCCTTTCGGTTGTGTACTCGTGATATTTCACACTTTGCATGAGTATAAACCAAACTTTTGAGATTTTTTAGTGGAGTCAGTGTTCTAAATACTAGTCCATATCACCGATAATGTCTGTTTCATATCGTTAATCGGTCCACGAACGTTGGAATATATTCAATATCAGTTCAGTAAATTGATTGAGCGAAATAGACCCATATGAACTGAATTGGAAGGATTTTGGACTTGGATCACATCTTTTAATATTATTAACTTGGGCCTGGTTCGTTTTTCTCACATTATTTTTCTTTTTTCTCTTGGTCGAAAGTCGAAACCTCTTTTTTTTTCTCTCCTCTTTTCTCTGAAAAATTTCCTCGCTGATATAGATGAGGTTAAACTTTCAATAGGTGCATCCGCATCTACACCGATAAATAATGAGAATGATTTTATGGTTTAATTTTTTTTTTTTAAAGGAGAAGAAATGCCTCTCTAGTTTGCATTAATTAATAAAAACTTCAATTACAAGAATTAAAAAATATAAAAAGAAGAGAAGAGATAGAAAGGGACCTAATACACTCTAGTCAAAATCAAAACTATGAGTTGAAGTAAGAGTTTGGAATATGTATGAGATGTAGCATGTAGGTGATCTAATCAGAGAGCATTGAGAAGGTGGTAGCGACAGAGAGAGAATGGTTGTGTGAGTATAGTATGGAGATCCTAGCAATTGGCTTCCCATTCCCATTTGTGTACCTCATGCCGTAATCTTCGCTAGGCTTGCCGAAAATCCCGTCTGTGCCAATGTCTCGTCGAGGGATGTATGAAGGTTAGGTAAACCCGTTTGCCTATGCCGACAAGCTGTCACTTGTACCGCGATGTCTCTCCAAGATGTGAACTTACTCGAGTGCTGACAAGCCTTTTGCTTGTACCGACACAATTTCTTTCCAAGATGTGAACTTACTCGAGTGCCGACAAGCCTCTGTCTTTGCCGACAAACAGTTGCCTCCGTCGACAAGGTGCCCGCAAGCCTCTGCCGACAAATTGTTGCCTCCGTCGACATGGTGTCCACAAACCTCTGCCTTTCCTGACAAATTGTTCCCTCTGTCAACACGATGCCGACAAGCCTCTGACTTTGCCGACAAACTGTTGCCTCCGTCTACACGGTGCCGACCAGTCTCTGTCTTTGCCGACAAGCGGTTGCCTCCGTCGACAAGGTGCCCGCAAGCCTCTGTCGACAAATTGTTGCTTCCGTCGACACGGTGCCCACAAACCTCTGCCTTTCCTGACAAACTGTTCTATCTGTCAACACGATGTCGACAAGCCTCTGCCTTTGCCGACAAACTGTTGCCTTCGTCTACACGGTGCCGACCAGTCTCTGTCTTTGCCGACAAACGGTTGCCTCCGTCGACAAGGTGCCCGCAAGCCTCTGCCGACAAATTGTTGCCTCCGTCGACATGGTGTCCACAAACCTCTGCCTTTCCTGACAAATTGTTCCCTCTGTCAACACGATGCCGACAAGCCTCTGACTTTGCCGACAAACTGTTGCCTCCGTCTACACGGTGCCGACCAGTCTCTGTCTTTGCCGACAAGCGGTTGCCTCCGTCGACAAGGTGCCCGCAAGCCTCTGTCGACAAATTGTTGCTTCCGTCGACACGGTGCCCACAAACCTCTGCCTTTCCTGACAAACTGTTCTATCTGTCAACACGATGTCGACAAGCCTCTGCCTTTGCCGACAAACTGTTGCCTCCGTCTACACGATGCCGATCAATCTCTGTCTTTGCCGACAAACGGTTGCTTCCATCCACACAGTGCCCACAAGCCCCTGCCAACAAACTGTTGCCTCCGTCCACACGGTGCCCACAAGCCTCTGTCGACAAATGTTGCCTCCGTCCACATGCAACAGTTAATTTATTGTATTATTTATTTATTTTGTGTGATAATTTGGGATGTATATTTAAGTGAACTTGAGATTTATTTTGTATTATTGAATTTTGAATGTGAATCACGTAGAATTTGAATTAATTCTAGATATTTAGTATAAATAAATGTTATAAAATTTATTTAACATAATATATATTCATATATTCAGTACGATATGATTATGTTATATATCGATCAAATCGCTTATGGACCGCTGACCGATATGTAAACTATACACAATATAGGGGAACACATGAAATTTGGACTATTATTTAACCCGATACCATTATCCAGTTTGGAGAGATACACATGTAATCGACGTATTTACGAACCCTTGCACACTGCAACATAAAACTAAATCAATAAAAACATAAGAAAAATCAAAACTAAATTCCAATTCCCTTCTAGAAACACTACATAAACAAATCAAAAGAAACCTCTTCGATTAACAAAGAAAGGATAAATTCACTAAAATCACAAACCACATTGCTCGCTTCCTCAACGCAAATCCAATCAAACCAACCCAGATCCCAAATCGAATTAATACCTTCGTCTCTACAATTCAAATCTCTCTCCAATTTCAAATACACGTCGTCTTTCAATTTATTATTATTTCCCTCTAAATTAGCGTACTCGTGCAATTTCATAATTCCATTCATTACAAGCCATATTGATTTCTCCACATTAAAAAAAGTTTTCATTCCTCGAGTCTCGTAAGGTGGGTAAAACAATTCGAAATTCAAACTTTTTCGCGAAATTTGCTCCTCCGAAACATCCAAATATAGCTCGAGATCTTCAATTTTGTTTTCCTCGCTTCCTAACTCGTTTGCGAGTTTAACGAATGACTTGTCCTCCAAAAGTAACAACCTAATATTAGTTTCTTGTTTGGGAGAGAAATCTATATATTCTTCTTCTTCTTCTTCTTCTTCTTCAAAAGATACACTCCAATCATCTCCTATATTCAAAACAAGTTTTTTTATAAATTTTCTTTACTCTTTTTACTATACATCTATAGAGAACCGCCAGCTCAGCATTTTGAAAGATCAAATACAAAACCTAAAATCAAAGCAAAGTAGACATGCCTTCAATATTTGTATGCATGTACATTTTCATTTCTAACGTGACTAATTTTACCAAATGTGATACAGAAAGAAAAAAATGGATCTAATGTTATTAGTTTTTTTTTATTTGAAAAATCCAAAAGAAAGCAGGAGATAAAATTGATTTAAAATTTAAATTACCTTCAATAGATGGTTTAATTTCAGGTTTTCTCTTCTGAGGAGTTCTTTCATTAGGTACAAAAATACTTGGATTAATCTTTTGAGTTTTAATTGTAGTTACATTTCCTTCTCTCTTGATTCTTTTATCCACGACCTGAATAAAATAAGAAATTTAATCTAAAACGACAATTTAATGGAGAAAACCTCATTAATCAAAATAACGAAATAAACTTACATTCGCATTTGAGCATCTAGTTTTCTTAATCGTCGCGTTGCTCTTCTCTTTTACAGAGAAATTAGAATTACTCAGCACACGATTGGCCGCATGGCTCGAACTGGTACTAACGATCTTTTGCACGGATATCGATGGAGCCAAATTTGCTCTTAGACCCTTCTTCTCTTCGATTTTCTTTTTTATACTCGACTCGGGTATTCTTTCTACACTCGGTTTTCTAACCAAATTACTCGTCCCATTTATATATGCCTCGACTTTGGATTTCACTTCTTTCCTCTTCACCCCTTTCTTTCTCAAATTACCATTTGTCGAGGTCAATTTTGCAGATTGGTCCTCATCTTTAACTAGAATCGTATTGATCATTAATCCTTTGAATTGCATGGTCTCCATGATTTCTTCTAAAGCCTTTCGATTTGGGTCAATTTCCTCCTCTATTAATTTTTTAGTTCTCACCCTTGACATTTTATCTAAATTAAAAAAGGCCCTTGATGAGCTTAAATTTTTCATATTTGCATCTTTTTGACTCGATTTATAATATTCCAAATCCATTGGCACTTCTCCTAAACCCATTAATTTTGCAACAATACTCCTAGAATTATTATTATTATTACCAGAATCGTTAATACCTTTAAAAGACCGACTCCAAGAAGCATGTTCATCTTCTAATGAATCCATAATTATGTTTCGCTTCTGAAAACTCTCTTTAATCACCTTCCTTAACCCCTCGAGATTATTCTTAGAAGGCCCTTTAAAAATAAATCTCTTCCGATTATACCCTTCTATGGAACCCACTTGAATTTCATCTCCATTTTGGGGCTTTCTCTTTTTCTTGTTCACACATTTTTGAAAGCTCTCCAACATGTTTAATGACTCTTGAAGATCGATCGCTCCTTTTAAAAGATCTTCAGCGAAATTCCTTGAAAATTGATCGTAATTATTTGTGTTGTTTTTGCTTTTTGGTCCTCCATATGTTTTGAGGATTTCCAATTCGGTACGATCTCTCGAGGCCATCGTTTTGACCTTCTCTTTCTGTCTCTTCTCTTTGCTTGTTTCAGGTGTTGAGGTCTCTAGTGAGAGATAAAATGAGCTTTTATCTTTGGGGCTCAGACTTTTTGATAAGGATCTATGGACAATTGATTTGAAAATGTCTTGATGCATTTTTAATATATTTGTTTTTGCTTATTCAATGGAATATCTAACAAGAAAAATTATTTTCATCGTTAGATAAATTTAAAAAGAGGAATTTATTATAGGAAAAAGTATACAAATGCTACTTTCAGACTAAATAATCTAACATTATTGTACAATTATACAAATATTTTTTAGAATAATCTAATATTATACTTTACATTTCATTCCTTCTTTTTCTCCTTTGAATCGTTCCTCAAGAATAAATGGGCAAGCAACTATAATTTCGAAATAGGAAAAAAAAAATTAAAAAGTAGAAGATAATGTGAAATTACGTGGAAGTGGAGTTCTTCTTCTTCGTTAGATATCTCTGTGTTTTTTCTTCTATTCTTTGTGTTCAGATCTGTATATAAATCAAAATTTCAAATCCCGGTTAATTACCACTCGAAATCCTGTTGTTTATAATCTGGGATTTAAGATCCAGGTTTTACATAATCCGGAATCGGGTTTGTGAAGATACTGAGAGCAAGAGCTCCATGGATTCACAAGGAATCCTCATCACTCAGCCTCTCTTCCCATACTTAGAGCAAGAGCTCCTCCGGCGAGGCTGCCGCCTCTTCCGCCTGTGGGAGTCACCGGAGAATCCTCGCATCCACTTCCTCAAGGAACACTCCGCCTCGATCCGCGCCATAATCGGAAGCACTACAATCGGTGCCGATGCCGCCATGATTGATGCTTTGCCTAAGCTTGAGATCGTCGCTTCGTTCAGCGTCGGGGTAGATAAGGTGGATTTGGAAAAATGCAGGGAAAGGGGAATTAAGGTCACGAATACACCGGATGTCTTGACGGATGACGTGGCTGATCTCGCGATTGGACTCGCCATTGCTGTGTTGAGAAGGATTCCGGCTGCAAATACGTACTTGAGAAACAATGAGTGGCTTAAAGAGGATTTTACACTTACTAAATAGGTTAGTGATTGAGTAATCCTTCTTCCTTAACTTGAATTTGATCAAAGATCTCAATTTCATGCATAATTAGGATTAAATAGAGAGATATGAGCTCAAATTTCTTCCTGATACTCACCAATATCGCCGTACCAGTAATGTTTGGTACTGAAATAGTGTTTACTCCGAAAAATCGATTATAAAAAGCTAGAAAACATTAATTCACCACAAATATGCACTGATTCAGTAACATTATAACTAAATTTCTCTTATTTTTCATGATCGTAAGCTATAATAATAACAATGAGATTTTACTTTCATCCAGTTCAGTGCGAAAAGAGTAGGAATACTCGGGCTGGGACGGATCGGGTTAGCCGTTGCAAAACGGGCGGAATCATTCAATTGCCCAATAAGCTACCACTCGAGATCCATCAAGCCCTATTCGAACTACACTTACCACTCCACCCCACTCCAACTCGCCTCGAATTGCGACATTCTCGTAGTATCATGCTCCCTCACGAAAGATACGCACCGCATCGTAAACCGTGCAGTCATCGACGCACTGGGCCCGCACGGCATTGTGATAAACATTGGACGCGGAGCCCACGTAGACGAACCCGAGCTCGTCATGGCTTTACTCGAGAGGAGGTTAGGCGGAGCGGGTCTGGATGTTTTCGAAGACGAGCCGGATGTACCGGAGGAATTGGTCGGGTTGGATAACGTGGTTCTGACGCCTCATGTTGGGTCCGATACGGAGGAGACGTGTATAGCCATGGCTGATCTTGTAATTGCGAAGAAGCCTCTATTGACTCCTGTGGTTAAAATTTGATTGTTTTGCTCATTTATCCTGATTTTTAAATTTTTTGGGCAATTTCATGCGTACCCGGAAGATTCTCAAAATATCTTGTATACCCCTACAAAATAGAAAATATCATGGGGTATCCATGTGTGTTTATGCAATTCTAAAAAAAATACGAATTTCTGAAAAATAAAAACAAAAACTTAACTTTTGGATATTAAAACAAAAACCTGAACTTTTGAATATTTGAAAAAACTATAAACAAAGTTTTATTTTCGAAAAACTCTCCATAAGGATTAAACTACCGCTATAGTCATATTTAATTTTATTAAAGTTGTTTTTGGTATTTTTTATTAATTAAAAATACACTCAATAAATACTTGTTAACATATACTAGTCTTAAAAAATAAAGTTGTATCGGATCGGATATCATATTAGAGATTGGTACTCGGACACTCCATAAGGTGTATTTGAACATTTAATGTCAAAATAATAGCATATATATTTGGATAATTCATGAATACGAGTCACATAGAAGTGTATGTTTGACGTATGAATATAAATACTTGAAAAGCAAACATCAAATTTGACGTTACAATAAAAAAAGGATACATGTGATAAATAACGGAACATTAATACATAACATGGTAGATTTTAATAGTAATGAATTTTAAATATATTTTACGCTATATATAGAACGTCTTAAACATAAAACAAAAATTAGATGCACGAATAAAACATTATTTATAATAATATGTTATTATACTTGTTACATTATAAATTTTTTTAAAACAAATTAAGATGTTATAGTAAGTATACGTGCTATAATACACAATGTACTATATCCAAAATTATAGTTTTTAATATCGTTTTATATTGATTAATTATACGGATTATTGATAACAAATACTTAAATAATCTTATAACAACCCACAGTCGACATCTTCCTTTCAATTGATGAGATATGGACAAAAAAAAAAATGAATTACAGATATACTTGAATTAACAAATGACTGACTTCAATTATTTGGAAACATTTTAATTCATAAAAATTTGGACCCATCAATGAAATAAGTAATATTTTCATATATTATAGGAGTCCGAAATAAAAATATAAGTATGAAAATATTTTTTCTAAAAAAAAATCAAGAAGAGAAATAGCTGTGACGCCATAATAATATTTGGATGACGCTATTGCAAGAAACCAACATAATTAAATTGAGAACGATTTCAATTTTGTTTTATCAAGTGACCGTTATACTTTTGTTAATGATGAATTGATGATTGATATTACTTGCATTTATCTATGAGTTTATCACTTTTCATAAATCATGCAAATAAATTTTTTATATAGACAAAAAAGAAATATAAAAAAAAATTAAATTGTAACACGTCATATATATTTAAATATGAAAATTAATATATATTGGTTAGATTTGATTTTTCATAATATTAAAAAAAATATTTTTGAATTATTCATGAAAAATATAAATGATAGTATATAAGTATAATAAATATTAATAATCATAAAATAAATAAAGATAGAGTGATTATTTGAATAAATATCTGGCAGCTAATCATGCAACCATCACAATTGTTGCGTAGAATTACTCGTCGGGTATACCATTTTCATCCCGTCGTCACTGTACGGTTGACCTTCTTCTCCTCTCAATTCTCCACCACCAAGCCACCGCTTCGCTTCGCTTCGTTTTCATGGAGGCATTAGGCGTGCTGATCACGTATCCTCCCCTCCCCTATCTCGAGCAAGAGCTTACCAAGCGGGGCTGCCGACTCTTCCGTCTCTGGGAGTCACCCGAGAACGACCGTATTCAGTTTCTCCGGGACAATTCCGCCTCCATACGCGCTATAGTCGGTAACTCCTTCGTCGGAGCTGATTCCTCCATGATCGAGGTCTTGCCTAAACTCGAGATTGTAGCTTCGTTCAGCGTTGGACTTGATAAGGTGGATTTAGCCACGTGCAAGGAAAAAGGAATTAGGGTTACGAATACTCCTGATGTTTTGACTGATGACGTGGCCGATCTCGCCATTGGCTTGGCCCTTTCTGTCATGAGAAAGATTCCTTCTGCTGATAAGCATGTCAGGAGTGGTTCTTGGAAGAAAGGGGATTATATCCTCACTACTAGGGTTAGTGATTTTGCTACAAATTAAGATATTTAAGTATGGAAACTCATTGAATTTGTCTCTCAGTTTAGTGGCAAAACGGTGGGAATACTCGGTCTGGGCCGGATCGGGTTAGCCGTAGCGAAACGGGCTGAAGGATTTGATTGTCCAATAAGCTACTATTCGAGATCCGAGAAACCATTTCCCAACTACAAATACTTCTCCACCCCCGTAGACCTCGCCTCCAACTGCGACGTACTCGTAGTAGCATGTGCGCTCACGAAGGAGACTCGCCACATCGTAAACCGCGCAGTCATCGACGCGTTGGGCCCGCAAGGAGTTTTGATAAACATCGGACGTGGTCCCCACGTCGACGAGAGCGAAATGGTGAAGGCATTGGTCGAAGGGAGATTAGGCGGAGCCGGATTGGACGTGTTCGAAGACGAGCCTAACGTGCCCGAAGAATTGTTCGGGCTGGATAATGTGGTTTTGTTGCCTCACGTGGGGAGCGGGACGATCGAGACTCGTCAAGCCATGGCCGATCTTGTGATTGGGAATCTCGAGGCGCACGTTTCGAATAAACCTTTGTTGACTCCTGTGGTCTGATTTTCGTTTATGTGCATGTAAAAATCTCGGATATTTATGATGAATGCACGGCTATATATATAAGTAATAATTGATTGCCAAGAGTCGTTTCCAATAGTGCGTTATCATGCTTGGATTAGACTCGAGTCTGATCGTTGGCATTGTTGAGTACTGTTGCCCTTCTTTTAATGATTCATATGTTTGGACCTGCCAGTTTGTTGCTAGATTTTAGCGAGTCCAAACTAGGACCACAAATGGATAATTAATGGTGTCGTCCTTTTTTCGTAAGGTATGTAGATAAAATCCATTAAAAAGTGTCAATTAGGTTTTTACGCGTATTTCATGATTTTCTGGTATCCATGTGATGCGGGGGTCCATGCGTGGTTGGTTTTGCTTTATAATTCATGTCCTATCTAAATCCGTACTTCCAAAAATAGATCAAGATCCACCTTAATGTGTTACCTTTTTATGCCGATCTAGGTATTAGGTATTTGTCAAACGATGTTGATATTTTGAAAAATAATTCTTAGGTTGAGAGTTGAGGATTGAGAGAGAACCTTTTTTTCATTTACTACCTATTATGCCCTCAAAACATATTTCTAAGTTTTAGGTTTTTTTTTCTCTCATCTGAATTAAAGATTGTTTTTCTCTTGCCCAAATTCAAAATTGTCATTTGTGCGATTAATTATTCTCTAACTAATAATTAAGATTAATATTTGATAGCTATTATATTTTTTATGTCACATCATCCCTCACAGGAGATGGAGATACTTGTCTATGAACTTATTATTAATTATAGCATAAAATTATGATTTGATTCTTTTTACTAATTTTGTTGTATGTTTTCGATAATAGATCGATATTAATACTTGACGAAAAAAATGATGTGATAGTTTAGTATTCTCGTGTGCTGTAATTTTTCGAAAGATACAAATATAATAGGGGAGTTCTATGATAGACCCATTTTCTTATGATAGTCCCATTTTTAAAAAAAATATTTCGAATATTTGTTAACTAATGATTTTTTTTTGTAAGATTCAATTGTATATTTATCATTTAATGTTTAAAACATAAATTTTGTATAATTAATTGATAAATACTTAAAATATCTTAAAATAATTTTTGAAAATGGGTCCATGATAAGAAAATGGGTCTATCATAGAACTCCCCAATATAATAAATAAGAAAAAGAAAGGAGATACCATAGCCTTTTTTTGTCATTAGGTAAAAATTGGAGATGGTATACTTTAGGAAACAATAAATGGCAGGGCATCTAGGGGCAAAATGATATAAATTCGACAAAGGTTCTCTCTCTCTCTAAAAATTGAATTTACCCTGAAATATCGTTTCATGGTAGAAAAAATTACGGACCCGGGTGGGACCCATGAGCAATTTGTACACATTTCCAGTTATTACCCATTTACTCCCTTAAATAGCCTCCAATTCAAGTAGTATACGTAAAAAAAAACAAGATAATAAATTAACACGCCAGCTTATTAAGCATAAAATATTAAGTTAACAACAATAGATCGACGAGATTATTACATTTTTGTATTTTTCGAGCATAATAAAACAAAACACAACACTTCAGCAAATTCGGTTCGATCAGTAACCAGTATAACCTTAAAAGGATTCTCTTTTCAAGAGTACAACAGCATCGAGAGGATTTGAAAACCGGGATTTGGTTTCACATGAAGTCGTCTTCGAGTTCTTGGAGGGTTTTGCTTTCCGAAGCAACTTGCTTGTTGGAAGTCATTTTCTCGGCAACCATCAGACCCTTGTAGCTCCTCGTTTCCGCTTGTTTCTCTCTGTCAAGCCTCTCCATTTCCTCTCTTTTTTTCTGTATTAAACATGCATTTAAATTTTTTGAAAAATGTAGGGGGGTATATGCAAAATCGCAATTTTGACTACTAACCTTATCTCTTATCAGGACCTTTCGCTCGGCTCTTTCGGCTGCACTTACAGCTTCTCTCTCAGCTAAATATTTCGAGAATTATGTACCGTGTTTAGAATATTATATACAAATTTTAGAAAATTATAAATAAAATAAAAAAAGTTTTACCTCTCAAGTCAGTTTTTCGCTCCACCTTTGTCTTGTTCAATCGGTTCACAATCTCATTTATTCGTTTCTCCACTCTCACAGTTTTCACCTGCAAAAATACACAAAAAATATAACCTTTGCTAATCCTATAAATCATATTTTGTAGGGGTATATGCGCAAAATTGGGACGAAAAAGAAGCTTAGCAATACCATTTTAGTACTGTGAAAACCAACTTGACCAACTTCCATTGAAGGGGTCTTCTTTAAGTTCGCCCATGGTGTATAAACAACATCGACATTGTTCACCTTATTTCCTGAAAAATCAAAGAACGGCAAAAAATTAAATGCAAATCCTGAATTCAAATGCGACGATATAAAATATCTCACCTTGAATGGAATTGGCTTTGACGAGCTGCGCACAATCTTCGAGCAATTCCTCGCTGATGCCATCGATCGATTGCCCTTTGTTCAATCTCAAGTAAACATGTGCCGAGGACATCTTGTCGACATGGAACCTGCAGAAATTTGGCTTAATTTAATAATCCAAACAAAATCGATATTATTGATATGAAATTATACAATTTGAGACTCTCGACGAAAATAATGACGAAATTCGAGAATAAAATGACTCATAAATCAAAGTAAAATAGCAAAACGATGATATAATTTACCAAATATCTTCAGGAAATCCGTATTTAATCAGCTCTTCGTTCTCGAACTTGTCGAGACCCATGAAGATCGTGTAATCGCCCAAATCCGGTCTCGCCTTGAAGTAAAACACCATCTTTCTCAACCAAAAACAAAAATCCGCTCGATTTCGATCGAAAAATCGACCTTTCGGCAAGTCAATCAGACCTAGGGTTTCCTCTCTTGACAAATCAGACAACAAAAACTTTTTAACATCACGGCACGTGATCCGCGCGTGAGAGGGCGCTGAGCGAAGAAAAACCCACACACACCCGGTGTACGAACACCATTACACTGACAACTCAGCGAGTAATAAAAACCCGTACCTTTCACATTTATTTTGGACATATGGACTGTGGTACTATGGCCAGAAGGCAATAAATACCGGGCAGGCGGGCACCAGTGTAGTTAGCTCCTCTTTAAATGCTGCTCGACCTAGCTGGCTCTCTCCTCCTTCGATCTGGCTCCTCCCCTCCCATCCACCCCTTTCCTCTACTTATACTTACCCACCCATTCCAGACAAATTGACAAAACAGGGGAACAATTAGCTTGCTCAGACTGGCCATGGCACTAGCAAATCGAGAGTTTTTGATCAAGCTCTTCTTGATCATCACTGTCCTTGCACAATTTCAAGGTATTTATTCATTAATTTCATTAATTTCATTCATTGATTTCCGTTTCTTAGTCTCTTTCACGAGAACATTTGAAATTATGAATCTAAACTAGTCTCTTTCATCAATTTCTCGTATCTTACTTGATTGATTGCATTCACGTTCAAACTTGCATGAAATTACGTAATAAATGATTCATGGATTGCAGGAAGAGCGAGAGGGATGAAGAGGACGGAGATGATCAAAGAGGCGAGTAAGTTTCGGAGTTTTCCGAGTAAAGAATATGACTACATAGTAGTCGGTGGGGGTACCGCTGGGTGTCCCTTAGCAGCCACTTTGTCGCAGAACAAGTACAGAGTTTTGGTACTGGAGAGAGGCGCGTCGCCGCACGGTAACTGGAACGTCTCGCGTTTGGAAAATTTCCATATCACTCTGCTCGACATGTCGCCGACCTCGCCATCTCAGGCGTTCATTTCGACAGATGGCGTCATCAATACGCGTGCGCGCGTCTTGGGCGGCGGATCATGCATCAATGCCGGCTTCTACTCCCGCGCTAGCCCGAGGTATGCACTTATTTTTCGTTTATCACAAATTATTGCCTCGTTGAAAGTTAAAACGAGAATTCGGTTTCGAGCAACGATCCATTTGGTTGCTCTGACAACCGTCAGCGAATTGGCGAGTGAATGAGTTTGTAGATAAATAGGTATAATATTTGTAGTCACTTGTCAGAGCAATATTTTATAATATTTGGATCCATATAGGCCAGTTGTTGGCTTAGCAAAGGAAAATGTCAAGCTGTGCCTACGATTTTATTGAATGGAAGATAAACAGTAAAATGTGATGCATGTATTTTTCAGAAATTTGAAAGTGTGGAAATATTAAAATATTAATTTATAGAAAGAAAGAATGAATGGATGAAATGTTGCTCTGACAATAAAAATACAACACGTTGTTATTAATTTACTGTTTTACTGACAATATGGGTCTCGTATGTTTAATGTTTATATAGTTGTGTGTGTGTGTGTGTGTGGAGGAAAGTATACGTGAAGAAATTAGTTAATAAATAAAGGATAATTATGTGATGCCTTCTCATTTAAACACCACATCATCTATATCATCAATTAACCATTAATTGATGATTAATTAACATGATCATTTACAAAAGAACATCCGATTAACAGTTAATTGATATTAATTAAGAATTTTTAATATAATATGTATTTTAATATATATTAATTAACTGTTAATTAAGTGTCACTTGATTAATTATCATGCTAATTAACAATTAATTAGGGATATATAGGATGTTGTGTGGAAATTGGGGGTACATTATATGGCCTCATAAATATACAAGGATATATTTTTGTTGTCAGAATAAGTTTTCATACACAATTTAAGCTCTCTAAACTAATTTAAGTACGGAAAATTATACTATGTCCCCCACCTTCCCAGCATATTTTCTATATGATGTTAACTAAATTAGTTAACAATTTAATTAACATTATTAAATGTTAATTGAATTATTAATTCAATGCAATTAATATCACATTAAATTTGTGAGGGCAAGTAGGAGCACAGTGAATGGCTTTTCACAAAGAGGACACATTTTTGTCTTCTTCCATTGAATATTTGGATGGTAATTGGTAAGTAGTTACCTCATTGATGAAAAGATTCGGCAGTTCCAAAAACATTATTATTATTATTATTATTATTTAAAGGGAGAATTGATAGTGTGCAGACATTATTCATATAAAGAGAGAATAAGATAAAGCATATATTCATATATATGCACACGAGGATGGTTAACAAACATACCTAATTAAGCTCATGAAATTTACTACTTGTGATTTTTTTAATCATTAGATTAGATTTGTTTTGAGATATATACATTCAAATGATAATCATAAACTTTGATGATTATCATAAAAAAAAATACAATTTACAAAATAAATTTAATGAGTTAAATGTTCTAAATATCTAATTTCTTATATTTAATTAAGTATCTTAGTAATCATCTATGCACAAAATGTATCAAACAATCATTAAATAATAAAATAAAAACATTTTTCTAAAATTTAAACCCAAAAATAATATATTGGCGTAAAAATCTTGAATTAAAATGTTATGTCGACACTAGCAAGTGACAAGACAACTATATATTAAACAAATGAAAACAGTATATTACTCGAAAGTGCAAGTATACGAATTACGATGACCCCAAAAGCATACTAACACTAAAATGATGTACCATGACTCGAAAGCATATATATTAAGAGGCCATTTACTATACCCCCCAAACCCATCACCACATCCTTGATATCCTATCCATCTCCCAAAAATTACCCACTCGATTAACAATGCTTTGAATTAGCTGTTAATTGAATTAATGAATTATTATGTACTAATATGATGTGTTAATTGACTCACAAATTAACTGTTAATTCGAAGCATTAATTACATTAATTAATTTGGAGAGAGAGTGGGGTGCAAATTGGAGTTGGGAATTAACATCCAACCCAACCCAAAAAAAAATCCCATACCCATCGTGAGTGTTGTGATGGGTTTGGGGGGCAGGGTATAATTTCCCATATATTAATGACCCAAAACAGTATATTGACACAATTCTAACTACTAATGGATATTGACGCTGCAATGCAGATTTGTAGAGAGGGCAGGATGGGACGGAAAGTTAGTAAACGAGTCGTTCAAATGGGTCGAGGATAAAGTAGTGTACTGGCCCAAAGTAACGCCGTGGCAAATCGCATTCAAGGACGGACTCGTAGCATCTGGCGTCGCTCCCTTCAACGGTTTCACCTACGACCACTTGCCCGGCACCAAAGTCGGAGGCACGACTTTCGATGAAAACGGCTTTCGCCACACTGCCGCCGACCTTCTTGATGCCGCAAACCCTCAAAATCTCGACGTTTTGATTCACGCCACGTCACAAAAGATTATCTTTCAAACACGAGGTACATTTCTATTAATCAATTAATTATGTTACTCCAGATGTAACATTAATAAATTTTGCAGGGAAGGGACGAGCACCCAAAGCCACGGGAGTATTATTCAAGGACGAAAATGGAGATTTACACAAAGCGTTTCTGAAGGACAACGCAGAGAGCGAGATTATTTCATCTTGTGGAGCATTGGGTAGTCCTCAGCTATTGCTTCTGAGCGGAATCGGGCGAAAGGACGAATTAAACAAATTCGGCATACCGATTGTTTTGCGTAACGAGCACGTAGGGAAAGGAATGGCAGATAATCCAATGAATACCATCTTCATCCCGACTAAAAAGCCCATGAAACAATCACTTATCGAGACTGTCGGTATAACGAAACGCGGCTCGTTTCTCGAGGCTAGTTGCGGCTTCAGTCAATCTTCAGACAGCGTACATTGCCATCACGGAATCATGTCCGGAGAGGTCCGAATATTAAAATATCAATTTTATTTTTTACCCTCTTTCCTCCGGCATGGATATAATATTTTGCTTTGCGATTTTTTTAGATCGGGCAATTATCAACGATTCCACCGAGCGAAAGATCACTCGAGGCGATGAAGGAGTATGCAAGGAACAAACCAAATCTACCTCATGAAGTTTTCCAAGGAGGCTTCATACTATCCAAAGTGGACGGTCCTCTCTCTTCGGGCCATCTCTCTCTAACAAACACGGATGCGGAGTGCACGCCAAACGTTACTTTCAACTATTTGAGCCACCCGCACGATCTCAAACGATGCGTGTACGGCATTCGCACGGCGGAGAAGTTGGTGCGCACAAACCATTTTGCTAATTTCAGCATCGATAATTACACTACGGGAGAATCGGCAAATGTGATGGAGAGATTGCTTAACATGAGCGTTAAAGCGAATGTGAATCTAATTCCGAAGCATATGAACGATACGGCCTCGTTGGAGCAGTATTGTAAAGATACGGTGTTGACGATATGGCATTACCATGGTGGTTGCCACGTAGGCAGAGTGGTGGATAAGGATTATAAGGTGATGGGAGTGACGAGGCTTAGAGTCGTGGACGGCTCGGTTTTGCCTAGCTCGCCTGGGACTAACCCGCAAGCTACTATTATGATGATGGGCAGGTAAATTTAACTCTCGTAAATATTAATTTTGTTATGATTTGATTTGGATTATGAATGTTTTGAACTATGAATAGATTCATGGGATTGAAGATTTTGAAGGAGAGATTGGGGGAGGCGTAAAAAATCGCGCTTTTGAAGTTGGTGGTCTCGATCTGTTGTGTGGGTATTTTTAAGTTTAGGATTAAGCTCATTTTTAGGTGTGATTGGACTTTTAGGAATTCGAGTTAGTGAACATAATAATCACACGTACTATTATTACTATTCGATTGAGTTATTAAGTGCACTCCATTGTAATTCTATTCTTTAAACTATCAATGCTTTTGTTACGGCTTATTAAAACTCAATTGATTTCCTAATTTTATTAATTATAATGCTTTTATTTATAAATATTTGTATTCAAAACGATATGAATTTGTGGTTTTATTATTCTGTTTCTATGACGAACAGCATGAATCATTATTACGTATCTGCCCTCCCATAAAATGTTATCGAAGAATATTGATAATAATTATCAAAAAATGAAAATAAATAAATCTAGAGGCTTACAGGCACGCGAAGGCCATCGTAGCTCAACTGTACATCCAAGCCCTCCGTTTCCGTCAGCTTCGTCAGATCTTCGCTAACTTTTTCATGATCCATCAAATGCATCATACCTGTTTCGAATTTTCAATTTGTCACAAATTCCATGCGAGTTTGATTTGTAATTATTAAAACATACCAGTGAAAAGAGTTTTCTTGGGTTTGATTTTTCGCACCTCCATTAGTGCCTGATAATAATGAAAAGATATATTTACATGAAAAATAAATAAATAAATAAATAGTAGAAATGTCTAATCTAACCCTTGGTAATGCAAAGTGGGTAGCAGAGGATTTCTCAGGTCTAAGTGCATCCTGAAATTAATTCAACGAGCAAATATACTTTTTTCTTTTATAACAAGAAATATATATACTTTTTATAATGCAAAAAATTAAAAATAAACAAATAAAATACCACGATGAGAAGTTCACAGTTCTCTAGAAGCTCGTAAGTCTCTTCTGGTATATCACTCACATCACTGCACCGTATACACAAAAAAAGTAAAAACAAAATAAATAAATATTTTTGTTACAATTTGGTACCTAATATAGCAGATATTACCGAAGCGAAACCCGAGAGAACGGTACCCTTGGCCATGCCAAACCGGTAAAGGAGTTACCTAATCCAAAAAAAATCGTTACAATTACAAACTTAACGAAGATAATTATAGAATGAAATATATAAACCCTAAACCTTAAGATTATGAACGGTGAAGGGTTTCTCGTCAATCATATTGAATTCGAGCTCAGATACCGCTGCGCCAGGTATTACCACGCTCGTATCTACTAAATAATAATGCGTCTTTTTTATCACCTAAAAAAAGAAAAAGAAAAAATCAATTTTAAAATATCAATAAAATTAAAATAAAAATAAAAAAAAAAGGAGATTGTGTTTGGAAGTGGGACTTTGAGCCCTCTCCGAATTTACTCGAAAAAAAAAAAAAAAAATATCAATAAAATAATTATTATTTAGATAAGTAATATATATAATAAAGAAAACCTCAAAATCACGTTCTGTAACGTAAATCGGGACGTGTGGCTGCACGTTATTGGTCCAATCACGAAGATCATCCAAACCTAATTCATTGCAAAAATAAAATAAATAATATGAAATATATATAGTTAAAATTAATATGCATCGAATTAAAGAGAAACCTCCAATTGCATCTGCATGAGAATGAGTGATCAATACCGCATCGAGCGATCTCAACCTGTGAACAACAACAAAACAAAACCATTATACAAAATTATAATATATTAATAATTATATTTATAATTTAATGCTTCGAGTAGGAAAAATACCCATAAGCGGGAAACCACTCGAGAGCACTGTGGTAGAAAAATCTACAAAAAAAAATACAGCTCGAATCATGAACCACATTAATTACAAATTTGAAATCAATCGAGAAAAGGGTTTTAGGGTTTAGGGTGTGCATACTTGCCAGCATCGACAAGAATATTAACCGTAGAAGAAGAAGTGACGTGGCGAACCACGATACTCGTGTTGCGTCTCTTATTTCTATTACCCGGTTCGGTCGCTTTAGAACAAACCTATGAATTTATTTCATTAAAATTCGAAGAATAATCAAAGCGAAAATTAAAAAGTAAATAAAAATAGGCGAGAATGTTATATTACTGGGCAAGTCTTCGATGGGTGAGTGAGGCAACTCACTCTAGGAATCCCTTCGCTCGTACCCGTTCCTATGAATATTATTTCTGACCCATTTTCTTTGCCTGTATTTCTTCAATTAAATCGATCAAGATTCGAGGAGTTGTTGATTTAATGTAGAGATTGGGTTTTGAGAGATATTTACTTACTAGAATGGAGGGAAGAAACGGCTCGAAGAGAAGATGGAATAGGAGTGGTGGAGAAAGTGCGATACGTGTATCTGGGTAAACCGGCGGTGCGGAGGAGAGAGCGAGCTGTACAGATGGACATGGACAATGCTCCTCCGAACGCCATTTGATTGCTCTTCTAGCTTTACTTCCGATTTGGATTCAACCTTGTAGCAAAGTAATTGCTTAATAAGTTGAAAATAACAACAGAAAAACTTGAAAGAAATATCCATTACATCGTCGATTGAGGGAAGGACTGATTGAATGAATGAATGTCTGCTGTAATCTTTCAACTGTGGCCGCAGTCCAAATCCAGGGCGGAGCAGCGAAGCAAGGACAAATGACGACGGAGTCTCGGTCGAAGGTCCCGAGTGGGGAGAGGCTTTGAACGCAGAGGTTTGTACGGCTTCGATGGAGGGTTTGAAAGAGTGAAGGGTAGACGGACACGGAGATGGAGCTCAGAAATGGTTCGGGTTCGGATTAAAGGTTGTGATTCGGATCAAGTGTGGGATCCGATTTTTTAAGGAAACAATGTTAAATTTATCATCCTTTATTTCTATTTTTTTTTTAAATAATTTACTACCACATCATAAATTATGATACGTAACAAAAATACGAATCATGAATTAACTCTAAGTGGACCAAAATATTAGGCAGTTCAAGTTACTTTTTCAACGTCACAAGTAGAATTGTGTTGTCGTCATCAAAGCAATCTAGGTTATGGACATCAAGATTCAAGAAGTCTCTAATAATTGGATGTTATGTTACGTTACGTGATCAGATGTGAACAAATATGACGTGAATAGTTTAAATATCTAATACTAATAAATTAACATATGTTATGATAAAATATGCATCAAATATTATTAGTATTTTTTAAATCATTTCATGTTATGTTACATGATCATATGTGAACAAATATAATGTGAATAATTTAAATATCTAACACTAATAAATTAACATATGATATGATAAAATATACATCAAATATTATTAGTATTTTTTAGAATATAATTTTAAAAAATTATGAAAATATATTCACTTGAATTTATCTTTATTTTGAGTTTTTTTTTTATTTTTTTAAATACATTATTAGTATTTTTCAAATATATATTCACTTGAAAATATATTCATTTGAATATTATTAGTATTTTTCAAATCATTTCATGCCTCCGTTGCGCAACTATGATCTTACCATACGATCTTCGACAATTATCACTAAAGCTCGAACAAGACTCAAGTAAGATTTTGGCAGTATGCTCGTAATGCGTCTCAGCTAGTCTCGTCTTGTAGAATTTGAGGTCGTCGAATAATTCTAAGTGGATGTAAACGAAGCGATACGAACAAATAATGATCAAACCGTATATGTTTAGCCTTTTCAAATACGAATAGTAACCGAATACGAATACGGCTCGTACATTATCAAATATAAGTACGAATACAAATTAACTCCGTATATTCAAACGATTATTATATCATAATTATAAATTATATTATTTTTTAAAAACACCACAGAAATATAAATCTAATCGAAATATTAAAATTTCGTCGTAAATAATATTTTATAAAATTAATTGGAGCAATTAAAATGGATACGACAACTTCAAAATTTTAGTGGATAAATTAAATAACTAAAAAGTAGCCTGAATCAGAGTAATTTAACTTCAACCAAACTAAAAAATAAATGCGAGGACAATTAAAAATTAAATAACTAATTTATGCTAACTAAATTTTAATTAATATTATTTTTATACGAAAAACTTAAAATATTATTTTTATTAAATAACTAATTTTAATTAATATTAATTTTTTTTAACAAAATAATGGTCCACAAAATGCTGAACAGATGATCTGTCTCCTGTCACATGCCACCAGTTTTTGTTCGTAACCCCACATAAAATTATTCTCACATCGATTCTTCCAAAATCCCCAGTAAATCCATCTTTTTACTCCCCCTATATACATATCGTACAAAAGTTCGGTCCACCGTGAACCAACGACTGATAATTTTCTTAATCAAATCTCAGTGACGTGGTGAGTTATGATTGTACGGTTTATGGTGGACCGGATGCATCTAATGCTTTCTTATAAAGGATTAGTCATTGACTCATCGAAGTGCACTACAGCTAGTGTTCTCTCTCGCTCTATGTTCTGAAGTGGTGAGGTGATAGCATTTTCACTTTTCAGAGATTACAGATTCATCGAAGGTAATTTTCGTCTAATTTATGGATGATTTTGTGTAATTGGGACGATTTCGTGTATAAAATTGGGATTTGGGTGGGTTTTAGATGCGTGTTACTGTAAATTTCAGTACTATTTTGTTGAATTTTCTCTGTTTTTCGCTAAAACCCTATCACCTCTGAATCTTCGTTGCTTTTTCCTTTATGAAATTCTTTCTTCAAATTTTCCTACAATTTATCGTGAGATAAGAGACAAGTGTCGTTCTGACTGATAAAGTTCATACAATCTTTTCTTAAATTGCAATACCACCGTATTTTCGCATGCAAAAACAAATTAAAGAAAAAATTGCATTCTAATCTCTAAATTATCATGCAATTTCCATTTTCTCCGTAATGTATGAAATCCAGTTCAATTTCCCAAAACAGAAACCAAGATGAAGCACAACAAATCAGAATCGGACGTCACGAGCGTCGCCACGTCATCGCCACCTCGTTCTCCAAAACACGCATTGTACTACGTGCAGAGCCCGTCTCGAGATTCGCGTGACGGCGACAAGGCATCGTCCATGCAACCTACACCCGTTTATAACAGCCCCATGGACTCCCCTTCCCACCCTTCCTTCGAAGGCGGGGCCCACCACTCTCGCGCCTCTTCTGCGAGTCGCTTCTCCGGCAATCTAAGGTGCCTCCTTTCGTTCCCCCGAGTTTCAATTTAGATTTTTAAGCTTCTTTTAATTTTTTTTTTTTTTTTTAAATTAGGTCTTCGTCGAGTAGGAAAGGGCAGAGGAATAACAAGAGAGCGAACGAGAAAGGGTGGCCAGAATGTAAGGTGATTCAAGAGGAAGGGTCTTACGACGATTTAGACGAAGACGAGGGGATAAGTCGTAAATGTCAAATGGTTTTGGGGTTCCTTGCTTTCTTCTTCCTTTTTACCTTCTTTTGCCTCATTATTTGGGGCGCAGCGCGGCCTTACAAACCTGATATAATCATCAAGGTATCTTAAATAACCTAATTTATCTAACTATTTTTTCTCATTTTTTATTTTATTTTCTTTAGAGTCTAGCGATAAATAATTTCTATGAGGGAGAAGGTACCGATAGTACGGGCGTACCGACAAAATTGGTGACTATGAATTGTACATTGAAGCTTAGTATATATAACCATGCAAGCATGTTTGGTATTCATGCTTCTTCAGACTCGATTCGCATTATCTTTTCAGAAATCACCATCGCAACTGGAGAGGTCCTTTTCTCTCTCTGTTTTCCATTCATTTTTCTGGACATATTTTAATTATGGTTTTCTAATTGTAGTTAAAGAGGTATTATCAACCGAGAAAGAGCCATAGAGCTTTCTCTCTCATCCTTCATGGACAAAAGGTGCCCCTTTACGGGGCCGGGGCTAGTCTTTCTCTCTCTAGTTCTCCTGGATTGAAGGTGCCTCTAACCCTAGATTTCGAGCTCCATTCCCGAGGCTATGTAATTGGAAAATTGGTCAAGGTTTCTCACAAGAGGCGCGTTTCGTGTCCAATTTCGGTGAATAATCGCAACACGAAACCCATCAAATTCTCTCGTAATTCGTGTCGTTATGATTGATTGGTTTGAGGTCTTCGTTCTAATATCTTATCGCATCAGGAATAATATTGTTTTGTGCTATATGTTATATATGAATATGAGTAAATTTGCTTTGTGCTACTATATACATTGGGTATATTAATAAAGGCACGACAATATATTATTACAAAAACCGGCTAATTCCTCTTTATTACAACATAAAATTAGGAAATTTAAAAGTTCAGAAAATGAAATTATTAAATTCTTCTACTTCTAAAATGGGTCCTCGCACAAATTTTCGAACCCCATGTATTCATGGTGCCTTATTTTACCGATCATAGTGTAAATTCCAATCCCCCCTATCAAATAATGCAGAAAAATAGCTAAAATATTAGACATGTATTAATAGTTTCTATGTTAATGAATAATGAATATTGATTTCTTAGTTCTTACCAAGAGAAATTGCACTGATAAAAATGGTGAAGGAAAGGATAAATATTATCAAAGAAGCCCTTCCAAGTATGTTAATTATTTTCCTAACAGATTCCTGCCCAATCAAGGCCGAGAGACCCGCCACTATTGTGAAGTAAACCGCTGAAAATAAATAAAAGAAAAATATCCTTAATCCCCGTAAGGACTAAAATAGAAAATCTGAATATATTTTTTTTAAATATTTAGAAAAAATAGATGGTTTTGAATTTTTTTCCATTAATATATTGAAAGGGTTTATTACCTTGAGGAACGGGGAATCGCTTCAAAAGATAATACTCGATTGCAGACATTGATGCTGAAAATGTCATTATAAACGTTGCGGTTGCGCTCGATACCTGCATAAATATAATCCAACTATCATACTATCAAGAAATCTAGAAAAATATGAATATATCATGTATACCCTTATCCCCTACAAAATCTCAAAATATCATATATGCCCATCCAAAGATTCTAACCTGTGGGGGGACACCTAATTCCAAGAAAAGGGGTCCTAAAATGAAGCCTCCACCAAGACCCAATAAACCCCCTACAATTCCAGCTAAAATACCCAAAAGACAGTAAAAAAATAACTGGAGAACTCTCCAGTTGGTTCCTTGATCTCCCTTTGATTTGATCATTCTCTTTCCTTTGTACAAATTAATGGCTTCATTCAATGTAACTCCAGCTGCAACTGGAATCTGTAGAATTTCTTATTATTTAAAAAATGGTGCAATTGTAGTCGAATAAAATATTTTGATAAATTTGTTATGATTTCGACCTGAAGCAAATTAAGTATCCAGTAAGTAATCGAACAATTCGACGTATAATTCTGCAAAAATGAAGTTTCAAAAATTAGTTTTCATAAAATGCTTCGAATTAGAATGACCCGAAAAAATTTGATTGAGCTAATTAACCTTGCCAATTTGCAGCACCAGAAAAGCGCTCCAGACCAGTAGAAGAAGACCCAATTCCATCCAGTAGATATTTTCAAAAATTGATGCCTACATTTGATCAAAATTTAAATTTAGAAGAATGAACCAATTTATACAAAAATAACGGGATAAAAATCTTATTTTGATCCCCGTATAAATAGAGCTCCGCGAGGTTACCTCTTCGGGATGAGAATTTAGTGGGCCCGCAGGGAGAGATTGGTACTCACTCGCTTCATTTCCTGTGCCCACCATGAACACATGACAGTAAAATTTGTATGAATTTTTATATAATTATAATCTAATGAAATTTACTTATATATAAATTCAATCTTTACCATTCTGATCCAAGCACCTTGCAGCCTCCTTGAATTAATTCATACAAATAATAATTAGGTGATTAAATAAAATTACATTTTAAATATATAGAGAGAAATCAAGCACCTTTTTAGCTATAGTTTCTTTCTTCCATGTTGCCACTCCCTTCATAAATGCCTTTGTTGATGTTACTATATAGCAAATAATACAAATTAACAAGTTGCCCTAATTAAACTAAATTATCTAAGACAAATTAAATTAAATTAAATTAAATTAAATTACTTAAGAAGATGATGATGAGAAAAATAGCGATCATCCAATCAGCGAACAATACATTGAACGAGACTCCGATGCTAATACCGAGCATGAGCATTGGCTGAAAAAGCAAGGCCAAGTCGTAGTCGATGATTGGCACGTCGAGATTCGGGTGCCTGAGTCTGAGGTTGTAATAAACGGTCGATCCTGCCGCACCCACTATCATACCTACAACCCAAGTTAATATTATATTATTATTCCCCTAATTATTATTTGCAAAATAAAAATAAGAGCATGCATTTGGATATGGCGGTCGCGGATTTGGGATCAAAACCGATAATTAAAGTAAGCATCGGGACGTAGATACCGCCTCCTCCAACTCCGCCAACGCTGCCAAATGCTGCTCCGAAGAAGCCAACGATCGAACCGACAACGATTTTCCATCCGAATTTCATCTCCTATAATTATTTCGCACAAATCAAATAATCAATCATGCAACAATATAGACATGCAAATGAAAAATTATTAGATTCTTACTGGCCAAACATGTTTATATGTAGGTTGATGACCATTCCAAAAGAAATTGGAAAATTTCACCAAATAATTAGAAGATTCGGTCTCACGATAGTTAAGTGTCTCGTCGCTTAAAGCCGAATCGATGAGAGAATTAACTGCAAAAAAAATTGCTGAACAAATCAAGCATTTCTTCAACTTAGAGTCCATTGGTAATTATATGATGAAAACAAGTTTAGTTTTGATGTAAAAATGGTGCAAGCATGAATTAATAGAGAATGAAAAAGAAGGAAGTAGAAAATTATATGAGGTTAAATTACAAAATTAACCCTGAACCCTTTTATTTTTCTCTTGGTTTGTATTATTTGGATAAACCTGTTCTATAATTAGATTTTGGATATATGACAAATAAAATATATGCTCATATAACTAGTATACTACACTGTGTGCATTATAATTTTCTCTAATATCAACAAACTAGGACAATAAAGTAATTTCTCTAAAATAAAATAAAAAAAAACGGATTACTTTAATGGGGATATTCTTTTTGGTCGTATATGGAAGGAAATTTCCCAAGCCATTTGGGCCTTTAAGGAGGAAAGCGGTTCGGAGTGGTTACTGGTTACCCTGAAAAAATGTCTTTTACTTACAAGGGTTACCAAGGGCTGAAAACCGAGTCGAGTTAGATCGAATTGGACCCTATCAACACTCGATTCGTGCTGACTCGACTCGAAATCGATATAGATCTCCAGCCAAAATGTCCAGCTCGAATTTGACTCGAGGTAGCACGACTCGGTTCGAAAAAAATATATCATCAAGATGGAACAAAATCGAGATACAAAAATAAATAAGAAGCGGATATCCAACAAAGCCAAATATTCGTACTCAAGAAGACAAAGCCGGCTCAAATTCTGGAAATCGAGAGTTCGTTTTCAAGAAAAAGAACGAAGTCCGTATTCCGGAAATCAAGAGTTCATATCCAAGAATTTTTCACGAATCAGGATAACACACTATCTCAAAACACGTTATCATAAGGTTATCCCAAATTTATATTTTATTTAATTAAAACTCATTTTTTTTTAGAGAATCGTAGGTCGTGAATCATTTAAACAAATTTTAAAATAGTAATTTAGAAACAACAAAAAACCAACTTGTTTGAACGAGTTTCACATTCGTTTAAACACATGATGACTGTGTGTGTTTGAATCTCGAGGGGGAGGGGTGGGGGGAGTATATGGTCCCCCGATCCTTACATATATCCGTTCTCGAATTCCAAAAATAATTTAAGCTAGGAAAATGTTGGACCTCCTCTTAAAATTTCTCTCAAGAGGCTTGATGACGGAATTATGATTTAACATGAATTAGCACCTTAATTAATGATTTGACATTATAATTGAGTGTAAACTATAAATTGGAATGATTAAATTATAAATTAAGATGTCAAATCGTCTATGTTGCGCGGATACTCCAAAAATTCAAATTTACCCGTATCGTCGTATCCGTATCGTATCATAAATTATATGTTAAATTGTCGTATCGCCGTATCCGATACGCGTAGTATCCGTGCAACACAGCAAATCATATATAAATGTGTTAAAATTTAAAATTTAAAAATCATGTCATGTCATCAAAAAGTGTGAGAGAAAATTCTATAAGGTGTACATCACGGCTTTTTAAGTTTAAGCATAACTCGCTCGAACTTGACTCGGCTCGTGATCCTACGGTACCGACTCGCCGTTATACAAATGGGCCTTAACCCGACTGGGCCAGCGGCCAGCCCAACCCAAACCAAACCATGTAGTTTCTTCCCGCTTCATTACACGGCAAGTATGAGTATCCGTTCTTCTCTGAATTTACACGTTTAGTATCACTTGCATATAGGACCCACACCATGTCTCTTTTATAAATACACCCCTTTCATTTCTGCAAATCACCTCGCGACCCTCCTCGTCTCTCCAAGGGGAAAAATGACGCAACTTCTCCTCCTCTCGCAGACACCGTGTGCTGCGGCGAGGCGTCCCTTACAAAGAGCGGGCGGATTCGCTCGTGCTGACACGTGGCACAATCCGAGTGTACCCACGCTTGTCAATTGCGGCAGGAGATGGGTTAAGCCGCCGTTGCTCGTCTGTACCCGGTCTAACCGGTTTGGTTTTAGCTCCGGCGGGTCAGGTCTGAATCAATTTTTAATAACTTCTTGTAAATTTCTCAATGAATTGTGTGCTGGAATAGTATATTGTGCAGAAAAATGGAATATTGAGTATGCAATTACTTATAAGCAAGCCATTTGATTTTCTTCTTTGTTTTGTCATAGATTTGACGCCCCATTTGGAGCTGCAAAGCAATGGAGAAAGAAGCCCACAACACAAGCGTGTTAATGGAGTGTTTTGGATATTACTTCTCAATCTTGGTATCTATGTTGCAGATCATTTGCTCATGGTATTACAAATCTCAATTATGGTTTAAATGACTTCCATTATTCAATTTTATAAATGAGCCCCTAAAATTTTACATAAATTATTGATAATATGACCCCAGATTCATTTTCGTTTTTTATTTTTGTAGTTTCAAGGGATAAAATGGCTGTATTTGTACCATGATTGGCCCGCTTGGTACCAATTTGTAACTGCAACCTTCTGCCATGCTAATTGGTACATGCTTCTTTTCTCCTCGGTACCAATTCTCTTAATTTTGTATATGTTCACCCTATTTTTTTCCTTTTTATTTTTATTCATAAAATTCTTGCCTTTATTTACTTTAATTTTGTTTTTGTACAGGCAACATCTTTCCAGTAACCTATTCTTTGTTTACATATTCGGTATGCGTATTCTTTCCCTCAATATCTTATCTTTGCAAAAAGGTCCCTGCATTATTGGAAATTGCAAAAATGTCCTCTGTTCGTTAGAAATTCAAAATGATTAAAGGATGAATTTCAAATTTGTAAAGAAAATATCTATTTTTGCAATACCCGACAATAAAGGGGCTTTTTGCAATTTATGCATAACATAGGGGCTTTTTTACAAATTGCTCTAAATAAAAAAACAGGAAAACTAGTAGAGGAGGAAGAAGGAAACCTGGCATTATGGATCTCTTACATCTTAACGGGTTGCGGAGCCAATTTAGTCTCGTGGTTAGTCCTTCCCCGATCCGCTGTCTCTCTCGGAGCATCCGGTGCGGTTTTCGGCCTTTTCGCAATCAGTGTATTAGTCAAGGTAATTTTTGTAAGACCTTTTTGCATATCTACCCTTCCAAATTTTATTATTCTCGTTCATGTCCTCCCCTTATATTGATTTTTGTATTTTAATTTATAGATGTCATGGGATTGGAGGAAGATTATCGAAGTTATGATTCTCGGTCAATTTGTTGTTGAGAAGGCAAGTCATTATTTTCTAATATATTTTTAATTTATATTTTAATAAATTTTGGATTATTTATTTATTTATTTAATAGGTGATGGAGGCGGCACAAGCATCGACGGGATTTGCAGTGCCGTTGGTAAACGGTTACTCTTTGCAAGTGAATCATATTGCGCATTTATCCGGTGCGTTAATTGGTGCAGCTTTGGTGCTGTTAATTAGCCGAGTCCCTTCTGGCACGGATTCCAAGGCAGCGAAAGAGAATAAAGATAAGAGAATGTAATTTGTATGTTTTCGTTTATATTATTTTATTGAAACATTTATTTTTTTGGGGAATTATTTGTAATTGATGTTCATGTAATTACAAATTTCAAAAGAAAGTAGCGAAATGGTAAGTACAAAAATTATTACACGAGACCGCGAATAGAGACGGTTTAATAAAAAAAAACTTGTGTTCTTGAAGAATTACAAAATTACAAATGGAGAAGAATTGTTCAGATTAAAGGAATAAAGCATTAACAAGTATGCAAAATGAACACCTCAACAATATTGCTCCTCAATTAATTAATGTAAACCAATTTGCCCGAATTATGCGACCATAAAATCGGCTATGTAGATTGCATCTCTTCGCGAAGAAAACCGAGCTCTTAAGCTCAAGCACAGAATTCCTTCTGCTCGTACTAATTTCACTCTCAACCCTAAACGAATTTCGTTTCGCGGAACTCGAACCTTTCCCATTCAACCCATCCAAGCCCGTTTCTTCCGTTTCCACCTGTATTTGTCCATTGATTCTCTTAAAGCTCCCACTCGAGGAATCCAATACTCTAAATGCCTCGTCAAATAAACCAACCGCTTTCCACGCGTTAGCTACGAGATCGAACGTCTCATTTCTAGGATCAACCCTGTTATCTCGCATAATTTGAAGAATCTCTTCTGCCTTTGATGGTAATCTCGCCTCTCCATACCCCCATATAAGAGTATGAAACGTTTTTATATTAGGCGATATGCCTTCTTCGATCATGCTCAAATAAACCCTAATTGCATCCTCCATACTACCGTCACTGCAATATCCACTTATAACCGTGGTATAAGTTACCACGTTTGGTTTAATTTTATTTTGTTTCATTTCTTGTAAAATCGATTCTGCCTTCGAAGGGTTTTGGGCTCGCACGTAAGCCTTCGCCAATATGCTGTATATTTGATGGTCTGGTTTTATATTATCTTCGACCATTTTCTCGAATACTTCCATACATTTGGTTACATGTCCCATTTGGCTCCATGCGTTTATTTGGTGACTATACGTGACTACGTCAGGGTCGACACCAATTCTTCTCATCAAATTTATAACCTGTTCAAAATAAAATATTTCGTGAAAAAATCAATTATTTCAGCAACATATTTATGTAGCAAAATATAGAAAAAAATGAACTTACTGCATTGACCCCATCAACGTCGCAAGCGTCCAAAAACCCTTTTATAAGCGCGTTGAAAATAAAATTATTTGGAGAAATCCCAGAATTTTTCATATCTTGCACGCATCTAAAAGCGTCCCGCATATTTCCGTCGTGGCAATACCCATTTACAATTATAGCCCAAGTTCTATCATTCGGCTTTATGCTAATTCGCGTATCCCGCATTAATTCTTCTGCCTTGACTGCAATATATATTTTTCCGAATCTTATATCAAATTTATCCAAACAAAATTACAAATATCAAATTTATTTACCCGTCTCTCCCATCTTGGCGTAGCCACCTACGATCGTGTTATAAGTGACGATATCTGGCTTTAAACCATTAGATCGCATTTTCACTATTAGTTTCCAAGCTTCGTTAAGATTTTGCACGTCGCACCATGCTTTAATAAGCGTGTTGAATGTTTTCTCTACCGGTCTCACTTCTCCCTCCGCAATCATCATTTCTAACAAGTTTAGCGCTTCCTCTGGTTTCCCTTCGCAACATAAACAAATAAAAATATAAATATAAATAAATAAACAAACAAAAAATATTTTAATTAGATTTGATATTCTCTTACGTGCAATTCCATATCCTTTGATAAGCGTGTTAAAAGTACTCGTAGTAGGCTTACACCCGCTACCTTTCATCTTCCAAAACACACTCATCGCCTCATTAATCCTCCCGGCCTCGCAAAACGCATTGATAACCGCGTTAAAATATATCGAGTCTCGTTTGGCTCCCGTTTCTTCTACTTCGCAGAGAAGTTTCGGGATCAAGCCGAACTTCTTCAGTTCGGTCAAAGCGGTCAACAGAGTGGTGTAGGTGACTAAAGAAGGCACGTGGCCTTCGTCGATTATGGATTTGTGGAGAGCCTGGGCCTCGCGAGATTTTCTGAGGCGGATTAGCGTGCGCATTTCCGTGGTGCGGAATCGGACGGTCTGGCAGTTGCCTCCTCGCGCGCAGATTGGGCATTTCGGTACCGTTGGACTTCCTTTGCTTCTCTCCTGATGGAAAAAATTAAAAAAAATTAAAATTAAAATATTATGTTGAATTGTGATTATTTTGTATTACCATATTTGGAGAGGTGGCCGGTTTCTTTCCATCGTTCGGCGGCTTGTTCATATCTTTCATATTTAGAATTTTACACTCAAATTCTCCAAATTGAAGTGCATTGGAATGTACCAAACTGTACAGAGTCTACACAAGAAAGGAATTGTTTTGCAAGTTTTTCAATTATGACAAATTTTCATAAAATTATATCTTGTAGGTTTTAGGAGTAGGGGAGAAAAGGGGTGGGAAAAGAAGCTGACTTACATTATCTCTCTTACTTGTGTTTTAAAAGCTTTGAGAAAATCGAGTGCTCCATCTCTCTCCTCTTATCCTCAAATATCAGGAATCAGGATTATGTAATGTATTTCTTGGGCTTAATTTTGTTATGAAGATAATTTAGGCCTTTATTGAAATTGGCCCGTCAATAGAAAATAATTCTTGAGAGGGAGGCAAACTACTCTTTAGAGTTTAAATGGCTTGTTTGGAAATGAAAAATAAAAATTGTGTTCATTTTTGAAACAATATTAATTTTTTTTAATTAATGAAAATAAAAAAATTATCTATCAGAACATAAATAATTTCTTAAACATATAAACATATATCGAATACTATTGTTATTTTTAAAAATTTTAAATTTAAAACAACATACGATGTTAAATAATTTCTTAATTAAATTTCGATGTTTTTTAATTATTTTCACTATTAAAATGATATTATTTATATTTTTATTGTATTTTTATCAGTAAAAAATATTCGTGCTATTTAATTAAAATGTGCAGCGAGTAGTGAGTAGATATGTCGTATGTTTTATTGTTTCTATATTTGGTATTGCATGCATAACACGATAGTATTATCCATAGTTGTTCAGTTCGCGAATAATACGCGTATAATTTACGAATAATTACGTATTACGAATAATATACGTATTAACGTTCCCGTACTCAACCTGATCAATAATTCGCGTATTTTACAATAATTTTTAAAAACCACGAATAATACATGTATTTCCGTATAATACGTTTTTTAGAAGAAAAAAATATATTTTTTTTAAATAAATAAAAAAACATAAATTTCCAAAAATTATTAAGAATATCAAAATATCAATAATAATATATAAAATTATGATTTTGAACTAAAATAAATATTATTTAATAAAATAATTATAATTTTGAATTATTTATGGGTAAGCAAATGTACATTTATATACTTTTATATACCGAATTATTGTATCGTATTATGTAAAATAAACATAACTATAGACGAATAACCGAATTGACGAATTATTAGCGTATTGCGTTTTATTTGACCGAATATTTGACCGACTTGAAAAACGTTTGATCCGAATTATACACGAACGTATTACGTACCGTATTATTCGCGTATCACCTTTGACTAACTATGGTATTATCTTCGTAATTATAATAATGCCAATTCACTGAAAATATGAGTATAAAATAAGAATACGGTTTAACTAACTTAATTCCATTTTGTAACCAAAAAAAAAAAAAAAAAAAAACGGATTTCATTTTGAGACCTAAAAACTCTTGATCGGATCATTAGAAAAATCGAATTATAGGTAGGGTCCAACAAGATCCAAGACCAATTAAATCCAAATAAATTTCTCCAATAACAATGACTTCTGCAAAATAAGGCAAATGGGTCCATTCTTTGGATCAAACTATGAAGTCACCCATGACAATTATAAAATGGCAAAGGTCCCATAATGAACAAAGCCAATAAGAACATGCCATGTCATCAAATTAATAACATATCACATTCTCATTGGCTTGGTCCATGTATATTAAAATTGTTCCATCTAATAACTTATACATAACTTATCCAAGTAATGATCCAGTCAGAGAAGAGATGATATCCTTTTAATATTATTAATATAATAACATAATTCTTTTTTTCATGATCATATTTTCATTTTCCTCCAACTTAGTATGGAGAATTTTTTTATATATACTCCTACAAAAAATGCAATATTTACTAATTGCATGAACAAACTTATCTATTAAGTTTAGTTAATAGTTGATATGATATCATCTCAAAATAGAAAATTTTATACATTGTTATTAATTAATTATATATGGATATATTTCATAACATGGTGAATAGAATATTTAATCAAAGATTACATTAACGATAATAATGACAGGATTAAATTTGTTATAGCAAACTAAATCTTCTTCATTTAGAAGATTTACCCAATAATAAAATGGATTGAATTTGTTAATAACAAAACATTTTTGTGTAAATATCAGTAAATAAACTTATCTTAATTTTCCACTATTATAAACAAAAATGCCGACTTATCTCAACTGAAATATTCAAAATAATGAAAAAATGAAGCACAATTCAAATGATTTCTTTATAAAATAGTTTTATAGAGATAAACATGCTTATTAGACTAACCAAATGTTAATCATCACATACAAGGAGAAATATAACTAATAGAACTTGCAGGGACTATTCTGTAACGAAAGAAAAACCTTGTCCTTTATGATGTAAAAACACTAAAAAGTAAAGGGAAAATCTTGAAAACCCCCTAATTTTTTTGGGATTTGTCACAAAAACCCCTAACTTTTGGATTTCTTCAAAAATCTCCTAGAAATTAAGTTTCATTCTTCAAAACCCCCATACTAGTGTTAACTTTAACATTCCGTCCAATTTTTTTTTTTTGAACAAAAATACCCTTATAAATTTTCTTTTATAAATTCTTTTATCCTACATAAAGAGATCTCCCTATATGAATTAACAAATACATAAATAGATTAAATATTTCACTTTATTAAACTAAAAATGGTTTATGATAATATTTTACAACTCAATTATTTTATTTTAATATTTATAATATATATAGTATTATTTTATTAAATAAATACAATTTTATATTACAATTTTAATTTTTTAAATGAAATAATTTTATATTAAAAAATCATATAAAAATTATAGAATAATGTAATAAATATCATAAGATAATATTATAAAATATTATTTGTTTATTAATTTATGAAATAAATTCAATTACAAAATAAATTGTGAAGGATATTTTAGGGACAAAAATAATAATTTGGATGAAATGTTAAAGTTAACACTAGTAGGAGGTTTTTGAAGAATGAAACTTAGTTTTTAGGGGGTTTTTGAAAAAATCTAAAAGTTAGGGAGTTTTTCAAGAATTTCCCAAAAATATATAATAAAAAATTTTACTTATTTATTCTTCTACAAAATCCAAAATATCATACTTACCCTTCCAAAAATAAAAATATCATACAACTTGGATATTTTGTAAGTTATGAAATGATAATGATTTTTAGATTTTTAATTTTAGAAAGGGTAAATATGATATTTTAGATTGGATAAATATGATATTTTATGAAGAGTAACGATATGATATTATAGATTTTTAGAAGGGTACATATGTAAATAAAACTTGTTGCGCCTCTGGTTTAAAAGAATGAAAACAGTGTCTGAAAGACGACACTATTCATTTCATCGTGCTACAATCCAACCAAGCCCAAAAACCTCAAGTAATCGCCAATCTCAATCTCAATCTCCGTGATGTTGCGGAATGCATGGAGGTGGTATCAGAACTGCTTGACGGTGCATCCAGTGAAGACCCAAATGGCCAGCTCGGCTCTGCTTTGGGGACTCGGGGATATTGGTGCTCAAGCCGTCACTCATTCAACTCACCTCAAGAACCAGTCTCTAATCTCTGTAAGACTCTTCTACAAGATCCAGTTTTTATAAATTCCCAATTTTTTGTCAACAAAGGTTTCTCTGCGTTTGTGTTTATTTTGGTGGGTTGGTCTATTTAACATTGGTTTGTTTTGTGTTGATCGTATTGATCTGCGTTGATAGAAATTGATGAATTACATGAGTGACCAATTTGATTTTCGTTTGTAAAGAATGCAGCTTTGAATTTGATCGATTACCATAAATTTCCCTTATTTTCATCTCTTTCTTCTCTAATTAGCAATTCTTTGTGGTTATTTACAAATTGAAATCAATTTGTTTTCAAATTTGATCTGAGAGTTTGATTTAGGTTTACTCCAGACCTAATTTAGGCAGTACTAATAATCATGTTCCATCTAGGGAATTTTATCTCGTCTTCTGAAACCCTAGTGTGACTAAATTGAAAAATTCCATTAAATAGTTACTGAAATAATACCAATTTAGATAGTTATATGATTTATTAAAAAAAAAAGAAGGTATGATTTAGCCGTTATTTCTGTTATTCGGTATTTCAGTTAAAAACGGCCATAACAGGCTGACACGTGGCTCGAACACGACAATTTCTTATAATTATAAATTTGTAACGCAATAATTATCCTAATATATGCCTAATTAGTAAGTCGCTTCCAAATTAAACCAAAAATCAGCGCTCTATTCATGACCTTATCTTTACTAAATACTGGTTTAATAATATTTTTGTCCTGATTTTATCCCTTCAGCATTGTCTTTACTTTTCATTATTTACTTGTTTTCGTGTCTTATAATAATATGTTTGGCCATTTCTCATCCAAATGCACTTTGTTTAATTTTGTTTATGCTATTATTTTCGAAACTAATTTTTTGTCTATTTGAAAAAAAAATAGGAAGAAGAAAAGAAATTCAAAATCAATTGGAGAAGAGTCGCGACAACAAGCACATTTGGATTGACTTTTGTCGGCCCCGTTGGCCATTATTGGTAAATATTTACTTCGCATTAATTAATTAATTCACTATATTAAAACCTCTTCATCATTTTAATTAACAGGTACGAATACTTGGACAAATACATCCGAACCCGTCTCTTAATGCAACCCAAATCGCTAAAATTCGTCGCGACAAAAGTGGCCGTGGACGGTATACTATTCGGTCCACTAGACCTTCTCGTCTTTTTCTCGTACATGGGTTTCGCATCGGGACGAAATATCGAGCAAGTCAAACAAGACGTGAAGAGGGATTTTCTCCCCGCGCTCGTTCTGGGTGGGACCGTGTGGCCGTTGGTCCAGGTGGCGAACTTTCGGTTCGTGCCGGTCCGGTTCCAACTGCTTTATGTGAATTTATTTTGCTTGTTGGATAGTACTTTCTTGTCTTGGGTTGAGCAACAAGGCGATGCGAGTTGGAAAAATTGGTTTAAGGATTTGATCAAGAATTGATTTAGCGTGTGTGTGTGTGAGAGAGAATTTGGTGCCATTTTTAGGTTAATGTGGTGACATTGTGACTGAGGAGATGTGAAAGGATGAATGTAAATTATTCATGGAGCAATTGGTGATAAACAAATAACATTTTTTTTATCAACATTATAAAGAAAATGGAAACAAAACGGTGGGAAATTATTGCTTTTAACTTTTAACTTTGTTCTTTTTTATGCTTCTATTGATCCATTAGTAATTCATCAGAACTCTAATGCACATTGGTTTTCCACAACAGGTGCTATATATAGGTGCCAATCTACGTCACCAGTGGCGGATCTTGTCCCGTAATCTGGGAGGGCTATCGTGAAAAATTAAAAAGAAATTGGGGGAGTCGGAGTACATAAATTTATAATTTTATCGTAAAATACAATAACATATACTACCGCTCAAAAATCTAAGGGGGTGCTTGCCCCTCTTGTCCCCTAATAGATCTGTCAGTGTACATCCCGTTAATGTGGCTCGATGCCGAGAATCTATTAGGTGCCTGAATTGTAAAAACCCCTAAACGACCACCACACTCTAAGCCAAGCAATGAAGTCATCTGCGGCGAGCAACAAGGACACAACTATCAAATTGCATGACATACCTTTGCAATATTGCAATGGACAAGACTTATCGTTGCGAGTATCTAGTTTTGGTATTCTCAAACAAGTAGGTGATTTTGGAGTCGAGAATAGTGTAGTACCTGAAATTACAATAGTGATCAAATCCAATTCGAGCAAAATTAAAATACCGAAATAAAATAAAAATAATTGAAGAAAAATATATAACTGGGGCAAGAACTATTCTTAAGACAAGAAAAGTATGATATATTGAGAAAAATCATAAGCAAAGCCAAATATTTTTTTTCTTCTTTTTGCAAGAGTTTCTGTATAGTACAGGGATTTTGCTGGATTACATGCACAAATCCCGGATTTCACTTGAAATCCATTGTTTGATTTCAACATGTATTGTATTTTGCTCTCGAAATCCCTATACCAAAAATATATGCATTTCATTATCCAGGATCAATCGTGAATGTATTAGACGCTAATTCATCTCTCTTCTACTCTCGCAAAAGCATAAAAAAAAATCGCCTAACAGAAAGGGAACCGCAATTCAAATGTTGTACTTTCGAGGTAAATTTCATAATTTTTTCATTGTGTCAATTAAGGTTCCGTTTGTATTTCATTAGAATCAATAAAAATAGTTAGGCTTAAATAGTATTATTAATTATTAGTTATTAATTATTAATTAGTGCTAAGTGTTTACCAGGATTAAGTATTGTTTATTTAGTGCTTTATAACTCAATTAATGAAATTAACTTAACATTACGGCAGTTAAGATGATAGGCATGTTTTGAAGAAGATTGCTCGTTGCTTCATATACTCGTGTTTTTCTCCCTCCCATATTATGAAAGATTGCCATCATGAAGTTCGAGAGTGGGTTGCAATTAAAGATGATATAATGATGCACATGTGAGAAAATCGTGTAATTGATTAAGTTATATTTATGCTAATTTGTGATTGTTATGAAATTTTCCGGTGATATTCTTTGCTTCTTTGACAGGCATCTCCATGCCGCAATAGAGGTCCTCTCGAGGCTTGTTCGAAAGAAATTTCGCTAAATTGTCTTGATGAAGGAAGTCATTACGATGTAGAAAGAGATAGATCTGACTTCTGAGTTAGTAGAAGAGATGGGACGAGGAAGAGGAAGACGAGGTTCGCAGTTGAAGACGAGGACATTGCTACTTGTTTGGTTCTGGTTTTAGTTAATATTAATTTCTTCATTAGGTACTAAGAATATAGCTAGTTCAAATCGTAGATATACTATTTTATGTTTTCGCACGTCGTCCATATATGTGCAGTTTTGAGTTATTGCAGTCCATATAAAGTTGAGGCCATTACTCTGTCGGTACTAAATTTGAGAATTTGAGGTCAATATATTAAGGAAAATTCTCCCTTTCCCTCATTTTCCACCCCCATTTCTCCCACATTAAATAACGCATCAATTAACAAAATGAATTAACAATTAATTCATAATTACTATAAAAATAATATGTAATTAAGTTTCCTATCTATTAAAAATTAATTAAAAATATTCAAAATTATGAATTAGTTGTTAATTGAGAAAAATAATTAGTGGATTAATCGTGAATGATGATGTCATCTTGAAAATGTGGGAAAATAAGAAGACATGGTAGAAGACCTCATGTACTAAGGTTTATATATGGATCCCTTCAAACACACAAAAATACTTTTGACGAGGTGACAAAAAAAAATTAAGTGAGTTGATTAGTATTACTAATTGATTCGATTATCGATTTAATTGATCAATTAATTGAATTGACACGTCAATTAATATGTACTAATAATTTATTGACGTGTCAATTAAACGTGTCGAATAATAATTAATTGAGTCAATTAGAAGAACTAATCAATCCAGTTAATCTTTTCTGTTACCTCATCGACGAGCTTGTAATGAATTTGAGAGACCAATTATATTTTGCCAAATATTAATGAGTGATGATATACGTTTCAAAATATTAAATTGAAGATCAATATATAGTTTCATTTACGTGTTGACATGTTCAAATCAAATGATAAATCATGAATTAATGTTTTTGAACCGTTCTAGAAAACAAATATTCACGATTTTACACATCATGAAAATAATAATAATTTTGCAAAAAACAACAAATAAAATGAAAGTATTTTGTTCTTTTGAAACATTGAAGCTAAAATAATTAAAAATTTGATCAAATAAATATGACATCTGTAAAATGAAATACAATAAATAAACTAATTTTTTTTTAATAATTTGATTTATCACATAATCAATGTAATTTATCATCTAATTAATTGTCATTTATTATGATATACTATATAATATAATTTTACATTTGATGTATTTATTTTTTATTTCTACCACATTAATATATTACGAAAATATTAAATGATACAAATATATTTTTCCTATATAAATTTATGGTTGGAACATTGAACTTTTGAATTCTTGCAAGATGATCCTCGGTTTAGGATTTAGGGTTTAGATCACTTGGATCCGATCCCGCCTATACTCTTTTTCTCTCTCAATCTCTAATTATCTATCATCCATTTCTCTGCATCGTGCCGTTGACCGGCTGCCATCATTTTCAGCCAGATTTTAGCCCTTTTTGAGCTAATTTTCAGTCGGTTTTCAATGAAATTGATTGTTACCTAATTTTCGGCTGATTTGATCCTAATTACTTCTTAAATTCTTCTCGATTTAAGGTATTTTTCTTTCCAAAATCTATATTGTCTCTAATTTCAGTTTTGTTTAATTTGTTAATATTATTACATATCTAATATTGTAATTTAATGTACCGCTTCAAAAAAAAATTGCCGAGATATGAAAAGAAGAAGAATGAAAAATTGAAAAATTTGTTCAATCATAAAAAATATTATTTTATATTACAAAACTCTCGTGTTAAAGTTCGCCTAAAGTCCCCCAAAATTCTAAGACCGGGCTGCATATGCCGAGAGAGAAGAATGGAAAACATATTTAGGAGAGCAATGAAGAGGATAGGCAATGCTAAAACATATTTAGTCGAAAAGAGTAGTTGCGAGGTATATGTCATTTAATATTTTATTAAATTCAATAATACATTATGCTCAAATATACCAAATAACACATGTAAATTTATATATTTTCTTTGAAGCGCAACGAATTGTCATAAGGTAAAGACGATCGAAGAACAAGAGATATCTTCGACTTAGCGAACCAGGTCTGCAAGTACCAAGAAGTTGAGAACCAAGTAATTCCAACTAAGTATCTTGTACATTTTCCAAAAACACATGTTAGCACATCTTTTTATGTTTTTTTTGTATCATTGACATGCATTAAGGGAGTCAACGGTTCGGATCCGGTTCATCTTGTACATTTTCCGAAAACACATGTAACAATTTTTTCTTTTTTTTAATATCTGACGGTTTGAAAAAATATATAAAAATTTTATTCTCCTCCAAAATGTACCCAATTCATAATTGGTATTAGAATGTTGATATATATCTTTTGAGAATTCCTTAACTCAATTGATGTGTTGACAAAGACATTAAATAGTAGTAATAAATTATGAATATTTCTTTTGTTGTCTTTCTATATATGATGAAAAATAAAAATATTAACCGTTTCACAATTCATTGATGAATTGAATGTTTTGTTGGAATTTATTATCACCATCATTTTGTAATTAAATTTAAATTTTACAAATATGGAAAAAGAAAATTTGGATGGATCGATTCACTATTTACCACATGTGAAACGTATGAAATTTAATAAATAAATAAATAAATTAGGTTTACCACTTAGTAAACCTAAGATGTAAAATTTGTAATTATTAAACGTATTTAAAGTTTTTTTGCCAACACATCAGGTTTTGTGAGGGATTTTAGAGGGGACAAGTATAATTTTTCTTCATATTATCATATTTAGCATGCCCATGAAATACCGTGTCTAATCAATAATGAGGATTGTGGAATTATCAGTAGAGACAGAAAGCTCCGTGATTGAAGGTGTTATTCAATTTAAACTACTTCAATTAAGATATTCAATCGATTTATTTTTATATAAATACATTTTGTTCTAATGTAATATCTTAAAAAATAAGAAGGCCAATCATGGGCCTAAGATATTCATAATTCTAGATTGCATTATCCAAATTCACACACAAATAGTATATCAAGTTCTTCTATTCTTTAGTCTTAATTGTCAATCATGGTGAGGCTTTGCAACGAGAACAAGGTTGGACTTTTTATGAACGGTGAACCCGGGTACTTCCGTCATATCCAACGACTCCGCGTTCATCCCTTCGGGTAACTTCCAATCGAAATGGTACAATAAACTGGCAAGAGCGAGTTCGATAGTCGCAGTAGAAAAACTAATTGCCGGACAAACTCTTCTGCCGGTACCAAACGGAATTAATTCGAATTGTTGGCCTTTGAAATCGATATTACTGTCTAAAAACCTCTCAGGCCAAAAATCCTGATGATAATAAATCAAGTACAATTTCTTTAATTTTAGTAATTAATGGTTCAATTTGAATTGAAAGTAGCTATTACCTGAGCTCGCTCCCAGCAATTTGGGTCCCTTCCAATGGCCCATGCATTTATGACGATTCGGGTTTTCGCAGGAACATGATAATCGAATAATGTGATATCTTTACTCGATTCTCTCGGGACGAGTAATGGTGTCGGAGGGTGCAATCTTAATGCCTCTTTGATTGCAGCTTTCAAATACGTCATATTTTCTGTCGAACTCTTGGTTAGTTTTCCTGACACGTTGATTATGTCTCTAATTTCTCCTTGCACTTTCTTCATTTCTTCGGGATTCTTCATTAGCTCTGCCATGGTCCACTCGAGAGCTGTAGATACCGTATCCGTACCCGCAGCAAACATATCCTGCCAAATTTAAATTTAAATCAAACTTAAACTTAAAAATAATTAAAGTCTTCAAAAAAGACTTAACAATAAAACATACCAGAATAATAGCTTTAATATTATCTCTGCTGAGAGCAACTCCAGTATCTTTATCTGTCTCAGTAATATTTAACAAAACATCAACCAAATCACTTCCTTCAGTATGGCCATCTCTATTTGCTTTGAGATGATCTTCTATTACACTCTCAAAAAAATTATCGAGCCCTTCAGCATTCCTTTTCGCTCTCGCATTCAATCCGCTCAACCAATCCACGAAACCCAAACATGACACCATTTCGCCTAACGGGCTCGTCCCAAGAAGCACTAACAACTCCTTCATAAGCTCGTGAAAATGACCCGTCGTGTCTGCCGAGTATTTCTTGCCCAACGTTGCCCTACGTACATTCAAAAGGCAAATCGATCGGTCTCTTAGATTAAATTATAGCGACAATAATTATTTTATCAAGTATAATATATACTTTAATACTTCTAAGATGAAACTATAATAGTATAATCTCATGAAATTTAGAGTAGAATATCAATATAGTATACCTACAAACGATGTCGTTTGTAAGTTTGACAAGCATTTGGCTCAAGTTAACAACACATTCATCTTCGCCGTTGGCGTTACCAACACGAATTTTGTCGACAAGCAAAGAAACCTCTTGTTCGCGTATATGAGAAAATGACTGCACACGCTTTGTGCTGAGGAGATGCAGGACACATATACGTTTGACCTGACGCCAGTATTCTCCATACGGAGAGAATGCCACGTCAGAAGAGCCATACAATAACATGTCAGTTATAATTGACCGGGGTCGGCTGGACAATGCAGTGTCATGGACTCTGATCGACTGCTCAACTGCAGAAGCAGAAGAAAGAATGATTGTAGGAATACGGCCTAGTCGGAGGTGCATGATGGGTCCATAATTGGAGGAGAGAGTTTGTAACGAGCGATGAGGGAAACGGCCTAGGCGGTGGAGGTGACCGAGTAAGGGAAGAGACGGCGGAGATGGAGGCAGGTTTTTAGGGTTTGGTGATTTGTTTGTTCGAAGGACGACGAGGACGACGAGAAGAGTGGTGAGAGTGAGGAAGAGAGGCAAGGAGAAGCTTTGAACAGATTCAATATACCACACACAAGGAAAGAGAGTCATTGCTGCCATATGAATTTGGTTTCTGATTATTTCTACCATGTACAAGAAATTATATATAGCATTTTCAGACGTACGAACTGCGAAGCAGCAAAATACAATTTGACTTCTCTAGTTTCATAATATCCGAAGAAAAAAAATTTGTTTGGACTTATTTTCTTATCTTGTTGGATCAGCCTCTTCGACTGTTCCTAGATAAGTTTCATAGGAAGTATGGATACAAAGCACTGCATCAGCTCACAAAAATGCAAAACATCTCAAATTCATGACGGGGCGAGGTCCTGGATAATAATAACGTAAGCATGTGGACAAATTCTCTTTGTTTTCCTATTTAAGGATCAATTAAGAGGGTTACAATTATTACAAAAAATAGAATAGGAGTTCCCACCAAAGCTCTCTTGATAATAAAGTAACCAGCATATATAGTTACGACCTAAAATAATATTAATATTCCTGTTATGCTAAGTATTACAATTTGGAGTGTCAATAGTTCGGATAATATAGGAATTGAACCGAAACCGCATATAATCCGTATCCGGAAAATATTCTAATCCGGACAGATCTGACCCGGAACCTCGTCCGTTTTGACGGGTACGAATTCGGATATACAACTTAAATTATTAGCTAAATCCGAAAATGCATTCGAATAGTATCCGAATTCAAGTATTAGTTTTTTAATATATATTTATTTTGAGATCTTGATCTATGATTTCACATAATTTCTTTTAATAAGCATATACAATATGCATTTTAATAGAATCTCTCCAGACACAACTTATAATTTTGTTATTATATGGTGTGAAAGATAATATATTTAGGAATATATATACATGTGTTCAATTTAAGAATCGAAAATGGTTGTCTTTATATGTGTATCCGACAATATCCGAACTATACTAGTATGATATGCCAATTATATTCGGATTCGGAAAAATCATATATGAATTTGGATTTGACATATATGGGTACAAATATATGGGTACAATATCCTATAATTTTATAATAGTTCAATTAATAACTAAATATCAAATAAGAGAAATGATTTTCTCAGTCAAGAAAGAATTTCGGCAGAGGAACCAGCATATTATTTTTGCTTTTATTTTAATGTATATTTTTAATTTTTAATTATCCTTCTGAAGTACAATAAATATTTTGGTTATATCTTCGAAAATATATCTTTTTAGTTGTATGATACATAACTTTTAATCGTGTGTTATGATTTTTTAAATGTGCGATATATGTTTTTAAAATATAATACATGTATTATTTATGCATTTGAAATATATATTTTCAAACGAGGCAATGTACCTTGTAGATATATGAAATACCTTTTAAACTATGTGATATTCATTTTAGACTTGAATATACTTTTTTAAGTTAAATTTTTTTAATGTGTGATATTTTTCCCGATAATATGTATTTTTACATGATTATTATATATTTTTAAATACATATGTTTTATAATATTCATCAAAGATTTTTTTATTAATAATTTATATATTTTTAATATTATAAAGCTCTACAATGAGTTGTCAATACATATACTTTACTTAATATAATATAGTTTTTTGAATAATTTTTTGAATATCATTATACTTAACATCGTAAAGATGCTATTTTTCTTCACAATTTTTGAATAATTTTTGAATAATGATTTTTTTATACGAAGTCAACAATTCAACATTGTTCATTATTCTTCTGTGATCTTCTTGCTTAACAGCTACAATCTAAAGGTGCTATTTTTCTTTGCAATTTTGTACTTTTGATGCATCAGTAGTTAATACGTAGTAATTTGAGAGAATTTGAGAATGATAATGTTCTTTTATATATTTTCTTAAGACTTAAAGTTGATTTAATTTTAGCACGATAACATTTTGTTTTGCAATGAACATGCATGCATTGGCTCAATTTGACTATTTGACTTGGAAAGTATTTTGAAACTCTTTTTTGGAATAATTTTATTTTACCTCCGAAAGAATAATATTGTGTGGAATATTATTTGGTTGTAAAACTTATGCGCATCTAAAAAATATCTATTGAAAAAGATTATTTTGCTTGTTAAAACAATAATTATTATAATGAATTTTTTTATATTTCACAAAAAGTTAAATAGTCGTGATAAAACCTATACTGAGGAGTTGAGAGATCTCAAATTTGAATTTTTAATACAACAATTTTTATTTATTTTTAAAGTCGGCCTCTCCTATAAAATCATCATGGCTCCCACCCTGTTTGTGTGATATATCTTATTAAATTATTCAAAAAAATATTTCTACGAGGTGTACTACAAATCAAGATTAGCTGATGTAGTAGTTAGTTATATTTCATTTTTGTTTAATCTCATAGTTTATTTTGTTCAATCTAGTAGTTAAATTTGGCAATACTGTGCTAGTTCGATATAATTATAATATTGTTTTTCTCCCTTGAAATAAATAAAACAAAATATTAAAGAAGAATATATTTTTATGTTTCGCTATTAACAATAATATATTTTGGTCATGATAGGAATACATTTTTTAATTACAATGCTACTCTTCGTGCTGAGCCCCCGTTGAGCCATTTCACTTGGGTCCTTCTTGGCCGTAGGATTGGGGGATTTGATCTCATCCGTTAATTATTTTTGTTTGATGGCTTTCGGCCGCTTGATTTTAATGTGAGAACATGTATCACGTGTGAAGAGCCACACAAATATGCACATGGAACAACAAGCGCTCTCACTTACACAAGGGACCCACTCGGTCCGGTCTCATGAAAATTTCATGTATCCGAAGCCTAGTATGAAATGGACCTCGTGTACAATTGATTTATTTGATTAAAAATTAGTGTATTTTATCCCAATTGATTGTGTGATTTATTGATTGAGACTCTAAATCTTTCCCAGCAATGTCATGGTTCAAATCTCTCCTATATAATTTTTTTTTCATGTTTTCATTGTATTTTGACAAAAATCTAAAATTTTGATAAGGAAGTGAGATATAATCGCAACCCTTTTACAAGGATTTTTTTGATAAAGAAGTGAGAGATAATGTTGATAATACGAGCGAATTTAATAATAGAAGAACTTATCAAGAGTCTCACGACCTTTTTTCAGGGTTTCATAGAAATAATCAGAAAAAGGATTCTGATAATTTCTACAAACCATTCTCAGAGATTAATATTTTAAATTATTTTTTATTTCTTCAATTTTGTATATTTATGCTTTTTGTATTTTTTATATTATAGGTATTCAAACATTTTTCTGATAATTTCTTCAATTTTGTATATATTTAAACATTTTACGGGAATACCTTAAGTTAGTCGCTAATTAACCAGAATTAAAATTAAAAAAAAATATCGAGAATGTTTACCGTTTTGATTTCGAGAATTTATTTTATTTTATTTTATTTAGGTATTTTTATATGGATTTCCATGGGCCAAAACGACAAATTTGAGTGAGCTAATTGAACGTGAAAGAATGATCACCGCAATTCGCGATCAAGCTTCTGATAGAAAGGTAATGAATTCAATTAACATTAAATATCTTGAATATTCCTAGAGAACTTATGAAATATCATTAATACCCCTCCTCTCCTAATTTCTCCAAAGAATAGCCAAATTATCTTTATTCTTTCTTGCTCGTGTTTGTATAAACAAAATAATAATGAAGTAAACTGTATTTTGGGAATAATTTCTTATGTTTTTGAGAAGTATATATGATAGTTTATTATTTTTAAAGCATACTGATTTTGTATTGTTTTATATATGCAAAATTATCTATTGAGGAGGACCATGAACTATGGAGAGCCTTTAAAACCTACAAACCCAGTAATTAATGGCTTGATCTGAGATTAATGGTATATAATCTCAGATCTAGAAGAAAAGAAACGAGTTGTTCACTTCATCTTCTTCCTCAAGAAAACCATTAGAGAGAAAGAGGGAATTGGAGAAATTGTTTCTTCAAGTTTTAGATTCAAGCAAGTTTACGAGTAGATATTCTAGGAGGATTTACGCGTAACCGGAAGACAATAATTCGAGGTGGATACGAGTAGAGAGATCTCAATTGAGATCTTGGGTTGTGATCCAACGAGGGCAAGAACGAGCAAGGTCGGATCCAAACCGGAAGAATTCCGGTTGTATACGACAAATCGGAGCTTCGAGCAAGGTGTCGAATCGTGCGGGCGTGGGACGTGCGTGTCGCCGGAGTCGAAGCAAGTACAAGAGCAACTACACAAGAATCAACCCTTCTCCGTGATCAATTTCACGTGATATGATTCTCTATGAAATAATAGTTATTTTCATAGGACTAGTTGCATAAGTAGATTTGTATCATTGAAACGACGACGTGGTCCTCGGGATCGGATCGGACCGGGCCTCACAATTCGCTGCACTGGGCTCGGTAGTGATGCCGATACCCAACAGAAATATCCGTGATTTCAATATTTTAATATTTAATCCTTATTATAAAATATTATATTGTTTTATATTGAATTATATTTATGTATATCATATTATATTATATTAAATTGGTTGATATTATATTATATTAAATTATATTGTTTTATATTATATTATATTGTTTTATATTGTTTTATATGGTATGATATGATATGATATTATATGGTATGATACGATATTATATTATACTATATTATACTATATTATATTATATTATATTTTTTATATTATATTATACTGAAGGGAATTATCCCGTTCCCGGGCCCGCGCAGCGGATATGAAGGCCCGGTCCGGTTCCCAAATCCCGGGATCACGCTTCGGTATCGAGGGTACGATGCAAAGTAGGATAGACGATTACCAGCGTGAAATTGATCACGCACGACGGGTTGATCGCTCGCATCCTTCTCTTCTTCGGTGTCACGTTGGTGACTAGCCCGTGCGTCCCAAACCACACGTCTCCCATCGTCTTGACACGCCTCCGGTTGTCTTCGTGCGTCCCATGTCCACACGTTTCCACAGCCTTTCACTACATTACTTCTCCGGTTTGATCACAAACGAAGAGCCACAAGTGTCGCTCATCTACCCGCATCCACCGTGAGTCGTTGCACGTCGGTCGCGGGTGCAACCGTCTAGACGATGTACCGGCGAACTTGCTTGATCACGTTTGATTCTCTAATCCGAGAAAACCCATTTTCTCTTTTCTCTCTTTCTCATCACACCCATTCAACTATTGATGGTGTTCTTTCGAATGATCATCTCAATTAGTCTAATCTGAATTAGATTCAGGATTAACTCTTTAATTGACATTGATTCACTTCGATTGACCTTTTATTGATTACTTAGATCAGAGAGAAACATCCTATATATACTACATAGGATAAGGATGGGCCAAAAGGTAATATCTACTATACACCTTTCAAACAGAAAACTGCATACGCCCTTTCAGTATTTTGTTGAAACGAAATTGTTAAATCGTTTCAACCGACTTCAAACCTTCATGAAAGTTGTAGATAATATTATTATCTTTCCAACCCAATTTGGCCCAGCCCAATTGGAGTTCGGATGCGAACGTTATGACGGTTTACCTAAATGTATGTCAAATTGTCGCACTCTTTCGGTATTCCATTAAAACGACACTGATACTTCGCTCAAATGAAATATATTTCTTCATGAAAGTTCTAGATAATCTCATTATATATCTAACCCAATTTGAACCATTCAAATTGGAATCGTTATCTGAAAGTTATGCCAGTTTTACTAAAACTGTTTGTTATGCCCACGAACGCGTACGTTCGTTTGTCCTTCTACGTACCATTTTAGCGTTGATCCAAAACTGTATTTCCTTCAGTCTCCCACTCAGTTTTAGATCTACCTAAATGGTACTCATGTATATCACATATACACTATATCAGAGAATCTAGCCCGCGTATCATATACGCTAAAGCCATGCACATCCCATGTGCAAAAACTTGCAATCAAGCCCGACATAGTACGACTCGTTGTGTGACCGTGTATGTTCGTTTAACGATGGCAGTAGGCCGTTTTCAAGGCACTACAAGCCCATGAGCGGGATCTAGTCACTCCATCATGGCTACCCATGTTAACAAGAAAAATGATTGTAATCATTGTGCTTATCTCGAATAACGATTATTAGTTCTCTTGTTTGCGATATCCGTTAATCAAAAGGCATGGTTATTGTGCTTATCTAGTCACATTTGTATTTGTATTTGTATTGGTGTTTCGTATATTCTCGCTTCGTATTTCATATTTATGGTTTAGGGAGTTGGATTTTGAATTTAGGGTTCATGATCTAGGCTTTAAACTTTTGGATTTGGGCTTTGTGTTCTATGGTTTGGGATTTAGGGTTTAGGATTTAGGGCTAATTTGTAATTGTTAATTCCTAATTGTATTCGTATTCGTGTTTGTATTCATATTCATGTTCTTATTTTGTATTCATTACCCATATTGGTTTTTCCTTTTCTCATTCGTATTTCATATTTGTCTTCGTACTCGTATTTCGTAATTTGCATTCCTTATTTCGTTTTCGTATTTTAATTTATGTGTATTCTTTTATTTGTAAACTATTTGTATTTCATATCCATGTTTTGTATTTATAGTCTCATTCGTGTATGTGGATTCGTATTCATGTACTCGTGCATTATTCATATTCATGTTCGTATTTCGATTTATGTGTTTCGTATTTTTATTTTTATTTTTATTTGTAAATTATTTGTATTTCGTATTCGTGGATTTTTTTATTTCTCTGTAATTGTTGTGTTTGGAAATGGGTCTCGTCGTTTAGTAATGCGTGGATTTTTTCGCATTCGTACTTTTACTTGTATTTGAATATCCGTGTTTGGTATTCGTATTTGCATTTGTGTCCTAATATTAGTATTTCTGTATTTGTATTTGTGTATTATTCTTATTCGCATATTCGTGTTAGTATTTGTAATTCGTATTTGTATTTGTGTGATTTTGTAATTCGTAATTTGTTATTTGTTATGCGTTATTCTTAATTCCTAATCATATTAGTAATCGTATTCGTGCTTGTTTTCGTATTTGTATTTGTATTTGTATTCATATTCGTATTTCATTTTTCTATTTCATATTCGTATTTGTATATGTATTTTGTATTTGTATTTTGTAATTGTATTTCATATTCGTATTTGTAAATGTATTCCATACATGTTTTTGTATTTGCATTTTTATGTATGTTTGTATTTGTATTATTTTTTCTCAGTACGTATTGAAATTGGTATTGGTATTTTTTTTTTTTTTGGTGTTCTTGTTTATATTTGTGCTTCGTATTTGTAATGCTAATTCGTATTTGGTACATATTTATTATTTATATTGCTTATTTGTATTTGTTTTTTGAATTTTGATGATGATTATGATGATGCGATTGTAACATTGTTGATGATGATGATGATGATGATATGATGGAAATGATGTGTACTTGTTTGTATTTTTATTCTTATTTATATTGTCTTCTTCATGTATTTTTATTTGCATTTTCTATTCGTGTTTCGTACTCATATTTCGTAATTCGCATTTCTTATTTTGTATTCGTATTTCAATTTATGTGCATTCGTATTTTTAATTTTATTTGTAAATATTATATATTTTATATTTGTGTTTCGTAATTATATGCACATTCGTGTATGTGGATTCGTATTCATGTACTCGTGCATTATTCATATTCATGCCCGTATTTCAATTTAGGTGTTGTCGTATATTTATTCTTAATTTTATTTGTAAATTATTTCTGTTTCATATTCGTGGAATTTTTTTGGTTTATCAGTAATTATTGTGTTTGAGAATGTGTCTTGTCATTTAGTAATGCGTCAAATTTATCACATTTGTATTTTTACTTGTATTTGTATATATTCGAGTTTATTCATATTCGCATTCGTGTCCTGATATCCATATTCGTGTATTTGTATTGTCTTATTCGAGTATTCGTGTTAGTATTCGTAATTCGTATTTGTATTCGTGTGATTTCGTAATTCCTAATTGTTATTCGTCATTCACAATTCTTAATTCCTAACCGTATTAGTATTCGTATTCGTGCTTGTGTTCGTATTTGTATTTTTATTCATATTCATATTTAATTTTTCAATTTCATACTCGTTTTTGTATATGTATTTCATATTTGTATTATTTAATTGTATTTGATATTCGTATTTGTAAATGTATTCCGTACATGTTTTGTATTTGCATTTTTATGTTTATTTGTATTTGTATGTTTTTTTCCGCAGTCCGTATAGAAATTGGTATTAGTATTTGCTATTGAAATTGGTATTAGTATTTTCTTCCCGTTTTTGTTTTTGTATTCTTGTTTGTATTTTTGCTCCGTATTGGTAATGCTAATTTGTATTTGTTACGTATTTATTATTTATATAGAGTAGTTGGTTTTCGTATTTTGATGATGATGATGATAATGATGATGATGATGATGATGATGATGATGATATAATGAGAACAGTGTTGTAAAAAACGGTGAAAAACGGTGAAAAACGGTGAAAAAACGGTGTTTCGGTGGAAAAACGTTCCGTTTTTTGCAAGACGGTTTGAAAAAACGGTCAAACGTTTTTTTACGTGTTTGACCGTTTTTTTTTTGGCGAAAAACGTTTTTCGGACCGAAAAACGGTCGTTTTTCGCAACAAAAATTATCTTTTTCAGTCTAATTATTTTTTTAGCCCATCATATTTTTTAGCCCAATAAAATTCTTTTTTTTTTTGGGCCCATTAGTCACTCCTGCTCTCTCTTTTCTTCCTCCAGCTTATCTCCCTCCCGCTCCCGCTCCTGCTCTCCTGCTCTCTCGCCTCACTACTAGAAGCCTCACTCGCTCCAGCTTATCTCCCTCTCGCTGCAAGTGAAGTCCTGCTCTAGCCTAACTCCTGCTGCCCTGCAGTCCTCACTCTCGCCTAACTCACTCTTTCTCGCTCGAAGTCGAACAGTGACTGTCCTCGCTTCTCTCACGCTCTCTCGCTCGAAGAAGCTTTGCGTCAAAGTCGAAGTCGAAGTCAGATCGAAGAAGCTTTGAGTTGCTCTCACTCTTTCGCCTCGCAGCCTCTCTCAAACAGGTGCGATTTTGAATCAATTGAATCAATTGAAGGCCATAATCGATTGACAGGGGCTTTTGAATTTTCAGATGGGAATGTGGATTGACAGGGGCTTTTGTACAATTATTTTTGAATTTTCAAGTTATTGCTACTTTTGATTTTGACAGGAGCTTTTGAATGTGAATATTCAGATGGGAATGGGGATACATTTGATGGAAAAAATTGCTCCAGTAAAATCAATTCTCCTTTTGATTTTCAATTTGATTAATTTTAAAATGACAGAGACTTCGTTGATATTTTAATTTGATATTTGAATTTGATATTTGCTAAAGTTTGTGGATGTTTAAAATTTGTGAATGTTTAAAGTTTGTGATGTTGAAATGATAGTGAGTAAAATATGTGAATGTTTAATTTATGTTTAATTTATGTTTAAAATTTGTGGATTTTTGGTTTCATCTATAAATTTTAATTAAATTATTATCGATTTCGGTGACCATTTTTTCACCGTTTTTCCACCGTTTTTTCACCGTTTTACGGTAATCCCGTTTTACGGTCCCCGACCGTTCCGTACCGTTTTCCGTATTTTACAACATTGAATGAGAATGATGTGATGATGATGATGATGATGAGAATGATGATTTGGTGATCAAGATTATATGATGATGACGATGATATGATGAAAATGATGTGTATTTATTTGTATTTTCTATTCGTATTTATATTGTCTTCGTTTATGTATTTTTATTTGTATTTTCTATTCGTGTTTCGTATTTGTCTTCGTACTCGTATTTCGTAATTCACATTCCTTATTTTTATTCGTATTTTAATTTATGTGTATTTGTATTTGTAAATTATTTGTATTTCATATTCATGTTTCGTATTCATATTCACATTCATGTATGTGGATTCGTATTCCTGTACTCGTGCATTATTCGTATACATATTCGTATTTCAATTTATGTGTTGTCATATTTTTTATTTTCATTTTTTTGTAAATTATTTGTATATTTCGTATTCGTGGGTTTTTTTTGGATTTCTCTTTAATTGTTGTGTTTGCTAATGGGTCTTGTCGTTTAGTAATGTGAGGAATTTTTTACATTCGTATTTTTACTTGGATTTGTATATTCGTGTTTCGTATTCGCATTCGTGTCCTGATATTCTTATTCTTGTATTTGTATTCGTGTATTATTTTTATTCGCGTATTCGTGTTAGTATTGGTAATTCATATTTCTATTCGTGTGATTTCGTAAATCGTTATTGGTAATTCTTAATTCCTAATCGTATTAGTATTCGTATTCTTGCTTGTGTTCGTATTTATATTTGTATTTGTACACATTCATATTTCATTTTTCTATTTCATACCCGTATTTGTGTATCATATTTGTATATTTATTTTGTATTTGTATTCTATAATTGTATTTGATTCGTATTTATAAATGTATTCCGCATAGGTTTTTACACAACTGCAAATTTTCACAACTGCAAATTTTCTACTTTCACATAACACTAATTGTATTTGATTCGTATTTGATTCGTATTTGTATTCTATAATTGTCAATCATGGTGAGGCTTTGCAACGAGAACAAGGTTGGACTTTTTATGAACGGTGAACCCGGGTACTTCCGTCATATCCAACGACTCCGCGTTCATCCCTTCGGGTAACTTCCAATCGAAATGGTACAATAAACTGGCAAGAGCGAGTTCGATAGTCGCAGTAGAAAAACTAATTGCCGGACAAACTCTTCTGCCGGTACCAAACGAAATTAATTCGAATTGTTGGCCTTTGAAATCGATATTACTGTCTAAAAATCTCTTAGGCCAAAAATCCTGATGATAATAAATCAAGTACAATTTCTTTAATTTTAGTATTTAATGGTTCAATTTGAATTGAAAGTAGCTATTACCTGAGCTCGCTCCCAGCAATTTGGGTCCCTTCCAATGGCCCATGCATTTATGACGATTCGGGTTTTCGCAGGAACATGATAATCGTGCATTTATAGAGAAGAAAGGACGTTATGCCCATGCCTTCCATACCTTTCGACCATCATGACCTCAAGAACCTTACTTTCACCATGCCTCGACTTGACTTCCATCATGCCTCATCTTTTTCGATATATAGGGAGAGAGGGGGCAGCATACCTCGCCTTGCTAGAGAGAGAGAGAGAGAGAGAGAGAGAGAGAGAGAGAGAGAGAGAGAGGGAGGGAGAGAGAGAGAGAGAGAGAGAGAGAGAGAGAGAGAGAGAGAGAGAGAACGCACCGAGGGGCACCCACACCAACAGCGATGAAACAAGACCAATCAGCACATTTGCATAAGCTAATTTTAGTATCTAATATAATGCTTCCAAGGTGTTTGTTATAATGCCCATTGTTAAAAGGTAGAACCACGATCTTTCCTTCCCTGTCGCCCTCTCACCCTCTCTCTGTCTCGATCTAGAAAGCACTGGAGGAAGAAATTAGGAGCGGTGGTCATTGCATCGAGCCATGGGATCCAGGTGTGGTGAAAGGAATGAGATTGCTTGGTAAGTGAGTGAATTTCAAATCAATTCATCTTTTTTTCTTCTCAGTTTTAAATAATGTATTTCTTTTTTTGTTGTACTAAAATATTCATCAGACGACTGACAAGAGAAACGACTGAAAGTATGTATGTTTTATCTCAGCGATTTTTTTTTCACACTTGTGTTATTTTTCGATTTAATTTTATTTTACTCAGCAATTTTGTATTTTTCGGGAAATGTATTGTTATATAAAATTTGATCTAATCCCTTTCTCTGATGTTTCATCTCAGCAATTTTGCGTTTTTAATTTTATTTTTCCCTACCTTTCGAGAGGCACCATGCCTCGCTAAAGAGAGAGAGAAAGCAGAAGAGAGATGCACCAGATTGTGCGAGGGGCACCCACATCAGCAGCGATGAAACAGCAATAATCAGTACACGAGCGTCCAAGAATCCATTTCTCTCTTCCGCTAAATCATGTAGGTTCTGATTAAATTGATTTTCATCCTTTAATGTGTTACTTGATTGAAAAATTGGATTCAATTTTGAATAAGACAGTTAAGTCTGGAATATGGATTAGAGATGGAAACCAATTGAATTCTAAAACAAGTAATCCATAAATTAGAAATTAAAATCATAAATAGTACTTCATTGTTATAGTTTGAATGATTATATAGATAGACTAACTAAAATTTTGTACCATCTTATCGATTTTTCTTTATCAGTTGAATTGAAGTACCAAAGCACACGTTCAATCCATTTTTTAAACAAATCAAATGATTGTGTTGCTTTCAGGGTATCTTTCTATCTCTCGACATTTTTATCTTTTCCAAAACTATTTATGAACAATTTGTACCTTTTTCACTACAATTTATTAATACTGGTACATTGTTTAATTGACCTGTACCAATGGTACCAAATTCTTAGTTTATCCAAATTAGTAAATAAATAGCTTTTACAGGCCTACCTTTGCTTTTTAATCATTATTACAGAATATATGGAAATTACTTATCAATTAAACTATGTGTCATATTCACAAAAACATATTTTTATGACGTTTTGTGATTGTTGTGTATAGTACTATAATGCTGGAATTTGATTTTTTTCGTATTGCTTATTGTTGAGAAATATATATCAAATTTTCCCTATTAGTGGAATTTTAACATGACTTTTGGAAATTGGCGAATATCAGATTTGCCTAGAAGGCGACTTCGGCAATTTGAGCAAATGTCATTATATTTGCAGTATTACTATTTCACATATAATCACTTTTTTTGTTAGTTTTTATATAATTTCACAACTTAAATCAATTAGTTCAAAAATATCCGCTGCGTCGGAATTGTCCTAGTATATACAAAGCACTATTACACGTTTACATCGACTATTACAAGTAATGGATATATTTTTGGTTTCTTATGCAAATGACATAAAGTTGAAAATCACAATCAACATACCTCGAGTCTCACTATTTCCTTTTCTACGTTAACTACAAATCTCTTTGCCATACTTTCCCAAAATCATATTGAAGCTGTTAACAAGACTAAAAACATAAAACAAAATAAAAATGTAAAAAATATTAATCTCATGATATAAATTTCCCGAGCAAATTCGTCAAGTGTCCATTTTCATCCTCCGATTTTAGAACTTGTCACATTTTGACTTCAATGAATCCCACATTACCTAAAAATATAAAATTAATAAAAAAAACAGAAAAAAAATATCGAGTTAATCTTTTATTAGTTATAATAAATCACTGGCCATAATTACTTTTGATGTAAGTGTGGCAGTTTGTAACAGTAGTTACTGCATTAGTTCATTTTACATTGTTTGGTTTGATGTATTTTATCAAATTACTGCAACTCATACTTCATTGTTATCCTCTTTTCATGTAAGTCAACATTCCCTCTTACATACGAGAAGTGGAGATACCGCAGAAAAAGAACTTGGCGGGAGAAACTTAAACCACCTCGTCGCCCTCTGCCTGCTCCGTGCCTCACCGCCCCTCTGCCTGCTCCAGTGCCTCACCGCCCCTCTCCTCCTTCTGCTCGTCTCTCCCCTCCAACTCTGTAAGTATCGATGTTTTCTTGTTACATCTTGTTATTAGGGTTTCAGTAATTTTTTTGTAATTTTTCTGCTCGTCTCTCCCCCCCAAGCAATAAATCAATCAATTCTGTAATTTTTCTGCTCGTCTCTCCCCTCCAGTTCGTCTCTCCCCTCCAACATTCTGTAAGTATCGATGTTTACTTTATGGTTTCAGTTCGTCTCTCCCCTTCTGCTCGTTACCAATTCTGTAAATCAATCAATCAATTTCGTAATTAGTCTTGAACATCAAATTATTGTTTTAACAATCAATTTTGTAATTAGTCTCTCCCCTCCAACTTTGTAATTAGTCTCTCCCCTCCAATTTTGTAATCAATCAATTTTTCCTTAGTGATTAATTTCTGATTAATTTGGTGATCAATCAATTTTGTAATGAATCAATTTTGTAATAAATCAAACAATTTCGTAATTAGTCTTGAACATCAAATTATTGTTTTAACAATCAATTTTTGTAATTAGTCTCTCCCCTCCAACTCTGTAACTAGTCTCTCCCCTCCAATTTTGTAATCAATCCATTTTTCCTTGGTGATTAATTTCTGATTAATTTGGTGATTTGTATAGGTTTTCAAAATGTCAATCGAAAACTAATGTGCAGCTGCTTTAGGTGCTTTAGTGGGAGGTTTTATCGTTTCGATGCTTCTCAAAAAAATTGAAGGAGAGCAAGCAAGCAAAATTTCAAGGGATATAATTGACAAAAGACATTCCGTCCGAAATTCATACATAATAAGAGTGATTCATGAGTCCGATGTTGGATGTGTTGCGATGACCCGATTGAGAAGAAGTGCATTTTTTGGATTATGTGATATCATGAAAAATAGGAAATTAATGTGGGATACATTGCATGTCACACTTGAGGAGCAAATGGCCATATTTTTGCACGTCATAGCTCATAGTGTGAGAACTCGAGTTATTGCAAGAAATTTCGTACGCTCCACGGAGACCGTGAGTCGGCATTTTCGCCACGTTCTCCATGCAATTGGAGAACTAAAAATAAATTATATAAAGCCACCTTCCGCAATCATGCATAGGGTAATTAGTTCAAATCCTAGATTCACACCGTTCTTTAATGATTGCATCGGGGCTTTAGATGGAACACATATACGTGCTAGCGTGCGAGGCAATAAATGTCCTTATTTTGGTCGTAAGGGGTTTTCCTCCCAAAATGTTTTAGCTACCGTGGATTTCGATCTTCGATTTACGTATGTACTTGCCGGATGGGAAGGTTCTGCACACGACTCTCTTATTTTAAGGAATGCACTTGAAAGAAATGATGGATTGAAAATACCTCAAGGTAATCTATATGTGATTCAAACAACACGAAATAATAAATATCGTAATTATTTGTCACATTTTTCGCAAGAAAATATCTCTTGGTTGATGCTGGCTACTCAACACGTTCTGGTTTCATTTCACCATTTAGAGGGGTGAGATATCATTTGAAAGAGTTCTCCGATCACCCCCTTGCAAATAACAAGGAGTTGTTCAATCATAGACATTCGTCCTTACGAACTAGCATCGAGCGTGCATTCGGTGCTTTGAAGAACCGTTTTGAAATTCTTACTTTCAGATCCTTCTTTCGGTATCGTACTCAGGTGGATATCGTTCTTGCTTGTTGTATTATCCATAATTTTATTCTAGAAGATGGCCTTGATTCATTTTTAGATGGAGAATACGACAGAAAATATCGCAAAGAAAGGAAACTCCAATTTTAGGTGGTCTAAACATATGAGCAATTTTTATTTGAAGATCATGACGGAACGAGTAAGAAATGGTATGAAATCGGGTCAAGGATTCAAAAATCAGGCAATCACGACAACCGTTAAAGCAATAAACAACAAATTTAATGTGCAAGTATCCGAAAGCAACGTCTCGAATCATCTTAGAACTGTTAAAAACAAACGGAACCAAATAAGAAGGTTGATGGACATGAGCGGAACTGGTTGGAATGATACCGAAAAGAAGATTGTTATGGACGAGGACGAATACGCCACATATATCAAGGTGAATATCATCATATTACATAATCAAGTTGATGATTTTTTTTTGGATTGATATTTGGTATTTCATAATTAAAATATTTAGGCACATCCGAAAGATGAACCTTTTATAAACAAGCCGATTGAAATGTTCGAAGAGATGTCGCTAGTTTGTGGGAATGATGTCGCAAATGGTCTATATGCAAAATCTTTGCACTATGGTTCGCCTCCTCTTGGTACCCCAATGGAGAGACCTTCAACACAAATCCCCAATGATGTCAACGATATAGGATTAGAGAATTTAGATTTCGTTGAAACTGAGATAATGTATAATGGAAGTTCTCCCCAAGGAAATCCACTCGAAACACAAACTTTGAATTCTGCCTCATCGATGAGAAGATATTTAATGGCTACGAGCAATGGAAGAAAGAAGAGAAAGAGAGATGATCCCCTCCTAGACGAGGTTGCTCAGGTAGCTAAGAGCATTACACGCATTGCCGATGCAATGGATAGAGACAAAGAGCTTGATTTTGCGGGTATGATAATCGATGCCGTCATGAACATGCAAGACAAGTTTCCCATGCAATTGTTGTCATCAGCATGTCAATATCTAGTAATAAACAAAAATATTGTCCAAATATTTTTAAAGTTCAATTCTACTCTTCAAGAGGATTGGATTGATAATTACGCGATGAGAACATCGGAATAGGTGATAGTTTGTGAAATGGAATATATTATGTAAGAGTATTTTTTGGATTGTAACGTGATGGTATAATTTATTTATGATTATGTTTTTGGTGATTATTAGTTTCTTGATTAAATTAAAAATTTATGTTAAAATTTATTTAAAATTTTAGTCAAAAAAAATATTGGAATTTTATAATTCAATTACTTCAAGCCAAACAAAATAAAATAAAACATGGTAGTTATTTTTACATCAATCCAAACATTATAATTAGAAGTGCAATTACGGAAAGTTGACTTACAGAAGGTGAATTTACTTCATGTAATTTGTAACACAGTCATCCAAACATGTCCTTAAAGTAACAAACCAGTTGAGCGACACTGGTGATGACTCTTATGGGTGAGCATAACTCCCTTTGGCAAACCGGTGGTGCCTGAACTGTACGACAACGCCACGACATCATCGGCGTTTATCTCCACCTGCTCTGGCTCCTCCTCCTTTCCTTGCAACATATCCGCAAAATACAAACAATCCTGAAACTTCTTATCAATCGTGATAATCGTTATCCATTTTTCTCCTTTGCCAGATCTATAATCGTATCCACCGCACAGGCCGGCGTCGGAAACTATCGGTTATTTCCGTATCTCGCTAGGTGTCAGAAACGGATTGGACGTGGTGATTGCGGCGAATCTCGCCACTGCCAAAAAGGTGAAAATAAATCAACACATGAAAAATGATTCAATTCTCAAGGACAAATACACAAAAAATTAGAAGATATGAAAAAATTTATCCTCCTTTGAGGATAGAATGTATTTTTTAGGAGAAATACACTACTTTGATTATTATTTTTGTACTTGTTCTGAAATTAGAAGATAAGAAAAGAGAGCAATATACAACCTCCCAAAATTTCAAAAAAGAAAAATAAGAATCAAGTTCTACTTCAAAAAAAAAACTGAGAAATGATTCAATTCGTACAAGAAACTATACCGAATAAGTCCAAAAGATCATGATTAAAAATAGATTAATAGAAAATATAGTATTAAATGAAGGATAAATATATAAAATTACCTTGCATAAAAATTGTGTCAGTAGCCAACCTGAAATTTAACTACAAGACCTTCATTCCTGAAATTAAGAATTGTATTAGTAGCCATGAAAACTACGAAGTAATATGAACAATATTGATTCAATATCTTCTCCAACTTGACATTTGGTACCTAATTCACCGATGTCCATGAAGAGTATGTTTTTTTATCCGTGCATATGTAGCAATTGTTTTAATCAGACTGTCCTGTCACATAACACATAAATTGCATCAAATGAATTTGAATTGGAACTTAAAGACATGAAATCGTGATTTTTTTAGAACCCCTATATTTTGATTAATTTCAGTTAATGGGGATCTTTGAAATAAACCTATGAAATCCATGAAATATCAGATTAGCGAAAAGAAAGTACAAGAGAAAAGGTTATCAGTACAATTATTGTTTACTTTTCATTAGGTTCGGGCTCGTCGCCGACATTGTGAATTGAAATGTCTGGCCAAATATTCTTGTGTTACTGTACGAACGAAGAAGAAAAATGTAAAAAACTAAAAGCAGTAAAAAAAAGTGCAAATGAAACATTTTTTTACAAGCATCTTCCCTTTGCACAAATTTTGATATGAATAGAATTGTATGACCATTCTTTCAAAATCATCTTTTCTGAAGTTACAATTAGAAAGAAACATTGTTAAAAATTAAAATTAAAAAAATTAAAACAAAACTCGAAGACTTGAAAATTAAATCAATCGAAACTTGAGTCTATTCCTACTCTTAAAACAAACAAGTACAAAGTACAAACAGTAAATAAACCAGTTGAGTTTATAGAGTGGCTGTCAATGAATGCTTCTTAGAAGCCCCGCCATTGAAGGACACTTCCCCTGCCTCTCCTCCTCTCTAAAATTTACGGGTTAGCCGCATAACTTCTTGAGAATCCAAAAAATTAAAGAACAAAATATATTTTCCCCACAAATTTTTTTTTTTTTGAAAAGCTAAAGAGGCGAAGCCTCTTTTAATATATTAAAGCAAAGTTTAATACATTGTGATGCGATTTTACATGATTAATGTAAAAAAGTAGCTTAAAGCAATGTAAATTACAAACGCAAAAGTAAGATACAAATCGAGAAATGATACTTTCGGCCATCCTTAGACGATCGGTTCGTCTCCATAATCGACCTCATCGAGGTAGTCATCTCCGCACTAGGCTTCCATGCTACCGCCTTCTTCGGCTTCCTTGAAAGATTCTTCTTCCATTTCATCTTCCTTTTCCTTGTTGCTACGCTCGTCGCTGTCGCCCTCGCTCCCGGAAAACTGTCGCTCACGGGAACTGTCGCCCTTGTTGTCGCCCTTGCTGTCGTGCCGTCGCTGTCGCAGCCTCGAACCAGCGTCTAAGCCGGACCGTCATGTCCGTCCTCGCCCAATGCCTCAGCAGCCTGAATCTGCTGGCCGTCCTCGCTGAATCAGCTGGCCGCCCTCGCCCAATGACTCAGCAACCTGAATCTGCTGGCCGTCCTCGCCCAATGCCTCAGCAGCCTGAATCCCTGCCCCTTCTTGTCTCCTTGCCCCTTGTCTCCTCGCCCAATCGCCCACTGGACTGTCTCCTTAGCCCTTCCTGTCTCCTTAGCCCTTCCTGTCTCCTTCATCTCATCTTCGTCTCGATGACTTGGTTTTCCCACGTCGGATCTGCCTCGGGTACTCGTCGGAGTTGCGCAGGATGATGCTCTCGACAAAGTCTGACTCGGTTTCCCTTGCGTCAGAGCTGCCTCGCGGTCTTGCTGGGGCTGCTGTAGTCTAGTAGCACCCCATAACCACCTGTGCAATCACGATCGCGTCGCCAGAGAGATAGCACATCCACTCCATCAGATCCTTTGCGGCTTTCTCGCCTCGCGTCGCTTGCTCAGATCCGTTGTCCAAGCTTCGTATCCAAGGTTGGCGTCGCTTTCTCGCCTTGCTTGCTCGGTTCGCGTCGCTTGCTCAGATCCGTTATTAAAGCTTCCGTCTTTCAGTTTACGCTGCTAGGGTTTCTCGCGGCGCGTCCTTCCTGGTTTCGTCGCTTCGTTGGAGCAGGAGAAGGGGATGGGTCTGGTGTCGTCGCGTCGCTTCGTCGCTTCGCGGCACTTCCGTCTTTCGTAACTTTCGGTTTACGCTACGAGGGTTTGTCGCGGCGCTTCCCTCCTTCCTTCATCGCTTCGCTGGAGTAGGAGAAGGGGACGGGTCTGTTGTCGTCACGTCGCCGGAGAAGGGGGGGTGGAGGCGGCGAGGGAAGCCTCCACCCCCAAAATCGCCTTTTTCTCTTTTAGGGTTTCTGGCGGCTTTTTACCTTGAAACACCGGTACAGATGGACACTCTTTTCCCCACAAATTAAAAGAAGCAAACATCAATAATCCAAAAAATTTCAGATCTTTTACCCTCACAAAAAAATGTACACCACGCTAAGATCTCTTATATTCCTCTCCGGCGGATTTAGATAATAAAGCTATGAAACTGAAAGGTGAAACCTTGATTATTTGGAGAGAAACATCAAAACATCAGAAGCCCCATCTCCGTGCCTCCATTCTTGCCTACAGTTCCCACCTAAAGGGAGATTGTGCCTAGAAACCCTAAAGCACTCTCCAGCACACCCCTCTCTTTTCTTCAACGCCTCCCTTCTCTGTCATTTCTCTATCTTCAGCGTACCCCTCTCTTCGCATGATTTTTTGGTTCCAATCGTACATATCCCACTACCCTTTGAGCCTCCACCACCTTCTTAACCCGCTATTTTGATCTATCGTTCGGAGATAAATTAGGGTTTGGACACGCGAGAGCGCTAGTGAGAGGTAGATAGAGAGATGGGACAGAGAGGAGTAAGTTTGGGAGGGTATGGAACGAGCTAGATTTGGGTTATAGGTTATGTTTGCAACGGAGCGACGAGATGTACTATCAGCTATGTTGCACGGATACGGATATGGCTATATAATTATTATTTTAATATATTTATATTATACATAATAAATAAATAAATAATATTTTGAATTTAAATATCATGACAATAAATAAAATCAACATAACAATACAAGTATCATAAAAGTATTCTAAATTTATTTTAGAAGTATCATAGAATTAATTTAGAAGTATCCTAGAAGTATCCTACAACTATCCTATATAATTTATTTAAAAATATTATGTGCCAAAATATATAATGGGCCGAAGTATCCTAAATGGAGTATTCCAACCGTATCCTGAACGTATCCCACCCGTATCCTGCCGTATCCTGCCGTATCCCCGCCGTATCCGAAAAAAAAAATATTAAAATAATCGGATACGCCAGTGACGTATCCGATACGTATCCAAGCCGTATCGTACCCGTATCCGTATCGGATACCCGTATCCTCAGGATACTTCTGCGTTTTTGAAGCATCCGCGTAACATAGACTATCAGAACAGACGGTCGGATGCTAAAAACGTGGTATGTTGCGTTGCAGCTGGGCTATGTTGTTGAAAATTAAACGGAAGGGAACAATTTGGAAAGAAAATATTTAACTTTTGACTTATAACTACATAAATAGGAAAAAAAATAGAAAGAACAACTTTAATTATAAAAATTTGCGGAAGGGTATTCGTGATACTCATTTTGGAAGGGTATTCGCGATACTTTTAGATATTTTAGGGGTATTTGTGATATTTTTTATTTTATATGGGTATAAATGATAATGATATTTTGAGAGAGAAATTTACTGGTGGGTTTGTAGGTTTTAAAGGCTCTCCAAAGTTCATGGTCCTCCTCAATAGATAATTTTGCATATATAAAACAATACAAAATCAGTATGATTTAAAAATAGTAAACTATCATATATACCTCTCGAAAACATAAGAAAGTATTCCCAAAATACACTTTACTTCATTATTATTTTGTTTATGCAAACACGAGCAAGAAAGAATAAAGATAATTTGGCTATTCTTTGGAGAAATTAGGAGAGGAGGGGTATTAATGATATTTCATAAGTTCTCTAGGAATATTCAAGATATTTAATGTTAATTGTATTCATTACCTTTCTATCAGAAGCTTGATCGCGAATTGCGGTGATCATTCTTTCACGTTCAGTTAGCTCACTCAAATTAGTCGTTTTGGCCCTTGGAAATCCATATAAAAATACCTAAATAAAATAAATTCTCGAAATCAAAACGGTAAACATTCTCGATATTTTTTTTTAATTTTAATTCTGGTTAATTAGCGACTAACTTAAGGTATTCCCGTAAAATGTTTAAATATATACAAAATTGAAGAAATTATCAGAAAAATGTTTGAATACCCATAATAGAAAAAATACAAAAAACATAAATATACAAAATTGAAGAAATAAAAAATAATTTAAAATATTAATCTCTGAGAATGGTTTGTAGAAATTATCAGAAAAAAGGTTGTGATTATTTCTATGAAACCCTGAAAAAAGGTCTTGAGACTCTTGATAAGTTCACTCTTGATAAGTTCTTCTATTATTAAATTTGCTCGTATTATCAGCATCATATCACTTCCTTATCAAAAAATCATTGCAAAAGGGTTGCGATTATGTCTCACTTCCTTATCAAAATACAATGAAAACATGGAAATTTTTTTATATAAGGTAGATTTGAACCATGACACTATTGAAAAATATTTAGAGCCTCAATCAATAAACCACACAATAAATTGTTATAAAATACACTAATTTTTAATCAAATAAATTAATTGTATACGAGGTTCATTTTCATACTAGGCTTCGGATACATGAAATTTTCACGAGACCAGTCCGAGTGGGTCCCTTGTGTAAGTGAGAGCGCTTGTTGTTCCATGCGCATATTTGTGTGGCTCTTCACACGTGATACATGTTCTCACATTAAAATCAAGCGGCCGAAAGCCATCAAACAAAAAAAATGAACGGATGAGATCAAATCCTCCAATCCTACGGCCAAGAAGGACCAAGTGAAATGGCTTAACAGGGACTCAGCACGAAGAGTAGCATTGTAATTAAAAAATGTATTCTTATCATGACCAAAATATATTGAGGTCGTATATGGTATCCCTGAAACCCACCCACCACGGGTGTGCCGATATGGGGGGGCCAATTGGTGTCCTCAATTAGTGTATCCAAGATTGTATTAAGTGTTAATTGAAATTATTAATTTTATTGATAAATAGTACAAATGTATTAACCGATAATTAACTTTGAATTAACTGTTAATTAAAATTTCAATTAACCATCAATTGAATTTTGGAGGTGCAATTTGGGGATGGAAATTCCCCTCAAACCCATATCGGCAAGGCCAAAGTGGGTTTGAGGGCTTGGTAAAATTACCCAAATATATTATTATTAATAGCGAAACATAAAAATATATTCTTCTTTAATATTTTGTTTTATTTATTTCAAGGGAGAAAAACAATATTATAATTATATCGAACTAGCACAGTATTGCCAAATTTAACTACTAGATTGAACAAAATAAACTATGAGATTAAACAAAAATGAAATATAACTAACTACTACATCAGCTAATCTTGATTTGTAGCACACCTCGTAGAAATAATTTTTTGAATAATTTAATAAGATATACCACACAAACAGGGAGGGAACCATGATGATTTTATAGGAGAGGCCGACTTTAAAAATAAATAAAATTTGTTGTATTAAAAATTCAAATTTGAGACCTCTCAACTCCTCGGTATAGGTTTTACCACGACTATTTAACTTTTTGTGAAATATAAAAAAATTCAATATAATAATTATTTTTTTAACAAACAAAATAATCTTCTTCAATGGATATTTTTTAGATGCGCATAAGTTTTACAACCAAACAATATTCCACACAATATTATTCTTTCGGAGGTAAAATAAAATTATTCCACAAAAGAGTTTCAAAATACTTTCCAAGTCAAATAGTCAAATTGAGCCAATGCATGCATGTTCATTGCAAAACAAAATGTTATCGTGCTAAAATTAAATCAACTTTAAGTCTTAAGAAAATATATGAAAGAACATTATCATTCTCAAATTCTCTCAAATTACTACGTATTAACTACTGATGCATCAAAAGTACAAAATTGCAAAGAAAAATAGCACCTTTAGATTGTAGCTGTTAAGCAAGAAGATCACAGAAGAATAATTAACAATGTTGAATTGTTGACTTAGTATAAAAAAATCATTATTCAAAAACTGTGAAGAAAAATAGCACCTTTACGATGTTAAGTATAATGATATTAAAAAAATTATTCAAAAAACTATATTATATTAAGTAAAGTATATGTATTGACAACTCATTATAGAGCTTTATAATATTAAAAATATATAAATTATTAATAAAAAAATCTTTGATGAATATTATAAAACATATGTATTCAAAAATATATAATAATCATGTAAAAATTTAAAATACATATTATCGGCAAAAATATCACACATTAAAAAAATTTAACTTAAAAATGTATATTCAAGTCTAAAATGAATATCACATAGTTTAAAAGGTATTTCATATATCTACAAGGTACATTGCCCGTTTGAAAATATATATTTCAAATGCATAAATAATACATGTATTATATTTCAAAAACATATATCGCACATTTAAAAAATCATAACACACGATTAAAAGTTATGTATCATACAACTAAAAAGATATATTTTCGAAGATATAACCAAAATATTTATTGTACTTCAGAAGGATAATTAAAAATTAAAAATTAAAAATATACATTAAAATAAAAGCAAAAATAATATGCTGGTTCCTCTGCCAAAATTCTTTCTTGACAGAGAAAATCATTTCTCTTATTTGATATTTAGTTATTAATTGAACTATTATAAAATTATAGGATATTGTACCCATATATTTGTACCCATATATGTCAAATTCAAATTCATATATGATTTTTCCGAATCCGAATATAGTTGGCATATCATACTAGTATAGTTTGGATATTGTCGGATACACATATAAAGACGAACCATTTTCGATTCTTAAATTGAACACATGTATATATATTCCTAAATATATTATCTTTCACATCATATAATAACAAAATTATAAGTTGTGTCTGCAGAGATTATATTAAAATGCATATTGTATATGCTTATTAAAAGAAATTATGTGAAATCATAGATCAAGATCTCAAAATACATATATATTCAAAAACTAATACTCGAATTCGGATACTATTCGAATGCATTTTCGGATTTAGTTAATAATTCAAGTTGTATATCCGAATTCCTACCCGTCAAAACGGACCAGGTTCCGGGTCAGATCTGTCCGGATTAGAATATTTTTTGGATACGGATTATATGCGGTTTCGGTTCGATTCCTATATTATCCGAACTATTGACACCCCTAATTGTAATACTTGGCATAACAGGAATATTATTTTAGGTTGTAACTATATATGCTGGTTACTTTATTATCACGAGAGCTTTGGTGGGAACTCCTATTCTATTTTTTTTAATAATTGTAACCCTCTTAATTGATCCTTAAATAGGAAAACAAACAGAATTTGTCTACATGCTTACCTGATTGCGATATTTAAGCGAATTTTATTATTATCCAGGACCTCGCCACGTCATGAATTTGAGATGTTTTGCAATTTTGTGAGCTGATGATGCAGTGCTTCGTATCCACACTTCCTATGAAACATATCTAGGAACAGTCAAAGAGGCTGATCCAACAAGATATGAAAATAAGTCCAAACAAAAAAAAAATTCGGATATTATGAAACTGGAGAAGTCAAAATTGTATTTTGCTGCTTAATGCTATATATAATTTCTTGTACATGGTAGAAATAATCAGAAACCAAATTCATATGGCAGCAATGACTCTCTTTCCTTCTGTGTGGTATGAATCTGTTCAAAGCTTCTCCTTGCCTCTCTTCCTCACTCTCACCACTCTTCTCGTCGTCCTCGTCGTCCTTCGAACAAACAAATCACCAAACCCTAAAAACCTGCCTCCATCTCCGCCGTCTCTTCCCTTACTCGGTCACCTCCACCGCCTAGGCCGTTTCCCTCATCGCTCGTTACAAACTCTCTCCTCCAATTATGGACCCATCATGCACCTCCGACTAGGCCGTATTCCTACAATCATTCTTTCTTCTGCTTCTGCAGTTGAGCAGTCGATCAGAGTCCATGACACTGCATTGTCCAGCCGACCCCGGTCAATTATAACTGACATGTTATTGTATGGCTCTTCTGACGTGGCATTCTCTCCGTATGGAGAATACTGGCGTCAGGTCAAACGTATATGTGTCCTGCATCTCCTCAGCACAAAGCGTGTGCAGTCATTTTCTCACATACGCGAACAAGAGGTTTCTTTGCTTGTCGACAAAATTCGTGTTGGTAACGGCGAAGATGAATGTGCTGCTAACTTGAGCCAAATGCTTGTCAAACTTACAAACGACATCGTTTGTAGGTATACTATATTGATATTCTACTCTAAATTTCATGAGATTATACTATTATAGTTTCATCTCAGAAGTATTTAAGTATATATTATACTTGATAAAATAATTATTGTCGCTATAATTTAATCTAAATGACGGATCGATTTGCCTTTTGAATGTAGGGCAACGTTGGGCAAGAAATACTCGGCAGACACGACGGGTCATTTTCACGAGCTTATCAAGGAGTTCTTAGTGCTTCTTGGGACGAGCCCGTTAGGCGAAATGGTGTCTTGTTTGGGTTTCGTGGATTGGTTGAGTGGATTGAATGGGAGAGTGAAAAGGAATGCCGAAGGGCTCGATAATTTTTTTGAGAGTGTAATAGAAGATCATCTCAATGTAAATAGAGATGTCCATACTGAAGGAAGTGATTTGGTTGATGTTTTGTTAAACATTACTGAGACAGATAAAGATACTGGAGTTGCTCTCAGCAGAGATAATATTAAAGCTATTATTCTGGTATGTTTTATTGTTAAGTCTTTTTTGGAGACTTTAATTATTTTTAATTTTAAGTTTGATTTAAATTTAAATTTGGCAGGATATGTTTGCTGCCGGTACGGATTCGGTATCTACAGCTCTCGAGTGGACCATGGCAGAGCTAATGAAGAATCCCGAAGAAATGAAGAAAGTGCAAGGAGAAATTAGAGACATAATCAACATGTCAGGAAAACTAACCGAGAGTTCGACAGAAAATATGACGTATTTGAAAGCTGCAATCAAAGAGGCATTAAGATTGCACCCTCCGCTACCATTACTCGTCCCGAGAGAATCGAGTAAAGATATCACATTATTCGATTATCATGTTCCTGCGAAAACCCGAATCGTCATAAATGCGTGGGCCATTGGAAGGGACCCAAATTGCTGGGAGCGAGCTCAGGTAATAGCTACTTTCAATTCAAATTGAACCATTAATTACTAAAATTAAAGAAATTGTACTTGATTTATTATCATCAGGATTTTTGGCCTGAGAGGTTTTTAGACAGTAATATCGATTTCAAAGGCCAACAATTCGAATTAATTCCGTTTGGTACCGGCAGAAGAGTTTGTCCGGCAATTAGTTTTTCTACTGCGACTATCGAACTCGCTCTTGCCAGTTTATTGTACCATTTCGATTGGAAGTTACCCGAAGGGATGAACGCGGAGTCGTTGGATATGACGGAAGTACCCGGGCTCACCGTTCATAAAAAGTCCAACCTTGTTCTCGTTGCAAAGCCTCACCATGATTGACAATTAAGACTGAGAATAGAAGAACTTGATATACTATTTGTGTGTGAATTTGGATAATGCAATCTAGAATTATGAGTTTTTTTTTATTTGTAAAAATTCAACTTTGTGATAACTATAATGGACTCAACACTCAAGACTCCCAAAACAAAATCTGGACAATTTAGGCCCATGATTGGCCTTCTTATTTTTTTAAGATATTACATTAGAACAAAATGTATTATATACAAATAAATCAAATGAATATCTTAATTGAAGTAGATTAAATTGAAGAACACCTTCAATCACGGAGCTTTCTGTCTCTACTGATAATTCCACAATCCTCATTATTGATTAGACACGGTATTTCATGGGCATGCTAAATATAATAATATGAACAAAAATTATACTTGTCCCTCTGAAATCCTCCACAAAATCTGATGTGTTGGCAAAGAAACTTTAAATACGTTTAATAATTACAAATTTTACATAGGCTTACCAGGTGATAAACCTAACTTATTCATTTTATTATATTTTTATTAAATTTCATACGTTTCACAAGTGATAAATGGTGATAATCAATTACAAAAGAATGATGGTAATCTATTCCAACAAAACGTTCAATTCATCAATGAATTGTAAAACAATTAATACTTTTTTCATCTTATATAGGAAAACAACAAAAGAAATATTCATAATTTACTATTACTATTTAATGTCTTTGTTAACACATAAATTGAGTTAGGGATTCTAAGAAGATATCTATCACCACTCTAATACCAATTATGAATTGGTGATGATATTTTATATTTATGATGGGTTGACTAACATTCCCTTGATTTTCTCTTGGTCTTTGGATCATGTTCTGGTTGTTGATTGGCATACAATAACAATAATAATATTTGTAATTTTAGTTTCAATTTTCAATTTTCAATTCTTCTTAGGACTCATTGTTGGCTCGTTGGCTCTGTTTGGAATTGTATATTATCATTTGAAAATTGGTGGTGGCGTTATTATTATATAAGAAATTTTCAATTCTTCTTAGGACGGCGTCAACATCTGATCCATTCTTTTTTCTCTGTTCATTGTTGGCTCTGTTTGGAATTGTATATTATCATTTGAAAATTGGTGGTTGCATTATTATTATATAAGAAATTATAAATATGTTTTTTTGGATTATAAAATGTATATATTGATGATTGTCAAAAGGAAGAAAGAGAGAAAAGACAGTACAGCTAAGTTTTGTATTGGAGACTCAAACTTCCACATCATTTTTGTTATCTTTCTAAAACAAGATATTCCGGATAGAACTTAATTGGTTTGTCATTACCAAACCCTCACCAAATGTACCTTTTTATCACTAATATCATAAAATATATTCGTTATTTTCTATGAATATTTTTTTTTTTATATTATGCAGTCCCTTAATTATTTGCTAACCCAATGTTTAGATGAATTAATTATCTAGCTACACCATTAGGCATTATTAGCTCTCACGTGTTAGGAGGGTTGAGTCTCTTTAATCAATTACTTTATATCCGAATTCTCGTCACTTTCATTTTCAGGGTACAATGTTAGGCAGAATAGGGTACATTACTCTAAGAGGTCATATATGGCGTCCCTCAAATTCCCCCAACATTCTCTTCAAATTTTTTTGGGGGGACGGTAGTACATAATTTTCCAATTTTATCGTAAAATACACTGGCATAATCACATATATATACTACCGCTCAAATGCCCCCCTAGTCCATTAATAGATCCGCCACTGTCTATATCACCTTAATAATTAATTAACATGATAATTAACAAAATAAGATCCTATTAACGATTAATTGATATATAATTAAAGTACATATGATTTAATAATTCTTAATCAATATCAATTAATCGTTAATAGAATATTTTTTTGTTAATTATCATGTTAATTAATTATTAATTGGTGATACAGAGGATGTTGGAGAGAATTTGAGGGGCATGATATAATTATTCTTACTCTAATATGAACTTTATAAGGGATTGAATGGAAATGTGAATATATATTATATGAAAATTCCTTAAAACCTTAACTATTTTTTAAATTAGAAAGAAGATCTCCTCACTTTTAGGTCAGTTTAAAGTAGATATAACTTTTATTTATCACTTACGAAATTTTGTTTTGCTCCAAATAATTATAGGCTTTCATTTCATTACTGATGTGTTCTCCGTAATATAATGTGTTTTTAATTTACGTTACGCGAATATTTCTAAAATGTAAAGGAATCTTGGAGACACGTGTACGATACAGATCGAATACGTATCATATACGTCACGTGAAGTATTTGATTATTTTAATATTTTTCGAATACATCTCCAATACGTCATGATACTTTCAAGATACGATCAAAATATGACCGTGATATTTCTTTCAGGATAGTCCGTCATATTATATATTTCGGCATGTAATATTTTATATAGAAATATATCGGATACTCCTATAATACTGATGATCGGATTTTATACCTATTTTTAAACACTCATCGAGTCGTAAAACAATTATTTATCACTATAAACTTGGTGAATTATTATAATTAACTTGATGTTTATCCAAATTCCCGCAAAGTGCGTCGTCTACTCCCGTTTGTTGAATTCTTGCAGATTAAGAACAAATGAAAGCTAAAAGGACACAAAATGACAAACTAATATAAAAATTAGAGTAATCAAGGAAATCAGACATCAGCCGTGTTGGATCAAGGTTTGATAATCTCAAAACTAATTCCAAATTACTAACGAATATTTGAGTTTTGATAAGTCGAGTACATATACATAAAAGTACTGCGGAAATAAACAAACCAAGATCAAAGTTAAAGACGTACATAAAACAAAAGACAAAATAATGTGTTTATTATATGTCCGAACATACAAAAATAACATAATAAATTATATTTCGAATATTTAAATAACATACATATAAAAATTAATAATTATTATCATAATAACTAATAGTAAGTTACAAAATTAATTATCATATTAAATAATGTATTAACATTACAAATACTATAAAAATATTAAAATATGCATATAAAATTGAAATAACTTTAAAACTAACTATTGAAAGTATACTAGGAGATTATCCGCGCTTCGCGGCGGTTTTGTTTCATTTGTTTTACCATACACATAATATATATACATAATATATAGTTATAATTTTTCGGGATCAAATATAAGACTATGAAAATAAATATCATATTGATTAAGGAAGTTTGATGATAACAAAATAATAAATGTCACTATAAAATAACAAAATAATTTTTCGGGATCAAATATAAATACCATACACATAATATACTATTTTTCAATATGACACACTGCGAAATATTTATTTATTACTTTAATGCAATACGTACAAAAAATAATAAATATCACTATAAAATAATAAAACAACATGCGTGGACATAAACAAAAATCAAAACAATATGATATTTTAAAATTTCATATCTAAAATTAAGAATAGTAACATTGTAAAAGTTTAAAAAAATTATTTGTGTCTGATAAATTTCATGTTTCATGTTTATTATTGAAAAATATTATACAAGTTAAAGAAATTATTTGTGTTTAGTAAATAAATATCTTTCATTATTTTTTTTTTAAAGATTAACATGAAATTGATTTAAGTAAAAATACAAATATAACATAATTGTTTTAACAATAATAATAATATTTAGGATGTGCAATTTTTTTCAATTATATTTTTAAAAATAATAATAATTAGGATTACAAGTCATTAATGTAATTATATTTATTTTTATATATTTTTTTACATAATTGTTTTCATAATTTTAAGTTAGAGAAAATATTGAATATATGATAATAACATACTTAGTAGTATGTGAATTTTTTTCAATTATAGTTTAAAAAATAATAATAATTGGGCTTACAAGTCATTAATGTAATTATATTTATTTATATATTTTTTTTACATAATTGTTTTCATAATTTTAAGTTAGAGAAAAATATTAAATATATGATAATATGGATCTCCAAATAAAGATAAAATTCCAGCGAATATATTTCTAAATTTTTTTAAATTATATTATGAAAATGCTAACAATATTTGATGTATGTTTTATGATATTATATATTAATTTATTAATGTTAAATATTTAAACTCTTCACATTCTATTTGTATTCACAATTGATCTCGTAACATATTGTGAACAAATTCAAAATCAAATACAACTGGTTCAACATGAACCTAACAAATAATATTTTGACACGTCATCAGTGTAAGGTGGTGTGGCCTTCTAAAATTGCTTAAAACTATGTGTAAAATAAGGGACACATAAATATCTACAAATAAAACATAATCACACAAAATCAAAAGTTAATCCATGGTTCATATGTTGCCACATATCATAATCTAATGGTTGAAATAATTGTGATGATGTGACTTGAGAGAATTGCAAAAGATGGGTCCAAAATAAGGGAGTTGGTAAATTTTAGAGCCGTATAATTTTAAGATACTTATTATTATTTTATATTAAAATTTAAGAAAACAATAGAAAATAAATATTTGAATATTACCCTTCCATCCTAGTCTAACATAAAAATATTTATGGATTTTTTTTTTAATGAACAAAAAACTAAGTGAAGTATAACGGTAGCTGGTACAAAAGAATTACCATCATTGTTCAATTTAACTCCGATAGTGGTAAATGAAAATAAAGATAAATAAATGACTTTGGTCACAACAAATTTCTTTAGTCAAGGTGTATCGTATATATTTTTATTGTTATACTTTGTTGAAGTACGATAATTTTTTGATTATATATTTTTAAGTGTATCGTATATCATTTTCAGTAGTGCAATATCTATTTAGATGTATGATAATTTTTGGGATGTGTCTGACATTTTTAAATTATGTGATATATCATATATCTATTTGAATAATAATATGTTTTATGAAATATTTTCTGACACATTTTTTAACTACAATATATCTTTTTGAATTATAATATTTTTAATATTTGATATACCTTTTTGAATGACAATATATTTTTTACCTGATGGTTATACCTTTTTTGAATGAAGTATATCTTTTATGAATATATGAAGTATATTTTATTATAAATTTTATATCTTTTATGAATAATTTTTTGTGCATGAACATTATATTTTTTAAATAACAATTTACATTTTTAGTTAAATAACATCTTTATACGTGCCATGTATATTTTTAATAGGGACAATTTCTCATATATCCTTACTAAATCCATAAATTACATATTTATCCCTCTTAAAATGATAATATCATATTTATCCCTACTAACTCATATTACTCACAAATTTATCCAAAACTAACAATTTTGTTAAATTTAACAGAAAAATACTTGCAATTGACTGATTTACCCCTCAACTAACTCACCATCCAATAAACTTCTTCAAACCCTAAACCCGATAAGAAACCCGTTAAGAATAAATCTATATTTCCTTCTCCATACGTAATCTCCGGCAAAGTAAAATCTAAGCCTAACAAAAAGCCTCCTCTCTCTTCTCTCTCTCTTCTCGATGTACATCTCCCACTCTCTTCAGAGAGAGAGACTGGTGAAGGAGGAACTATCTCCCCTCTCTCCCTGTATATCTCGACGACGATTGAAGTATCGTGAGGCCTTTCTTTCTTTCGATGGAGTTGTGCCATCGTTGCAAGTACGACCGCAATTGCTTGACCAAGCAACCAGTTTTCAAAACGTAGCCGGGACAAATTCCTGCGCAGTCTCACAATCCAGTCTTTTTTCTGCGAATTTTATCAAATATTTTATCAGATTTGAAGTTGCAACTAAAATTGACTATTTTTTGAGCTATTTAGGGCTCTCAGAGGCTTTACTTATAGATTTATTTCTTGTTATATTTACTTGCAAGTCTGTTAATTCAAATCTTGACTTTGTGATTCGAATTTTAATCAATTTTCTCCTTTTTGCAAGATTGCTCCTTTAATCAAAGATTTTGTGCGAGTCATTTCATGGATGGGTTTAGGATTAGAAATATAATTCAATGTGAATGCGGTCGAGATTAGGATTAGACTTAAGATTATATTTGCACGTGCTCGAATGTTTAACGTACGACCAAGGGTTATGATTATGTAGTCGAGGTGATTACGTATGGTACGGAATGTATACTGCTATCGAATGTATATGCTTTGGAAAAAAAATAGATAGCAAGATCATTCATAAAAATATTTCCACTACACAATCACAAATGATCGAGAACATTAATGACAATCCTAAATTACATCCAAAATCAAAATACTAACTCTAACCCTAGCCCGAAAACTAAGCTAAATATACATCTTTAGTACTAATACACTAAAGCATTCTCGTAAAAATCCTCTATTTCTTCTCTTTAAAATTCAACATTTAAAAAAAAATACTAATATTTCTATATACGTCCTCCATTTGTAAATTATATGAAAATGAGCATTATGTATAAATTTACATATCATCCCTATTTGGGTGTGTCATCCTCATCGCAATTGCTGGTCTTGGACTCTAGTTTTTTATTTCCCTGCATAAAACAAAAGAATGTAATGAATCGTTTAGGTTTACTTTTTACAAATAAGCCCTTTAATGTTTGAAATTAATGAATCATACGGGTCATCAATGCTCGAGAACTGGTAAGGAAAGAGATTCGTAGAGGCGAACCAGAGAGATGGCGAGTGGGATATCTGCCTTGGAATGAGGTTGACGAGAAGAGAAATGAGACATGGAGACGAGCACGCGAGGAAGAAGACGATACCCTGCATTTTTACGGAGCCAGAGATTATTATTGGAGAATAATTGAAAAAAATCAGACCTAATCAAATCTATTCAGGCCTAATTAGATTCAAATTTGAATAATAATGATTCAGTCCAGATTCAACACTTAAGCATACCCAATGAGAGGAGTTTCACAACTCGAACCAGCCCTTTCCTCCTTCTGATTTCAAAATGAATTGCACGTTGACCTAAAAATTGAGGCAATTACCAGCAAAATAGAGAGATAGCCTACAAATTTGAGATCCATTTCATGATAAAGAAAGTAACAATTTGGGATCCATTTCAAAGAAATCGACGATTCGTTGAAGTCTTTGAAGTTTATGGTGGCTTTTCGTTGAGTTCTTGGGATTGTGCGATCTATCTCTCTCCCTCTCCCTCTCGTTCAGTGACTCGTTCGCTAGACAATCGAAAGAGAGAACCCGCTCGCTATACTCTGCAGAGGAATTTCTCCCGGCTACGTTTTGAAAACTGGTTGTTTGGTCGAGAGAAAGAAAGAAAGACCTGACGATACTTCAATCGTCGTCGAGATATACAGGGAGAGAGGGGAGATAGTTCCTCCTTCACCAGTCTCTCTTTCTGAAGAGAGTGGGAGATGTACATCGAGAAGAGAGAGGATGGAGGAGGCCTTTTGTTAGGCTCATATTTTACTTTGCTGGGATTACGTATGGAGAAGGAAAGAGAGATTTATTCTTATCGGGTTTTCGGTTTCTTATCGGGTTTAGGGTTTGAAGAAGTTTATTGGATGGACAATTAATTGAGGGGTAAATCAGTCAATTATAATAAATTTTCTGTTAAATTTAACAAAATTGTTAGTTTTGGATATATTTGTGACTAATATGAGTTAGTAGGGATAAATATGATATTATCATTTTAAGAGGGATAAATATGTAATTTATGAGTTTAGCAAGGATAAAGGAGAAATTTTCCCTTTTTAATAACATAATGTCTGTATACATGACAACTTTCTGAAAAAAAATGCAATATATATTACAATAATTTTAATAGATTTTATACATGATTACATATATATTTAAGTACAATTTATACGTTTACTTAAGTATTATATATCTTTTTTGAATAAATTTGTGTAATAACAAAGAGCATCGATATTTTTCTTGCCACATGTCACCACTTGGTTGATGGCAGCCGAACAGGGCGACGAATCTGAATCAAAATTTAATATGTATTGTATAGGATGTTTTTGGTGTATCTAGACTAGAAGTTAGGAAGTTTAGCAAAATATTGAGAAAATTGAGGGAGTAATTGGTAAGAATTAGGGTGTAATTGGTAAGAATTCCCCTACATATTATTGAAGAATTATTGTGGTAAATCTGAGTTTGAATATGTATATGTGGATGAATATTATATTGTTTTTGATATTAAAATGAATGTTTATGTTTTGAGTTTATAATTTTTTAAGTTTTCAAAGTTGTGTTGTAATCTTCATTTCCTTGTAGAGCAAATTAGTGAACATAAAGAACATGATCAATATTAAAATTTACATGTAATTACAGTTGAAACTTGCATTTCCAATATTAATTAATGTATTCATCTAACATTTAAGTATCCACGATAACAAAGTTTCCGGATACGTGTAATTTTCCAAAATCCAACAAAAACAAGATTAGAATCATGGGGGCAAAACAAGTACCGAATTTAGCAAGTACCTAAAAATGATATTTTCCTCTCATATATCAACAAATTAAAATCCACATTACCAACAGCAACAAAAAAATTTAAGATAAAATTTCATCTATACTAGACACTCAAAGGTAGCAAAATTTATCAGTGAACTCAAAATTATCGAAACTTTCCTCTGTATTATTGTTCATACCTAATAATACTTTCTTTTTTCAGATACAATTGCACACACACAAAATAATATTAGGAAATAGAATTTATACCTTAATAATACTTTCTTTTTTCTTATAAGCCTCAAAAGGTTCAATTCATTTTGGAATACAAATTGGAAAGAATTTCATATATTGCAGACAAACAGGGAAGAAAATTGAGATTTCAGCAATGATTTCGGTCATAAATATTGCCCAAATCGCACAAAAATTCAATTCTCAATGATCAAAATCAATGCATGATGAAATGAGTAATGATCAAAATCGATACACTAATACACACTAAATTAATTCTCAAAGATCAAAATCACAGAAAAATTGATACCTGAAATGATTTCCAAAAAATTATAGCTCAATATCCAGATCTATAAGACACTTGTGAATGGATTTTAGCTAAAAAGATGAGCGGATTAAGCCAAAAATTTTGCGAATAGAAAAATTTGCGAACAATAGAAAAGGTATATACACGTTTCTCCTTTTGAGAGCCTCTTGAACGGTTGCTAGAACAATTCGAAAAAAAAGGAGCATTTCTGCAAATAGCCTCTTTTAAAATAAAAATTTAAAAACTAACCCCCCTTTTCGAAAATATTCCAAAAATAACTCCTTTCGGGTTTTTAAATCTCGCCGCTACAGTGTTTTGGAAAAAAAAATTATTCTCCTTCAAAATGTACCCACCGAATTCTCCATTATTTAACTATTACATTTAATTAACGTGATAATTACAACATATCATTAAATATTAACTAATATTTATTCCAATTTATTCTAATTTATGAATTCGAATAAATATTAATTATGTATTAAGTTAATAACTAACAGCATAATTAATATTTCAATAATAGAGAATTCAGTGGGTACTTTTGAATTCATAAATATTAATTTTATTGTTAGCTATTAACTTAATACATAATTAATATTTATTCGAATTCATGATTTGGAATAAATATTAGTTAATATTTAATGATAAGTTGTAATTATCACGTTAATTAAATGTAATAGTTAAATAATGGAGAATTCGGTGGGTACATTTTGAAGGAGAATAAATTTTTTTTCTCAAAAAACTGTAGCGAACTGTAGCGGCGGGATTTAAAAACCCGAAAGGGGTTATTTTTGGAATATTTGAGAAAAAATGTTATTTTTGGAATATTTTCGAAAATGGGGTTAGTTTTTGAATTTTTATTCTAAAAGGGGTTACATGCAGAAATGCTCCAAAAAAAAAAACACAAACTGGAAGTAAGAGAGTTTAGGGTTAGCGAGAGTACGGAAGAGAAAAGATTTAGCCCTGTTCGGCAGTGGAGTTTTTGAGCTTAGGAAGTGAAGTTTCGTAGGATTTGACTATTCCAAAACTAGATAGTGTTCTCTAACCATTTAGGAAGTATAGTTTTACTATTCCTAAACTTGGAATGAGATAGGATTGGGGTTCTTTTCTTGGCTTTCCAAAACTTACATCCGATTGGATTTTTCAAAACTTACATGCACATGTATTAAATATTAATTAATTGATCTTTTTTTAAACTTCATGTACTATATGTATTATGTATTAATTAATTGATCTTTTTTTAACCTTCATGTACTACATGTATTAAATATTATAATATTGTATTTAGAAATTAATAATAATAATAATAATAGTAATAGTGATGTATTTAGCAATTATTAATAATAATAAATGATAATAATTGTAATAAAAAATAATTATTTTAATAATAATAATAATAATAATAATAATAATAAAATAATACATAATAAAAATGTAGAAATTAATAATAATAATAATAATAATAATAATAATAATAATAATAACAATAATAACAACAACCACAACAACAACAACAACAACAACAACAACAATCCCAGGTTTTCATCAAACACTTTTTAAACATCCTACAGTCGCAGTTTTTGCAATTTCCTGCTACCATAGTTTCCTGATATTCATATATTGGTTTCCTGCAACTATGAGTTTCCTGCTGCTACACAAAACTGACCTAACAAACACGCCCTAAGAGAGAGAGAGAGAGTTCAGGGAAGAGAAAGAGCAGAGTTCCAAAAGAAAAAGAAAAAAAAGTTAGCAAGGGTTTGCTGATGTGGCAAACTAGTGCCACATCAGCAATTCGGGAAAAAAATTAGGGAAAAAAAATGGGGATCCTATCGTTACTCTATGTCGGCTTTGCATGTGAACTAGAATAGTTGAAGGGAATATTCACATTTGTCGCTATCATAAAACGGTCGATTTGTTTGTTCAAATGAAAGGAAAACGTAAAGTCTGAGTCTCACCCTGGTCCCTGACGGCCACATGTCACCACTTGGTTGATGACATCCGAACTGGGCGACGAATCTGAATCAAAATTTAATATGTATTGTATAGGATGTTTTTGGTGTATCTAGACTATAAGTTGGGATGTTTAGCAAAATATTGAGAAAGTTGAGGGAATAGTAATTGGTAAGAATTAGGGTGTAATTGGTAAGAATTCCCCTACATATTATTGAAGAATTATATTGGGCGGCATTTTTGCATGTGAACTCGAATGGTTGAAGGAAATATTCACATTTGTCGCTATCATAAAACGGTCCATTTGTTTGTTCAAATGAAAGGAAAACGTAAAGTCTGAGTCTCACCCTGACAGCGAATATCCAGGGTTAATCCATTGATACCCCACTCCTATATGCACACATCATCGTGATGAATAACTTTTGTGATATATTTAGTAATATACTATTTAAGTTATGAGCTACGTAATTTAGTTTACTACGTAAAATATTAAGATAATTTAAAAAAAAAAATAAAGTCATATGTATGTTTGTATTTGAAAGAAATACAGTTTCGGATCAACCGTAAAAGTGTACACAAGGATAAACGAATGTAGTCGTACATTCGTGGCCATAACTTTCAGTGGGAAAATCCAATTAGAATGGTTCAAATTGGGTTAGATAGATAATGAGATTATCTACAACCTTCATATAGAAATATATTTCATATGAACGAAGTATAAGTGTCGTTTCTGTGAAATACCGAAAGGGTGCAACAGTATGACATACAGTTAGTAAAACAGTCATAACTTTTGCATACGAACTCCAATTGGGCTGGGCCAAATTGGGTTGTGTAGATAATAAGATTATCTACAACTTTCGTGTTGGTTGATTTTCTGTCAGAGAAATTTATCAATTTCGTCTGGACAGAATACTGAACAGGTTCATACAGTTTTCTGTGTGAAAGGGTGTATATTGGATATACATGCATTTTGGCTAATCCTTATCCTATTTAGGTATAAATATGATTTTCTCTCTCATCTTCACTAAGCAATTCATTCAGAATTATCCAGATGAGTTGAATCATTCTAAGCAAGTGATTATTCTGCCCAATATACACAAGAAAAAGAGCAAATTCAGATTTGATCTTTAGTGAGTGAAAGGGTGCGAAGAGAGAGAAATCGAGAAAGGAGTTTCTCGAGTAATAGAGAATCGATTAGATCGAGCAAGTTCGCCGGTGCATCGTCTAGGCAGGTGCATCCACGACCGACGTCTTGCGACTCACGGTGGATACAAGTAGAGGAGCGACAATTGTGGCTCTTGGATTGTGATCGATTCAAGGAGTGAGAAGACGGTCAACGAACGGTGAAAGACGCGTGGTATGGGACGCGCGGATTGTCACCAACGTGACAGGAGATAGAAGGCGGCGATCAACCCTTCGTGCGTGATCAATTTCACGCTGGTATCGATCTATCCTTCTATTCGCATCGTACCCTCGAAGTCATGGCGTGATCTCGGGAATCGGGGAATCGGACCGGGCCTTCATTCCGCTGCGCGGGCCCGGGGTCGAGGATATTCTCCAACAGTGGTATCAGAGCGATCGCCATCGATTCGAGGGTCGAATCATAGTCGTATATTAGATATACGCACGGGTTATCAAAGTTCGTACCCGTTTGCATGATGTTATATATTTAGAATGTCAAATTCCATTAAAATCACAAGTGAAATTCGCTAGAGATCGATCAATAGTTGATTGAGAGTATCTAGGAATAATCGTGAAAATGTTTCATGATTGATCGTTTTGGAAACGAGCGAAAACAGCAGTTCAAAAATCGCATAGTCCGTTATAACGGACACTGTAGCAGATACAGGAAATTGAGAATTTTTCGAAAAAACACATATTCCGTTGTAACGGACTTGGAGTCCGTTGCAACGGACCCTGTATGGGATGCGGGGGTGTGAGGAGGACCGTGAAAACTGCTTATTCCGTTGTAACGGACTTGGAGTCCGTTGTAACGGACCTTGTATCTGATACGAGGTTGCGGGGATGCCAAGGGTGTCTATTGGAGTCCGTTGTAACGGACTGGGTCCGTTGTAACGGAGCTCTACGCAGTTGGTCCGTTGCAACGGACTGTATGTTGCGTTGTAACGGACTGGTCTCTGGAAATTTGGACGAAGGTTTGCAGAAAATAGCGTTGTAACGGACCTATGTTGCGTTGTAACGGACATGTTTCTGGCAAAATTTGGCCAAACTCCGAAATAAATAGCGTTGTAACGGACTGGACTTCCGTTGTAACGGAGTGCCAAGTATACTGGAGGTCCGTTGTAACGGACTATGTTGCGTTACAACGGACTGGTTTCTGGTTGCTGATTTTGTTTTCGTGATAACTTTGGCTACACAACTTGGAATTTTGAGTTTTTTATATCGATTTGATCGGCATCAATCATACTAGCATATTATTAGATAATTATTTAGAATAATTAGACTCCCGAATAAAATCATATGCATATAGAAAATCTTGTGATAGTGATATAATTGGATTATGTCACGAATTTAGAAACATGCAATGGCATGATCCCTCATAATATTTAAGTCATGGAAATGCCTTCCATATCCACAACCATCGAGATTGATATGACATAGTGCGTGATTTCAGGCCATAGTCGGGCACGTACTATTGTATATATTGGTGCGGGTGGTAAGCGTTAATTGGGGATTCACGTGGTTTCAGGCCATAGTCGGGCACGTGAGTAGTTCAATTGAACGATACGATGGATATGGTTGTGACTTAACCGTCCAAGCCAATCCGATTGGAGTTCGGGGCATAGATAGGATGCACACACGGAACTGGGATTCTATTGGATACGATTCATCACCGAAATCTTATAACGGTTCAAGAATCGCATTGGATGCGATTGGATATATTCCTACCTAAAATATCGAGATCTCATTTGTCGGCCATAGTCACTTATGGGAGGATCGTAAAATATGGGTCTTGAGTGTTATGGACTTGGAGTCCCGTATCGGTATGAGGGTTATCGATTCGATAAAAATAACACATTCATATATTCATCATATAAGCATATAGATTAAGTACGCACGGGTAGGAGTTAATCTTCATCATCCGTTTAGAATTATGTTTTCAAGCAACACCAAATATATCGATTAGATCGATATGATAGATGGCTTTTGGGCCGGAATTACCGTTATTAACCTTGATAGTCAAAGAATAGTTCTTAGACTTAAAGGAACGTGTTGGACACGGAAATGGTAGATTCGGGGCTCGAGGCTTTGGCTTTAGAGAAAGCCGGATTCGATAAACTTAAGAAGGAATCGAACAATGATACGTGCCTTGTGGTGGCATGTATAGACGCAAATTTCTCAAAATTGTTTGAGAATTCGAGTGTATATGAAAGTAAAACACAACGCTCAAGAAATAGTTTCAAGAGCTAGAGCGCGTTGAATGACTCAATGCGGCTCAAAGAGTAGGTTAATTTTGAGACGCCTTATGGGTCTTTGATTAACACTCGTGTGTTGATGGTACGAGATTTGATCTTCGTGACCGAATATCATATGCATTCGATAGATAAGTCGATCCCGAAATTGCATTTGATGCGATTTAAAATTGAATTGGAGATGCTTGGAGTATCCGAGGAATCCAATGCATTAAGATGCGTGGATGTCCTTGTAATTCAAAAGGTGGGATCGAAAGAAATGTATGTCTAAGGGAATTTTGGGAAAATGTTTTCCAAAATGGAGAGTTCGGACAAAGAGTTGTCCAAACTAATGACTCAAAGAACGGTGAAATCCGAGGAGGATTAAACCTAGAAGTTGATTGCTTCTTTTGGCATTGCCGTCTTGGCCATATAAACGAGATTCGCGTATCTAGATTCCATATGATGGATTGCTAGAATCATTCGAATTAGATTCGATTGATTAATGCGATACTTATTTATTAGGCAAGACGACAATGGCATCATTCTCCAAAGGTTGGAGAAAGATCCAACGAATTATTGGAAATTACATTTAGATGTAATGTTCCGATAAGTTCCGAGGCAAGAGGAGGCTATCGGTATTTTGTTACGTTTATGGACGGTTAAAGTAGATATGAAAATATCTATTTAATGCGTGCCGAAACAGAGACTTTTGAAAGGTTCAAAGAGTTTCAAAAACGAAATACGAAATCAACAAAGCAAGAAAATCAAAGCTTTTCGATAGGATCGAGAAGGCGAGTATTTGAGCTAAACCTTTCGATAGGATCGAAGAGGCGATATTTGAGTTATGAATATTGATGATCATTTATGATTGTGGAATCGTTTCACGATTGCCTTTATTCGGAACATTGAGATGTGTCCGAAAAGAGGAAATGAACGCATGTTGGACATGGTTCGATAAATGATGAATCAATAAGATCTCCCAAAAGTGTTTTGGGGATACGCCCTTGAGACAGCGGCACTAATGAATGGTTGCATATAAGATATGAACCATAAACCTTCTAATCGGTACAAAAGACGCCATATGAGATATGGATCGGAATGGTTCCGAAGTTGTCACTTGTATAGATTTGAGGATGTGAGTGTATTTCGAAATTTGTTTCGGTTAAACTCAATCCCAAATCTGAAAATTGTTCGTTTATCCTTAAGGAAACTAAAGGGTATTAGTTCTAACGTCCCAACGAAAATGAGATTTTCGTGGCTCGAAGAGATGCCTTCTTGGAGGAGGACTAGATGCGCATAAGTTTGGAACTTGGTGCCATTTATCTCTATGCGGGCTAGTGGGAGTAGAATAAATCTCGAAAGAGTTCGAGATCTGAAAATGAACATTGTACCGATGAAAGTTGACATGGCTTCATCAAGAATTGATGAACGCAAGTCGAACACATAAAGGAATTTTTCGTAGATTTAGTAGGCTATATCATAAGCCGGTAAATGCGGATTTATCGTGGCTAATGATAATAGATCGAAATCATATGATGATTCGATATCCTACAAGGATGATATGAAAAGTTGATTCCACATGACATGGTGTCATGAAATCTGAGATTCGATCCATGTAAATTATCAAGTTTAGAACTTGATTTCATTACTTTCTGGGTTAGACCCGTGAAATGTGAGTGAGTTTTTCAAGATGAAGAACCGGCATGGATAGGAATACGCATATATGTAAAGCGAGGCTTTTTGCGAAAAGTTTCATGCAATTCATAGTCGGACTATGAAGAAACGTTTTCGCTTGTTGCCATGCTTTCACATTCTCGAAATTCTGCTTGCCATGGTCGCGTATTATGAATATGTGATGTGGCAAAATGAATGTCAAAACCGAATTTCTTGACAGAAATTTTATGAAAGGATGTGTACTTGACACAACCTTACGGTTTTGTCGATTCATAAGAATCGGGGATAAGATATGCACGCTTTAACGATCCATATGATGGATTAGAGAAAGCTTCTCGGAATTGGAATATTCGTTTTTGACGAAGTTATAAACTGTTATAAAATTGTCGAAACGAATGGAAACTTTGTGTACACATGAAGGTTAGTGGGAGCTGCGTTATATTTCTTGTAACGACAAAGGATTTAGACGAGACCGCTTATGAAATAAGCGTGAAGATCTATATGATAGATCTAAGAAGTTCCTCGTTCTATTTTATAGCACATATATCGACATATTGTTGAAAATGGTTTTCAACATGTAAACTCCTTGGAGGAGTTAAATCGAAATGTCGAATGACAGAAATTTTCAACGGCTCGATGTGAGACATCAAGCAGCGCGAAAAGTAATAATATGATGCCTTACATTTTGATATTAGGATCTATTATATCTGTCATGATATGTATGTGGCTATCTGTCGTACAAATAAAGCGTCTAATTCACCTTCAATACAATTCGTGGGAATCACATGAGTTTGAATGTAATTCGATTACATGAGACTAACTCTTGTGAATGTATAATGGTTATACAAATATATACATAATGGTTATGTATATTTAAACCCATCGAGATTTGTATTGATAGCGGTGAGGTTTATCCTTGAATACTTTGCGAAAGAATTCAGGATTTTTTATCTATAATGGTGTGGAGGACGTGTTGGTTATAAAGAGATATAACAACAACAGTTTCCAAAGATTAAGCACGTCCAAATATGTAGCACGACTTTCGATCACAAAGTGTGTACATGTTTTGCTTAAATGAAAACTCGGTTATGTGGAAAGGTTCCACAAGACCAATAGTTTATGATTCTATTTACGGAGGCGAGTATATTGCGGTTATTAATCGCAAAAAGAAGTGGTATGGATCAAGGATACATGACCAAACTCTCGTAGCCACGAGTTATCGGATTTATGGTTGTTTATTGCGTGAAACGCAATAGTACAAGCCAAAAATGCCAAGGTCACAACCACTTCTAACTAATACTCAGAAAATTTCATTGATCCATGAAATTTTGCGAAAAGATGTGATCGTGGGTATTGGAAATGTTCCAATCCTGCAGAAGATTAACACTAGCGGGAACGTGCGGACCCGTTTACAAAACCGCTCTCTCTAGTCGCGCGTGACTGTCATGCGATGACTATGGGTATGGAGATACCTAGAGGAGGAAGAAGAGAGTAGAGTGTAGCTATCTAATACGATAGTCCTCGCAGGTTGTGGGTATGGAGATACCCATAGGTAAACGTTGTATCACCCAAATACTTAATCCATATGAATGTATCCCTTTTAAAAAATTTTGTTTACTTAAATTTTCATGCATTCACCTTATATGAAAACTGTGTGCGGGTTGTGTAATATGATTGTTACATGAACCCTGATTTGAGCTTGTGTGGACGTCGACATGGTTGAGGACCATGTGCAGCGAAACCGTCACACTTAAAGTGTCATTTCTAAACATCCCTAGTCGCGGGACAGTTTGCTTAAGAGAGAAGCATTACTATTACAAGGGAATAGACTGAACGCGTACACTAGTACGTTAGCCGAGGAGATGATTATGTTTTGCTAATCATGGGACAAGGTGTTTGTCGAATCGGGAACGTAGATATATGTTAGGTTACATGTATTGGATATGACCGAAGCCGCGAGACCATGACATGGTTTAGTCATTATAGATGGACTTGCGACGGATGGGGTTTTAGATTCTTCATACTTGAGGGGATCATTGATTGCGTTACGTACGTAACACAATGCTTTGATATGATCTTACGCTCACCGTAACAGGGAGTTAAAAGGGTCATCATTGGGTATTGTCCGAAACACGGAATTCAATGTGAGTCTCCAAGATAGGAATTGTTTATTCCGAAAGGAAGAGATATCTCTTAGGCGCCGCTCGATGAGTCGATTAACGAAAACCGTGGCCACGGTCAATGATATTAATGGTTAATATCGATTGAAATTTGTTAACTCAACTCGGAATCGGGGAATAAGTATAGTTAATCAAATTATAAGGATGACTATTACCATGCCTTTTGATTAACGGATATCGTAAACAAGAGAACTAGTAACCGCTATTCGAGATAGGCACAATGATCACAATCATTTTTCGTTTAACATGGGTAGCTATGATGGAGTGACTAGATCCCGCTCATGAGCTTGTAGGCATTGGAAACAACCTACTACCATCGTTAAGTCGAACCTACATGGTCACACAACGAGTCGTACTAAGTCGGGCTTGATCATAAAATCGGCACATTGGATGTGCATAGCTTGGTATTTGATACGCGAGCTATATTCTCTAAAATCGTGCGTATTGGATATGCATGAGTACCTTTTAGGTAGATCTGAAATTGAGTGGGAGACTGAAAGAAATACAGTTTCGGATCAACCGTAAAAGTGTACACAAGGATAAACGAATGTAGTCGTACATTCGTGGCCATAACTTTCAGTGGGAAAATCCAATTAGAATGGTTCAAATTGGGTTAGATAGATAATGAGATTATCTACAACCTTCATATAGAAATATATTTCATATGAACGAAGTATAAGTGTCGTTTCTGTGAAATACCGAAAGGGTGCAACAGTATGACATACAGTTAGTAAAACAGTCATAACTTTTGCATACGAACTCCAATTGGGCTGGGCCAAATTGAGTTGTGTAGATAATAAGATTATCTACAACTTTCGTGTTGGTTGATTTTCTGTCAGAGAAATTTATCAATTTCGTCTGGACAGAATACTGAACAGGTTCATACAGTTTTCTGTGTGAAAGGGTGTATATTGGATATACATGCATTTTGGCTAATCCTTATCCTATTTAGGTATAAATAGGATTTTCTCTCTCATCTTCACTAAGCAATTCATTCAGAATTATCCAGATGAGTTGAATCATTCTAAGCAAGTGATTATTCTGCCCAATATACACAAGAAAAAGAGCAAATTCAGATTTGATCTTTAGTGAGTGAAAGGGTGCGAAGAGAGAGAAATCGAGAAAGGAGTTTCTCGAGTAATAGAGAATCGATTAGATCGAGCAAGTTCGCCGGTGCATCGTCTAGGCAGGTGCATCCGCGACCGACGTCTTGCGACTCACGGTGGATACAAGTAGAGGAGCGACAATTGTGGCTCTTGGATTGTGATCGATTCAAGGAGTGAGAAGACGGTCAACGAACGGTGAAAGACGCGTGGTATGGGACGCGCGGATTGTCACCAACGTGACAGGAGATAGAATGCGGCGATCAACCCTTCGTGCGTGATCAATTTCACGCTGGTATCGATCTATCCTTCTATTCGCATCGTACCCTCGAAGTCATGGCGTGATCTCGGGAATCGGGGAATCGGACCGGGCCTTCATTCCGCTGCGCGGGCCCGGGGTCGAGGATATTCCCCAACAGTATTATGGAAAGTTGATTTATGAAATGATGTTAAACATATTGTAAAATTTGAATTGCGCATATTTGAATTTGTAGAAATAACGTTTAATAATTCCGGGAGTTCAAATATTCTATTTTTCTTTTACTAGAAATTATTTTTGTCAATGCCAAAACATGGAGAGAAAAAGTCTTATTAAACAACTATAAACGTGATATATAATTTTAATGAATATTAAAGTTTTGACGAATAAAAACACAACTTTGATGAAATTTTTTTATTTTTTTATTTTGAGAACTACCGAAAAGAAAAGTTTGTATTTCAAAAATATAACTCAATAAATAAAAAATAAAATTAATGACATATCACATGTATTTAAAAGTATAACAAAATCTTTCAGATTGGTGAAGTTAAGCATTCTAATTGTACATATTTAAATATGAAAATAGTGTTGGTAGTTTTTATTTTATTAAATAATTCTTAATTATGAGCTCCGTCTAGTGATTGGATGTGAGACAAAAAAAATTATATGTTGTGAGAGGTTTTGTATTGAGTATCGTTGTCATCAATGGATGGAGACGTGGTCTCCGTTTACTTGTTTTTTTTTTTTTATTTGTTTTTTTTTATATGGAAACTTTACAAAGTCTAAAATGTTTTCTAGAAAATCATAAACTAAAAGTTTGTAGTTATTTAGCCGACACCAAAGAATTAGAACAAGTGTCACAATCAAGGATAAGCTTGGTGCATCATTTGTCCCTAATTCATGCTGTATTTAGTTGTAATACACCGCCTTGACACCCATGTTTACTTTGTCTAATTACGACGTCGAATTATTCCATTCATTTAACGCTATTTATAAAAGCTATATTTTATTACAATTAGATTTTGTTATGACCCACAAAAATGGATCATGTAAGAAAAATCATGGTAATTTTAGACAAATTAAGGATGGATATTGGAAAGCACGTTAATTTTTTTCTTAATATAATTATAATTAAATTATCTGCTAATTGAATCTTAAAATCATAGATAGATAATGCTAGCATGTAGATCTGGACAAAATTAAACAATGCATAAATGATCATTAAATATTAACTCCTTATTTACCAACCCCTTATTTTGGACCCATATTTATGCAATCTCATCATGCCACCTCATCACAACTCATGCAACATCATCACAATTATTTCAACCATTAAATTATGATATGTGACAACATATGAACCATATATTAACCTTTGATTTTGTGTGGTTATGTTTTATTTGTAGATATTTATGTGTCCCTTATTTCACACATAGTTTTAAGCAAATTTAGAATGCCACATCACCTTACACTAATGACATGTCAAAATATTATTTGTTAGGTTCATGTTGGACCAATTGTATTTGATTTTGAATTTTTTCACAATATGATACATGATCAATTGTGAATACAAATAGAATGTGAAGAGTTTAAATATCTAACATTAATAAATTAATAAATCAATATATAATATAATAAAACATACATCAAATATTGTTAGTATGTTTATAATATAATTTAAAAAAATTAAGAAATATATTCGTTGGAATTTTATCTTTATTTTGAGATCCATATTATCATATGTTTAATATTTTTTCTAACTTCAAATTATGAAAACAATTGTGTAAAAAAAGATATAAAAATAAATATAATTACATTAATGACTTGTAAGACTAATTATTATTATTTTTAAAACTATAATTGAAAAAAATTGCACATACTACTAAGTATGTTATTATCATATATTCAATATTTTTCTCTAACTTAAAATTATGAAAACAATTATGTAAAAAATGTATAAAAATAAATATAATTATATTAATGACTTGTAATCCTTATTATTATTATTTTTAAAAATATAATAGAAATTTTTTTGCACATCCTAATTATTATTATTATTTTTAAAACAATTATGTTATATTTGTATTTGTACTTCAAACAGTTTCATGTTAAATCTTTAAAAAAAATAATGAAAGATATTTATTTACTAAACAGAAACACAAATAATTTCTTTAACTTATATAATATTTTTCAATAATAAACATGAAACTTAAAATTTATCAGACAAAAATAATTTTTTTAAACTTTTACAATGTTATTATTCTTAATTTTAGATATGAAAATTTAAAATATCATATGGTTTTTATTTTTGTTTATGTACACCCATGTTGTTTTATTATTTTATAGTGACATTTATTATTTTTTGTATGTGTTGCATTATAGTACTAAATAAAATATTTCGCAATGTGTAATATTCAAAAATAGTATGATAATTTTGTCATAAACTTTCTTAATCAATATGATATTTATTTTCATAAAGTCTTATATTTGATTCCGAAAAATCATAACTATATATTATGGGTATATATTACGCAATAAGTCTAGGTAGCAGGAAATTGTTTACCGAATTGTTACCGAAAGCTTAGGTGGAGATGGGGTCCATCTAATTACACCTCCACCTAATAACACTTGATAGTTCCAAGTCTATGCAAAAATCTATGTAAAAAATACTCTCGTTTGAGACTTCATCTCCTCCACAGACGTCACGCTCCATGTCGTCCTTCTTCACAACTCCTCAAGATTTCACCTCCCATCCCTCTCCACGACTCAACCTCCTCCTTCCTTGTGCTTGCCTTCATCGTATCCCGCTGCCCTCCAAATCGGCGCCCAACTTACAGCTTCGTGAACTCACCGAGACTTCACAGCTCACTGTCTTTTCGACGCCCATACAACTTTCAAAACTCAGCAAGACTTCACAACTTTCAAAATTCACAGCTCTAAGGAAGATCTTGAGGGCTCACAGAGGGCTGAGTTGGCAACAATTTTTCCGGCGCCCAAACAACTCCACGAGACCTCACAGAGATTATGCAGAGATTTTACAATTTTTTTAGTGTAGAGCAAAATTTCATATGATTATGCAGAGATTTTACAACGTGTATAATTTTTCGATAGACTTTTTCTCTTGCAGAGAAATGCAATGTATCGGTTTGGCACCATGTACTCTGCAGAACTTTTACTACAAATACAATGAGTTGGTTCTTATGTTGATTTAAATTACTTCTAATCTCCAGTACATGTATCATGTACTCTAAACGAAGAAATAGGGTACAAAAACTTTCATATGATTATCGCAAGGTATTTGGGCGGAGGTCAGATGATCTGAACAAGAGGAATTTGGGGAAATAGGGTACAAAAAGAAGAAATACGAATGTCAGTGATTTTCAGACCAAGATAAAAAGAAGTTCTTGCTTTTTCCATTGAAGGAATTATACAAAGAAAATATTATGAATTCATGTATGGAAAGAAGAAGAAACCGCCAACTCAAAAGAAATGAAAATATTTTGCTGAAGTGGCACACCAATCTCCACCTAAGCTTTCGGTAGCAATTCGGTGAACAATTTCCTGCTACCTAGACTTATTGCATATTACGTGTACGGTAAAACAAATGAAACAACACCGTCGCGAAACGCGGGTAATCTCCTAGTTATAAATTAATTTTGAGATTTTTACTAATTAAATCACTGTACAGTAATATATTCTTCTAATTATTTTAATATTTATATATAAACATGAGAATGGCCCAGCCGTGTGAGCCCCATCCATTACCCGCTGTCTCTCCCCAGTTTCCACTTTCCTCTTTACCTGCGGAATAATTCCCTACCACCGGTCCACGAAAAACCCAGCTAGTTATAAGACGCCACGTAAAGAAATAGTCAACGTGGCCTCTTAACATTAGTTCGGTTCATTATGAACCGAGTTCTGATAATCGTGAGTCTCACTCATAACATACCTTTATTATTTTTTTTTTATTATTTTTTTTTGCATTAAATACCTTTATTAATTTTTTTTTTTTGTTGCAAAAAAGTCCTTAGACATAATACCTTTATTAATTCACTAATCACTCTTTAATACATTTTATCCCTACTTTATCTCCAGCTCTCTGTCCTCTCTCTCTCTCTCTCTCTCTCTCTCTCTCTCTCTATTTCTTCACCAGCACTGAACAGCAGTGTTTCAACTCTCTCTCTCTCTATAGAATACATTGGAAGGAAAGAGAAGGCTGAAGCCGCCAAAGGAAGAAATCTAGAGGGAGTGTATACAGAGTAATGGCCTCGACGCCAACGCCGTCGCCAGTGACGCCAACGCCGTCGCCTCCGGTGGTTCCGGCTACTCCACCTCTGGTTAGTCCTCCTCCTCCGGTAGCTCCCGCTCCGACAACTCCACCTCCGGTTTCTCCACCGCCTACTGCACCGTCGCCTCCCCCGCCTAAGTCTGTGACCGCTCCACCTCCCGGGTCGGCGCCACCTCCTTCTACTCCGGAATCGCCACCTCCTTCTACTCCGGATACGCCACCGTCTCCTCCTGTGGCGCCATCTCCACCTGGTACTCCGGATACTCCGTCTGCACCTCCTCCTTCTAAATCGCCGTCTAATCCATCTCCATCAAATCCGTCGCCGTCTACGCCCAAGGTCTCGCCTTCGACGCCTTCTCCATCGTCGCCCTCCTCAGGTGTATCGACCTCTCTTGTTGTTGGAGTGGCGGTTGGCGGGTTAGTAATTTTACTCTTGCTGAGTTTATTTTGTGTCTGTTGCTGGAGAAAGAAGAAGCGTCGTGAACAGGGAGCACCGCCACCGATGCATTACAACGGCCCCCCACCACCAGCCGGGTACCAGGCTGGGCCGTATAAAGGTACGATCTATGAGCTTTTGGATCTGGATCTAGTTTTGAATTTGGCTTTTACTCTGCTTTTTTGGCTTTGATTTGTTTGAATTATGTGTTAATTTGAATCAAGGTTTATACTTTATTTCTATACTATTTTCAAATGCATGCAAGGCCAATTTTCAAAAAATTCGCGATTGATACCGATTGCAACCCTTGAATTGACTGCACGTTTTTTTAATTTCAAACTTTGGTTGGTCGAAAAAATCCATTTCATGTATTGTATATATTATACTTGCACAAGCAAGTTCTTTCAAGTTTTGATTTATTCACAAAAAACCAAAATCGATCTCTTGATAGATTAACTTCGCTCATGCATTAATTTCAATTCATTAAATTCGCTTCGTCTCTATAAAGTTTTGCTCTTTAAATATTTCTTAGCCGATCCATATGGAGGGCAATACCAACAACATTGGCAACAAGCCCCACCACAAGACCACGTAATCAAGATCTCGTCAGACCCGCTTCCACCACCGCCCCACGCTTCGCGTCCCCCACAAGGTCCCCCAACTCCGCCACTAATCAACAGTGGCGGATCGGGTTCGAACTACTCGGCCGGAGGCGACCCGCTTCCTCCACCCTCTCCTCCAATGGGCACGCAATACGGCGTAGTCAAAAGCACGTTTACATACGAAGAACTCGTGATCGCCACTGACGGGTTCGCGGATTCAAATTTGTTAGGCCAAGGCGGGTTCGGGTACGTGCATAAGGGGGTTTTGCCCAATGGAAAAGAGGTTGCGGTTAAGCAATTGAAAATCGGGAGCGGACAGGGCGACAAAGAGTTTAATGCTGAGGTGGACATTATTAGTCGTGTACATCATAAACATTTGGTCTCGCTCGTTGGGCATTGCGTGTCTGGCGAACAGAAATTATTGGTTTATGACTTTGTGCCTAATAACACGCTCGAGTTCCATTTGCACGGTATGTTTTTCATACAAGTCCCTGAGTTATTACCGTATTGAAGAAAATGTTGTTATTATTAATTTTGTTTTAATTTGATAAATTCAGGGAAGGGAAGACCAACAATGGAGTGGTCCACAAGAATGAAAATAGCTTTGGGTGCTGCGAAGGGTCTTGCGTATCTTCATGAGGATTGTACGTCTTTTATTTTTAAAAAAATGCCCTTCGATATAATCTTATTATTTTCTTTAAAATTGTTCTAATTTAGTTTTTGTTTTGTTTTTTTAGGCCATCCTAAGATTATACATCGGGACATAAAGGCATCAAACATTCTTGTTGATTATAAGTTTGAAGCTAAGGTAACCATTTGAGTCCTCAAATGGAAATTCTAATATTTTAGAAGTGGGGAGTTGTATGCACGAATTTCAAATCCTTTTTTCCGTAAATGGCAAACATGCCATTTATTTTGACTCGGTTTCTTTGAATTTGAAATTTTAATTTTCCTGTTGGCAAAAGCTATTTTTTTCTAGTCAACTTTTATTAAAGAAACCTTTTGACCCTAATAAATATATACAGGTGGCTGATTTTGGACTGGCGAAAATTACTTCGGACACCAACACACATGTTTCCACCCGAATCATGGGCACTTTCGGGTACGTGAAATTTAAATTTAAATTCCCTGCAATTCCACCCACCCCTCTTATCTAACTAATTAAACCGTACAATATTTATTCAGGTATTTGGCGCCGGAATACGCAGCTTCGGGCAAACTAACGGACAAATCAGACGTGTTCTCTTACGGAGTAATGCTTCTCGAATTAATCACCGGAAAACGACCCGTCGATACTAACAATTCATACATGGACGACAGTCTTGTCGACTGGGTAATCATTTAATTAAAACAAACTTGATATTTCATATAAGCGAGGTTGTAACTAATTTTTGTTTTCTCAACAGGCGAGGCCGTTGTTGTTGAGAGCGTTAGAGGAAGGAAATTACGATCAGTTGGTGGACCAGCGTTTGGGAAAGAATTTGAACTCGAATGAGATGGCGAGAATGATTGCTTGTGCTGCTGCTTGTGTTCGCCACTCCGCCAAACGCCGCCCTCGCATGAGCCAGGTGGTGAGGGCATTGGAAGGGGATGTTTCACTAGAGGATTTAAATGAAGGAGTAAAGCCGGGACATAGTCGGTTTTTTGGGTCGTATAGTAGTTCGGACTATGACTCGAGTCATTACAATGAGGATATGAAGAAGTTTAGGAAAATGGCGCTTCAGAGTAATGATTATCAAAGTAGTCAATACAGTGCTCCGACGAGCGAGTACGGGCTAAACCCATCAGGTTCGAGTGGTGAGGGACAACATACTCGTGATATGTTGATGGGGAAAATGAAGGTTAAAGATAGTAGTTCTCAATATGGAAGCGGAGGGTATTGAGGTCAATTTACCTGCCCTTGAGATTTCTTGTTGTATGTAGAAAAAAAAGTAGAGGTCGCTGGGTTTTCGAACTGAGATATAGTTTTTTTTGTGATTTTTTTTTTGATGATTTATGATTTTTATTTCGAAGCTGATTTGGAGATGTTTGACATGATTTGTGGGTTTAACCTGGGGAGGTGCTTGTGTAAAGTTTGTGCTGTTTGAGATTGGTTGTGGGTGGAGTTAGGGTCTGAGAAGGAGTTATAATATTCTTTTTTTGTTGTGGTCTCAATATTTTTATGTAGAATATTTTTTTGTTCTTTTTTCTTTTTCTGATGTTTGATGGAAGCTTATTTGAATTATTTGAAGATATTGTTTATTTGATTAATATTGTGTTTAGTCTCTATTTTCAATTAGGAAAATAAGTTTCTTTTAGGGGCCGTGAAAGGATGAAAAGATTATGAAATTAATAAATTCATCCTTTGTTTGGATGTCAAAATTATAAGATGTTGTTGAGTATATTAGTTTTTAAAAAAAATGAAAGAATTTTGTTTTTGAAGATGTAATATAACGTTTAATTAAAATATAATTTATTATTATTATACAATAAGTACAATATAATCATTATATAATTATTTTATTATGATATAATAATTTTTTAGTATAGTATATTTATATAGTAATTATATTCTAAAATAAAATAATTATAGTATAATTATTATATCCACATAAGTAATTTAATATTGGGAAATAAAAAAAACCCTAACTTTATGGATATTGTAAAAAAAATCCTTATCTTTTTGGAAACTCCAAAACCTTCACTACCAAATTTTTATTTTAAAATACTCCCCTCCCCTCTAGGGGTTGTAACTAATCATGGATGGTATGAAATTTTTTTTATCAAAATACCCTTATTTTTTCATATGTAGTAATTACAAAAATATAGTTGTTATTTTTGATTAATTTTAAGAAAATTCAAAAATATTTTTTAACATGTTGTGATTTAAAATAAAATAAAATTATTAAATGTTGTGTTTATATAATTTTAGTACTTCATTTATTATTTATGAAACTAACATCAGATAATAATAAAATAAACAAGAATAATAAACATCTTGAAAATATAGTTGAAAAAAAAAAGTTTGGTAGAGATGGATTTTTGGAGTTTTCAAAAAGATAAAGTTTTTTTTTTTAAATATCCAAAAAAGTTAGGGAGTTTTGTACCTAATTTCCTATAATATTATATGCATTATTGTAATAACATATAACAATACTATAATAATAAATTAGTATTATATATAAAATGCATTATTGTAATAATACTAAATGTGTTATTATATTATGTAATATTATATTTTATCCATTTAATGATATTCCCTATAGTATTTTATATATTATATATAATATCATATTAATTATATAGATATATTATAATTATTATACGTTATTATAATAATTTACAATATTATATGAATTATATGAATTTAATCGTTATAATATAATTACTTTTTGATTATAAATTTTTTCAATATTTTGGCACTCGTTAAATTTGGAGAACCAAACTTTGATAGAATTATGGAAGGAGAAAATTCCTAGAATTATATAATTTCATTATTTTCCACTCTTGCACACCTACCAAACAAAGTTCGAATTCTTGGTCTAACTCCGCTACTCCAAACAAGCCCCAATGGCAATGGCACACCAAATATTGGCCGGATTTTGAAAGTTCAGCATTTTATTTTATTTTGTATCTTACATTCCTAATTAACCAAAATTAAACAACTGAATTTAAAGTAATTCACCGGACTTTAAAAGTCCGGTTGTTTTTCCTTATTTTGTTTAAACCGCCCAATACATTTTTTAACCAAATTATCTCATCAGAATTTTAAGGTCCAGTTTTGGGTTAGTTTTCGAATGTTTCTGAAAAAGTAAGTTAATTTTCAAAAAAATTCTCATACGAGCTACATGCATAAGTGCTTCTTTTGAATATTAAAGGTACATATTTGTAAGTTTCAGTTTTGGACTAATAATTTTTGATTGATTTTAATACTGACAGGAAAACAATTACCAAATATCAAGGACATGAAAAAATTATGATGATTAGGAAGGGAGATACTAGGCCTCTCTAAATTTCTTAAGGAAAAAAGAAATCACGATGATTATGTGAAATTGCCCCATATTATCACTGCACCATGCCCCTCAAAATTTCCCACTTCATCTCACTTTCACTTTCACTTTCACTGACATTGATCAGATAAGATGACCACTGTATTCTTATTTATTATGATTGATATTTATTATATTTATATATTATTATTTATATTTTTCATGAATAATACAAAAATATTTTCTCTAATATTATAAAAAAACAAATATAACCAATATATATTAATTTTCATATTTAAATATATATGACATGTTTCAATTAATTATCTTTTTATGATGAAAAAAATTAAGTGTTGGTTAATTCTAACCTAGAGGGGGGTAAATTTGGCAATCTAACTTATACTTAGTTTAGATTTAAACCTAATTTATGGTGCGGAATAAATAATAATTTAGATGATAAAGATGATACCGTACAAACACTTTGACACAAGATGTTTGTTTACGAAGTTCGGTAGGTGGTTGCTTTGTAGCTTTAACTCACCCTTTACTCGCTTAATTGACCGACTCAATTATTTGCGAGTACCTACGTCTCCGGGAATGCCTTGTGCCTCTTTTTGGCTTTCGATTGAATTCCAACTCAACTCGATTACAAGGATTTGCCTAGATCGATTTACACGCTTCTATCGATCTATAGCTTAGGCTCTTTACACTTTGTTGCACTAGCCTATTACACTTTTTCACTAATCGAGCTACAACGTGATCGGTCACGTGAGTGGGATACGATTAGTGGAGAATGTCGAAAGTAGATCAATGATCTAAAGAGGTTTCTCAAGCTATCAATGGATATAGATAATCACAGCTTAGGGTTTCTCTCTTTTTAGGTTTTGAATGTTTGAAAAATGAAGAGTTGAGAGAGAGAGACCCATGAAGGATTCTATTTATACTCTCTATAGAAATCCTTCAGAAAACTTGCAGTGCGTTCGAACGCATTACAGTTCGTTCAGAACGCACTTGAAGTTTGCACTAGCCGTTTCAAAATAACGTGCAAGTACATCTTGGGTCCGTTCGAACGTACAATGTCCGTTCGTAACGGACTCAATTATACATAGCATTTTGCGTTCACAGGAACAAGAGTCCGTTCAACGCACTTAAAAGTGGGTGAACGGATTCCAGGTTGTCCGTTCGAACGCACATGGATGTTCGTTCGAACGCACACATCCCTGTGACATTTTCCGTTCACAGGAAGGATTGTCCGTTCAACGCACTCAGAAGGTGTTTGAACGGATTCTAATTATCCGTTCGAACGGACATGATTCTTCGTTCGAACGCACACATCCCTGTGACACGTTTGATTCTAATCAAGCTTTTAAAGTTTTGATATTTAGCAAGTCCGTTCTGAACGGACTTTGAGTTCGTTCAGAACGCACTTCCTGCTTGACTGAACTCTTTGTTATTTTGAACATGATTTTTCTTGAGTTCTACTAGGTTTGTACCTATGGTTTATTTGTGGCGTATCCCACTCACGGAAGGCTTCAACATCTTGAGTCTTGATGTATTCCAATGGCCTTCCATGTTTTCTTCTTTTCTTGTTTATCTTGAGACTTCATGTCTTGATTCTTGATGTAATCCAATGAAGTCCTCCTTCACAAGTCCTCCTTCATCTTCGTATCGTACCTATGTTATCCTGCACTTTTCTGGATGTAAACATTAGTAATGACAGTGTTTTGAAATAATCAAACTATCAGGAAATTTGAACCAACAAACTCCCCCTTTTGATTAATTTCAAAACACTGTCGGTTTGGAGAGTTTCACCATTTAGTTGAGAACTTTCCGTACGATCGTTTCTCCCCCATTTTGAAAGAGATCAAAAGGGCCAAGGAGACTTCAAAAACGGAAGGCTCCCCCTAAATGCGAGCTCCCCCTCAAAGAATGAATTGATGAATGTATGAGCTCGTAAGTATGATCAAATTCTTTTGTTTTGGAATGATGACAATCCTTTCAAAATTTGGCAGATTTTCAATAACATAAGACAGTTTTAGTGTGCGTTCCGAACGGAAAAAGTAATGCGTTCGAACGCACTTTCTTCTGGACTAATAGGTTATATAAGAATAAAAAATCCAAAATAGATGCAACAGTTTAAACTGACAATATGACCATAACAGTTTGTTCACAACATGGCATGACACAGACTACAAACATAACAAACACAACAAACACAAGTTCTCACACACATGCACGTCATATAAAAATAGACACTACAACACAAGACACTTATAACACCGCCGGTGATTACATCTCGTTGGGACCGGGGTAAGGGTTCGGGTCGGGATGATAGCTTGGACCGGACGCAAAGAAGTCGTCGACGTTGAAAGTTCCCGAATGGGACCTTGACGGATTCACGGTGGGATTTGCTGGAGGAGGAGGATTGGCTTGTGCTCGAGGTTCAGGGTAGGCCCCGAAACGGTTTTCAAGATGACCGTACAGGTCGGAAAATTGACGTTCTACTCTCTCGAGCATCCTTGTCTCGGAAACTTGCATGCCCTCTCGAATTTCATTTCGAATCCCTCGTTCATGTTGCTCCATACGCTTATTCATTGCCTCTAACAACGAAGTTATGTGAGCGAACCGCCTTTCATCCCTTTCCATCGGGACGTTCGAACTTCTTACACTCTCACTCCTCTCATGTGGTCGAGCCTGGTTTGCACTGCCCTGGTCGGATGGAGCGTCACTCTCCGACCAACGGGTAGGATTTGGAGGAAGATGGAACGCTCCCTCTTCATCTGGGTGATCAATAATCCATTCATGAGCTTGTGCCGAATACCGAAACCTTTGACGTAGAAGGTTTAATTTGGACGCGAGGTTGATCGGAGGTTCAGGTCGGAAATCCCAATCTTCCACCGGTATCGAGACTCCTTGGAGGTTCAACATTCGAGCGATCAACGTTCCATAGGGTAACGACGCATTCCTAAGGTTTATGGCGCTTTCCATGTGCCTTAATATGAGATGAGGCATATGGATAGGGAGTTGGTCCTCGTACCACATGCGATATAAACACAAGATATTTCGATCTTCGAGGTTTACTCTTAATTTTTCAACTGGAGCGAGAATGTTATTACCAATTATCCAGACGAATTTTTCAGGAGCAGCCAAGTGTGATACTGCTGATTGTGATGCGTATCTATTCGTGACCACCTTCTTCATGGTTTCGAACCCTTCGATTTCAATTTTCCCTTTGCGGTCGTTGTACACCTTCTCTCCATCATCTTTGAGCCCGAACAAGTCGCACAAATTCTGCACCGAGATAACGACTTCCTCACCGAGAATAAACGAGGTTATCTTATCTTGGGTATGATCGAAAGTGGCGTTCGCATAGAATAGCCGAGTGATGATCTCATACGACCTCTCGTTGAGACGCGCAAGGTTTGCAAATCCCCATTTTTGCTCGATTTCCTCGATCTTGTTGGAAAGAATAGAACAATTTCGTGGAAACTCGTAATAGTAAGATTTTGAGAGGGGTCTCCTTACCACAACGCTATTGAAAAGGAGTCCGGCTTCCTGGTTTCGAAAGAGATAATCGTTATTCGGATTATTGAAATCGTAATCTGCTTGCATTCGTGCGCTGTGATTAGGCCTGTTGGCTGGTGTGCCCCTCTTTATGCGAACAATCGATGGAGGCGGTGGTATTTCTTGAGCTTTCGAGCTTTCTCCTGTTCTCTTCTTTTCCATGTATTTCCCTTTTGATATGAGGCTTCGATTAGCATCCATGAAATCAAGCTTTTGAGAGAGAATAGAAGGAGTTTGGGAAAGAGAAGAATGTAAATCGTGTCTCTTTAAGTTTCTTCGTACGAGAAGAGGAAACCAAGCGTCCATTGATGAGGGTCGGTTGCATGCAGATGGGGAGTAAACACGACGAGTTCGTTCGAACGGACATTCATGTGCGTTCGAACGTACACGCTTCTGGGTAAAAGGCCCCATTGTTTGGGTTTGAGTTGCAGGTGAGAGGTTTTCGAGTTCGTTCAAACGCACATTTATGTAAGTTCGTTCGAACGCACTTGCAACTGTTGGGAAAGGCGCCATAATATGAAAAACAGTCGTAATCATTCATTTCATCTGTCCGTTCAGAACGCACAGTTAGTTCGTTCGAACGGACTTGAGTATGGAAGGATGGTATTTGTTGAATTTATTTGTCCGTTCCGAACGCACTCTTTTGTTCGTTCGAACGGACTAGATACTGAGCTGAGACCCGGATGTATTGACCCAAAACACTGACCCTAGTTCAACAACTCTATTTGTACTTATGATTATACCATTATGATGCAACTACATGAGACTAGACCCAATATGCTGAATTTTAATTCTTGAGAGATAACATACCTAGCTTTAGTCGTAAGTCGGAGAAGGGAGCAAATGGTAACGGTTTTGTGAAGATGTCGGCAATTTGATTTTGAGTCTCTATCCATTCGAGCTTAACATCGCCTTTTTCCACGTGATCCCGAATGAAGTGGTGACGTATGTCGATATGCTTGGTTCGTGAATGGTGGACCGGGTTTTTCGAGATGCATATTGCGCTATTGTTGTCGCACAATATGGGGATTTTACGGAAGTTCAAACCGTAGTCTCCTAGGGTTTGGTTCAACCACAGTAATTGAGCACAGCAGCTTCCTGCGGCGACATACTCGGCTTCGGCCGTCGATAAGGCTACCGAGTGTTGTTTCCGACTTGACCATGATACAAGTAAACCTCCCAAAAATTGGCATGTACCGCTAGTGCTTTTACGATCAACTCGGGATCCGGCAAAATCCGCATCAGTGTATCCTACTAGGTTTAGGTTCCCACTATGCCCGTACCATATCCCAAGTTCAATTGTACCTTTTAAATAACGAAATATGCGTTTTACGGCCGTGTAGTGTGATACCTTGGGGTTAGCCTGAAATCTAGCACACAAGCATACGGCGAACATTATGTCGGGACGACTTGCCGTTAGATAAAGAAGGCTCCCGATCATTCCTCTATAGGACGTAATGTCGAACGATTCGCCCTCTTCATCCGCATCCAATTTTGATTCCTTTGCCATTGGAGTGTCACTCGTTTTAGTTTGGTCCAACTCGAATCTCTTTAATAATTCGCGAGTGTACTTTGATTGGTTGACGAAAATTCCTTCACTTGATTGTGTGACTTGAAGACCCAAGAAAAATTTTAACTCTCCCATCATACTCATGGCAAATTCACTGTGCATAAGAATAGAGAATTCTTCGGCAAGAGCCGCATCACTTGATCCAAAAATAATATCATCTACGTAAATTTGAACAAGTAAAATGGATACTCCCTTTTTACGTGTGAAGAGGGTGGTGTCGATTATACCTCTCACAAAACCATTTGAGGTGAGAAATGAGGATAGTCGATCGTACCATGCTCGTGGGGCTTGTTTCAATCCGTATAGGGCTTTTGAGAGTTTGCACACGTAATCGGGGAACTTAGGATCCTTAAATCCCGGTGGTTGCTCAACGTAGACTTCTTCTTCGATTTCACCATTTAGAAATGCACTCTTGACGTCCATTTGAAATAGTGTAAACCCCTCAATAGCGGCGTAAGCTAGGAGGAGTCGTATCGCTTCGAGACGAGCCACTGGAGCAAAGGTTTCTTCGAAATCTATCCCTTCTCGTTGTTTGAATCCTTGAGCGACGAGTCTTGCCTTGTTTCGTACTACGTTTCCGTGTTCATCAAGTTTATTTCGAAAGATCCATCGAGTCCCAATGATCGAACGATTCATGGGTTTTGGAACCAACATCCAAACTTGATTTCTTTCGAATTGTTCCAATTCTTCTTGCATTGCGATAATCCAATCTTCGTCTAGATTGGCTTCCTTGAAGGATTTTGGCTCGGTGTGAGAAAGATATGCGCAATGAGCTACGTAGTTGTGAACGCGAGACCGAGTTCGTACACCTTCTCGGGGATCTCCAACAACGTTTGTGAGAGGATGGTGGGGTACTTCTCGGAGAACCTCGGGGATTTGGTACGGAATTTCACTCTCTTCTTCCTCTTCCTCCTGTTCTTCCTCTTCTGGAGGATCATTGTTTTCTCTCTGAGGTTCATCAAGAGTTATGTCGATGTTTTGATATTCCAGCTCGGCTTGTTTTCTCGGTGATTTAGGAATTGTTTCCGTGACTTCACCTACATTTAAGCTACCTTTCTCGGCTTCCTTGTTAGTTTCATCAAAATGTACGTGAACGGATTCACATACGACTCGTGTTGATCGTATGTAAACTCGGTATGCTTTACTTGTGCTTGAGTAACCGACAAATATTCCTTCAATTGATTTTGGATCGAGTTTGTCTCGATTACTCAATTCATCCAAGATATAGCATTTGCATCCAAATACTCTCATGTAAGAGACATTTGGATTTCCCCCATACCATAGCTCATATGGCGTCGTCTTCAAAATAGGCCTTAAGCTAACCCTATTCACCACATGACATGCGGTGTTAGTGGCTTCGGCCCAAAGGTATTTTGGAGAAGGATGCTCACTGAGCATGGTACGGGCAAGTTCAATTAACGTTCGATTTTTACGTTCAACCACACCATTTTGTTGAGGTGTGCGAGGAGCCGAAAATTCGCGTATATATCCCTTTTTATGACAAAATTCATCAAATTTTGCATTTCGAAATTCACCTCCATTGTCACTTCGAATGGTGATAATTGAGGTGCCTTTTTCATTTTCAACGAGAGTGCAAAATTTGATGAAGTTGTCACACGTTTCACTTTTATGAAGTAAATAATGTATCCAAGTGAACCGTGAATAATCATCCACAATAACAAACATATACCTTTTATTACCTATGCTAGTAACGCTCATTGGTCCGCAAAGATCAAGATGGATGAGTTGAAGAGGTCGATTCGTGGTGACCATGTTCTTTGATTTGAACCCGGACGATCTAGTGTGCTTACCTTTTTCACACGCATCGCATAATCCTTCTAGTTCAAGTTTATGTGAGGGAAGTCCTCTAACTAATTGCTTTTTGGATAACCTATGTATAGTTTTCATGCAAATGTGACCTAACCGTCTATGCCATAATCGAGATACTGATTCTGATACAGTGAGACAATGGATTCCCGGCACGAATGATTCGAAATCAAAGTAGTATAGATTTTCGTGTCGGGTTCCTTTGCATACTGTGGTATTGTCTTTCATTCGATCAATCAAGCATGAGAGTTGATCGAATTTCACACAATATCCGGCATCACATAATTGGCTTATGCTAATTAAATTATGTTTAAGTCCAGTGACAAGGTAGACATTCTCTAACGTCCAATTTGAGGTACCTATTGAACCGATACCGATAATTTTACCTTTTTGATTTCCTCCGAAGGTAACGTCTCCTCCCTTGAACGGTTCGAGAGATTTGAACATCTCTCGATCCCAAGTCATATGTCTAGAACAACCACTATCTAGACACCATTTTGATGACTTTGTTCTGGAAGTTAGGCCCATCTATAAGAAATTCATATTAGTTAAACCAAAAAGAAATTGAAATTGACTAATATGAATTCTTACTAACTATACTCCCCCTAAATATTTGGCTTATGGTATGGTATACTAGGGAGTATAGTGTCTCAAGTTAGGGTTTTACACCCTAGGGGGTCCTATACCAAAGGAGGTAGAGGAACCCATTGAGTGACGATCTTTACGCATCCACATGACGTTTGGTGCTACTTTTGGATTGCGAAGATTACACCCGGTTGAGACATGACCGATTTTGCAACAATAGTTACAAAAAGCTAAGGTGGGCTTATTTGTGGGTGTGGTACTCTTCACAAAATAGTCCGAGAGTTTATTCGGATTACTTCTCTTGGAAGTTATCGATTTTGGCATTTGATGAAGGTTATTTGATTTAAATTTATTTTGCTTAACATTATTTTGTTTAAATTGTTTATGTGTGTTGGTGAAATGTTTGGAGGACTCTTGTTGATATGAAGCTTCGGTGTAGTTTGTCACTTCATAGAAATACCCATTTGGTCCCCTTTTAAACAAACAATCGGTTCGTCCCAAATTAGTATGTCTAGGTTGTGAATTTTGTGTAAAATGCTTGTTCCTATAGTTATTCTTGACTCGTTTAGATTGTTCATTTTTTGCATATTTACCTTTGTTGTAGTCATGGTACATAAAAGCATTTCCATGACTACTTACTTTATGGTTTTCCCATTTATATTTTTGATTTTGAGATATTGTAAGGTTGGGATTATTATCGTTAATTTTCTTATGTCCTAAACCGGATTCATCATTGGGCTTTTGTCCCGTTAATGACGATTTTAAGACATCATCCAATGAAGGGGGACTCAATGCAATCATTGTACATGCCCTCTTCAAAGACTCATTCTCAACTTTCATAGTTTGAATTTCGACTTTTAAAAGAGAAATCTCACATTTCAGGGTTTTACATTCACATTTTGAAAATCCTTTAAATTCATTTATTTGAGTTTTGTATGCCAAGATGGATAACTCAAGAGAGGCTACCTTATCCTTGAGAGCTTGGGTGGGACTTTCAAGTTTACCCTCATTTAATTGAGAGTTACCTTCATCCCTAAGAAACTCGTCACAAGATTCGAGTTCTAGTTTGGATGCGGGAGAAAATTCAGGTCTAGGTAACGATTTGATACCATACAGAGAGTTAGTACGTACCTCATAACTTTTGTCATGTGTTGAGCTTAGAGTGGGAGAGGAAGGTTCTGCGTCTACAATTATGGGCTGGTGGTGTGTCGAAGTTAAACCTCGTTCAATACGGAGAGAGTGAATGACTGCTTCCACCGCGCTCATGGGATTAACTTCAGCCATTAGATCGTAAGGTACAAGTTTATCCTTAATAAATTTAAGAGATGGTTAGTACCCTGCTCTGATACCAATTGTTGGTTAATTCTAACCTAGAGGGGGGTAAATTTGGCAATCTAACTTATACTTAGTTTAGATTTAAACCTAATTTATGGTGCGGAATAAATAATAATTTAGATGATAAAGATGATACCGTACAAACACTTTGACACAAGATGTTTGTTTACGAAGTTCGGTAGGTGGTTGCTTTGTAGCTTTAACTCACCCTTTACTCGCTTAATTGACCGACTCAATTATTTGCGAGTACCTACGTCTCCGGGAATGCCTTGTGCCTCTTTTTGGCTTTCGATTGAATTCCAACTCAACTCGATTACAAGGATTTGCCTAGATCGATTTACACGCTTCTATCGATCTATAGCTTAGGCTCTTTACACTTTGTTGCACTAGCCTATTACACTTTTTCACTAATCGAGCTACAACGTGATCGGTCACGTGAGTGGGATACGATTAGTGGAGAATGTCGAAAGTAGATCAATGATCTAAAGAGGTTTCTCAAGCTATCAATGGATATAGATAATCACAGCTTAGGGTTTCTCTCTTTTTAGGTTTTGAATGTTTGAAAAATGAAGAGTTGAGAGAGAGAGACCCATGAAGGATTCTATTTATACTCTCTATAGAAATCCTTCAGAAAACTTGCAGTGCGTTCGAACGCATTACAGTTCGTTCAGAACGCACTTGAAGTTTGCACTAGCCGTTTCAAAATAACGTGCAAGTACATCTTGGGTCCGTTCGAACGTACAATGTCCGTTCGTAACGGACTCAATTATACATAGCATTTTGCGTTCACAGGAACAAGAGTCCGTTCAACGCACTTAAAAGTGGGTGAACGGATTCCAGGTTGTCCGTTCGAACGCACATGGATGTTCGTTCGAACGCACACATCCCTGTGACATTTTCCGTTCACAGGAAGGATTGTCCGTTCAACGCACTCAGAAGGTGTTTGAACGGATTCTAATTATCCGTTCGAACGGACATGATTCTTCGTTCGAACGCACACATCCCTGTGACACGTTTGATTCTAATCAAGCTTTTAAAGTTTTGATATTTAGCAAGTCCGTTCTGAACGGACTTTGAGTTCGTTCAGAACGCACTTCCTGCTTGACTGAACTCTTTGTTATTTTGAACATGATTTTTCTTGAGTTCTACTAGGTTTGTACCTATGGTTTATTTGTGGCGTATCCCACTCACGGAAGGCTTCAACATCTTGAGTCTTGATGTATTCCAATGGCCTTCCATGTTTTCTTCTTTTCTTGTTTATCTTGAGACTTCATGTCTTGATTCTTGATGTAATCCAATGAAGTCCTCCTTCACAAGTCCTCCTTCATCTTCGTATCGTACCTATGTTATCCTGCACTTTTCTGGATGTAAACATTAGTAATGACAGTGTTTTGAAATAATCAAACTATCAGGAAATTTGAACCAACATTAAGAATACAAATATTTTTTATATATGAAACTTTTCATTTACGTGATTTATGGAAAGAAATAAAATAATAGATAAATGTAAAAAATATCAATCATCAATTTATCATTAACAGTATCAAACAAAATTGAAATCAGTCTCAATCTAGTCACGTTGACTCTTGCAACAACGCCACTCATAATTATTAATTGGTAAAACTTACATAACCCGTAAGCAAACATGTACTTTCATAAGCTTTGGAAATTTGATGATCCCCTCCATGATTCTATCATAGATCCTTCTATTAAAAAGAATAATTTAGAAATACAAAAATTACCACTTTCAACCCATTCGTTCTCTATCCCCTCCTCATAAATCACCTCATTTCCTCGAGTTTCACACCCAACTCCACCTTCCAAGGTCACCCGCCAAGACGAGACTACGTTTAGGGTAATGTTCTACACGATGGTCAAGTAAAGACACGATAGTGAAGATCGTTTATACCATGGTAAGGACGGCAAAAAATGTCGTATCGATCACGGCTACAACAACAAAAAAGATGTTAAGGCCACGACAGCGATGGCAAAAATATAGTATCGGCCATGACAAAATCCGAGCTCCACCTCGTCTCCCCTCGAGTTTACATTGATAGTTATGGATCGAGATAGAAAACCTTATCAATAGCGGCAATGTAGAATGACAAGATAACGGCAACAACGACCGACGAATACGCAAAGCCAAAAAACGACGGCGGGAGCGGCTGCCATATTTTGACGGTTAATCCTAGTTAGGTTTTTTTTTGGAATACTTGATTGGGCCATGTGTTCATTTTTTTCTTTATTTATATATAATTCATTTGCTTAAATATATCGTGCAACTGTAAGTTACCTTAAAAAAAATACAAAAATTAACATGTATATGTTTATTTGACCTCTCCAGTCATTAATTATCATATGGCAAGAACAAAATGAATAGGAATTATTATATTATTTTTAAATTATTTTTTTTCTTCTGCATACAAATTATAAATAAAAAAATGTCAATGGTTTCATAGCCTAGATGGTTGAGTGCTTAACACAATAAATCCTCATGTTATATAGGTTTTGAGCTCGAGTCCCGACGACATCAATATATAAAAAAAAATCTATAATGATCATGATTCGTGGCCTAGGATTCTCTTCAAAAATAAAAATTATGAAAAAATAGACATTTGTGAGAAACATGAACTAGAGATACCGTGTGAGAGGGGGAGGTAAATAATAACGAGAACGAAGTGAGGCATTACTAAAAAAGTGAAAGTAAGTGTGAGAGCAACAACACAAATGACTGGATTGACCGTGTGAGAGGGAAGTAAATAATTACTATTTTATCCTTTCACACAAAATTTGTATGATTTACTCTTGTCCGTTAAAAATGAAAAGTCCTACTATAAAATAAAAAAAATAAAAAAAAAGAATAAATGGAGAAGGCTCGATGGTCCTCCATCCATTGGTGCCAATAGGACTCGAACCCACAATCTCTCACAACATATGATTTTTGTGCTTCACACCCAACCACTATGCCACAAGCCCATTGGCACTATAAAATAACCCATGCAGATTTTGCTTATCACCTATATAAACAACATAATCAAATCGGTGAAGATAAATTTTATTACAAACGAGGCCATTGCTTCACGCGGTGGTGGACCACGTCTACGGAAGGATTTGAATTCGAATGAATAGCCCACTTGATTGCATCAATGTATGTGTGTGTGTGGATTTCTCTAATTATAGTTTTTTTTGCCGGTTGTTAGGTAGTTCGAATCGAAAGGAGCCATGTAAGCATAGGACTTTATATGAGGGGATCGAGCTAGATTTGTCGCAGCAGTCAAGACCATGATTCGAGCCCGTCAAACTCGGGCAATGAGGGGTCAAACTGGCTTACTGGGGTAGGGTACTGAAGTGATTTCGCGTCAATAATTTCTTTACATGTATTCATTTGCTCCATTTCATGCGAAATAGTTGTCACGAGTCTCCTAATTGGATATTAAATCCAGAGATAATGCTGTAATGCAGTTTGGACATTATCTTATTTGACACAAAATTAAAACAATTCATTTAGTTTTTTTTTTCTTTTCTTTCTGCACAGATACAATGACAAAGGAATTCCACAAATTTTTTTCTTGTCTCTTCATCACTCAACGTGTTAATCCATCCTCAAAGCTCCTCTAAGTTATAGCTCCGCCATTTATATAGCCAATCATGTGTAGGATTTGGGTATGGAGGCGGAACCGTCAAGAAAAGATGTTTCCAACACGAACTGGTGCCCCTGCGTCGCCCCCAATTCGAACTGGTGCCCCTGCGTCGCCCCCAATTCGAACTGGTGCCCCTGTGTCGCCCCCAATTCAAGGTTTAATCTTTCCTTTATGGATGTATATTATATACGAATTACTGGTATTAGTCTAGTTGATTAATTACATTTTTTTTTAAAAAAAAAACCCTATTATGACTTCAAAATGCTCGAGCATCTGGTTTTAATTTTGGGTTTTTATCTGTTTTTTCGGCTTTGATTTGTTTTTTGTTTTTGATGTCAGGAAAAGTTGAACTATGTGTTAATTTGAATCAAGGTTCATTCGGACTTTATTTCTATACTACTATCAAATGCATGCAAGGCCAGTTTTTTTTCAATAATTCACGGACGATTCTGATTGCAACTATTGAATTAACTTATCTTTTTAATTTAAATTTCAAATTTTCATTGGTCGAAAAAGTCTATTTCATGCTTTGTATTTACTGTACTTGCACTAGCTAGTTCCTTTCAAGTTTTACTTTATTCACATAAAACTAAAATCAGAAAATTAGCTTCTTTCATGCATTAGTTTAACTCATTAACTTTACTTGTCTCTATAAAATTTTGCTCTGTAAAGATCTCGCAGATGATCCGTATGGAGGGCAATACCAACAACATCGGCAACACTCAGCCCCGTGTCCACCACCACTTCACGCTTCCCATCCCCCAAAATGCGGCATGTTCACGTACGCAGAACTCGTGCTCGCCACTAACGGGTTCGCGGATTCGAATTTGTTGTGCCGAGGCCAGTCCTGGGATGTGCATAAGGGGGTTTTACCCAACGGGAGAGAGGTTGCGGTTAAGCAATTGAAAATCGTGAGCGGACAGGGCGACAGAGAGTTTAATGCTGAGGTGGACATTAGTGGTCGTGTACATCATAAACATTTGGTCTCGCTAGTTGGATTTTGTATTTCTGGTGGACGGAGATTGTTGGTACAAGAGTTCGTGCCGAATAACACACTCGAGTTCCATTTGCACGGTACATGCCCCGTGTTATTCCCGAATTGGAGAAACACTTTTCTTAATTTTGTTTTAATTCGATAAATTTAGGAAAAGGAAGATCAACAATGGGATGGTCCATGAGAATAAAAATAGCTTTGGGGGTTGCAAAGGCTCTTGCATATATTCACGAGACTTGTAAGTCTTTTGTTTATAAAATGGCCCTCAATGTAATTTTGTAAAAAAAATAATAATATTGTAATATAGTTTTTGTTTTGTTTTTATAGGCCATCCTAATATTATACATCGGAACATAAAGGCATCCAACATTCTTGTTGATTATAAGTTTGAAGCCAAGGTAACAATTTAAATTCTCAAATTCAAATTCTAATATTTGAATTTTCAAAATGGGAGTTGTACGTACCCTTTTGATATATATTTTTTAATTGACTCGATTAATGTCTGGTTTCTATGAATTTGAAAATTTTCCATTGGTCAAAACTGATTTTTTCAAGTCAATTATATAATTATCTCTCGAGAATTATTCATGATTTATATAAAAAAAGTTATATTTAAAAATAGAAAAAAGTTTCCTTTACCTTTCATCCCAACATCCAAAGTTCAACGTTTGAATTTAATCAATTAAGTCACTTATCACTTTAATTTGATCAATCCATTTTTTTAGTTTTTAAATTTGGTTCAGTTAAGTAATTTCATCCATTAATCGATAACTGAACTGTTAAAGTATGATGTGTCAACATATTACATGAAATATTTGATTACACTGTAACTTATGATGTGTCGTATTTAAGGACGCGACACCGTAAATTATTTTATTTAATGATATATTAAATATGAATATAATTATTGACATATTAATAATTTAATACAGATCTATCAAATCACACCCAAAATGATACGGATCGCTACGTCACAACTTAAACATTGATTTTTTTTAAATAAAATAATTTATGTTGTCATGTCATATTCATAAAATACCACACATAATCAAGTATATTATCATTTATTGTAACATAATTAATTTTAAGTTCGATCATCTCTTAATGGATGTATTCAATTGAACTCAATTAAAAGATAAATTACTTAATTAACAAAATTAAACATTATATTGGACTTTCTTTTTATAATAAATGAAGAAGGCTCACATGTCCTCCATTTATTGATGTCAATGATAATCGATCCCACAATCTCTCATAACATGTGATTTTTTTGTGTCTCACACTGAACCAACTGTGTTATGAATTCATTGACAACATTATATTGAACTTGAATTGGTCCTGACACGAGAAACAAAAAATAAATTTCAAATAATATATTCTGAAGTGTTGGGAATTATTTGACCTTACTAAACATATACAGTTGGCTGATTTTGGACTAGCAAAAATCGCTCATGACAGCAACATGCATATTGCCCCTCCGATAGTAGGCAGTTTTGGGTATGTAGAATCAAATTTTTAATTTCCTGCAATTCTACTCCCTTACAATTCAACTCCTTTTATCTAACTAACTAAATCATAAATATATATAATATTTATGTATCCATCAAGTTATTTGGCACCAGAATACGCGGCTTTAGGCAAATTAACTGTCAAATCAGACGTATTCTCTTACGGAGTAATGCTTCTCGAATTGATCACTGGAAAACGACCGATCTTTACTACCCGATCCTACACGGCCACCCTTATCGAATGGGTAATTAGTTAATTAGTCCGTTGATATATAATCCTTCAAAATTATTATTATATTTTAGAAAAAAAAATTATTATTATTATTATTATTATTTTGACAGGCGAGGCCATTGTTAGTGAGAGCATTGGAGGAGGGGAATTACGATGAGTTGGTGGACCCGAATTTGGGAAATAATTCGAACTCGAATGAGATGACGAGAATGATTGAGTGTGCTGCTGCTTGTGTTCGCCACTATGCCGAACGCCGTCCTTGCATGAGTTAGGTACTTTTTTTTAACTAACTCCCGAATAATAAACTAATTAATTAATATTATAATGTCGAATGAACTAATTAGTTTTGTAATTAATTTATTAATCTCGTAATTACTAGCTAACTTACTAATTTTGTAGCTAGCTAGGTAACTAACTAACTAACAAACTAACTTATCTTGTAACTTAATGGCTGTTTTTTTGTGACTAGGTGGTGAGGGTATTGGAGGGAGATGTTTCCGTAGAGAATTAAACTTAATTAATATTTAATATTTTAATTAATATTTTGTTATTTTCCATGTGTGTGAAAAATCAAGTTCACAACGAGAGTTGTAATATATGTATGCATCAAGTAGAAAAATATCTCATCTCTATATTATTGTGTGAATTTAATGTGATTCACGTAATCCTTTTGGGTATTATGGTAAAATTTGAGGAAAAATATCTTATTTTGAATAGAAAATTCAACTGGTAAATAAAAATTGGGTAAGTTTGTTTTAAATTAATTTTAGCCCACCGAGATTTTAAAATCCGGTACCACCGGGATTTAAAAACCAATTCCAGGTTATTTCTGAAATATTTTCAGAAAAGGAGTTATTTTTTTAATTTTCATCCCAAAAGGGGTTACATGCATAACTGCTCCATAAAATATTAGTTTATGAGGATAAATCAACAAATTGGTATCAGAGCGAACGGGGAGTTCCGGCCTTTCGAGAGTACGTCGCTAGGGAAGATTTCACTGTCACGCCTCACAAAGTCGAACTAAGAGAATTAGAATATACAAATGTGTGTGTTTCTATGCGCAGAAGATGCATGGGAAGTAGTCAAGACTACATAAAGCTGGGAACTATCGCTAGTGTGACTACAAATGAGTTGAAAGCATCGAAACAACACAACACCGTATACGATATCAACAACGGTCTTGTGACTAGAGAAAAAATTATGGCTGATTGCAGACTCCACCCACGCCGTGGCTATAAAGAAAGTTGTGACTATTGCCTTTTGTTAGCCGCGTGTCTTTTAGTCAATAGTCACGGACCGTGGCTATCGACTCTTTAGCCACCACACTATGAAATGCATTCATTTGAGGTGAATTCTAATTATTTTTAGAATTGTAAATAAAATGAAAGACGAAGACAGACACATCCATCAACGGTAATTGAAGGGGTTTGTTTTCAAAATATAGGACTCGAATTATTCGAAATTCGGAACCGGGCCTGTTATCTACTCAGGATCATTTTTTTTTTCAAAACCTCCCCCAACTTGACTGAATATTAAAAAAAACCTTGAGTTTAAAGATTCCTTATTTAGTCCTTGTGTAAGAAAATTTAATCTACTTCATAGGGGATGGAATGATAAATCTAAAAACTTAGTTTTTTTTTAATATTCAGAAAAGTTAGGAGTTTATTTGAAATTTTTTCGTAACGAGAAACCATGCTGACTAGGTCAGAATAACTCGATTCTTAGTTTTCTTTGAATTTGAAAATTCCCTACCGAATCACCTATATGTGCAACAGAAATGTTCTGTCTTCTTATTAGAAAAATGAATGTAATAAAATGATTTGTATAATTTGCTTCGGGTTCGTGAAATTCGCTATTATTTACTCTGGAGAAAATGATTTGTATAATTTGAATCTGGAGAACGTTAATTATGCTCGCATTATAGCACCAAGCCCTTTCGGGTGAAATACAAACACAATTTCAGTTCAGTTTGTGCAATTTGAAACCGCAGAGACGAGTCGCAAGATTAAATGTGCTACGGCTTGTTTGAAATAGTTTGTGCAATATGAAATGTTAATAAATCACATTAATTTAACAAATACAATGTATTCAATTTTATTTGATAATCAAATTGCAAGTTTGATTATTTTTCATGTAAAAACCTTCTATTCTGTTTTACTCGAATTGCATGTTTGAAATAGTATCTCAAGACAATGAATAAATACATTGGGCCCAAATTTACTAATATCTCTCATGAACAAGCCCAGTATTTCCACTTAGTTAATATCAATGATATTACACACCCCGCTAATTTATCCCCCAATTTACCCACCAATCACAAATTAGGTAATTTAATGCATTTATTACTTTCTTAATCAACCCATGCGGGATAAGTGGGGGTTTATTTGAGCGGGATGCATAGTTTAATCCAGTTAATATCTGTGTTATTATTAAATTATAATCATTAATCATTATGGTTAACTTAGTTAATAATGGAATCCAAAGCCCCATCACCAGCAAACCTTCCAGTCAAATGAATCTTCATTTTATATTCTATTCAATCTCCAATTCTATTCTATATATACTATATACTACTGAACAAATCCATTATTTGCAAAGCAATTGAAAAGGAGATCTCCAGTATTTTTGAATGGAGATTAGAGAAATTAAACAAACGGCGAGTCCAATTCCAGCCTAACCAGCCCTGTATTATGTATGATTAATTTTGTATGACCTCAACATTTCTACTTAAATAGAAATTTAATTAAAGATTGAAATAAAGTAAATAAAATGAAAAGCACAACTGTGGGTTCTTTCTTCTATATAGTTCCACCGAGTATCCTCTGTCCATTCCTTCTTTTTGGGAATTTTTACTCTTCGATCAATTTTTTGGTTTACACCCAATTCAGTTCGAGTTGGATTGAGCTGAAAGCTTGAATCTTGCTAATCGATCTAGGTTTTTTGAACTTCGCATGGCGTCCAGAAAGCGCATTCTCCTCAAAGTTATCATCCTCGGCGATAGTGGGTTAGTTTAGTTTGCATTGTTCAGATCCTTCACCGTCAATTCTCCGATTCTAATTGTCCAGAAATGAAATCTTGCAGCTATTGAGATGATTTTCAATTTCAAAGTTCCATACTAGTGTCAATTTTGCTTTTTGAACAAACTACACTGAACTTTCTTCTGATAATTCCATCTTTCTTTTTGTTTGTTTCAGGGTTGGCAAGACATCACTGATGAATCAGTAAGCTCAAATCCTTTAAACTTCTTAATTTATTTCAATCTGTAAACAAGTTCGAATCTTGACTAATTAATTTTGTTCATTTCACTGAATAATGTGTAGATATGTAAACAATAAGTTCAGTAATCAGTACAAAGCGACAATTGGAGCTGATTTCTTGACCAAGGAAGTACAGATAGGTGACAAACTTTTCACATTACAGGTTCAATTACATCTTTTCTTCAAATTTCTCTCTCATTCTTCATATCTACATAGCTAATTAACCAAAATTTTGATCAATCTTGTTAGATATGGGATACAGCTGGACAAGAGAGGTTTCAGAGTCTCGGAGTCGCGTTCTACAGAGGTGCTGATTGTTGTGTTCTAGTTTACGATGTTAATGTCATGAAATCTTTTGATCATCTCAATAATTGGCGCGAAGAATTCTTGAATCAGGTTCTTCAATTTCCCCAATAATACCCATTTATATTTATAGATTGCTAATTTTACATTTTTTTTTTCTAATTTCAGGCTGGCCCGTCAGATCCAACGCATTTTCCTTTTGTTGTGCTAGGAAACAAAATCGACGTTGATCGTGGAAATAGCCGCATGGTAATTATAATATTTTTTTCGCTTCGATAATTAATTATTTAATTGGGGATGTATTTTGAATTGCAATTTAGGTTTCTGACAAGAAAGCGAGAGCGTGGTGTAATTCAAAAGGGGGGATTCCTTATTACGAGGTTTCGGCAAAAGAGGGATATAATGTTGATGTTGCTTTTGAAACCATTGCGATGAAGGCTTTGAAGAATGAACCTGAAGAAGAAATGTAAGTATATTTTTAAATTTGATTAATTGCATAATAATAATGATTATACTTTTTTTATCGATTTTTTTGTTTATGGTAGATATATGCCAGATACAATTGATGTGGGGGGAGGTGGAAGACAAGCCAGGTCAGCATTGGGGGGTTGTGAATGTTAGAGAGAGAAAGATGTAAAGAGAGGAGAGAGAGAGATAAACGTATTATGAACCAAGTTTTTCTTGATTTGTCGCGTAGTCACTTAGTACAAATTTTCATGCTTGATGGATGGTTTTGTTTGTGTTGATTTGTCGATTATTATATTGTTGAATATTACCTTTAATTTTGGCTCTGATTTTTTCCTTTTTTCTTTTTTTTGGTTTTGTTTATATAATATAATATCAGTTCATTTGATTAGTTTTTGTAATGATAAAGATTGTCATGGCAAAATGGTGCTTAAAAATATCGACGAATTTTTGTTTTTATGAAACTCTTCATTGAATATTCAGTTATGTTTACTTTCATTTCATATGATTTGTCCTTGAATGTATGATTCTCTTCATGCCTTCAGTTCCAATTTTGACTGAGGCAAATTGTGTGAATGACAACATTTTTGCGAATACATCCCTTAGGAAAAAGAAAATCAATATTGCCCTATGAAGTTAAATATTTGCATATTAAATCTGTTATATAAATGGTTTAAAATTACATTCAGGCCCTTATTGATCTCTGAATATAGCACATGATTAATACAAAAATTCGTAAAATTTTCTCGGTCCAATTTTGTAAAATTTACGAAAGGTAATCCTAATTCTTATGAATAGAATAGTACCCCAAAAAAATGTGATTAGTATGATTTTCTCATGTTACATTGATTAACAAACACTCGAACTCTCTATTTAATCCTTTTACGCACTAAAGAGCATTGCCAAGTACGAAATAGAGATGAAAGAGGGGAGAAAGGAAGGAAATAAACGGAGAGGTTGTATAAGGGGGAATCGAGGACCATGGATTGTACGGAGGAGAGGAAAAGGCGGGGTGATCGTAACGTCTTTGCGTAGACCGAGCGATAGAGAACGCGAGAACAACAGAAAAAGAGAGCAGAATCGCAGATTGATAAGCGCAAAAATCTTTGCAGGTGATCGTAGCATCAAATTTTTTTTATCCAAAGTTATAATTCGATTACTGAATTTTAGTATACATTTAACTAAATTATAAGCTAATTTTGAGAAATGAACATATTAGCAGGGTTGCGAGCGCAAGGAAACTATTGTCTACCGAAACATGCTGATCAGAACGATATTCTCAAGGCGCTATGCGAGGAAGCTGGATGGCATGTTGAGGATGACGGCACGATTCATCGAAAAGTAAGACAACGATTATTTGAGTGCTATTTAAACAAAAATTTTGTGTATTTATATAGATTTACGGTCACAGAGATCTACAGGAGTGGCGAAATGTGCAATCGAGATGCAAATGGAGACAGAAAATGATGAGATGTCCACAAACTTGACACTATCATTCAAGTATATGTAGAATAGCAACTTATTATTTCCTTGATTAACTTTACCAGATACTTAATGGAGGAAAAATATATCCATAATATATTATAATTATGTGCACAATAATGTTTATTTCCTTAATTAACTTTGCATCTAGAAAAATATGACAATTTTATGAATTCTCTGAATTATATATATTTTTCTTAGAAATAAGTGAATTAATTAATTAGTTAATTATTGGGCTTGCAATATTATGGCTTCAGTCTACAAAATGGGTTCACTATAATAATGAACAGAACTATTATTAATATTATAACCAGGCCCAACACAATACAAAGACCCACTCCAGAATTATATATATTGTTCTTTCTTTTAGTTTTAGTTTTAGTTTTATAACAAGGCTTGCTTGATATTATTTTGCCATAAGTATGCATGCATTTTCCCACCGTAATGGGCAATAGCTTATTTGTCTTGGATACCGTGTTTGATACAAATGATTTTCTCAATTTTTTTCTTTTTTTCTTTTTCAAATGACGTATTGTAAGAAAAGAAGAAAACAAATTCTCCTTTGCGGAAATCTTAAAGGAATATCTACAGAAAGTATGAAGGGGATCTGGTAACGAAAATGAACGGATCTCTGTTGGTTATTCCAAAAGGGACAAAGTGAAGGAAATACAGTTTTTGATCAACGCTAAAATGGTACGTAGAAAGACAAACGAACGTACGCGTTCGTGGGCATACGAAACATTTTTAGTAAAATTGACATAACTTTCAGATAGCGACTCCAATATGAATGGTTCAAATTGAGTTGGATAGATAATGAGATTATTTAGAACTTTTATGAAGAAATATATTTCATTTGAGCGATGTATCAGTGTCGTTTTAATGGAATACCGAATGGGTGCGACAGTTTGAGATACATTTAGTAAAAATGTCATAACTTTCGCATCCGAACTCCAATTGGGCTGGGTAAAATTGTGTTGGAAAGATAATAAGATTATCTACAACTTTCGTGAAGGTGTGAAGTCGGTTGGAACGACTTACAAATTTCGTTTCGACAGAATACGAAAAAATTGTATGCAGATTTCTGTTTGAAAAGGTGTATAGTAGATATACATACCTTTTAGCTCATCCTTATCCTATGTAATATATATATATATATATGATGTTTGTCTCTGATCTAAGGAATCAATCAAGTCAATCGATGTGAATCAAAGTCAATTAAAGAGTTAATCTTGAATCTAATTCATATTAGACTAATTGAGATGATCATTCGAAAAAACACCATCAATAGTTGAATGGGTGTAATGAGAAAGAGAGAAAAGAGAAAATGGGTTTTCTCGAATTAGAGAATCAAACGGGATCAAACAAGTTCGCCGATGCATCGTCTAGGCAGGTGCATCTGCGAACGAGGTGTTGCGACTCACGGTGGATACGAGTAGAGGAGTGACACATGTGGCTCTTAGTTGTGATCAAACCGGAGGCGTCAATGGAGTCCAAACGGTGGGAGACGTGTGGTATGGGACGCACAGACTAGTCACCAACGTGACACCGGAGAAGACGAAGGATGTGATCGATCAACCCGTCGTGCGTGATCAATTTCACGCTGGTAATCATATATCCTACTTTGCATTGTACTCTCGAAGTCGAGGCATGATCTCGGGATTTGGAAACCGGACCGGACCTTCATATCCGCTGCGCGGGTCCGGGGTCGGATCGATTCCTACAGTGATCTCGAAGTCGAGGCTCGACTCATAGTCGTATATTCGATATACGCACGGGTTATCAAAGTTCGTACCCGTTTACATGATGCTGGATATTTAGAAGTTTAATTTTTCATTAAAATCACAAGTGAAATTCACCAAAGATCAATTAAAAGTTGATTGAGAGTATCTAAGAATGACCGTGAAAATGTTTCATGATTTATCGTTTTGGATACGAGCGAAAAAGGAAGAAACGGCGAAACTGCAGAAAAACTGTGATTTCTCGCCCCCCATCGTCCCCAGGGGAGTGAAGGGGTGCGTAGGGATCCCCAAGGGGTGCGGGAGGTGCGGTGCTGCATTGGGGGCTTGACAGTCACGCCCCCAGGGTCATTTTTCCACGCCACTGGACCATTTTGAATGGCCCCTGGATGTTGTTTTTGTTTTCGCGATAATTTTGGCTACGAAGCTCGAAATTTTGAGTTCTTTATATCGATAAATCGGCATCATCATACTTGCATATAAATTGATTATTAAATGTTAATGATCATTAAAATCTTGTGATATTGATATAATTAGATTATGTCAAAATTCTACATGCATTGGCATGATCCCTCATAATAATTAAGTCGTGAAAATGCCTTCCATGTCCACAACCATCGAGATTGATATGACATAATGCGTGATTTTAGGCCATAGTCGGGCACGTATTATTGTATGTATTGATGCGGGTTGTAAGCATTAATTGGGACTCACGTGGGTTCATGCCATAGTCGGGCACGTGAGTAGTTCAATTGAACGATACGTTGGATATGGTTATGACTTAACCATCCAAGCTAATCCGATTAGAGTTCGGGGCATAGATAGAATGGCACACACGGAAATGGGATTGTATAGTATACGATTGGATATTAATCCTACCTAAACAACGATATCCCATTTGTCGGTCATATTCACTTGTGGGAGGATTGCAAAATATGGATCTTGAGTTTTATGGACTTGGTGTCCCGTATCGTATGAGGATTATCGATTCGATAAAAATAGCACATTCATATATTAATCATATTAGCACATAGATTAAGTAGGCACGGTTATGAGCTTAATCTTCATCATTCATTTAGAATCATGTTTTCTAGCAACACCAAATATATCGATGAGATCAATATCATAGATGGCTTTTGGGTCAGAATTACCGTAATAAACCTTGATAGTCAAAGAATAGTTCTTACACTTAAAGGGACGTATTCGACACGAAGACGGTATATTCAGGGCTCTAGTCTTTGGCTTTAGAGAAAGCCGGGTTCGATAAACTTAAGAAGAAATCGAACGATATTACATGCCTTGTGGTGGCATATATTGATGCATATTTTCAAAAATGTTTTGAGAATTCGGGTGCATACGAAAGTAAAACACAACGCTCATGAAATAGTTTCAAGAGCTAGAGTGCGTTGAATGGTTCAATGCGGCTCAAAGAGTAGGTTAATTCTGAGATGCCTTACGAGTCTTTGATTAACATTCACGTGTTGATGGTATGAGATTTGATCTTCGTGACCGAATATCATATGCATTCGATAGATAAGTCGATCCCATAATTGCATGAGATGCGATGTAAATTTGAATAAGGAAATGCTTGTAGCATCCGAAGAGTCCAAAGCATTGAGATGCTTGGATGTCCTTGTAATTCAAGGGCGGGATCGAAAAAAATAAGGTCTAAGGGTATTTTGGGAAAATGTTTTCCAAACAGAAAATTCGGACAAAGAGCTGTCCAAACTAAAAACTCAAAGAATGGTGATATCCGAGGAGAATTAAACCTAGAAGTTGATTGCTTCTTTTGGCATTGCCGTCTTGGCCATATGAACGAGAAACGCGTATCTAGATTCCATGAGATGGATTGCTAGAATCATTCGAATTATATTCGATTGATTAACACGATACTCATTATTAGGCAAGGCGACAAAGGGCGTCATTCTCCAAATGTTGGAGAAAGATCCAACGAATTATTGGAAACTGCATTAAGATGTCATTGATCTGATACGTTCCGAGGCAAGAGGAGACTATCGGTATTTTGTTACGTTTACGGACGGTTAAAGTAGATACGTTAATATCTATTTAATGTGTGCCGAAACAGAGACTTTGGAAAGGTTCAAAGAGTTTCAAAAACGAAATACAAAATCGACTTAGCAAGAAAATCAAAGCCCTTTGATAGGATCGAGGAGGCAAGTATTTGAGTTACGCGCTTCGATAGGATCGAGGAGGCGATATTTGAGTTATTTGTATTGATGATCATTTATGATTGTGGAATCGTTTCACGATTATCTTCATTTCGGAACATTGAGATGTATTCGAAAAGAGGAATGAATGCATGTTGGACATGGTTCGATTAATCATAAGTCAAACGGATCTCCCAAAAACGTTTTGGGGATACGCCCTTGAGACAGTGGCACTAATGAATGGTTTCATATAAGATATGAACCATAAACCTTCTAATCGGTACAAAAGACACCATATGAGATATGGATCGGAACATTTCCGAAGTTGTGATTTATGCAGATTTGAGGATGTGAGTATATTTCGAAAATTTTTTCGGTTAAACTCAATCCCAAATCTGAAAATTGTTCGTTTATCATATATCCTTAAGGAAACTAAAGGGTATTAGTTCTGACGTCCCGACGAAAATGAGATTTTCGTGGCTCGAAGAGATGCCTTCTTGGAGGAGCACATAATGCACACAAGTTTGGAACATGATGCCATTTATCTCTACCGGGGCTAGTGGGGAGTAGAATAAATCTTGAAAGAGATCGAGATATGAAAATGAACATTGTGCCGATGAAAGTTGACACGACTTCATCAAGAGTTGATGAATACGAGTCGAACACACAAAGAAATTTTTCGTAGATCAAGTAGGCTATATCATAAGCCGATAAATACGGATTTATGGTTGCTAATGATGATAGATCGAAATCATATGATGATTCGATATTCTACAAGGAGGCTATGAAATGTGACGATTCCATATGACAAGATGCCATGAAATCTGAGATTCGATCCGTGTAAATTATCAAGTTTAGAACTTGATTTTATTACTTTCCGGGTTAGACCCATGAAATGTCAATGGATTTTCAAGATGAGAACCGACACAGATAGGAATACGCATATACGTAAAGCGAGGCTTGTAGCGAAGAGTTTCGTGCAATTCATAGTAGGACTATGAAAAAACATTTTCGCATGTTGCCATTCTTTTACATTCTCGAAATTATGCTTGCCATGGCCGTGTATTATGACTATGTGATGTGGCAAAATGGATGTCAAAACCGAATTTTTTAACAAAATTTTTATGAAAGGATGTGTACTTGACACAACTTTATGGGTTTGTCGATTCATAAGAATCAGAGATAGGATATGCACGCTTTAACGATCCATATGATGGATTAGAGAAAGCTTCACGGAATTGGAATATTCGTTTTGACGAAGTTATAGACTGTTATAACATTATCGGAACAAATGACAACTTTGTGTATGCATGAAGGTTAGTGGGAGCTGCATTGTATTTCTTAAATATATATGTGGACGTATGTCGTACATATGAAGCGTCTAATTTACCGTCAATAAAATCCAAGGAAATTACACGAGTTTGAATGTAATGCGATTATATGAGACTAACTCTTGTGAATGTATAAAGGTTATACGTATATATACATAATGATTATGTATATTTAAATCTGTCTTGATTTGTATTGATACCGGTAAAGTTTATCCTTGAATATTTTGAGAAAGAATTCAGGATTTTATTTTATCTATAATGGTGTGGAGGACGGGTTGGTTATAAAGAGTTATACCAACGACAATTTCTAAACATGTAGCATGACTTTCGATCACGAAGTGTGTACATGTTTTCCTTAAACGAAAACACGGTTATGTGGCTGGTTCTTGTAATAAATATTAAAAATAGGGTTTTAATATTTGTTTTTATTCTTTATAAAATATTTCGAAACCAAATTTCAAGTTAGATATTTTAAATCTTTCGAAGTTCAAAAATTTGGATTTTAATATTTCAGAATTTTCGTAAGGGTATTATGGTAATATAATTTTTGGTGTCATTGAAATACATACTTTATTGGAGCTCTTTGAACTGATTATGGAGGTATTATTTTGTAATATAAAATAAATAAGGGATTATTAAAAATTGATTAAAAATTGCAAATATAGAAATATTTTATAAGCTTGCAAATATAATTATGTTAGGGGTACATATGAAATGCACCATTTTTCCTATTGGGCCTAGTGTGTTGCTCCCGGGTCGGGTCGGGTCCCTAGCACACACGGGTTGCACGGGCACGGGTTTAGACGGGCACGGGTGCACGGGTTTAGATGGGTTTAGACGGGCGGGTTTGGACGGGTGCATTTGGAGGGACGGGGAAAACCCGCCCTTAGACCCGGTGGGCGAGACGGGTCCCGGGCGGGACGGGCGGACGGGTTATTTTTTTAAAAAATCAGAAATATTCAAAAAATCAAAAAATGAGTAAAAAAAATCCAAAAAATCATAGAAAATAGGCAAAAAATTCAAAAAAAAAAAAATGTAAATAAAAATATATAAATATAAATAAAAACATATTTTAAAAATATAAAATTATGAAAAAAATAAGAATAAATTGAAATATTCAAAAAAATAAATTTTAAAAATGTGAATAAAAATATAAAAATATTTGGTTAACAATTTTTATTCGAAATAAAAATATGCAACTAATTTTTTACAAGAAAAAAAATTTCAATATGAAAAAAAGTGGAAAAAAGATACTTGAAAAAATTAAAAAATGTGAATAAAAGTATAGAACTATTTTAGTTAACTATTTTTATTACAAACAAAATTATAGAACTATTTTTTTGTAAAGGATGAAAAATTCAAAAATAAAAAAGAAGTGTAAGAATACTTGAAAAAATAAAATATGTGAATAAAAAATTTGAACAATAAGACATTTTCAATAATTATAAGTGATTTTAGCCGTTGGTGAACAGTGATTTTACTGTGAATTAGTGAACAGTGATTTTAGCGTTGGTGAACAGTGATTTTAGACGTAGGTGAACAGTACGGGTCGGGCGGGTGCACGGGCGGGTCGGGTTACACAGTAACGGGTTTGCCAAACGGGCGGGTTTACACGGGTCTAGTGGTAACCATTGGTTGAAACCCTTCCTTGGACCCGTACCCGTTGACCCGCCGGGTTTCAACCCGTTTGCCAAACGGGCGGGACGGGCGGGTCAAAATCCCGGGCGGGTCGGATCGGGCGGGACCCTAACGGGTTTTGACATAACACTAATTGGGCCGTGTTTTCTCTTCTTAGTCGGTTAGGTGTTGGATATATAAAACTTCTTGTACTTCCTTCTCTGTCCAGAACATAATTCAAGTCACAAATAAATATGAGAGAAACTATCAGCAAATTGGCGAATTGATGGAAGATCATGAAACAAAAATTGAGAGGGAGTATTAGATGTGAGATCATGTGAGTTGGCAAGTGAGTTAACTGTATTTGATTTGAGTTTCGAGTTTTCTGCTCTTTATCGGTCGGTATTCGTTTTTGATTTCAGAGTTAGTTTTTCGATTCCGATCAGATTTAATTGGTTCCATCTCTCCGTCGATCGAGTTCGATCAATTAGGTGAGTGCTACTTTCACTTCTCTCTTATTAAGAATCCAATTACGAACGTTTATAGACCTTACATGATAGTCTAGGGTTCTCGCTTTAAAAATCGTATTTTGCTTTAAAAACCGTGTTACCTCAACAAAATATATATATTATGTAGATTTGATCATATATATGTATGTAGAATTTGAGTTTGATAAAACGTAATCCGGACTTACGGTTTTGAAAGAGGGTCCAATGTGTACATACGCGGCTCCTCCGGTATGTTTTAGTTTGTTAGGTATAGTGTCGCGTGACCCCGTGGCGCTCTATGGAGAGAATTGCGTAGCAAACTTGATGTAGTGCAAAGTCCCGACCCATGAGGGGTCTGGCTGTGGCGCATGGATATCCGTCGTCAGCTCATTTTTGTAGGGAATTCGCGCTTCCCGAGCTTTATGTTATGTTCTAGTCCGTTTGTGACTCGCTATCCACTCGGGGTTGGCACTTCAGTCGAGTGTTATTTGCGTCCTCACCCCGGTTAAAATCATTAGTAGTATGTATATGATTAGATATGAATGTAAGCGATTTTGATTTCGAAAAACCCGGGGCAAGTATTTGAGAAATATTTATATACATATATAATTTATGATTTGATTATTTTCGAGCGAGGTTTTTGACTAGCCATGTGTAAGGTCGATCTTAATAAGTTAGGCTCAAAACTCACTCACTTAGTTACTTCCGTGACTAACCGTTTTATTTGAATGTTTTAAGTCTAGGTACGGTGGATAGATTTTCCGGGGCAGCGGGTGTCCAGAGTGTGAGTGCGACGGTTTCGTTTTCATCGCGGAACCTCCATCTTGTGTATATTTGTTTATTTCCGTTTCTGGCTAGCGAGCCTTTTGTTTCTGCGACTTATTTAGTTTGTGTTTGTTTAAGTCGTGTTTGTGTTTATAAGCTTCCGCTAGGTTTCTTTATGTTCGTTTGTATATGTTATGGTGATGCATATATATATGTGCGTGTGTCGTTGTTTCCGAGTTGTGGTATTTACGTTTTTGTGAATTTATCATATAAGAGCCTGTGGTATACGAGTTGTATACTGGCGGGTTGCCGCACCCTTATCAATTTTATATTTTCGGGTGTGACAGCTTGTGTGGTATCAGAGCAAAACATCGAAACCAACCATAACATTCGTCGTGAGAGTTGGGGTTTCGAGTCTTCTTAGTTGTGTCTATCTCGAGTTATATTCTATTTTCCAGAATCTCAATTCTGATGTGTATTGTGTCTCGTGTCGATGTCGTTCGCTAGTAATCTAAGTTCGAGTACATATTTCTTTCGAAGCATTTCGTTCGGGAAAAGGTAAATATTTTATTTACAAAGATATTAGTATGAATTTTAGAAATGATTTTATATATTCGTATTATTATTTTGTGATATTTCGATCAAAATATTTTTGCGGTAATTGAAAAAAGTTTTTGATAAGTTTGAAAAGTATTTGGAAAATGGTTAATTTGTAAATATATTGTTTTTGTTTTATTTAAAAATGAGTTTCGAAATTTAGAGGACTAAATTTTTTTTAAGGGGGGAATAATGTAATAAATATTAAAAATAGGGTTTTAATATTTGTTTTTATTCTTTGTAAAATATTTCGAAACCAAATTTCAAGTTAGATATTTTAATTCTTTCGAAGTTCAAAAAATTGGATTTTAATATTTCAGAATTTTCGCAAGGGTATTATGGTAATATAATTTTTGGTGTCATTGAAATACATACTTTATTGGAGCTCTTTGAACTGATTATGGAGGTATTATTTTGTAATATAAAATAAATAAGGGATTATTAAAAATTGCAAATATAGAAATATTTTATAAGCTTGCAAATATAATTATGTTAGGGGTACATATGAAATGCACCATTTTTCCTATTGGGCCGTGTTTTTTCTTCTTAGTCGGTTAGGTGTTGGATATATAAAACTTCTTGTACTTCCTTCTCAGAAAATTTTATTTGATCCGTGACATTTTGTGAAAAGATGTGATCGTAGGTATATGAAAATGTTCCAACCCATATGAAGATTAACACTAGCGGGAACGTGCGGACCCGTTTACAAAACCGCTCTCTCTAGTTGCGCGTGACTGTCATGAGATGACTATGGGTATGGAGATACCTAGAGGAGGAAGAAGATAGTAGAGTGTAGTTATCTAATACGATAGTCCTCGCAGGTTATGGGTATGGAGATACCCATAGGTAAACATTGTATCACCCAAATACTTAATCCATATGAATGCATCCCTTTAAATTTTTTGTTTACTTAAATTAATATGCATTCACCTTATATGAAAATTGTGTGTGGGTTGTGTTATATGATCGTTACATGAACCCTGATTTGAGCTCGTGTAGACGTCGGCATAATTGATGATTATGTGTAGCAAAACCGTTACACCTAAAGTTTCATTTCTAAACATCCCTAGTCGCGGGTCAGTTTGCTTAAGAGAGAATCATTTCTATTACAAGGGAATATACTGAACGCGTACACTAGTACGTTAGCCGAGGAGATGATTATGTTTTGCTAATCATGGGACAAAGTGTTTGTCGAATCAGGAACGTAGATATATGTTAGTCTACATGTATTGGATATGACCAAAGCCGCAAGACCATGACATGGTTTAGTCATTATACATGGAATTGCGACGAGTATGGTATTAGGTTCTTCATACTTGAGGGGACCATTGATTGCGTTACGTGCGTAGCACAATGCTTTGATATGACCTTACGTCCGCCGTAACTGGGGACCAAAACAGTTATCATTGGGTATTGTCCGAAACACGGAATTCGATATGAGTCTCCAAGATAGGAATTGTTAATTCCGAAAGGAATAGATATCTCTTAGGCGCCGCTCGATGAGTTGATTAATGAAAATTGTGGCCACGGTCAATGATATTAACGGTTAATATCGATTGAAATTGTTAACTCAATTCGGAATCGGGAAATAAGTATAGTCAATCAAACTATAAGGATGACTACCACCATGCCTTTTGATTAACGGATATCGCTAACAAGAGAACTAATAACCGCTACTCGAGATAGCCACAATGACCACAATCATTTTTCGTGTTAACATGGGTAGCCATGATGGAGTGACTGATCCCGCTCTTGGGCTTGTGGTGCCTTGGAAACGGCCTACTACCATCGTTAAACGAACATACACGGTCACACAACGAGTCGTACTATGTTGGGCTTGATTGCAAGTTTTTGCACACGGGATGTGCATAGCTTTAGCGTATATGATATGCGGGCTAAGTTCTCTAATGTAGTGTATATGTGATATACATGAGCACCTTTTATCTGAATCTGAAACTGAGTGGAAGACTGAAGGAAATACAGTTTTGGATCAACGCTAAAATTGTACGTAGAATGACAAACGAACGTACGCGTTTGTGGGCATAAGAAACAGTTTTAGTAAAACTGGCATAAATTTCAGATAACGACTCCAATATGAATGGTTAAAATTGCATTGAATAGATAATGAGATTATCTAGAATTTTCATGAAGATTTATATTTCATTTGAGTGATGTATCAGTGTCGTTTTAATGGAATATCGAAAGGGTGCGACAGTTTGACATACAGTTAGTAAAACCGTCATAACGTTCGCATCCGAACTCCAATTGGGCTGGGCCAAATTGTGTTCGAAAGATAATAAGATTATCTACAACTTTCCTGAAGGTGTGAAGTCGGTTGGAACAATTTGCAAATTTCGTTTCAACAGAATCCATCCTGAAAGGGTGTATATAGTTTTCTGTTTGAAAATGTGTACAGTAGATATACATATCTTTTGGCCCATCCTTATCCTATGTAGTATATATAGGATGTATCTCTCTGATCTAAGGAATCAATCAAAGATCAATCAAGTCAATCGATCTGAATCAAAGTAAATTAAAGAGTTAATCTTGAATCTAATTCAGATTAGACTAATTGAGATGATCATTCGAAAGAACACCATCAATAGTTGAATGAGTGTGATAAGAAAGAGAGAAAAGAGAAAAGGGATTTTTTCAGATTAGAGAATCAAATGCGATCAAGAAAGTTTGCTGGTGCATCGTCTAGGCAGGTGCATCTGCGAACGAGGTGCTGCGACTCACGGTGGATATGAGTAGAGGAGCGACACATGTGGCTCTTAGTTGTGATCAAACCGGAGGCGTCAACGAAGTCCAAGCGGTGGGAGACGTGTGGTATGGGACGGACGGGCTAGTCACCAACGTGACACCGGAGGAGAAGAAGAATGCGAGCGATCAACCCGTCGTACGTGATCAATTTAACGATGGTAATCATCTATTTTACTTTGCATCGTACTCTCGAAGTCAAGGCGTGATATCGGAATTTGGGAACCAGACCGGACCTTTATATCCGCGGCGCGGGTCCGGGGTCGGATCGATTCCTACACAAAGTCCAATGAAAAAAAATCAGTGAGAAGCTCTGCGAGAATGAGCTTTTTACCTCACGCTCAGCATCCTACGGCAATAATAGAAAGGATCGAGCGGTGAAAAGGAAAACACATGGAAGAGGAAAAGTAAAGGCTAATGTTCGGCATTATACCTATTTAAAGATTTTAATTTCCTCTTACTAACTAAATATAATGAAAATTTGGGTGTGAATTTTAATACTATATGGAGATTTATATCTTTTTGTTTTTTGTTTTACTGGTGGCTTGTTATGGCTGATGCTGCCGTTTGTGGTCTTCGAACAATTTCAATTATATTTTGATAAATTATAGAACAATCAATTGTACCCAAAAAAACCCAACAAGGAGTTCCTTTGACAGGGTATATATATGTCCCTTTCAATGAAGTTTAAATCGGAAAATATTTTCTTCTTTTTCCTCCTCGTCGATTTTCAGCATAAGTCCCCCCATCTCGGATTTCTAAGAAAAGTAAGTTATAATTGCTAGATGACTTATTTGTTATTGTTTTATATATAATCGTATATTGAAAGTTTCAGTTTTGTTCACTTAATTATTTAGATTATTCTTCTAGGAATCCATTTTCTTTGTAGATGGCTCAAATCATGCCCCCCACCCCCCTCAATTTCGATTTCAACCAACACAAATTCAGGGGCGGATCTTATAAAGGGCCGCGGGGGGCGATCGCCCCCCCAAGAATTTTGAACATATAGTATATATTATTCATAGTTATGTATTTTGATATGTCGAAATAAAAAATCTACGTTAATTTTCTGCTCCAAAAAAGTAATGAAATATATTGTGAATTGTGATTTAAGAAACACATAATAAAACTTATAAATTGAAGTAATAAATTAAGTTTTTGAATGAAGCTCATATGCCAAGTCTTATATCTCTAAAAAAATTTTATACATCGGAGCCCATCAAACCCATGCATAAATGAAAATTAACTAGGAGAATACTCGCGCTATGCGGCGAACATGTAAATTGTGTTTTTTATTGTAATATAAATTAGAGATTTGTATGATAATATTAATAATATCATGTTAAAATAAGGTTATTTGAATTCATTTATCTATGATTATTCATATGTTTTACAATTATTTTACATTATGATAATAATTTTTTTTATTTTTTAATCAAATAATAATACTTATATTAGTGTCACTGTAGAATAATATATGAGATATAATACAATTTTACGAAAAAACATAACAACAAATATTATATCATTGTTTGCAATATTCCATACAATATTAAATATATGAATCATACAACATATGTAGTAACACGTTATTAATTATACAATAGTAATAATTTTGATTGATTCAAAATGCGATGGAAACTATAAAATAATACAAAACTTAATAGTGGATGTAATTTTATAAATAGTATCAAAATTTAATTTATAATAAACATAAATACAAATTATTTTATATCATAACATTTTTTTTTAATTTGTATTTTTTTAAATTACAATACTATTTCATAAGTGTATAAGTTTAAGAAGTTATTTAGATGGATAAACTATTTTTTAATTCTATTATTTTTTGAGAAAATTAATGTTAAATTTGTTTGTTTAAAAACAAAAATATAATCTACTTAATATTATATGAGATTCTTGTAGTTATAATTTAAAAAAAAAAAATAATACTTCAAAATTATATTATGCAAATAAAATATTTAAAAATCTATTATGTAAATTCGTACTTTATTTTTGCATATTTTCTTACTTAATATCTTTACAAATTGAAATTATGAAAAACGATATGTATGAACTATGTTAATATGGATGTCAAAACGAAGAGAAAATTAAAATGAATATACTTGATGAGTTTTTAAAATTAAATTTCTAAAAATGATACTAATATATGTTGTATCTTTTATAATGTTACATATTCAATTATTAGTATTTTATATATAAACTTTTCATATTCTATTGCATTCAGATTTGATCATGTAATCTTATGTGAAATGTTAAACAATTGATTAGACATGGTCTAATGTGAAGCTAACCAATAATAATAGTCCACATTATTAATGTAGGATGATGTGGATTTCTAAGAATGCTTAAAACATAGTGTAAAATAATGACACATAAATGACTACACAAAATATGATTTTCAAAAAATCTAACAAAAATTTAGTGATTGAGATTAAAGCACATCAATACATCTAACGGATCAAATGAATATACTTACACAGTCATACAAAATGCATGTCTTAAATGATCAAATATAATATTAATGTATATGATGAAGCCATATCACCCAATCTAATAGTTAATAATCATGCTAAGGATGATGATATGGATTCATGAGGAGGCTAAAAAATAAGTAGAAAATAAGGGAGTGGGTAAATATTGCTACTCTTTTTTTGTGTTATGTGTTAGTTAACAATTGAAATTAAAAAAAATTTTGTGTTTATATTTCGCCCCCCCAAGAATATGGTTCAAGATCCGCCACTGCACAAATTCGGAAGAGAATATTCATAGAATTTAATACACTAATATTGCATTGCCAGATTTCAATTATACTCCCCTCATAATGGACTCGTTGCATAGGTTCAGTAACATTTTGGCACCAAAGGATCATGTGCGCAGTAGGGAAATTAAAAACATTATAATGGTATTATAGATAAAATATTTGAATTTCAATTTATTTTTGAATGTAGATTTTAGGAAATTATACTCTTTAAAATACTCTCTAAATAAATTATATAAATATTAAAATAAAAAAAATGAGTTGTAAATTATTATCATGAACTATTTTTAGTATAATAACGTAAAATATTTAATTTATTTATGTAAGAATTCCCCAAAATTGTTTCATGTAAGAATTTTGAAAGAAATACAGTTTCGGTTCAACCGTAAAAGTGTACACGTGGATGAACGAATATAAGCGTACATTTGTAGCCATAACTTTCAGTAGGAAAATCCGATTTGAATAGTTCAAATTGGGTTAGATAGATAATTAGATTATCTATAACCTTCATGTAGAAATATATTTCATATGAACGAAGTATCAATGTCGTTTATGTGAAATACCGAAAGGGTACAACAGTATGACATACAGTTAGTAAAACAGTCATAACGTTTGCATACGAACTCCAATTGGGCTAGGCCAAATTGGGTTTTGTAGATAATTAGATTATCTACAACTTTCATGTTGGGTGATTTTCTGTCAGAGAAATTTATCAATTTCGTCTGGACAGAATACTGAACAGGTTCATGCAATTTTCTGTGTGAAAGGGTGTATATTGGATATACATGCCTTTTGGCTAATCCTGATCCTATTAGATATAAATATGATACTTTCTCTCTCCTCACTAAGCAACTGAATAGCAATTTCATTCAAGAAAATATAGAGACACTTCTTTATTGAGTGAAAAAGTACGAAGAGAGAGAAATCGAGAAAAGAGTTTCTCGAGTGATAGAGAATCGATTAGATCGAGCAAGTTCGCCGGTGCATCGTCTAGGCAGGTGCATCCGCGACCGACGTCTTACGAATCAACGTGGATACAAGTAGAGGAACGACGTTTGTGGTTCTTCGATTGTGATCGACTCGAGTGAGAAAGACGGTGGAATCGCTTGGACGCACGGAGACGAAATCAAGCGAATCGGCGAAGTCAACAAACGGTGAAAGACGCGTGGTGTGGGACGCACGGATTGTCACCAACGTGACAGGAGATAGAAGGCAGCGATCAACCCTTCGAGTGCAATCAATTTTGCACCGGTATGAATATGTCCTTCTAATTGCATCGTACCCTCGAAGTCGTGGCGTGATCTCGGGAATCGGGGAATCGGACCGGGCCTTCATTCCGCTGCGCGGGCCCGGGGTCGAGGATATTCCCCTACACATTTTATAAAAGTTCCCCAAAATAGAAGTCGACAGTGTTAGTTCAATATTTTTTAGTTTAATTTTTTAATTTTCTAAATGTTAAATCTAATTTGTCCACATTTCTGATTTTTCCTAGATTTTAATGCGATCGACATTGCATGACGCTTTAAGACGCTGTAATGACTATGTGGCAACCAATTTCGAAAATATAGTCGAAGACATGAAGAACTCAAAGAATAAAATTAAAACCGAGGAATTTAAATCGACGAACATGATTATTGATGTGGAAAATCAATTCGCAAACATGCTCAAGATATTTGTATTTTCATCGTCGTGTTGACGTTATTGTTGGTACTCATTTTTCATGGAAAAAATATCCTAGGCTAAATTGTTTAGCTTGTATGTAAATAAAAGATATTTATTGTTTATGTATTGTTGGTACTCATATATTTGTTGCTATTTTTTCGCTATTATGTGTTGTTCATATATATATATGATGACTAAGATATTTAATTAAGTATCATGAGTTTGATACTTAAGACTTTTTAACCATTCGATTTGATTTGAGATTTGTGCATTTCTTGATTAACATAAACTAATATGACAATTATTAATGATGAGTATATAACATTAAAAAACACAAATCTCAAAATAAACTAATGGTCGAAATATCTTAAGTACCAAACTCATCATACTTAATTGAGTATCTTATCCATCACAAAAAAAAAAAAATATATATATATATATATATATATATATATATATATATATATATGGCTAGTTTCAATGGCCAACACCCTTGTTTGGCCAACTCAGCCAACAACGTTTATTTCTCAAATTATATAAATGAAAATTAAATTTTAACCGTATAGATGCAATCTATATCATTTAGATATGTCGTAGAACAAATTTTGTTTCGTTTATATTTTTCAATCTAACAAAATCGATAAGTATTTTCACAACCGTCTATTTCGGTATTTTTTTAGATTTCGATGAAAGAAAAGTCGAAACATTGTAAAAATTAATCTAAAGTCTATCTATATAATTTAAATTAAATCCAATGAAAAAAATTCGAATTTTAAAATTGATTTCATGATGAATCATGTCGTAAATATTGTCATCCGTCAATATCTTTACGTATCATAATGGAGATGATAAAAATATTTATTTTTCATGAAATTAAATCTATAACATTCTCAAGTGATGTATATCACATCTATGCGGTTGGATTTTTATTTTCATGTATATATTATGAGAAATAAACGTTGTTGGCCGAGTTGGCCAAACAAGGGTGTTGGCAATTGAACCTAGCCCATATATATATATATATATATATATATATATATATATATATATATATATATATATATATATATATATATATATATATATATATATATATATATATATATATATATATATATATATATATATATATATAGGCTTGCTAAGGAGAATAAAAAAAAAGAATCCATGTGTGCAAAATATACTGATGAAACTAGCAAAATATACTGTTCAAATTAGCAAAATATACTGATGGATCCAATATGTTAACATAGTTAAAATTGAGAATAAATAATACATTTTTAATAGTATATTTTGCTATATACAAAAATATATTTTGCTAATTTTTGTAGTATTCTTTTTTGGATTCTTTTTGTGGATATATATATATATATATATATATATATATATATATATATATATATATGAGGGAGGCTAAACTACTTAATTAAGTATCAACATTTTTGTACTTAATGCTTTTTCACCATTGGATTTGTTTTGAGATTTGTGCATTTTATGATGTGCACAAACTTTCATGATCATTATGAAAAAAACACAAATCTCAATGCAAATCCAATGGTGAAAAAGCATTAAGTACCAAAATGTTGGTACTTAATTAAGTAGTTTAGCCTCCCTCTATATATATATATATATATATATATATATATATATATATATATATATATATATATATATATATATATATATATATATAGCTATTACCTCGGGATGTATTTTTGACATTCTTTGGTCCACAATTCCCTTAGTTAAAAAAGATTTATAAGCAGAAATTCCAAATTCAATGATTTGAAAACTTTAGCAAGCAAAAAATAATACAAAAGGAGACAAAGAAGACAATGAAGAATGATAGTTCTACCACTGAGAGAAAGGTCATCAATTGAAGGAGGAGGTGAGAAACCTGAGATGAGGAGGAGATATGGTTTCGGTTTCCTGGGCAGGGTTGAAACTGCAGGAATAAGAAGTGTTGGGAAGGGTGCTTTTTTCGCGCGTTGCATCTCGAAACGAAAATTATTCCCCTCCTTTTGAAATCACGAAAATACAGAAATAATCAGGGGCTGTCTTGGAAACTGCAGTTGGTACATCCGATATAAACATCCTGCAATAAAATAATCAAATATTTATTTATGTTATTTATTTAATTAATTGAAAAGAGTTATGAAAATTGGATGAGTACATACAGATTTCGCTTCGAGAACATGCTCCCATTACGAGGTCGTCGATAGAATACTGTTGTATGAAATCGACAATTGCTTTTGATACATCCATGCTATCCAATATCACCTCCTTGAATTTTAACTTTAATAAAATAAAAAAAAGGTTATTTCATGAATCTCAGTTGTGCAATCGTACCTCAGTTTGTACTCGTTTAGGCACTAAACACCAAACAGTGATTAATTAAGAAAAAAGAATCAAAGGATTGCATACCCCTCTGCGTAAAGACTGTAAAGAATGGATGAATTCTTTTGTTTGGGAATCCTGTTGGTCAAGAAATGGCGATGCCACGTCTTCATCAAATTCGTGAGCAGCAACGGTGCCAATTTTGCAACAAGTTGAAACTACGGGAGTATTTAATCAGCAACCCATTTAAGAACATCTTGACTATTCTCATCGTTGTCGATGGCGATGGCCACATTACCGAATCCGTTCATAGTGAACTTCACAGTATGGAATGTTGCATATATGGAATGGGGAAGGCCAAGAGGGATAATTTGTAAAAGAGGGGATAGGTTTTGAAGAAGGAATTAGAGGGTAGAGAGAGAGATTAGAGGAAGTTAGGGTTTTTCCTAATTAAGGTTTTGTAAGGTTTAGGGTTAGAACAAAGAGATAATCGCGGATATTTCATTTTTTGACTCTTTGTTATGCCATTTTTCGTTTATAGCCTAAATTTTTTTTTTAATTATTTGTTTCTGCGTTTATTTTGTTTGGAATTTATCAATATGGGTCCCAGGGAAAGTGGAAATTAGTTCTATGTTTAGAAAAGCTTTAGTTGACTAGTTATAGAGTTCAAAACTAGTTCTTTTTATGTAGTTAAGTTCAGTAAAAAGTATTTAAATTTCCGGAGAAAATATTACATACCCAATGCAATTATTATAAATCCATTATCCAGGGTATTATAGAAGTCAAGTTACGACGATCCATACATTAAAGTTCCAAAAGTTTTGATCAAAGAACAAAAACTGCATAATTAGAAAATTATTTGTATTATTTTAGGATTTTCAATTGTCATCTTGTTTTCATTTTTTGTTATCTATGTTTGTAATTTTGTTTTGTTTTGATTTCTGGTCGTTTGAGGGAATTGAATCATGAATATGTTAATTTACCGAAGGTAAAGAAATGCCAAAACATGTAAACTCATGTATTCTTCGTTTAGAGTGGTAAATTAAGAATATTTTATTTTTTCCGTTTTATATAGGAAAAGAAAGTATATCCACAGTTTCATACATTATGAACTTATTTAATATTTTAAACAAATTTTTTTACTACCATTTATAATATTAATTAATCAAATTTAAATCTACAAATTTGGAAAATAACTTATTTGACCCAATTAATATGCCGTTTAACATGTGTTAATCATATACACATTAATAAAAATATCATTAAAAAAACAAACTGTTATAAATATAATATATTGATGTCAAGCAACAAATCTTGTAATGATGGAGACATTAATTATAGGATATTTAATATATTTGATATTGTATTATTTTTTTTGTATTGTAGCGTTTTATATGGCAAGAGGTTTCTTGGCCTGCACTCATCCTCTTCTATATAAAGGGGATAGTGGCTATTGTATTCATTTTAACCCATTCAATAAGAATATTGTCTCCCCAAATTCTCTTTTTTCTTCTTCATTTTATAACTCGTTATCCGCACGAAACTCTAGCCAACCGAGACCTTTGATCCAAACAACGCTCTCGAAATTTTAGTCGAAGGTAATGTTTCATTCGCTTGCCATGTTATATGTATTTCATGTTAGATCTATTTCATTCCTGTAGTTCATGCCTTTATTTCGTCCAAATTTGATAGTCCATATAATGTACTGTTCAATTAGTGAAATTTTAGATGCAATTACGTTTAGATTTCTAATTAGTTTATCAGTCTCAGAAGGACTGGATATGCATCTCATGGATGTTGTAACATCTTATTTATATGGATCACTTGATAGTGATATCTACATGAAAGTCCCTGATAGATTAAAAGTGCCTGAATCATGTAGCACAAAATCTCGTGGAATGTATTCCATAAAATTAAAAAGATCTTTGTATGGGTTAAAACAATCCGGAAGAATGTGGTATAACCGTCTAAATGAATATCTTACAAAAGAAGGATATCATAACAACCCAATTTGTCCATGTGTTTTTATTAGAAAATCAAATTCCGGATTTGTAATTATTGCGGTATATGTTGATGATCTAAATATCATCGGAACTCCCGAAGAACTTCAAAGTACTGCTGAATACTTGAAAAGTGAATTTGAAATGAAAGATCTTGGAAAGACAAAATTTTGTCTCGGATTGCAAATCGAACATTTGAGAAATGGGATATTTGTCCATCAATATACTTACGTAGAAAATGTTCTAAAATGATTTAATATGGACAAATCACATCCATTAAGTTCACCAATGGAAGTTCAATCTCTTGATGTTAAGAAAGATTGTTTCCGTACAAAGGAGGATAACGAAGAAGTCCTTGGTCCAGAAGTACCATATTTAAGTGCAATTGGTGCATTAATGTACCTAGCTAATTATACCAGGCCTGACATATCGTTCGCTGTTAATCTGCTACCAAGATATAGTTCAGCGCCAACACGAAGGCATTGGAATGGTATTAAACACATACTTCGTTATCTCCGAGGAACAACGGATATTGGACTGTTTTATCAAAAGACCTCGGAATCAAAATTAGTCGGATATGCAGATGCTTGATACATGTCAGATCCACATAAAGCTCGGTCTCAAACTGGATATTTATTCACATATGATGAGACTGTCATATCCTGGCGATCAACCAAGCAAACCTTGGTTGCCACATCATCAAATCATTATGAAATAATTGCACTTCATGAGGCTAGTAGGGAGTGTGTATGGCTGAGGTCAATGATTCAACACATTCAAGAATCATGTGTATTAAAACAATCAAAGGGAGTCCGACAGTGATATACGAAGATAATGCTACATGTATTGCGCAGATTAAGGGAGGATATATTAAAGGAGATAGGACGAAACATATTTCGCCAAAATTGTTTTCCTCACGCGAGCTCCAGAAGAGCGGCGAAATAGATATCCAGCAAATTCGCTCGAGTAATAATCTTGCAGATTTCTAAACCAAATCATTGCCAACTAAAACTTTTAGGCAATTAAGACATAAGATTGGACTCCGTCATTTTAGAGATATTTGTACCCATGAGGGGGAGAAATAATACGCGCTACACTCTTTTTTCCTAGTCATGGTTTTTATCCCAATGGGTTTTTCCTGACCAGGTTTTTAACGAGGTAGCTTCTCATGCGTATAAAAATATTGACATCCAAGGGGGAGCGTTATAAATATAATATATGGATGTCAAGCAACAAATCTTGTGAAGATGGAGACATTAATTATAGGATATTTAGTATATTTGATATTGTATTATTTTCTTGTATTATAGCGTTTTATATGGCAAGAGGTTTCTTGGCCTGCACTCATCCTCTCCTATATAAAGGAGATAGTGGCTATTGTATTCATTTTAACCCATTCAATAAGAATATTGTCACCCCCAAATTCTCTCTTTTCTTCTTCATTTTATAACACAAACCAAATATAGTACTAAAAATAAAAATAATAAGTTCGCAAAAGTTAGCAAAATAAAAATGAGAATACTTTTCTTTTAAAAAAGATTGAAAATAAAACAATAAAAATTATTAACATAAATATGACTTGTCATGTGTAAATTCAAATATAATAAATAATTAAATAAATCAAATCATTTTTTAATAATTTTGTTTACCACATAATAAGTATCGTTTACCACCTAATTAATATGATTTTGTCACCTAATTAATAACATGTATTAATTTTCATATTTTATTATTTATCATGTATTAATTTGAATTTATTATTAAATTGAGTCAATTAAATTCTAGCCAACACATCAAGTATTGTGGGAAAATGTAAAAAGGACAAATATATTTTTTCTTATATTTATATGAGGGCCAAATAAATGCAAAAACGTGATAACTCATGATAACTCATGTATTAGTCATGTGAAATTAATTTAAACCTATTGTGTCCTTCGTGATTGAATTAGAGACTATATATTAATCAATTAATTACTTATTATTAATAGTTAATAATATGTGTAATGTTACGGAAATTCAAGGTCTGACAAAAGGCCACGTCATCAGATATATCTTAGTCATTTGATCAATTTTAATGAAGATCGGACGGTTCATATTTGAATGAGATCATTTTATGTGGAGCAGTATATGTTAATATTATATGCTCCATGTGAGTCGGGTCTAACCATCATTTGGTCCCCCTCATACATATTAGGGATGTCAATGGGTTGGGTAATACCCGTGCCCGACGGGTATCCGACCCGGGCGGGTCGGGTAATACCCGATTAAGCCTACTCGCGGGTCGGGTATTACCCGATTAAAAAATATCCGATAGGGGTACGGGTAGGGTATGGGTGAGGTCGTACCCGACCCATGGGTATACCCGACCCGAACCCGGTCCTTAATAATCATAGTTATATTAATATTTTAATATATATTTTATTATTTTTGTTGTTTTTCAAATGGGTTTAATCTATTTTTTCTACTGTTCTTTATTATACAATTTATTTTTATTTTTTATATTTGTTTAGTAAGTAAAACAAAAATAAATAAATTTCTAGATCCATGTTTATTTATTTATTTATTTACAGCTATTTCACGTTTCTACCAATTTTAGTTTCATAAAATAATTTCTACTTACAAATATTTGCTGAAAATATTTGTTGTGTATTTTATGATATTATTATGTTATGTGTTAATATTTTAATTTGAAAAAATATATTTTTCGTTAGTATATTTTAATATTTTTGTATATATTTAGGTATGGGTAAAAATTCCCGTGGGTAATCCGAAAACCCGCGGGTAATAAACGGGGCGGGTAAAATTACCCGTTTAGTTGACGGGTCGGGTATGGGTATTACCCGATTAAGATGGGTAAGGGTATGGGTGAGCCTATACCCGATCCGAACCCGACCCATTGACATCCCTAATACATATACTCCCTCTTCTCTCTCTGCTTTCATTTTCACGAGCCGCCAAATGAGAGAAAAAAGAAAGGGCGATGCAAGGCGAAACTCTATTAGTGAGATCATGAAGAGACGACGATGAAATAGGCGGAAAGCTTCGTTCTCGGCTGCTCCGACCGCCAGGGGAAACCCTAGGCGATGCAAAAAGGGAGAAAGACTGTGCGGCTACATCCCGGCTTGTCTTGATTTATTTATTTAAATACTTATTTTATAATTGTTTTATTTATTTATTTGAACTATTTTTTTTAAATATAACCAACAATCTAAAGACAGATTAATATTGTTTAATCCAACCAAAATATAAAAGTATATGTATTGATTTTAGTTCTGGATATTATTGTGTTTGATTTTTTTTATTTGGTCCAATTTATATCGGATGACTCTATATTTGTTTGATTTGATTTGGAGTGCATTATTATTTTGTTGACATAGCAACAATAAAATTGTTTCATTAAATATATAGATCATACAATTCAATTGTATTTTTGCTATTCGAAAATATGATAGTAATAAAGTTGCTCTATAAATGAATTATCCAGATCGTTGATTATGAAAAATTTCTTGATCAGATTAAAGCTCATTTGAAATTGCAGAGACAATTAATTAATTAATCAATTCTGATTCAAGAATTTATATTATAGTGCCATATAAATAAAATTATTTATAGTCTCAGGTAAATAAAATTATTTGAGACATAACTTTTTGATCAACATGCAAATGTCTTTATGAGGAGTTATTTTTGAGACGTAACTTTTTACCAAATTGTACCAACACTAAGAAAGTTTTTTTTTTCGATTCATAGCAATATTTTTACGGTTTGACAAGTTAAAAAATCTTGTTTTGAGATCATTTGTATCGTATCTTTTACTACATCATTTTTCACCAAATTTTACGAACACTCAAAAAGTTTGTGTACGTATCGATTCAAAACAATCTTTTAACGTTATGAGGAGTTCAAATAACGTGATTTTTAGATGGTTTGGATCGAATCTTTCATTACACAATTTTTCACAAAATTGTAAAAACACTAAGAGAGTTTTCTATTCGGTCGATAGCAATTTTTTTACGCTTTGAGAGTTCAAATAACTTTTTTTAGACCATATGTATCGTATATTTTACCACATAACTTTTCACCAAATTTAACAAACACGAAGAAACTTTTTTCTTTCGATTCAAAACAATCTTTTAACGCTCTAAAAAGTCCAAATAACGTCTTTTTGAGATAGTTTGGATCGAATCTTGCACTACGTAACTTTTCACCGAATTGTACAAACACTAAGAATGTTTTCTTTTCGATTCATAGAAATCGTTTTGTGCTTTGAGCAATTCAAATAATGTGTTATTAGATCATTTGAATCGTATCTTTTACTACATAACTTTTCACCAAATTATACAAACATTAAGAAAATTTATTTTCCGATTCAAAACAATCATTTAACGTTCTGAGGAGTTCAAATAACGTGTTTTTGGGATGGTTTCGATCGAATCTTTCACAACGTAAATTTTCACCAAATTATAAAAACACTAAGAAAGTTTTCTTTTCGATTCATAGTAATATTTTTATGCTTTGAGGAGTTCAATGTGTTTTTAGATCATTTATACAAAGATATCGTAAGAACAAGAGAGCTAGTACTTTATCTATTTGATAAATAGGTGATGATCAACAAATCATTTATTTAATTTGGGTCATCATAATGCTTTGGTAGAGCCCGATTATGATTTGCATAGTTAAATTGAGATTTAATATGCTTACAAAATTCAATAAATCTATAGGGTCATACACAAAGATAAGTTTGGATTGGCCAGATAAAATCAGATCAAAATGAAGAGATGTAACCATTAAATGTTGCATGCACGTATGCATGCATGGGATTAATACTCAACAATAATTCATTTGGGGAAATGAATGATTTGAAAGATCTAGGGTTTTCTAAATTTGATTATAAATATCGACCAGATCTCTTCATAGATGAAAATCTTGATGATTAATATTTTTAGGGTTTTCATTCTCAATATTCATAGTAGAGAGAAAGAGAAAAACCCTAGCCGTCTACCTAATTTCTTGAGAAGAATGCGAGCGGTGGCAGCAAATTTTCTTTCTCAATATTCTCACTGATTTTTTTTTTCAAATTTCTCCATTCATGCTAATTTGGAAATGATTCTTTCTTAATTTCAATATAGTTTTTTTTTTCAATTGGGAAATAATTTTTCATAAACTGTATTTTTGTATATTCAATTTTATTTATTTCGAAATGCAAAATGTTTTAATTTATTTCTTATTTTTATGTATGATTTTTTCAATTTAAATAAGTTTTTTTTTTCTCTTTAAACTGCTTTTTTCGACTCTCAAAATGAGAAATGTTTTTGTACTTTTAGAAAACTAATTTTTTTAATTTCAAATTCTTTTATGTTCAAATAATATCTGTTTTTTTCTAGAACTTTTAGGGTTCTTTAATTTTTAGGGACATCCATGATATAAAATTTTCAGCCTTTTTCAGGAATTTTTAGCTATATTTTTTCCTTTCTGAAAATTTTAGCAATTCGGAAGGTTTTTTGGAACCTTCACAAACATTTCAGTTCAACAACTTGGTCCAGGAACGATTCAGCAAATGTAACAAATGTGTAATGACTGCAAGGAGACCAACAAGACGATCAGCGCAAAGACATGTCTCCTGAGTGCAATGGTGAACAAGTTTTCTAAGAGAAGTGAGTTCTAGAAATTGTGATAAAGAAGATACAAGTTGTTCAACCTATTTTGTGTTAAATTTTTGTTTTTCAAAAGGTTTTAAATTTGTTGGATGTTCAGTATTTTGTTTCCATAAATGATACTGGTCGTTGAACAACGTATGAAACTCTAAAGAAAAGATATAATACACCGGTAGTCATAACTTGCAAGCCATACTGTCCTCGATGAGAAACAAGCTAACGACACAACAAATATATATCTTTGACGACAAAAAATATGAAAAGGAAAATTAAAAACAAGAGAAAAAAATCAGCCCCGCGCAACTGCGCGAGTACAACTCTAGTTTATTAAAGGTTTTGGGTAATTTCTGGTTTCATAACTCTTTTAATTCCTGAATAAAATCATCCTTCAGAAACTGAAAAATACCATAATGACCCGAAATGAATTTAATGAAATAATTAGAGGGAATCGAAATGAATATTTTGAAAAATAGAAACGGACCTGCGTTTTGTACAAAAATTCTTTGATCGCAATGTCTCTAACTGCCTACCAATATGCATTGAAGGCCGCCAAGACTACGGCACCCACTAAACTATTTATGCACGTGCTTTGTCCATAATTAATCCTCGCCACTATCCTAAAATTAAAGATACAAATGGAAAAATTACAATCTATGACAAGTTAATGAGCAGAAAATGAGAAATTAAGTTACGATTTTGTTACACATTCATCTCCACACTTGTTGCGCATTCGTCTCTAACAGCCCACAAACCAGCGATTATTTTTTGAAAAATTAATCCTACTATAATATTTGATAAACATTTTTATCTAATCTCGTGATGCCACGTCATTTTTTCTACCCAATTGTGTTATATCGGATTCCAAATAATCGCTATACTGTAAATGTAATTAAATTTCCAACGTTACGTCCCGGTCAGTCTTCTGAGTCTTCACGCCGGCTCCATTTCTTGGCGCCTCCTACAGAATAAAGGCTCTGCTCTTGACGTCTACCCCAGAAGGCGTCCCATCTCTCCTCATAGCGTCTCCCTCCTCGTTGTGTCTCGCACATAAGGCTTCCAAGAAGGGCGCATCTCTCTCCTCGTTGCGTCTCGCACTCCAAGAAGACCGCTCCTCGTGATATTTATTGTCTGGTCCGGGACGATTCCTTTTAAAAAATTATTACCGGTTCTTTTCTTTCTCTTCTCGGTGACTTCTTCTCTGCTTTTTGTAGGCGATTCCTCAGTGCATAGTTCCTGCAGGACTTGTATTTTCGTATTTCTTTTGGCTGAACAATGAGTGGTGTCCTTTTTGAATTTTTGGGTTCCGTATATCTCCTTTGTCATATCTGTGTCTGTTCATACAGTTTCAATGAATCGATGCTTGTGAATGATTACTCCTCTCCCCAATACTTGCTATTTCCTTCTCAACAGGTTATAAGAATTTTCTCATTTTTTTAATCCTCTTAGTTGAGAAATTTTTAAATTGCCTTCAAATTTTCTTGAAGACTCAATTAGCCCTCTCTCCAATACTTCAAATTTAATGTATTTTCGATTTCAAAAAAAGTTTATCGGAAAGGCAAGAACTTATGATAATAAGGTGTTCGATGAAATTACTCTAACAAGTTTCTTCTTATTTCCCAAATTTAAAAGGCAAAAGTTTGTGATGATAAGATGTTCGATGAAATTATTCTGAGAAATTTCTTCATATTTCAAGATCCAAAGGCCAAACATATTTCATAGTTAATAACATATCTCATCTATTCCTTTTCCATTCATGATTTAGTGTGTAATATATTATTTGAAGTATATAAATTACTTGTGATAATTGTCATCACAGCCATTTTATCTAACGCGTTGCGAACCGTCATGGAAACCACATCAGAAGATCTTCTCGCCACGGTGTATCTCTCGGCCAATAGAATCACGCAACCTCACGAAGGCTTGGAGTTGGGTATTGGAGACGCAACTCCAATTAGGGCCCTCTGTTATATCATGGTATGCGTAGCGAATTTCGAAGACGAAATTTCTTTAAGGGGGAAGGATGTTATATTTAATTATTGGATGGCGGTTATATCAGTAATTACATATAACAAAATTCTGTATAGAAAGTAATTAAAAGAAAAGTGAGGGACTAAAGTGAAAAATAAAATAAAACCCCAAACTCTTATTGGTTGTAGGAGAGGTGGTTGATGGGGACATCTCTTGTCTTGTGTGAGAGAGAAGGAGAAGTAAAGTAGATAAGAGACTTCCTTGCCGTGAGAAAAGGAAGAGAAAACAACAACAAAATATAAAGCCAAATCTGGCGACTAGGAGAGAAAGAGAAAGAAAAATATAAACCTCACAGGAAAAGAGAGTAAAGAAGAGAGGAAATGAAAGAAGACCAAGAAGAAGTATGGATGCATGGTGATTTTTGATAAGGCAAGGCTTACACCCCATTTGATGGCTGGATATTGAGGGAAGGGGGCAGCACAAAGGAGCTAGGGTTTGTAGTTAGGGTTTGAGAACGGCATCACCGTGACACGACGGCACGAGCAACGGAGCAGCGGCAGGATCGTGGCAGAATGATGGATGTACCGTGATACTCATTTAGGTGAAGGAGAATGTATCGCAGTGATTGTAAAGGTTGCGTTAATTGAGGTATATCTCGGACTTGATATTAATCTTTATAATACCTCATAATACTGCCATGTGTATCGATATATTTCGGATTAAGTCTAGATGTGTGGAAACCCTAGATTTTTGGGGTGGAAGAAATTCTGAATTTTAGGGTTTCGTAGATGATTTTGGGGTTTAAGGATGGTGCCGTGGTAATTCGGCCGCTCGAATAATGGCGTTTCGATCATCTATTTGGCTTCCATCGAGAAAGGGTATTTTCGTAATTTTGCAAGACATAAAATTAGGGTTTCAGTTTTTGGAGAGAAAAGAAGTGATACAATTGAGTTGTTTGTTGTTAATGCGTCGGGTTTATGTTTGGTTTTGAGTCAAGATCCTTTAACCCGGTATTCTCTAACCCTAGTTCAAATTCTGGATATAAGGGGTATTTTGGTAATTTTGGAGAACATGATTTTTTTAGGGGCACAATTATACAATGGAGAAAATGCTCGATTGCTCGATAATGTCTAATTAATTAATGGTTGGATTAATGAGAAAACGAGCCAAGATTAAACACATGGCTGAGATTTATTTGAGTAGTTTGTCGTTGTTGTTTGTCGTAGTAGTTTGAGGTTTCTTCTAGTAGTTGGAGGCTAGTTGAGTTGTCTCGTGTCATTCGTTCCTCTCGTATCCCGTTTAGGGTTTCATCTCGAGGTCAATAGAAGATTTGATGTGTCTGATAAGTAGAGATGTCGTAGTTTGATCGGTTCTTTGACGGTTCTATAGGACCAGATTTCGGGTGTCACGTTTTCGTAGTTTGCTCATAACTTCTCCGTTCGGTCTCCGTTTCGTGTGTTCTTGGTTCCGTTGGAAAGCTTATTCCGAGTTGGTTCAAATGGCAGTAATTATTATTACTGAATCTGATTCTTCGTTTATTTATTCATCATTTTATATGTAGAATATATGCAGTTCTTTGTAGTGTGTAGGATTGTAGTTGATGTAGATCAAATCGTAGTGAGGATGAGAAGTGGATAAGGGAACACATGTTTGGACATTAATGTAGTGTCTGGCCAGAGGTGCATCTTCGGGTCGCTCCCAAACTTGCGAACTGTTAGACGTAGCAGTATGGTCTCCTCAAGCTGGTCGAGGGGGCGTGGTTTCAGTCGTGGCGTGGTTGAAACCACCACTCTTGGGATAGAGTGCAGCGGACTTTTACCTCATTGTGGATCCGAGGTACTAGTCTATGAGTGGGGTCCCTTGTGGAAGCCAACCTTATCGAAGTGGTTCTCTACGCTATGAATTCTGTAGTAGTTGTTACCGTATTTGCAGGATCATAGTTGTAGTGGAAGTTGTTCTCGTAGTATCACATTATGAATTCTGTAGTAGTTGTTACCGTATTTGCAGGATCATAGTTGTGGTAGTAGTTGTTCCCGTGTTGTAGTCGAACACTTGTAGTTGTTTCATGATGAGAATTCATGGTTGTTGTCGTATTTGCAGAATTCCTAGATCGTTGTAGTTGGTCATCATGGTAGTTCTCGTAGTAGGTTGTCGTGGTAGTCGTCGTCGATAGTAAATAATAATTAAATATTATTTTACTTATCTAACTCTCAGCCAACATTTTCAGGTAGCACTTGAGGTGGCAGTGGCATTCGTGTAGATTACGAGCGTAGCGGAGTGTGCGATCACCAGTTAATATATTTGTTTTTGTTATATTGGTTTATGCCCACCATATCTGTATTTAGTTGTTGTAGATTGTAGATTATAATTTATGCCAACTGGTTTTCGTATTTGTGTGTTTTTGACTCTACTAATGCTCATATAATTAAGGTAAGTATGTTGTGCACGATTATTTTATTTTTGGGTCGTGACACCCTCGGTGAAGCTTATGGCAGGAATAATGATCAAGTTAAAAAGCAATTAAAGGTAAAAAAAAAATGATTTTAGTTTTTTAAATTACTTTGTCCGATTAATTGAATTTGCAATTTGAATTTTAGGAGCTCGGTGATTTAGGACTCGTGGCGAAAATGATCAGGTCTTCACAATGGAGAATGTTTAACTTATTTCACAAATCCTCATAAGAAGAAATCTCATAGTTTGACAATAACTGAAGTGCTAGACACGTTCCGTACAATTGCAAAGGTACCCTCCCCCCTTTCAGGTAATTTTGCAATTTTACCCAAATAATTTTCATAATTAAATTAGGAATCTGGAAAAGATAGTCAAAACAAGAAAAAAGAACATATATGAGCACTTCTTGTACCAGCCACAGATTGCGAGCCTCAAAATGTTATTTGCCTTGTTCAAGTAATTATTTTTCATCATTTTATATTTCGCTGCATATTCTAATTTTAATTTCTTCTTTGAAATATAATCGAAAATGCGAATTGGTACAGCAGAAATGCGAATTGGTACAGCAGAAAAAACAATACTTGTCGCACTAGCCCAAGCCTCAATTTATTCTTAAATATTCCTTAGAAATTAATTTTCTTTATACGAGGTATATCATAAAAATATCACATATGCCCCTATAAAAATATAACAATTTTTGTTGTAAAAATAAGGAAGCATATGCACTCAGTACTACCGATATAAGACAAGATAGTCCATGCCCTTCTAGAAGTGGGAGTCTCGAAGTTTCTAGAAACTTGCAAATTTTCTCTATGATTTCCAGTGGGGCCCATGCTTGCAAAGCCTAGGAAAGCCGTGTCAGAAATTCTCGATAAATTTCAAGGAAGCGAATTCACTTGTGAATATAAGTATTGATGGTAAACGTGCAGAGGTTTGCAAAATGGCCCCTCTGTTTATTTTCTTTTTAGGGAATTTTGCTAAAAAGTTCTTTTATGATTTTAGTACTAGGGCACGTAAATGAGTAATAATAATCGATATTAAAGTAGCAGTGTCAACATATGCATTTGATATTTTGTATGTAAATGACCGACCTCTCTAACATGAGCAACTCAATGTTCTCAGAGAGGTATTAAATTAATAATTATCATTTTTCCAAGCAAAAAGTATACAGAGCACGAATTAAATTACCGAAGCTTTACCGAAGTCTGATGTGGAGTAACTATTCACTCGGTATGCCAACTCAGCATAAATATTTCACTTTATTTTGGAATTAACCCTTTCTTCCTTCCATCAATATTTTTTTTTACTCTGATTCTTTTAATGGCGATGGCAAAATCTTCCTTTTACCTTGGTCTGAACCTCACCAAATTGATTTTTTTTTTCCTCTTCCACCCAATTCTTCTTCTTCTTCTTTTTCAGATCTTCTCAGTTCCCCGGTTTCCTCTTCTTCGTCAGCGAAGTGATCCTATTCCGCCCAAATACCTTTCGTCAGATGTTCTCAGTAGAACCCAGTTCCACCCACTTTCTCTTGAGTTCTTGGTTGAGCTTCACTGGGACCCAATTTCGTACTGATTATTCTCAGCAAAGGGGACCTTTTTCCGCTCAAATAAACGAACCTGTTCCTCGTCTCGATTGAGCTTCCATGAGACCCAATTTCATCCTGATTATTCTCTACAAAGGGGATCCTTTTGCGCCCAAATACTCGAACATGTTCCTCTTCTCGATTGAGATTCGGTTTCTAAGGCAAATAAATACAACTTAATTGTCTTTTTAAACATGGTGGTGAAAGAAAATATGGCTTAAGAATTAACTTGGAAGAATTTATATAAATAGACAAATCTGCAATCAGAATTGGGTCAGTTCATAATCTGGGCCCGTTCAGAATTTAGGGTTTTAACCTAATTTCAGATAATTAGGTTTTAACCTAAATTTTGGGCTTATTCTGAGTTTTATTAATTTTGGGCTTTATTCTGAAAATTAGGGTTTCTTAACCTAATTTTCGGATTTAACCTAAAATCTGCCTATATATATATTCAGAATTTCATTTTTCTCTTTTTTCTCTCTCAATTCTGAAACCCTAATTCGGCTGCCGAATTTTCTCTTTTTCACACAAAATCGAGATTGAGATCTGGAGAGTTTTGAGTAGAGTTTCTGAGCAAGTTCTTGAGAGAAATAATCGTGACACCGACTAGAACGGTGTTGGCGGTTCCGATCAGACGAAATCGAGGTGGACACTAGTAGAGGGAGTGCAAGAGCAATCCTTGGAGAAGGTTCACGAGATCTAGAGAAGAAGGCATCACGTACTAACTTGTACGAGGTAAAATTCTGAATAACTCTTCCTTTTTCGTGGTTTTTCGAACGTGATCCAGGTAGAATTAGGTTATACATGCGAAATAATTCCGCTGCAAACCTCTAAATTCGTGTGTATAATCCTACAGGTGGGAGTCTTGTTAATCTGGATTACAATTTTCTCAACAAAAAAAAAAAAACTTTAGTAGTAGTACATCTTGTTGTCTTTTAATTTAGGTGCAAAAAGATTTCAAAACTACAATTGAAGCTATTCTAAATGAGAACATTTGCAACAAAGCTGCTAAAGTTGCTGATTTGGTATACACTAGCGGTGAAAGTTATGATAAGGTGATGATCTATTAGTCGCGCTCGAAGAAGAGTTTCTGGGTCTTCGATTGCTACAGACTACCAACCGGCATTCATGATGGTTATCCTCGATCCATTACCTCTTCGTCGAAAAGGTGGACTAACTAAAAGAATAGGAGTAGATGCTAAAAATTGTAACAAGAAAAAAGAACAGGAAAAGAAGAAAATAAGAAGTCACAACATTATTTTTTAATTTCGGTTTTATAATCTTATGACATTATATTGACTATTTTCTTGTAAATTTACAGAATATTGTCAATGAGGTGTTGCCCGACCTAAATGTTCTAGTTCTTGGGACTCGAGAGAGAATTTACCGCTCTATATGGATCAGATGTGATGGCCAAGTCCATTCAATTTTTCTTAGGTGTAAACGACATGTTCAGAGTTTTGTGGCATTCTTTTGATGATTATGATTCAATTTAAATGAATTGTAACAATTTTAATGGTTAGGATTTGAATTGATGTTGTTTTACGATGATTAAGATTCTTTTGACAAATTTTCATTTGGTGTCCATTGCACAAGTTAAAAGAATTCAGGTTTGTTATTCCTCAACAGTGGCCGTTGTGTTGAGTTAAAGAGGTCAAGTGTTATTCCTCATCAGTGGCAAAGTATCTCGTTGAAGTATACTAGGACAATATCCCGCGCTTCGCTGCGGGGTATATTATTTGATAAGAAATAATATAATAAGCAAAAGTAATAATTTTATATATTATTTGATATATTTAGAATTGGTACGAATCAAAAATATTATAATAAGCACAAAAAAACGCAGCTTGGTACCAATCAAAACTGTTATAATAAGCCAAAAAAAATAATAATACCAGCTCAGGCTAACAAAAAGTATTTGTGTGAATAGTATTTTGTTAACAGTAAAATTATAGTATACAAATTATTTTTATTAATACGATGAAAAATTCAAATATTTTATTTAGAACACAAGACATATGTCAATTATATTTATTAATACGATGAAAAATTCAAATATTTTATTTAGAACACAAGACATACGTCAAATAAAATAAAATTCAAAAAAAAAAAAAAAAATGAACAGTACCGGAGATGAACAGTAACTGGATGAAATGTAACGAGTTGAACAGTGTCGGTGAACAGTAAAAGGTGACGTGGTCTCGCCATATGTCAAGTATTCAAAAATTAATGGGAGGGGAGATTATGTATGTGTATAATTATTGATCAATAACTAGAAGTAGAATTCATGAAACTGAAATAGTACCACAATAATGAAAAAGAAAAATCAAAATCGGTAAATTTCATTTATCTGCAAAGGGAGTTTATCAACAGATCATTCATCATACACATAGTAAAATCCCTCATTAATCAGTGTAGTCTATCAACAATCAGGCCCGGTCCTGGATATTTGGAGGCCTATAACGGTTATTATTGCGATGATTAATTGCCAAACCCGACATTACCAATTTATTTAAGGCATTGCTTAATCAGCTTATTAAAGAAGATATTAATAAATTGGAAATTGGAAAGGAACTTGAACGGTTCAATCATCAAACTTTGTTTTAGAAATTGAATTATTATCGAACTAGTACGATTCTAAGATAGGAAGAGAATTGTGGGTTAAATTGATAGAAACTGAAATAGTTGGTTAAATTAAATGAATTTGTATTTCTAATGGGGTTTCGCTCCATTACTGAGAAAGCATCACACTTGGTTAATTTCCTTGTATACCTGAAAAGTAGTTCCGATTAGATTTTTTGTTGGTTAAAAAGAAAGGAAGGGAATCAATTCGAGTTGATAATTTTACAAGAGAAAATCATGATAATCGAAACTCTGGCATGTGCATGCACGAGATAACCCAACGAAATTGATTCAAAAAACATAAATTTTGTAGACACAAGATATGTGAGCTTCTATGGGAGCAAAAATCAGCATTCTAATTGTCTTCAGAGAGAGAGAAAGAGAGAGACGGAAGCTCAGTGTTGATCACAATGAGTAGAACTAAATTATCAGAAAATGAAAGTATTTGGAAGAATATTAAAAGAAAACTCGAAATTCATGAGAAATCAATCAAATTAAACTTGCAAATCTGTCAGAATCAATAAAAAATCCAACAATCAATGATAAAAAAAACCAACACGACCTAACCATGTAATCACATTCACAAAAAATCACTATTTTTTGGCTAGTTTACCTGAGATTTGAATTAAAAACAAAATGTTAGGCGAAAAGTGAGCCATAACCAACGAATTTGACTGAAAATTCAAGAATTTGCTGAAATGCAAACAAAAAAATTGAAAAATTCACCTTTGGACGAAAAAATGCAAAACCGAAAAAAAATGCATCGAAAATAGAGAGAAAAAGAGAAATTGAAGGCGAACCTTCTCTTTGCTGCCAGGTTCGCTTTGTTTGTCGTGAGCATTTCGTATTTGTCGTGAGAATTCTCTGGTTGGAAGCTTGGGTCGATGAAAGGATAAAAGGTACTTAGGTCAATTAATTAATTCATTGCTAGCTCCGTGGTTTAGTTGCTAGGAATAATAAATAAAGCTTGGGTCGAGAAATATTGGTTATGGGCTGGAAAAATAAAATTTTAGGAGGCCTATCAGAACGAGAGGCCTGTGGCGCTTGCCCATTGGGCCAATGGGCAGGGCCGGCCCTGTCAACAATTATACACATTTACAGTCGATATAAAATAAATTATAGATAGAAGTACAATCCCCCAATAATCATTACATTTCATTTCACAATACAAGTATACAATTATTTGTCACAATGTAATACATTACAAAAATCTAAACAATCATTTCGATCCTAAGCCAGTCAATGATCGGGACCAACGAAGATGTATGAGAGGTCAAGTCAATGATCTCCCAATCTTGCAAGTCGAGGACCCTTTTGTCGTCTTCAATTTCTAGGGGTGGCTAGAAAGAGGAAGAATGCATGAATATATTTGGGGAATTTGCAATTTGGGCATAATGCATGAATATATTTGTAAAAATTATGTGCATCTTTCACCGAGAAAATAACGGCGCCGTAATCATGTTCAATGTGTAATGACACGGCCAACAAATCATGATGTCCGTGTGAATAAAAAATAGGTTATTCCAAAATAGATAAATATAATAACCTCAATTACATGAACAAAGAAGGGAAATTGATTGGGCTCGTATCAGCATGTAACAGATTGATCCAGCACCACTCAGATTGATTATCGTACCAGCTTCCCCCTAGTCAAGAAAAAAAAATGCAAAAGGGTATAAATGAAAAATCAAATATTTTGGCAAAGCCAAAACACCAATACAGGCCCCAATTGAAATGTGATATAGGATTGAAGATACGTACCAGTCACAATTGGAGTCTCGACTGGAAAAGTTGTATCTGACTCAACCCCGAGAAGACTCGCTGAGATGTGAATTTGGGCGTCGAGACAAGATATATCTGTGAAATATCGTGAGGCGTGAGCTGTGAAGTCTCATCACTGAGTTCTAGAAGACGGTGAAGTTTGGTGCTGCCAAGATCTGGAGGCCGACGGGATGTGGTGAACGAAAAAACTAGACGGAAGGAGGCGGAGATGTGGAGAAGGATGCGGGATCCGGAAGGTAAGAAGGTGAAATCTGGAGTGGAGTTGAGGTGGAACGGATGTGAAGTATGGAGGTGGAGATGTAGATAATGGGATCTGGTTGGAAGAGGTGAAGATTTTTGTTTTGGAAAATGTTGTACATAAACAACTCCCCTCCCCCCCTGTCTTGATGACGTGGATAGCGCTTAACACCTCAAGAATTAACACACAAATACATGATTTAACATCTTAATTTGCGTTTTTATTATCTTATGTTATGATTAAACACCCAAATAAGGTGTTAAATCATATATTTGTGTGTTAATTCTTGAGGTGTTAAGCGGTATCCATGTCATCAAGGATGTTGGTGTAGGTTGGGGGGGATGTACATCACTACTCTTTTGTTTTTTACAGAGACTTGGTATTCTTACGTGGGAGTTTAATTACACGGGACCCATATCCACATCAGATTTCGGTAACATTTCGGTAAATTAATTCCTGCAGTGTATACTTTTTGTTTTTCCAAGTAACCCCTAATTTTTCTGGTAATTATTTAATTCAGCACTGAAATGACTTCTTTGTGGAGATTCCTGAAATATTCCAATTTGCAATCGCAATCATCTAATGATTTGTAGGAGGTTCAAAAGTTTCTCGCGACAGTTGTTAATTCCAGGTACACTCGCTTTTCTGTCAGAAGCTTGGTATATTTATTTCGTATTTGTATCCATCTATTGGACTAATCTTTGAATTTGTCTTTTGCGAGATTGAATGAATCTTTCGATGCCCATATTTGATAGAAAATAATTTATCACTGAATTTTGAAGGTTTAAAGACTTTTTAGTGATTTGTAGCTCACACCTATTACGTGTGTGATGAAATGCCTACTCATTTAAAAAGAGAGGTTATGTTCCTTATGGTGAGTATTTTAGTTTTTTGAGTATTTATGATTTTGCCCCTCATATTTATTTATGATTATATCATTTATTTTCGGTATTTATGATTTTGCCCCTCATATTTATTTATGATTATATCATTTATTTTTCAGGAGTTGAAGTTGAAACCACCATTGTTGTCAAAAGATACAATATAAACCCTAATTCTTTTTTTTTATTAAATATTTATTAGATTAATTTAGTTTTATGGTATTTATTATTTTTGTGTGTATTAAATTCAAGTTGCCAAGTGGAACAACAATGCAAGTATTTATTATTTTCCAACGATTATATTATTAATTTGTATAAATAACTTTGGTAAAATCACATTAAAATGAGAAGAATGTATGATTATTCTTGTGGTTTCAATAAGCCATACTATAATATTTATTGAAAAATTGATTTTTTTTTTCACTATGTGTACTACTTATTTAATTTGTACAAAGGTTTTAAAAGGTTTGATATGTGTATTACTTATTTAAAAGGTGGGGGCTTCTATCATACACCCCTTTCCTTATCATACACCTATTTTCAAGGGTATTTGGAGTAATTATCCATTTATGAATATTTAAGGTAAGATATCAAATATATTTATCAATTAATGTTTAACTAAATTAGAATTTTTTGTTGTTCATTTAAACAAAAATCTCCATAAAAGATAAATTTTATGATACACCCTTTTACAAATATAATTAATTGCTAAAATACCCAAAATACCCTTGTAAAAGGGTGTATGATATAACTCCCCTTAAAAGGTTTCCTGAAATTGGCCAAAAATAATAATTTATGTTTTTAAAAAATTTGTATGTACGTCCCTGCAGTTTTGTTATTTTTACTTTTCGGACATGAAGCGTCGAGATGGCTATTATAGAATTTGTTTGAGAAAGGGGAGTCCAAGTCATCCAGCACGACCCCTTGAGTTTGATGCATTCTGCAAAGAGTTAAAAAAATAAATGGTTATTTTCATAAATAATTACGAAAGTTTAATAATAAAAAAATGACGATCTTTTTTTAGAAAAAAGACACGAGAAAAAAGACACGAGAGGAAGGTGGAATGCTAGGATTTGAACTGGAAGCTTTTTTCACTTTCACATTGTATGTGCCAAAGAAAATCTCCTTTGTACTGGACGAGTCCTACATAATTAAAATGGAGAACCAATGAATTTTGAAGGATTAAAGACTTTTTAGTTATTTATACTTTTATAGATAACAACTATTATGTTTTTTTTTTATGAAATGTCAACTCATTTTAAAAGAGAAGTTATGTTCCTTGCGATGAGTATTTCGTTTTTTCAATATTTACGATTTTGCCCCTCATATTTATTTATGATTATATCATTTATTTTTCGAGAGTTGAAGTCGAAACCACCATTGTTGTCAAAGATACACTGTAAACTCTAATTCCTTTTTGATGAAATATTTATAAATTTGGTTTTGTGGTATTTATTATTTTTGTGTGTATTAAATTCAACTTGCCAAATGGAACAACAATACAAATATTTATTATTTTCCAACGATTATATTATTAATTTGTATAAATAATTTTGGTAAAATCACTTTAAAATGAGAAGAATGTTTGTCAATCATTCTTGTGGTTTCAATAAGCCATACTATAATATTTAAAAAGAGAAGAATGTTTGTCAATCATTCTTGTGGTTTCAATAAGCCATTGAAGATTTGTTTTTATTAACTATGTGTATTACTTATTTAATTTGTACAAGGTTTTAAAAGGTTTGAGAATTCCCTTTACAGAAATAAAATATTATCGATGAAGATGAAAGCTAAGATGATACGATAATAAAAAAAAATTGGCAAGAGTTGCAAGGGTAATAGATTAACATAAATAAATAAAATTTTAAGAAATAAACACAAATTTAATATATAAATTGTGTTGGTTTAGAATTTTTTCTTTCTAAAAAAGTCATGTCGGTCCCATAATATTTTGATTCCTTAAAGTAATTATGTAAGTATTTTGATTCATTTAAATATATGAATTAATGCTGGAGCAATACTACTATATTATTAAATTATTAAATAATTCAAATTTGCTTCTCTGAAATTGGAACTTTAATATTAAAAGAGAGAATAACAACAAAACTAAAATCTCCGCAGCGAAGCGCGGGTTTTTACCTAGGTGCAAAACAAATATTGAAGAAGAAGTGACAATGTGAACCTGCAAAAACTCCAACTAAATATTGAAGAAGAAGTGACAATGTGAACCAAGTAAATAAAGGACAGTAATATACTTATCTCTAGTCGTTGTTGGACATAAAAAAGCTCGAAATCTGTGACAATGTGAACCTGAAACATACAAAAACTCCAACTAAAATGAAGAAGTGACACGATGCATAAATCGCAAAAAGAATTCAAAAGAACATAATTACCGTTCTCATCAGACGGAGGAAAGAGAAATCAGTCGAAACTCTAGATTTACAAAAAAGTCAACGAAAGAAAAAGAATACCTTACATAATTGTCGTCGAAGAAGCCGCCTAAAGAATAGCCAAATCGCGTCGGCCTTCTATCCCGCGAGCCTCCTAGAGTTTCTCCATTTGACATGCCACAAAATCGTCTTTCTTACTTTTCGCATCGCCTAGGGTTTCCCTGGCGGTCGGAGCAGCCGAGAACGAAGCTTTCCGCCTATTTCGTCGTTGTCTCTTCATGATCTCATTAATAGAGTTTAGCCTTGCATCGCCCTTTCTTTTTTCTCTCTTTTGGCGGCTCGTGAAAATGACAGCAGAGAGAAGAGGGAGTATATGTATGAGGGGGAGCAAATGATGATTAGACCCGACTCACAGGGAGCATATAATATTAACATATACTGGTCCACGTAAACCGACCTCATTCAAATATGAACCGTCCGATCTTCATTACAATTGATCAAATGACTAAGATATATCTGATGACGTGGCTTTTTGTTAGACCTTGAATTTCCTTAACGTTATACAAATTATTAATAATTAATTAATTAATTAATTAATTAATTAATATATAGTCTCTAATTCAATCACGAAGGACACAATAGGTTTAAATTAATTTCACATGACTAATACATGAGTTACTATGTTACGCGGATACTTCAAAAACGCAGAAGCATCATGAGGATACGGGTATCCGATACGGATATGGGTAGGATACGGCTCGGATACGTATCGGATACGCCATGTGGCGTATCCGATTATTTTAATATTTATTTCTTTCGGATACGACGGAGATACGACAGGATACGGCCGGGATACGTTCACGATACGGCTGGATACTCCATTTAGGATACTTCGGCCCATTATATATTTTGGCCCATAATATTTTTAAATAAATTATATAGGATACTTCTATGATACTTCTAGGATACTTCTAAATTAATTCTAGGATACTTCTAAAATAAATTTAAAATACTTTTATGATACTTGTATTATTATGTTGATTTTATTTATTGTCATGATATTTAAATTCAAAATATTATTTATTTATTTATTATATATATATATATATATATATATATATATATATATATATATATATATATATATATATATATATATATATATATATATATATATATATATATATATATATATATATATATATATATATTGCCATATCCGTATTCGTGATTTTTTGAAAATTACCGTATCGCCGTATCCGTATCGTATCGAATACGATATCTGTATCCGTATCCGTGTAACATAGATGAGTTATCATGATGTTTGCACTTCTTTGGTCCCCAAGTAAGTTATTCCCATGATGAGATTATAAAACATGAGTTATCACGTTTTTGCATTTATTTGGCCCTCCTATAAATATAAGAAAAAATATATTTGTCCCTTTTACATTTTTCCACAATATTTGATGTGTTGGTAAGAATTTAATTGACTCAATTTAATAATAAATTCAAATTAATACTTGGTAAATAATAAAATATGAAAATTAATACATGCTATTAATTAGGTGACAAAATCATATTAATTAGGCGGTAAACGATATTTAATATGTGGTAAACCAAATTATTAAAAATAATTGGATTTATTTAATTATTTATTATATTTGGATTTACACATGACAAGTCATATTTATGTTAATAATTTATATTGTTTTATTTTCAAATTTTTTTAAAAGCAAAGTATTTTCATTTTTATTTTGGTAACTTTTGCGAACTTATTATTTTTATTTTTAGTATTATATTTGGTTTGTTTTTTTATGATATTTTTATTAATGTGTATATGCTTAACAAATGTTAAACGGCGTATTAATTCGGTCAAATAAATTCTTTTCCTAATTTGTAGATTTGAATTTGAGTAATTAATATTATAAATGACAGTAAACAAATTTGTTTAAAATATTAAATAAGTTCATGATGTATGAAACTGTGGATATTTTTTACCTTCTTTTTCTATATAGAATGGAAAAAATAAAATATTCATAATTTACCACTCTAAATAGAATATATTTGCATGATGATATGAAGAATACATGAGTTTACATGTTTTGGCATTTCTTTACCTTCTGTAAATTAGCATATTCATGATTCAATTCACTGAAACGACCAGAAATCAAAACAAAACAAAATTATAAATATAGATAACAACAAATGAAAACAAGATGACCATTGAAAATCCTAAAATAATACCAATAATTTTCAAATTATGCAGTTTTTGTTCCATCATCAAAACGTTTGGATCTTTAATGTATGGATCGTCGTAACATGACTTGTATACTACGCTGGACAATGGATTTATAATAATTGCATTGAGGTATGTACTATTTTCTCCGGAAATTTAAATACTTTTTATTGAACTTAACTACATAAAAGGAACTAGTTTTGAACTCTATAACTAGTCAACTAAAGCTTTTCTAAACTTAGAACTAACTAGCATTAACCCCGCGCAATTGCGCGGGGCTGTTCGGGTTTATAAGTAATGTAGTTAAAAAAAATTGTTGTTCGTTTTGTGTATGTGACTTTCTTTTTGTAATCATTATTATATGTGTAATTTAGTGTGTTGTGTGCGAGTGAAATTTTGTAGCAAAAATCGTTTGAAAATTTTAAGAGCCGGATTTCTTGAATAATTCAAACGGTTATTGCTAAAAAAATTATCTATATTTTATACTTCATAAGTAAAATAAGGAAAAAGAACGAATGAGTCGTCATGAAATTTATTAAGAACATAATAGTTCAGAAAACATTGCTGAAAAAAGAGTGTTTTTAATTTCACAAATCTTTAATTTCGCTACATATTTAGTACAAATATTTTTCGTCCTTTGTGTGGTCAGCCAACAACAAAGTTTGACGATGTTATCGCTAACCGTTTCGTTCGAATCTTTAATTTAAATTATGTCATGATTATTCGCACATCCATGATTTTGTATATTTTTAACCCCCTAATTTTTTTTGGATATTATAAAAAATTCTCTATCTTTTCGTAAACTCCAAAAAAAAAAACTCTTTACCAAACTTTTATTTTAAAATACTCCTTATGGATGATATTAATTTTTTTTTTCCAAAATACCGTCCAAATCTCATATGTAATAATTAAAACTTATTTTTGTTATTTTTTATTAATTTTAAGAAAATTCATAAACACTTCTTAACACGTAGTGATTTAAAAAAATTTAAATTATTACATATTTTGTTTATATAATTTTAATATTACATTCTTTATTCATAAAAAAACTAACATTAAATGATAATAAATAAACACCTTGCAAATATATTCATAGAAAATATCTATTTAAACATATATTTTTTATTTTAGTTTTCTTTTTATGTATTTTTTAATAGTTTTGTGATATTTTATTTTTAAATATTTGCAAGATGTTCTTTTATTAATATTGTTCAACTTATTATAATTTTATTTTAGTTTTTCAAGAAAAATAATAAAGGACCAAAATGTAAATTTTAAAACTTCGGAGGACAAAAATGCAAATATAAAGGACCAAAATGTGAAAAAAGGACAAAAATATAATTTTTTTTTAAAAATATGACCAATTTGAGGCCCCTGGACAAAAATGTAAATTTCAAAACTTCGAAGGGCCAAAATGCAAATATAAAGGACCAAAATGAGAAAAAAAAAAAAGGACCAAAATGTAAATTTTTTTCGAAAAAAGGACCAATTTGTAAATAAAAAAGGACCAAAATGGAAAAAAAGGACCAAAATGTAAAAAAATTTCGAAAAAAGGACCAATTTGTAAATTAAAAAGGACTAAAATATAAAAAAAATATTTTTTTTTACAAATAAGTCCCTGGTGACGTGGCTGCACCAGGCAAGAAAAATAATAAAGGACCAAAATGTAAATTTTAAAACTTCGAAGGACCAAAATGCAAATATAAAGGACCGAAATGTGATAAAAAAGGACCAAAATGTAATTTGTTTTAAAAAACAGGACCAATTTGAGGCCCCTGGACAAAAATGTGAATATTAAAATTTCGAAGGACCAAAATGTAAAAAAGAAGAACCAAAATGTAAATTTTTTTTTAAAAAAGGACCAATTTGTAAATCAAAAAGTACCAAAATGTAAAAAAAATATTTTTTTTTTACAAATAGACCCCTGGTGACGTGGCTGCCTGGACTAAAATGTAAATTTTAAAACTTCGAAGGGCCAAAATGCAAATATAAAGGACCAAAATGTGAAAAAAAGGACCAAAATGTAATTTTGTTTCGAAAAAAGGACCAAAATGCAAATATAAAGGACCGAAATGTAATAAAGAAGGACCAAAATGTAATTTTTTTTAAAAAACAGGACCAATTTGAGGCCCCTGGACCAAAATGTGAATATTAAAACTTCGAAGGACCAAAATGCAAATATAAAGGACCAAAATGTAAAAAAAAGGACCAAAATGTAATTTTTTTTTTAAAAAAGGACCAATTTGTAAATCAAAAAGGACCAAAATGTAAAACAAATATTTTTTTTTTACAAATAGGCCCCTGGTGACGTGGCTGCACCAGGAGGCAGCAAATCCCCTTGCATTAGTATATAGATAGATGTCCACTTTTCCTGGGACCCATATTGATAAATTCTAAGCAAAATAAACCCAGAAACAAATAATGAAAAAAATAATTCTAGGCTATAAATGAAAAATGGCATAACAAAGGGTAAACAAAATGAAATATCCGCGATTATCTCTTTGTTCTAACCCTAAACCTGACAAAACCTTAATTAGGAAAAACCCTAACTCCTCAAATCTCTCTCTCTACCCTCTAATTCCTTCTTCAAAACCTATCCCCTCTTCTACAAATTATCCCTCTTCGTCTTCCCCATTCAACCCTAACCATTCCACATCTGCAACATTCCATACTGTGAAGTTCACTATGAACGGATTCGGTAATGTGGCCATCGCCATTGACAACGATGAGAATAGTCAAGATGTTCTTAAATGGGTTAATGATTATATACTCCTTCGTGGTCATAGTTTCTACTTGTTGCATGTCCGCCATAAAATAGGCACCATTCCTGCTCACGGTGGTGGTCATCTTTCCAAACGCGAATTTGATGATGACGTGGCATCGCCATTGCTTGACCAAGAGGAATCCCAAACAAAAGAATTCATCCTTCCTTTACAGTCTTTCTGTAGCCGTCGAGGGGTATGCAATCCTTCGATTCTTTTTTCTTAATTAATTTACCAACCCCCTTATTTTAGACCCATATTTATGCAATTTTCTCATGCCACCTCATCACAACTCATTGCACATCATCACAATTATTTCAACCATTAGATTATGATATGTGGCAATATATGAACCATAGATTATTTTATGATTTTGTGTGATTATGTTTATACTTTTATGCAATTTTAGAAGGCCACATCATCTTACACTGATGACGTGTCAAAATATTATTTGTTAGATTCATGTTGAACCAATTGTATTTGATTTTGAATTTTTTCACAATATGTTACATGATCAATTGTGAATACAAATAGAATGTGAAGAGTTTAAATATCTAACATTAATAAACTAATATATAATATCATAAATACATCAAATATTGTTAGTATTTTCATAATATAATTTAAAAAAATTAAGAAATATATTCGCTTGAATTTTATCTTTATTTTGAGATCCATATTAGCATATATTTAATATTTTTCTCTAACTTAAAATTATGAAAACAATTATGTAAAAAAAGATATAAAAATAAATATAATTACATTAATGATTTGTAAGCCTGATAATTATTATTTGTAAAACTATAATTAATAAAGATTACAAATACTACTAAGTATGTTATTGTCATATGTTCAATATTTTTCTCTAACATAAAATTATGAAATCAATTATGTAAAAAAAATATAAAAAAAATATAATTACATTAATGACTTATAATCCTAATTATTATTAATTTTTAACATATAATTGAAAAAAAATTGCGCATCATAATAATAATAATTATTTTTTAAACAATTATGTTATATTTGTATTTTACTTAAAACAGTTTCATGTTAATCTCTAAAAAAAATAATGAAATATATTTATTTACTAAACACAAATAATTCATTTAACTTATATAATATTTTTCAATAATAAACATGAAACATAAAAATTATTATACACAAATATTTTTTTTAAACTTTTACAATGTTATTATTCTTAATTTTAGATATGAAAATTTAGAATATCATATGGTTTTGATTTTTGTTTATGTCCACGCATGTTGTTTTATTATTTTATGGTGGCATTAATTCTTTTTTGTATATGTTGTATTAAAATACTAAATAAATATTTCACATTGTGTTATATTCAAAAATAATATAATAATTTTGTCATAATCAAACTTCCATAATCAATATGATATTTATTTTTATAAAGTCTTATAGTTGATCCCGAAAAATCATAACTATATATTATGTGTATGGTAAATCAAATGAAACAAAACCGCCGCGAAGCGCGGGTAATCTTCTAGTCATTGTTTAGTGCCTAAACGATTACAAACTGAGGTACGATCGCACAACTGAGATTCATGAAATAACATTCTTTTTTATTTTATTAAAGTTAAAATGCAAGGAGGTGATATTGGATAGCATGGATGTATCAAAAGCAATTGTCGATTTCATACAACAGTATTCTATCGACAACCTCGTAATGGGAGCATGTTCTCGAAGCGAAATCTCTAGGTACGCGTCCAATTTTCATAACCCATTTCAATTAATTCAATAATTAACAAATAAATATTTTATTATTTTATTGCAGGATGTTTAGATCGGATGTACCAACTGCAGTTTGCAAGACAGCCCCAGATTATTGTTGTATTTTCGTGATTTCAAAAGGAGGGGAATTATTTTCGTTTCGAGATGCAACGCGCGAAAAAAGCACCCTTCCCAACACTTCTTATTCCTGCAGTTTCAGCCCTGCCCAGAAAAACGAAACCGTATCTCCACCTCATCTTAGGTTTCTCACCTCCTTCAATCCATGGCCTTTCTCTCTGTCGTAGAACTATCATTCTTCCTTCTCTTCTTTGTCTCCATTTATATTATTTTTTTTCTTGCTAAAGTTTTCAAATCATTGAATTTGGAATTTGTGCTTATAAATCTTTTTTAACTAAGGGAAATGTAAACCAAAGAATGTCAAAAATGCATCCTGAGGTAATAGCTTGATTAGTCGAGTTAGCTCACGGATTAGTAAAAGGACTCACTATATATATATATATATATATATATATATATATATATATATATATATATATATATATATATATATATATATATATATATATATAGGGAGGCTAAACTACTTAATTAAATACCAACATTTTGGTACTTAATGCTTTTTCACCATTAGATTTGTATTGAGATTTGTGTATTTAATAATTTACACGAACTTTCATGATCATCATGGAAAAACACAAATCTCAATGCAAATCCAATGGTGAAAATGCATTAAGTACCAAAATGTTGGTACTTAATTAAGTAGTTTAGTCTCCCTCATATATATATATATATACCCTATTTAGACTCCCTTATTAGACTCCCTAATTTAGACCATTGATCTGTTAAGGAAGGGCCGAGATCAATTCAAACAATTACACACGCATGCCTCTTCCTGCCCGTGAACTAAACAATTCTCTCTCTCTCTCTCTCTGTTGGAAACGCACTTCCCACCGGAGCTCTCTTCGATGGAGGAATGAACCTGGCGACGGCAACCTGGCGACGCCCCCTCTCATCTCTGGCAACGGCAACCTCTCTGGCGACGCCCCCCTCTCGTCTCTAGGGACGCCCGTCTCCTTGGAAGCGGACACCATCTCTCTCTCTCTCTCTTGACGAACTGTTGACCAGGAGATCTCTTGTTCTCTCTCATGGCCAGCATCATTCTTGCTCACTGACAGATGCCTTGTTGTCACGGCAGTCAAACCTTTGTCACTACTGCACGCTAACTATCGTCGTATATCATTGGGGGTGAGCAATATTTCTGGTATTTATTCTAAATTAAGGTTATTATGACTGAATACATGATCGATTACGCTAATCATGCCTCAATTGATGTTCAATTTTTCTTTTTAAAAATGAATTGGGGGTTTGATTTGGTTAATTGAAGATGAATGTGCTTTTACAAGCTCAATGTATGATTTGTTTGTGGTTGGCCTTAATTTTGGAATAGATTTTGGAATGCATAATTTTGGATGTAAGATAATGTTTTATTCCATAATTTTGGCAGGAATAGGGTTTGAAAATCAATGTTTTTGAAAGTCAGAAAAAGGTCGACTCAATTCCACTGCCATATGACCCCATCTTTTATTTGAATGCAGCAAAAAAATGATATAGTTGGTTTGGAGATGAAAAAACAGACAACCTTACGGCATTGTGTAAGTATTAAATAACGGGGTTATGATTATGGTTGTAATTGTGTAAGGATTAATGTTTTGGCGCTAATTGGATTATTTGAGGTTTATTTAAGAAGTAAAATGTGTATGCTATCGCAATCTAACATATAATTGGAAAGTACTTTGTGATATATAAATGAATTATTTGACAAAAATAGGGTTTATGGATTTTACGATTTTTTTTGCAATTTATAAAGTTACGGACTTAATTTTAATTTTTATGCTTATGTGTTCTTTAGCAATATACTGTAATTACAAAGTTTTTGTAATTTATAAATTGTATGGACTTTATTGAAGTTATATTTGTATTTGTTATGTTTTTATGAGTTTTTTTTTTCTATTTTTTCTATTTTATGGACTTTCAATTTCAATATTATGTCAAATTGTCCACTGTATTAGATTATGGAGAAATCTCAACATTTTGAAAAGAATCCACGACTCACCGATTTTCAAAGTGATTAATAATCCTCGACAAAATCCTTGACAAAAAAAATCTTCAATAAAGAATCATCAACAAAAAATCCCTACATTTAAATTGTACAACAATCCTAGAGATGTTCAAAGTGATTAAAAATGTCATTACAATCTGCGCATTTTAGGAAATGTCTATTTTGTAACAAATAAATAAATAGCATATATGGAAAACTATTAGGTTTTCAACTCATCCAAGTAAACAAATAAGAATTGACAACACTTTAAAAAAAATAGATGATTCGTGAATACCAGTAGCAAATATTCTTCACATATAAAAGAAAACATTTAATGGAACAGTCTCGAAATACCCTGAACAGAACAAAAACAACACAACCAAATTGAAGCCATCTTTCAAACACAATCAAACTAAGCAAGAAGGTAAAGTCATAAAGTGAAACACACAATTATTTGACATATTCAATCAAACAGAGCAAGGCAAAAAATTACCAAGAAATTTAATTGGAAAAATTTGTTTAATATCATTAAAAAAACTTTGTAAGAGGAGAGTCGGGCTCAAGCTCGGAGATAAATGCAAGTGCAGAAGTACTGAATTAGCGATCCAGCTGCAACCGTCTTGACATGGGATTACATCTATGGGAGATCCAGTCGGAACCATTTTGAGAATTTTTTTGGTGTTGTCCCTGAAAAATTGCACAATCACTAATAAGTCCAATATTTGCCAATTTCGATTATCCATTACTGCATCTTGTCTACAAAATGAACGGAAAAAGATTGAATTTATACCAAATAACAAAACTTTAAATGAAGCATTTGGTTCAAAGATTGAATTGAACAATAATTTATACTGACTGGTACCGAATAACTATCTAATCCAAGAAAAAAATAGGGAATTTCCTAGCTCGGTAATGTGGCCAGTAAAATCTGCAACATTAGGAATTTAGCAGCTCAAATGCAAACCATGAAATTGGAGTAAAGAGAGAGAGGGAGACTGACCAATTCGCACGAGAAGCCGGCCAGCTGGAGACCAATTATGTACCAATCTGCAACATTAGGGTCTCTGACTCTTAGGATTAGGGTTTACGATGGAGAAATGGGCGCACATACGTATGCTAGGGTTAGGGTTACGATGGAGAAGATGGGCATTTCCAAATAGCCAAGGCTCTTCGACCAGAACGGTGTCGCCATTTATCTATTTATCTATTCATGCAAAGTGATCGGAGAGAAAAAGAACTTCGCCATGGTTTCCCATGGAGATCGGGAGAAGAGAGAGAATGTCGTTAGGGCAGGGTTCATGGGCAAAAGAAATAAAAAATACCGTGTGTTTGTGTGAACTGATCTCAGCCTTCCAACAAAATCAACAACGGTTCACGTGAGGGAGTCTAATATAGGAGTTCAAACAGGATGTCAAGGGATCCTTCCCCATATATATATATATATATATATATATATATATATATATATATATATATATATGCTTGCTAAGGGCAAAACAAAAAAAGCATCCAAAAAGAATACACGCGTTCAAAATATACTGACGAAACTAGCAAAATATACTATTCAAATTAGAAAAATATACTGATGAATTCAATATGTTAACATAGTTAAAATTGAGAATAAAATAATATTTTTAAATAGTATATTTTGATAAATACAATAATATATTTTGCTAATTTCAATTGTATATTTTGGGCTTTGGATTCTTTTTACGGATTCTTGTTAGCATATATATATATATATATATATATATATATATATATATATATATATATATATATATATATATATATATATATATATATACACACACACACACACACACATACATACATACATATTAGGATGGATATAAGATACACAATTAAGTATCATGAGTTTGGTATTTAAGATTTTTCGACCATTAGTTTATTTGGAGATTTGTGTTTTTTAATGTTATATATACTCATCATTAATAATTTACATACTAGTTTATGTTAATCAGCACAAATCTCAAAGCAAATCGAATGGTTAAAAAGTCTTATGTATCAAACTCATGATACTTAATTAAATATCTTAACCATCATATATATATATATATATATATATATATATATATATAGAGAGGGCACCTATATAGCTTGTACAAGCAAAACTCAGTTTTTGCTTGTAAGTTTTATACCGTTGGATGTGCTTCTAGATCCGTGCGCACTACATTAAAATACACTCTCCGTTAATAGCCTCTTCATTCCGTTTGTTAGTTCATTCACGTTACTCACTTGGCAAAAAAGAAACATGGTTCATCTTCTTCTTCTTGCCTCTCTCTCCCTTGGCGGTGCTTCAGTGCTTCATTTTCCTCCATGGTCGTCTTCTTCTCTTCAGTTAATCACGAAGGCAACACAAGGTGAGTTCGCCTCTTCCAGTACCCCGCTCTGTAAGAACTTCTAGTTCGATCGATAAGGTCTCTCTCTCTCTCTCTCTCTCTCTCTCTCTCTCTCTCTCTCTCTCTCTCTCTCTCTCTCTAGATTTGTTGGCTATGATGTCTTGATTGCTTTTACTTTTGCTGGATTGGGTCTATTGGAGTCTGAAAATTATTAATTTTAGCTGATTAAGGTGTAGCAGTCTCTCTGGATCGATCGATGTGTTGGTAAGGATGTATTTTTTTTTTTTTTACTTTTTTTGAATTGGATATATTCGAGTCTGAAAATGACTAATTTATCTGATTAAGGTGTATTAGATTTAGAGTCTAATTAGGAAGAATTAGAGTAGAGTAGGTATCGTGTTGATTTTGGCCTAGTAGCATTAATTATGGTGTATTATATTCTAATTAGGATCTAGTTTAGTCCAATTATTCGACATCATCTCTTTCTTTTGAGTTGATCCATGCAGTTCATAACTATTGTCTAAAAATAGGTTATCATTACTCAAATGTATTTGAACCCATCTATTCGTACATATATGATTTTTACCCTTAACCCTTGTTTAATTAGTTATTTCCATTGTAAGTTAAAAGGTTTATTCATCACATATATCTATTCCCCTTTTGTAAAAAGAAAAAATTAAATCATGCCTTCATTTCTTTGTTTTGTGCAGGTGATTAAGAAACTTGAGTCCAAAACCAGCAATTGGTGCTGAAACGAGGCCTTTCTCTCTCGAACCAAGTTTCTGAAAAATATTGAATTTGAATAGATGAATTTGAGGGTGCTTAAGTGTATTATTGCCTGTTGAGATGTGTTTTTTGGTTTAGGGTTAGGATTAGTGCTTGGGATTGAATTGAATTGGAACAAATAGGGTTGTAGATGAGAGTGATATGGTTGTATTAGGGTTTAGGTATAATCCGAATTTTACTCGTACCATATTGTTGTTTATTATTTTTTTGTGTTGTTATTGATGAATCTTATGGGTACCAGTAGCATATTATTATTATTATTATTATTATTATCATCAAATATGACGTTTTTATTGTCAAAATTTTGCTTGAATTTTGACATGAATTAACCAAATTTTCCAAAAATTGTTTCCGTATTTACAAAATTACCATACACACACTAATAATACAAATCCAATTTCAATTTCAATTTCAATTTCAACACACATTCAAATTTGAATTTCAATACACGTGCAATACATGTTTTGTACCCTAAAGTCTAATGGATCCTTCTTGGCATGGCTGATGTAAGGGATGATGATATCATAGTTGGTACATGTGGTACAGTTAACTACCGCTTAATATTTGGTGCTTGCTCTTCTACTCGAATGTAACGACTTCTCTTTTGCTCAACATTCCTTGATCAGTCTCTTTGTGTGTTGATCTGAAAAGAAGAAAAAAAAGTGTTGTAGATATGATCATGAATAAATGGACAATGAATAGATCTTGAATGTTGCCATTTGACCCTTACAAAGTACAAATAAATATGCTAAGCTCGAAGGTGACTTGATTTTGAGTTTTCTCCACATAAAAACGCTAAGCTCGAAGATCGAAACTTATCGGTTCTCGCGTCTATGTCAGTAGGAAGAAAATCCTCTATTTAGTCTCTAATACAAACTTTCAAGAATTAAAGCTAATTGAGAAATCAGTAATCATATTTACCCATGGAATAGTTACTACAGCGTCATTCGGCAAAAATGAAGAATAGATGGAATCGAGTCTAACAAGAGTCAATTGATTAATTATAATTTATAACCTATTTTTAGAATCTAATCATAACCTGTATTGATCGACCCAAAAAGAAGAGATGATATTGATTAATTGGACTACACTAAATCCTAATTAGAACGTACTACATCTAAATTAACGCTAATGGGCCAAAATCAGCACCATGCCTACTCTAATGCATCCTGATTAGACTCTACTACACACCTCAATCAGCTGGGATTAGTAATTTTCAGACTCAAATAGACTCAATCCAGCAAAAGTATAAAATCAAGACATCATAGCCAACAGATCTCTGAGAGAGAGAGAGAGAGACCTTATCGATCGAACTAGAAGTTGTAACAGAGCGGTGAGAGAGAGACGAGAGAGATAGACGAGAGAGAGAGAGAGAGAGAGAGAGAGAGAGAGAGAGAAAGAGAGAGACCTTATTGATCGAACTAGAAGTTGTAACAGAGCGGGGTACTGGAAGAGGCGAATTCACCTTGTGTTGCCTTCGTGATAAACTGAAGAGAAGAAAACGGCCATGGAGGAAAATGAAGCACTGAAGCACCGCCAAGGGAGAGAGAGCAAGAAGAAGAAGAAGAAGATGAACCATGTTTCTTTTTTGCCAAGTGAGTAACGTGAATGAACTAACAAACGGAATGAAGAGGCTATTAACGGAGAGTGTATTTTAATGTAGTGCGCACGGATCTAGAAGCACATCCAACGGTATAAAACTTACAAGCAAAAACTGAGCTTTGCTTGTACAAGCTATATAGGTGCCCTCTATATATATATATATATATATATATATATAAGGTGAACTTTTTTTTTTTTGGTAAAAACCCGTAGGTATTATATTTCACTAAAACACGGAATCTTACATAGGTAATTAAAACTAAAACAGAAAGAAAACTACAAAACACAGAATAAACTAAAAGAAAGGCTACAAAACATAACATGCCTCTCTGATAACCTAACTAAAACCAAATAACATAGTGAAAGAAACATATATAAAATACGAGAAAAGAGTATTCTATTACTCCATGTCCATTCGTGGATATATGGCTCCCATTACATCAAACTCGGGAAGACCGAATCCTCATAAGTAGTCTGAAACACTCTAGCCAGATTGGCTAATTGATCAGCTTCAAGATTCATTTCTCTCGGAATCCAGTGGAACGTTGGATCCTTAACCCTCCGCTTCCACAGTATGCAATCTCGTGCATTAGCAATAGCTTGCCATTTCGATGGCCAAACCAAATTAGGATCCGAGATATTCCGTAGCACTTGAATAAACTCCGAATTATCTGAGAGAAATGAGCAAGCATTATCGACAAAATTATCTCCCATAAAAGCCAAAGCACTTTTCATAGCCAGAAATTCTCCCTCAAGAGTGTCCATAACAGCAACATATCCCTTCGCTCTGACATACCTAATTCTTCCTGATTCATCCTTAATCACAAACGCCCATCCCACTCTACCCGTATCGTCCATTGAAAAGTCAGAAAAACATACCATTCCTCTTAAGATACATATATTCGTGAGGCCCAAGGATAAACCTTGTCGATTCGAATTGGAGATACATCCTTTATGAAATCCCAATTTAGCTTTGTGAATCAGCTGGTTTACGGAGATGGGTATTGAGCTGAATATCAGGCTGTTTCTAGCTAACCATAGCTCATACATACACTCCATCAGAAATTGGACCGGTATGCGACGCTTTTGAATTAGCCACTGGTACAAGATCTCAGAGGGATTCGTTGTATTTGACATAATTGGGGTCGTCACCTCTATGATTCGCCACATAGCTTGAGCTTTGGAACAGTGGAGAAAGATATGTAAGATCGTCTCCAGTTCTTGCTGACACATAGGGCATATCGGGTTAACGGATGGTATTCTCGCATGTACCCGCGATCTCGTTGGCAGCGCATTCCTCAAAATGCGCCACACTAATAATTGTACTCTCGGTTGAATCATTTTGATACTCCACAACCACCTCCAAACTTTATTATCCTGATCACCATTAACGTCATTGTGATATGTATCAGCATTGCTTAGAAACTCATAAGCTTCTTTTGTTGATATAATTCCATTCGAGCTTTTTATCCAAATAAGCTTATCCTCCACATTCTCATTAGCTAAAGGATTGAAATTAGCTCCCGTTATACTCATGAGTTGAGTATTAGAGAAAAAGGTACTGACTAGCTGCCAATTCCAGTCATTATTGAGATCGTCATATAAATCGCGCACTTTGAGCGACCTTTCTCTGAGGTTAACCGGTCTACGATCCAGTCCATTTGTAAACCACGGTTGTCCCAATCCCGGACATTTGAGTCCATCACCTAAAATCCATCGGCAATCCTCCTTAATTAAATTCCTCAACTGTAAGAAGATCTTCCACATCGGTGAGGCTTGATAAGTTCGTTGATTGTCCCAGATTGTGGATCTTGGTAGGTATTTAGCATACATTTGCTGGACCCACAAAGCATCCTTGTTTGTCATAAATTCCCATAATTTCCTCATTAACAAGGCTTTGTTTAAAATTCCCAAATCCATAATATTTAGACCCCCCTGATTCTTTGGGACCGTAATCTTTTCCCATGATAACCAAGCCATATACCGATTCGTATTCTCTTTAACCCCCCAAAAGAATCCTTTAATTATGGAATTGAGCTCTTTGATAATTCTTTTAGGAGCTACCTGGACCGAGAGGAAATATATTGGCAAAGCCTGTAACACACTTTTTATTAGAACCGTTCGGCCTGCCTGTGAGAGGAGACGTGCCTTCCATCCTGATAATTTCTGTCTCACTCTATCCACTAGGAAATTATAATCCGAAACTCTAAATCTGTCCATCTGAATCGGGACCCCTAAGTACGGTTCTTTTGTATTCGCTGTCGTGGCTTCAAAAATAGATATGATTTGTTCCCGTATTGATTGAGGAGTTTGTCGATTAAACCATATCTTGGTTTTAGAGGGGTTGATTTGAAGTCCAGAAATATCACAGAAATCAGTGAATATTTTCTGGAAATAATAGGCTTCGCTAGTGGTTGATACTCCATATATCACGAGATCATCTGCGTACATAGAGTGCGTTACGCAAGGGCCTCTTGATCCTAGAGTAATACCATGTAAATGACCCATTGAGTGGTAGTGGTGTATTAATCTTGAGAGAATCTCCATTGCCATAATGAAGAGAAAAGGGGATAAGGGGCATCCTTGTCTGATGCCCCGTTGTGGCTTGAAAAAACCGGAGGTATTTCCTCCCAAATTGAAAGAATATTCAGGCGATCTCACGCATTTCATGATCCATGCGATTACCACATCCGGTAAACCTATGAATTCCATCATTTGGCTCAAAAAATCCCACTCTAAACAATCATAGGCTTTTCGTAAATCCACCTTCATGGAAAAAGATGATCTCATTACTCTGTTAGTTCGAAAAGAATGCATGACTTCTTGTTGTAGAATAACATTGTCGTGAATGTTTCTTCCAGCAACAAAACCAGTCTGATTAACTGAGATAAGCTTGTTAAGATACGGTTTGAGACGCACGGCAATTGTCTTAGCTATCACTTTATAGAAGAAATTACAAAGACTAATTGGACGGTACTCATTAATCTGTGTGGGGTTTGCAAGTTTAGGTATCAGGGTAATATTTGTTTTACCAAAGGAGGCTGGTACAGTGCCCTGCGTGAAGAAGGATACTGAAGCATTTAAAATTATGGGTTTGAGCTTGGTTCAATTTTTTTGGAAAAATCTATTATGCAATCCTTCTGGGCCTGGAGCCTTATTTGGGCCCATGGACTTAACAACCTGTGTTATTTCTTCTTGATCCGGGATTCGAGTTAACTCAATTGCTTGGTCATCCGTTAATTTATGCAAGGAATCAATGATTTGAGACGAAATAACCTCTGTCATATCCAGTGGATCGGAAGAGGTATATAACTCTTTATATACTCGCACAAATTCCTTTCGAATCTCTGGTATTTTAGTTAACCATTGACCCGAATTATTTTTTATTGCCTCAATTTTATTCTGTCGTCTTCTATTAATTGTAGTGGCGTGATAGAAGGCAGTATTCAGATCACCACTTTGTGCCCAATCAATTTTTGCACGCTGTGCCCAGAAGGAGTTTTGTAATCTCAATATTTGGCTATGTTCTTCTTGTAGCCTTAATAGAGTCAGCCCATAGAATTCCGGACCTAGGATTAAATTATGTTGAGCCTCATAAATCTTTTGCTCTATTTGTTGTACTTTGAGATTTGGATTAAAATTATAATCTCTGGCCCAGCTCTTGATATGATTGGTAATAACTCTAATACCGCTGTCCCAATCCTTCTGGGCATTCTCATGACATACTTTTTCGGTCATGGTATTAAAACCATCTGTTAGCATCCACCAATTCTCAACCTTGAATTTTTTTCCTTATCGTTCTTGCACTGGTTGGGTTTTGATCAAAAGTGGGTTGTGATCACTCGATATTTGCGGTAAATGAAGCACCTTGACCTCTGGAAAAATATTAATCCAATTCTGCGTTGCCAAAGCTCTATCTAGTCTCTTCATAATTAGATTTGTGTTAAACCTCCGATTAGTCCATGTATAGGCTGGTCCAGAAAAACCCAAATCCACTAAACCGAGTAAATGAATCATATTATTAAACTCCCTCATATTAATATCATTTCTACTTGTAGTGCCACCCCATTTTTCTGAAGCCGAGATCGTAGCATTGAAGTCTCCTACAGCTAAGAGAGGAAGCTGTTGATCCTGCGCAATTCGTATTAGAGAAGACCATATTTGGGGATTATTCGTGTGCTGCGGGTCCCCATACACTGAGAAAAGTAACCATGGTTGCTGCTCACACCCTGAGATCTTAGCCGAGATAAAGTATCTACTGAAATCCAAAACCGTAACGGAAATATTTGGTTTCCATAATAACCAAAGGCCTCCGGAATTCCCAACCGAAGGTACTACAAAAGAGTGGTGAAGGGGTAAGGTGGAGATGATGTGATTTGATCGAGCTGCGTTACACCTAGTGTCGAAAATGAATGCGACGTCGACATAGGCGCAGTGGAGAAAACGTTTAATGGAATGAATAGTCGCCGAGCCTCCACCACCTCGGCCATTCCAGGAGAATAGATGCATTATTGAAGCGACGGTCCCGGAGGATCCGTCGCTTTGATTCTCTTGAAAGAGGACTTGGAGGCAGAAGGGTTGGGCGAAGGAGAGTGGTTATCATTGTAATCTGGGATCAAGTCAGTGGAATAGTGGTGAATGGGGCGCTTCGATGGCTGATAATGGGGTATAGTCATTTCCACTTGATCCGGTATAAAATCTCTTGGAACCAATATCGGTTCATTGATCCACTTGCCCAATCGCTTTGAAAGAAGATTCATAACGGAATGGTAAGAGGTTTTTTGCTTATTAGCAATGTGTAGTAATCTTCTATGATCCAGGCATGTCGGAATTTCATGCCCGATACAGCCACAGAAAGAGCATATGCGTAGCAGTTTTTCATACACCAAGAACACCCAGAAAGCATCACCGGATGGTAGAGAAACCTCAAATTTACCTCTAATGGCTTGAGAGGTTGGTATCAAGGTTCGAAACTTGTAAAATTTCCTGCCATTAATAAAGCCCTGGACAGGATCCGACAGTAAGGGACCGATCGTTACCATCAGCTCTTTAATACCCTCGATAGATAAAGCTTCGAACTTGTTAGTGTGAAGTTGCACCCAGCCCTCCATACTATCGAATGAGACTTCTTGCATTTCTTTTTCAGATAGAACCCTTTTAATGATAACCACATCTCTCCGATAGTTCCAGGGACTTTTGGTTATTATCCGAAGGATCTCTTCTTCGTCATGCAGTTGAACTAGAAATTTGTTGCCGCCGAGTTCATCGAAAGTAGTATTAGGAGAGGTATCCCAAGCTCGGATCATCTGGGCTGCGAAAGCATCCTGAAAGATAGGTTTGTCCGTCACAACCTTGACGACTATCGATAAGTCCCACTTTCTTGCGTCGGTACCTTGGTGTGAAATGGTTATTTTTGAAGAAGACCCGGAAGAAGGCATATGGATGCTGGACAGTTTGAGGATAAGATCCTCATCCGAGATATGAGCATGGTCCGATGTGTTTGCATTTCCAGCCATGGGAGAGCAAGTAGGAGGAGTATTAGATGTCCAGTAATGGAGGTGTTTGTATTGTGGTATTTGCAAATTTGGATTGGGAGAGGCGGTCATATGTGGGGAGTAAGAGGGAATAACAGGCCTAGGGCCCAAAATGGATGGTTGATTTTTTTTGGAGTCTAGCGAAAAAAGAGTTACTTTTTTACCATATTCCCGTGTATTTGAGGAGTAATTATGCTGCCTCATTTTCCACAATTGATTCGATATGTGATGTCTCGCATTGATTGGTCCACGGATATTTGGAAAGGGCACTCCTGACATCTGGGATTCCGTCTTCCGATATTCTGAATTAGCCAGATATTTGTCCCCCGGTTCTTGTGTGGCCACAGGATTTCGTATGTTGGTGCCGCCAGTCGGAAAATGACAAGAGATAGGTTTATGATGAAAACTTTGGTGCTTCTAAAAACACCAAAGGACTGATGCTCTCACTTTTTTATCTGTCGGATCTGCTCCAAGATATGTGCGAGATGATGAAAACTGCACTCTCACAGACTCCTCACAGACTCCGTTTCAGTCTCTCCGTCTTCCTTTCTCTCGTCTACCACAGTGTCCAGTTCTATCCTTCACCCTCTTCTTTTGCATCATGGTGACTCTTCTTTAGCTCTCTTATCCTGTCCTCTCATGGCGAGCGATGAAACGCGGTCTACGTTCTTCTGTAGACTCACCTCTCAGGCGGTGAAGTTATCTCTCTGATCGCGAGACTCAACTCTCGTGTCGGTGAAGTCACTCTCACGAGATCTACTTTCTTTCATTTGCTCTCTCTAGTATCCCCTCTTTCACTTACATGTTTCTCTCTAGAACGAGATCAGCGTCCCCCTTTTAGTGATTGAACGGAACTGAACGCTAACCCACCAATCGAAGAGGTAATTTTCTGATTTTGTATTGAATGTCATTACAGCTTATTTCTTTGAATAGTATAGGCAAAGAAATCTGAATTTTCCATCGATTCTAAGATGGATGTGACCACCAAAGCCAACAACTACGGCAGATTGGGATCAATCCCTGCGCTATGATGATACTACTGACGACCAAAATTAGTACATTTGTTCAAACTTGGTCAGCAACAATTTATAAGATCGAAAAAAATCGAGTTTTCAGATCAGCTCCAAATTAATTCTTGATTGATGCAAATTGATTGCATAAGGAAAACATGGTAATAGAACAAGCGTGGAGCAGAACTACATGTAATTGTAGAACAAGGTGAATTATAACATGTAATCTTAAAATAGATATAATGCTAAACATTCTCCATGTTCCTCATTCGGCCACGTTGCCTATTACTGTTTGCTTGGTCTGAATAATACCTCTCTTTCTTCTCATTTGCTCAACCCAGAAAAAAAAACCAGCGTCACACACAAAACCCTAGCGCTCGGTGAAACCCTAAAGTCGAGTCGACAGAGAAAAACCCCAGCATCACGCATGCGAGAGGACGAGATAGATTCTATTGGAGAAAAAATCCTCAAAGACGACGAAAGCGAGAAACCACACCGTCGCCTCTGTCCAGTCGATGAATGAGAGAAACAACGCAAGGACGACGCGAAAGACCTGATTTCAATGCGCTGCCACTCCCGCCAACAAAATCGCCACCGAAAGATGATTTTCGTATGAGTATTTTAAATTTTGGGTCCAATTTGGGTAATTTTTTCTGCAAATTAGCTCTTTCTTTTGTGTATTTTGGCTCGATTTGTCAATTGGCAGAAAAATTGACCCAAAATACACAAAAGAAAGAGCTAATTTTTCTGCCAATTGATTTGCAAATCGTTTGTTCTTCTTGGTACCAACAAATCTGACTTACTCCATCATTTGATATTATATTCTTTGCTACAAAGTTTGGTCCTATGTATGCAGTTTTATCTTTGTATGAACTGATCTAATCTGATTTTTTTGTATTTAATTTCAGGAAGGCAAAATTGTATGGGTACGATCATGGTTCGAGGAATCGGCGATTCCAACCAGGAATCGCCGATTTGAACTCGGAATCGGCAGGCACCGATACGATTTTACCCATTTTTTAACGGAATCGGCCGATTTGGTCTGAAAAACGAGAAAAATCGACAAAAATCCGAGAAAAAACGACAAAAATCGAGCTTACCCGTGACGAAGAAGAGTCGTGGAGTGGAGGGCTCCAGCCTCTTTGTCGTGGAGGGCTCCCGTGACGAAGAAGAATCGCCATGGCTGTGGTCGCGTGCGTAGGGATTTAGGATTTAGGGTTTAGGGGTCGCTGGTGGGGGCATCTCGTGGAAAGTAAAGGCCCGTGAGAGAGAGAGTAGTGTGTACTGTGTGTATGTGTTGTATGGGATAATATAATTAGGGAAATTTTTAAAAAAACCCCTAACTTTTTTCAATATTCTAAAAAACCCCCTCACTTTTGAAAAACTCCAAAAAACCCCTTAAAAGCAAATTTTTCTTTAAAAAAACCCCCTTGTTTTATAAAATGCATTTTTGCTAATAATCTTTAGTATTTTTTTTAATTTAAAAATTCATAAAAATTTCATAATTAATTAATTATATATTAAGTCCTATAATTATATATCAATTTATATATTTGTAAAATCAAAAAAATATCAAAAAAAGAGAAGTTTGGAATAGGGGGTTTTTGGAGATTCAAAGAAGTTAGGGGGTTTTTTTAAATATCAAAAAAAGATAGGGGGTTTTTTAAAAATTTCCCATATAATTATATTGATGTGATATAAAGATGTTTTTTTTTCTTCTATATGTATCCTAACTTTCATTTGTAGTTCATTGAGAAGCTACATAAACTCAAAACAAATCTTCTAACAGATCGAATATTTCAGTATCAACTTCTTCTTCTTTCTCTGTGAATTTCTTTCATAATCATGTCAGGCAAAAACAAAGGCAAAGGCGTAGCGAAAGAAAAAGATATCGGGTGGATGCATTGCAGTGAAGTTGGAGAAGACAAAAAAGCTGTAAAATGCAATTACTGTGGAAACAAGATATCGGGGGGCATATCACGAGGTAAAGAACATGTGGCTGGTATTAGAGGTAACTCTGCACCTTGTAGGAATGTTCCACTAGATATAAGAAAAAAGCTAAAAGAGCACATGGATCGGCAAAAATTAGAAACTCAGATAAATAAAACTAAAAAAAAAGATATAGCAGAGGAACTAACTCGAATTCGAGGAAGGGATAGCGATGCAGAATCAGATGATGATGAAGAATTGCAACGAGCCATACGTGAAAGTGTCGAAGAGGGGAGACTGGGCGGTAGGGCCCCCGGTCAATCTAGTAGGGGAATGGGGCGCTCCTCATCAATGCGAGAACATGGATCGGCACCGAACAAGCGCAGTAATTTCAGGCAGCAACCAACGATAGATCTTACATTTCATACAAAACAAACCAGCTTCCAACCAAAGGTAACATCTGGGATACTTAGAGGTATTAAAAATGTCAAAACTCATCTCGGACGTGTATGGACCAAATTTTTTATACATGATCATATTCCTGCTCATGTAGCGGACAGTGACTATTTTAAAAACGCTGTTAGAGAAACCCAGTTATTGGGTCCCCTTGATCCGCCCACCGCATACGAAATTTATAACACGTATTTACCGGAGGAGGTAAAAGATCAACAATCGTTTATAGATGAAATGCTCCCGTTTTGGGACGAGTATGGGGTCACTGTCATGTGTGATGGTTGGACTTCCCAAAATAAACATAGCATAATTAATTTTTTAGTATATTCACCCCAAGGAACCTCATTCATTAAATCGGTAGATGCATCCAATGAATATAAAAATGCAAAATATATTTGTAAATTGATGCAAGACGTAATTGAAAAAATTGGTGCAGAAAGGGTAGTACAAGTGGTGTCTGATAACGGTGCAAATTTCAAAAAAGCTGGAGAGCTAATAATGGAAAAATTTCCAAAAATATATTGGACGCCATGTGCTGCCCATTGCATTGATTTAATGCTAGAGGATATTGGAAAACAAGGGAACATTCCGGATCTGGTGAGAACGGCACAAAATATAACAAAATTTATTTATAATCACGGATGGGCGCTTAGTGCTCTTCGAGAAGCAATAAATGATCGGGAGATTATTAGACCCGGTATTACACGTTTTGCCACACAATTTTTAACATTGCAGAGTTTGTTTTCATTCAAAGATCAATTACAAAAAATGTGTTTAGACAACAAATGGCGCGATGGTGTTGCGCGTACACAAAGTAGAAAAGAGAAAGAAAATGCTATTAGCATAAAAGAAATAATATTCGACAATAATTTTTGGAACGGTGTCGGAGAAACGATAGTATTATTTAAACCATTGGTGAAAGTACTCCGGTTAATGGATAGTGATGAGAAACCACAAATGGGTTATTTGTATGAAGCGCTTGACAGAGCCAAAGAGGAATTAAGATCGGATTTAAATGCCCAAAATTTCAGAAAATGGTGGGCAATCATTGATAAAAGATGGAACAATCAGCTACACAGGGAGATACATGCAGCAGGTATATTTATTTTTAATATAAATATATATTGATGTATAATTTTGTAGGAAATTTGTAGGAAATTTTGTAGGGTACTTACAACCGGGAAAATTTTGTAGGAAATTTTTTAAATCCACAGCTCCATTACAACCGGGAAAATTACTGTGACGGGGAAGTAATACAGGGTACTTACAAAGTGATTGAAAAACTTCAAACAGACATGGACCTTCAAATAAAGACTGATCAAGAGGTTATTATTATTTTTTAATTTCTTAGTCACAAAAAAAAACGTTAACTATACATTTTGTAGGTCGAGAATTATCGAAAAAAAGGAGGTCTTCTCATGAGTGCGAAGTATCGAAAAGCATCTCAAAAGGTGTCTCCTACTGAGTGGTGGTCTATATACGGGATAAGTGTATGTCCTAATTTGGCTCCCATCGCTATCCGAATTTTGAGCCAAACCGTCACGGCTTCCAACTGCGAGAGAAACTGGACCACATTTTCCCTCATTCACACGAAGACCAGAAATAGGTTGAAAATGAAACGACTTGAAAATCTGGTCTTTTGCCATTACAACATGCGCCTTCGAAAACGGCGGTTACGAAGAGAAGAAAACAATGAGCAATTAATTGATTTAGATAAAATTTTCCACGATGAAGATCCATTACAGCCGTGGATTACAGAAACGGAACCTCCTGTGTTGGATGGCGGAGATGACAGTTGGATGAACGAGGGCACTGATAACTCCGGTGGGAGTGGTAACGACGATGATGGTGGGGACGGTCGAAATGATGATATTCCCGATAACACTTACGTGCGTGATGATGACGATTATAATCTGTATGACCAATCTCGCGAATATGGTGCACGTGGAAACGTAAGTCAAACACCAAACTTTGGAAGATCGCAATCACAAAGAGGTGATTTTGGTGCCGGAGGAAGCAGGCAAACGGCTTATTTTGGTGCCGGATATGGTGAAACGGAAACAAGCACAAACTCTAATACAGATATATATAATTCGTATTATGATAGCCAACAACAACAAGAAGATTTATCATCGGTCGACTCTGTGGTGGATAGTTTTTTTGGAACTATGGATTACGAAAAATTTTATCCGCACATTTATAATTATTATGATGACGAGATCATCGAACCAGCTCGACATAGTTTTTGGCAGTAGATTTTTTTCATGTAATTTTTTTTTATTACAAATAAATATTTACATTAGCTTTATTTATATCAAAATATTCTTTTTACATTTTTTTTTAATACTATGCCTTAAAAAAAAAAAACCGATTCCTTGACCGATTCCGATTCCGATTTTTCCGATTCCATTCCGATTACTCCTCCAGACCATTCTCCGATTCGATTTCCGATTCCGATTTTCAGAACCTTGGGTACGATAATGATGGAAACAAGTGGAAAGAGAGGGAACTGGTACTGCCAAGTTGCTCAAGCACGAGACCAGCAGCAAGGTTCGCTTGGTCATGCGCCGGTCTAAGACTCTTAAGATTTGCGTCAATCATCTAGGTTAATTTATTTCTTCTTTGTACTCTTAATACGCATAATCTTTCTACATAATTGTTTAAAACATTTTTCTTTCTTTCTTTAATCTGCAGTAATTGCAACAACGATTTTGATTTCTTCAATTTACAGGTTTACCCATTCGCGATCAAAGATCAGGGAAAAAATCGATGCCAATAGGACAAATCTAGGAGATGTGTGGAGTTGGCGAGTTAGGGGTACTGCTTCAAAAGATAACCATTTTTCAGATAGGTACGTGATTTTATCTTATTACTGTTTATTTTTGCGTGTATACCAGAACAGTTATTTTTGTTTTTCCAATTTTCAGATATCTGGTGTTATTGATTTATTTATTTGTATATATTGTTTTTCAACATTTTTTTGGAAAACATAGGCATCCAACCTTTTTTTTTCTTTTTTGGAACTTTTGCATTTATTCCTTTTATTTTTTCCTCACTGGAAATTTGTAATTTTTTCAATTGCATATTTTAATCATTTAATTTTTATTTTGAAATTTTGAGATCTTTTGAGATGTTTTCGGTAACTTGCATTTTTTTCTACTCCATATTCTTAATGGTTCATCTTTAAAAGAATGCTATTTTTTCCTTTGCTTTGTTTATCTAAAAATCGTTTCTTAAAAGGTTTCTTCTTTACTGATCTTTTGTTCTAATTAATTAATTTTTTTATTTGATATTTTAAAAGGTTAAAATGATATTCTGTATTATACAAAGAGTAAAAATGATTTCTTTTTGTGGATATTAAATATGATATTTTGAGTTTTTAGAAAGGTAAATAAGTTATGCCATTTATTGTTATTGTTATTTTTATAATAATAATAATAATAATAATAATAATTACGGGTAATATTCTGTATTATTCTGAATATGATATTTTTGGTTTATATCATGGTAAATATGTAAATCCCCGTTGCATAAATATTTTGAAAGAGTCCAATTGATATGTGAATTTTCGAAGGGTATGCATGATATTTTGGGTTTTCAGAAGGGTAAATGTGTAAATTCTCTCTTTTTGTTATTATTGTTGATTTTTATAACAATAAGTTTGATTTTTTTTCTCGAATGATAAATTTCATATTTTGGGTTTTCGAGGGCATACATGTAAATCTCTTTTTATTGTATGATTGTTTCCAATCTAGGGTTTCGAATTTTATTATTTTCTCTAAATAGATTAAATTGACAAATTTATGAATTTTGAATTGAATCGTGCAGTATTTAAGAGGAGCTAAGGATCAGAAGGCTACAATGGAAGAAACTGGTACGAGTAATCCAAATTCAAATTCAAATTCTGCCGGAACGAGAAATTTGAGGCGGAGAAGTGGATTTATTATGGTATTTAAGATATGAGCTCCGACGATGAACTCGATTCTCAGAAACCTAAAAAAGATAACTAAATTTACGTAAATGGAGTATTATATAATGGTTATTAATTTTCTATTATTGTGGCTTTAGGCTTTAGGCTTTATGCCTAACTCGATTTATTGTGGCTTTAGGCTTTTCAGGGGGAAAGGCGAGATCGATATATAGTAGAGAAGGGCATATGGGCGTGAGTTGTGTTCAGTTTGTGAGTAGCGTGACTGGTTTAAAAGAGGCGGAACGATTGGCACATTATTCCGAGAGGCAAAATCATGATATGAATGGTTGGACCCAGATCAGACCCGTTAGGCTGAGCGAGGAGGATGACCGAAACCCGTTATTGGTGAAGAAAAACGAGTTTTGTATGGATAAAGTATGTGAAAAGTTAATGAAATTTGTTGTTTTATGAAGTTATATGTTGATGGAAAAAAAATAAGATGCATGCAAAAATACAAACTATACATTCTTGGGTCATTATAGTTAAAGTAATTGGTATTTGTATTACCAATTACGGAAAATACAAAAATAATAAGCATTATCTGCAAAGTGCGGAAATTAAAAAAAAAATTCATAATGTTTGGTATTATATCAACTTACAGATTTGAAAACCAACACTTACCAATACAAAGAGAAAATATTAAAAACGAAATAAAAATACAAATGAAAATGCAATTACAAATATAGAAACGAAATCGAAATACAAATGCGAATTGAAAATAAAAATACGGAATACAAATGCGAAATACACTGCTTATTACCAAGCCGACTCTTGAACGATTCAAGCGATTCTTGCTTTAAAATATATATAAACCATAATCTACTGAGGCATACACACTGTCGGAATATATTTTATGTCGTCATGAAAGTGTTTGTTCTTTCGATTGCACTTTGTACATTCCTTATTTGCATAATATATACAGTGCATTTATAATTCATTATATACATGTTATATGCAATGTAGGAAAATATTTTTCTAATATAAATTTTTGACATTCAAAAAATAAGATGTTTTTTAAATGACTGGATTATATCATAAAACATGTTGTGATTCATCGAAAAAATACTCAGACAAAACATAAAAATCATAAGAAAATTCGGAAAAAAAAAAATTTTACAACAAACCCGCGCAATTGCGCGGGTACCACGCTAGTTGTAATTAAAGCTGGGATAGGAACCTAAATTGCATTTATCAAAAAGGATGGGATCGTATTTACTATTTTTTGTAATAAAATTGTATGCTAATTATTCTTTAATTTTTTTATAAATATAATCTACGTATAATCTGAATTGTTTACAAGTTGTATGAATGTGTATATATTATTGAATCGAGTTGAAAAGTGCAATAAAAGGAAAAAAAGCTAAGTTAACTTCTAGTTCAATCTCGATTATTCAGCTTAACCCTACATTATAAAATAATTTAGACGAAATGTAATACAGAACGAGATTTAAATATATATATTATTCGAAGTTCACAACACAATTATAATTCATACACAAGTTCACATCCATTATAGTTCATAAGATAATTAAAAATCAAATCTAATTGAAATCTAATTCATGAAAGGATCACAAAATACAATTCAAACACAAGTTTAAACAAATATAATTCAGAACATAATATCATATACAATTCTTAACAATCAAGTTGTTCTTTTATTCCGTTATTCTGCTATTTTTATGACAACATTTGCAATATAATAATTTCAACAAGCTCATAATCAAATTGTGATTATAATCACCAAGCAAACACAACAACGAAAGGGAGAAAGTATCAAAAATGAACCTGAACATTAATCGAACGAAGCCATAAAAAAGAAATATCAAAATTGCAGAAGATTCGAAGAAAAATCGAACAAAAATGAAAAAAAACTCACATTTGCCGGAGAGCAACGCCCGTACTTTGTGCATCTAGAGCTAGGGTTTCGTCAAGTTTACTGTCGCCAAGGAAGAATCGCCTCTTTCCTGCACAAAGAATTAAGAATCGCCTCCCTTTTCTCTTCACACTTTGCGATTAGGTTTTTTTTTGCAATGAGCATGGAGATCGTGAGAGAAGGATGGACATCGTGTGGAGACAAAGACCATGGTTTCAATTAGATTTCACTGGTATAGTAACCAGTTTAATGTTATTGGGTTTAGGATTAATGTTATTGGGTTTCGGGCAGGGCTGCAAACGAGCCGAGCTCGAGCGAGCTGTGCCAAGCTCAAGCTCGGCTCGGAATTTACTCGAGCTGGTTCGGCTCGTTTAGAATTATGGTTCGAGCTAAAAAATCAAGCTCGAGCTCGGCTCGTTCTAATTCGAGCTAGCTCGGCTCGGCTCAACAGTAGCTCAATTAAAAAAACAACTTGAATTTTAATTAAAATAATTGTAACAATTGCGAATAAACAAAAAATATTTTAAAACATAACAATAATAAATCAAACATAAAACACAAAAAAATCGGATTTGGACTTGGAATTATTAATTTGTCTCACTTAGTTAATTTTTTTTAGGACCTAAGTTGTAACCTGACATGGAATTATTAAGGAGATAAAGTCTTTTTTTATAAAATTTTCTAATAATAATAATATATATAATATGAATTAATTATGATAACCATATTTAACTTTTTAAATCGAGCTCAAATTCTTTTCGAGCTTAATACGAGCGAGCTGAGTCTGGCTCAAGCTCGGCTCAATAAGCGTTCGAGCTAGCTCGGCTCGGCTCGTTTAATTTCGAGTTAATATCGAGCGAGTTATTATCGAACTATTATCGAGTCGAGCTCGAGCGATCCACGAGCCACGAGCTAAAGTTGCAGCCCTAGTTTCGGGTTTCAATTGTGTTATTGGATTTGAGGATTAGTTGAGGGGTAAATTAGTCCATTGTTAAAAAAATCTGTTAAATTTAATCAAATTGTAGATTTTGGATAAATTTGATATTAACATGATTTAGTAAGGATATATTTGATATTTTTAGTTTAAGAGGGATAAATATGTTATTTATGAATTTAGTAAGGATACAAAAGTAATTGCGCCTAGTTATTGATATTTTTCCAATACCATCCAGTAAAAGGCTCATCAATTGATTATCATGTTAGATATTTCCTGATCCCATCCCGTAAAACTGCCTTTCAACGATACACCAATTCTTCTCCTCGAAATACTCGTACTTCATTACTTCCTGAAAAAAGAAAGGATCTGCAAATTGGACAATTTTGCAAATTGGCCCCTCAAAGTTTCTATAATCACATGCTCTATCTCTTCATGCATGTAATAACACAGTGAGAAAAAAGTATATAATACTTAATAGTAATGAATTCTGATCTAGTACCAACAACATCAATATAACTATAGTAATAGTAATGAATTTTATATGTTATTATATTTTGTTTATTTTGTTCTTCTCTTATCGTACGATCATACTTGCAATGCCATATTTTCGACGGCTCACAGTCGAACCGTGATTATACACCATCTCCCATCACTTCACAATTTCGTCATAATACAAACCAATTGCAGAAGTGATTGGCTCTAAATTGTACAAACGAAAGAAAACTATAATCAAACAAATTACTTCATAGGGTAATTTCATCGAACATGACATGTTCGCTAAAACCACTCTAACTCAAGCTTCAACCCAGCAATGAGAAACCACAAAATGGTTGGAATATCACCAAAAAGCAAAGAAAAACAATATATTGGCTAGCTTCAGAATTTGTAACAAATAAAGAAATGTACCTTGATTCTTTGAACGGAACGAGCCCACTGCTGAGATGAATGCAAAGAGCCAGCTTGTACTGATTGTACCTTGATTCTCTTAGAGAGTGATGAATGAGTTAGTAGGGTTCAGTCCAGTTCGATCACTAAAAGAAGGGACGATGAGGTCGCTCCATAGAGGGAGAGGTAAGGCAGAGAGAGAGAGAGAGAGAGAGAGAGAGAGAGAGAGAGAGAGAGAGAGAGAGAGAGAGAGTAGTTCTCGTTACTCGTTAGCCATGTGGAATCGGATTAAGAAAGTAAGGCAGAGAGATGACTTCGTAGTTCGCCATTAGAGGGTTAAGAGAGCAAAGGCAAAAGGCAGCGCATAAAACAGCGGATAGGGGAGGATCTGAGTCATACGAAAAAGAAGGGGAACAAAGATACCTGTGTATTGAAGAAACGAGAGAGAGAGAGAGAGAGAGAGAGAGAGAGAGAGGGGGGGAACGCTTCAACGGAGAACAAAGTTGTTAGGCATGTGAATTTAAATCTCTGGCACAGATCTTAAAAAATATCAGACGGTTAAAAAAATGAGAGCACCAACCTTTAACTATGTTGCACAGATACGGAGCGATATGATAATTTTCAAAAAATCACGAATACGAATACGGTTATATAATTATTATTTTAATATATTTATATTGTATATAATAAATAAATAAATAATAAATTAAATAATATTTTGAATTTAAATATCATGACAATAAATAAAATCAACATAATAATACAAGTATCATAAAAATATTCTAAATTTATTCCAGAAGTATCCTAGAACTAATTTAAAAATATCCTAAAAGTATCCTACAAGTATCCTAAAAGTATCCTACAAGTATCCTATATAATTTATTTAAGAATATTATGGAGCAAAATATATAATGGGCCGAAGTATCCTAAATAGAGTATCACAACCGTATCATGAACGTATCCCAGCCGTATCTTGCCGTATCTCCGCCGTATCCAAAAAAAAAATATATTAAAATAATCGGATACGCCACGTGGCGTATCCGATACGTATCCGAGCCGTATCGTATCCGTATCCGTATCGGATACCCGTATCCTCAGGATACTTCTGCATTTTTGAAGTATCCGCGTAACATAGACCTTTAGTGCTCATAAAAGCACCATAGCTCATCTCGATATAAGGACAACACATAATAGGGACAAAAAAATGAGTACCAACAATACATAAATAATAACTGTCTTTTATTTACATACAAGCTAAACAATTTAGTCTAGGATATTTTTTCAATGAAAAATGAGTACCAACAATAGCGTCAACACGATGATGAAAAGTACAAATATCATGAGCATGTTTGCGAATGATTTTCCACATCTTTAATCATGTTCGTCAATTTAAATTCCTCAGTTTTAATTTTATTCTTTGAATGCATTATATCTTCGACAATATTTTCGAAATTTGTCGCCGCATAATCATTACAACGTCTTATAGCGTCATGCAATGTCGATCACATTAAAATCTATGAAAAATCAGAAATGTAGACAAATTAGATTTAACATTTAGAAAAATAAAAAATTAAACTAAAAAATTATTGAACTAACACTGTCGACTTCTATTTTGGAGAATTTTTAAAATATTCTTACATGAAATAATTTTGGGGAATTCTTACATAAATAAATTAAATATTTCACGTTATTATACTAAAAATAATTTACGATAATATTTTACAACTCATTTTTTTATTTTAATATTTATATAATTTATACATAGAGTATTTTAAAGAGTATAATTTCCTAAAATCTACATTCAAAAATAAATTGAAATTCAAATATTTTATCTATAATACCATGAAAACGTTTTGAGGTTCCCTACTGCACACAGGATCCTCTGGTGCCAAAGTAACCTATGCAACGAGTCCATTATGAGGTGAAAAGTTAACCAGTAAAAGATTCGATCCAAACCATCTCAAAAACACGTTATTTGGACTCCTCGCAGCATTAAAAGGTTGTTATGAATCGAAAAACAAAATTTCTTACTATTTGTAAAATTTTGTGAAAAGTCACATATTAAAAGATATGATATAAATGATCTAAAAACACATTATTTGAACTCCACAAAACGTAAAAAGATTGCTATGAATTGAATATAAACTTTCTTAGTGTGTGTATAATTTGGTGAAATGTTACTTAGTAAAAGATTCGATCCAAACCATCTCAAATGATGTTATATAGGCTCCTCGAAGAGTTAAAAGATTGTTGTGAATCGAAACACAAAGTTCTGAGTGTTTGTAAAATTTGGTGAAAAGTTATAAAGTAAAATATACGTGAACTCCTCAAACTCTAAAGAGATTGCTAGGAATCAAAAGGAAAACTTTATTAGTGTTTGTACAATTGGGTGAAAAGTTACATAGTAAAAGATTTGATATAAACCATCTCAAAAGCATGTTATTTGGACTCCTCAGAGCATTAAAAGATTCTTATGAATCGAAAAACAGAATTTCTATGTGTACAAAAAATTTGGTGAAAAGTTATGTAGTAATAGATACCATACAAATGATATAAAAACACATTATTTGAACTCCTCAAAGCGTAAAATGGTTGCTATGAATCGAAAAGAAAACTTTCTTAGTGCTTGTACAATTTGGTGAAAAGTTACGTAGTAAAATATTCGATCCAATCCATCTCAAAAACACTAATTTGAACTCCTCAAAGTGTAAAAAGATTGATATCAATTGAATGTAAACTTTCTTAGTGTTTGTACAATTTGGTGAAAAGTTAGTTAATAAAAGATTCGATCCAAACCATCTCAAAACACGTTACTTAGACTCTTCAGAGAGTTAAAAGATTGTTGTGAATCGAAACACGATCTTTTTGAGTGTTTGTAAAATTTGGTGAATAGTTATATAGTAAAAGATACGATACAAATGATCTAAAAACATGTTATTTGAACTCCTCAAAGCGTAAAAAGATTGCTATGATTCGAAAAGAAAACTTTCTTAGTGTTTGTACAATTTGGTGAAAAGTTACGTGTTAAAAGATTCGATACAAACCATTTCCGAACCATGTTATTTGGACTCCTCAGAGTGTTAAAAGATTGTTATGATCGAAAAACAAACGTTCTTAGTATTTGTATAATTTGGTGCAAAGTTGTGTAGTAAAAGATACGATGCAAATGATCTGAAAACACGTCATTTGAACTCCTTAAAGTCTGAAATGATTGCTATGAATCGAAAAGAAAACTTTCTTAGTGCTTGTACAATTTGGTGAAAGTTACGTAGTAAAAGATTCGATCCAAACCATCTCAAAAACAAGATATTTGGACTCCTCAGAGCATTAAAAGATTGTCATGAATCGAAAACATATTTTCTTAGTATTAGTAAAATTTGGTGAAAAATTATGTAGCAAAAGATACACAGTACAAATGATCAAAAATACATTATTTGAACTCCTAAAAGCGTAAAAAGATTGCAATGAATTGAAAAGAAAACTTTCTTAGTGTTTGTACGATTTGGTGAAAAGTTACGTAGTAAAATATTCGATCGAAACCATCTCAAAAAGACGTTATTTGGGCACCTCAGAGCGGTAAATGGTTGTTATGAATCGAAAAGCAATTTTTTGTAGTGCTTGGAAAATTTGATGAAAAGTTACGTCATAAAATATACGATACAAATGATCTAAAAACACGTTATTTGACCTCCTCAAAGCATACAAAGATTAATATGAATCGAAAAGAAAACTTTCTTATTGTTTGAAACTTATTCCCATGATGAGATTACAAAACAAGAGTTATAGACTTCATTTTTGCATTTTAAAGAATTTTTACAAAAAATAGAAATTTGTGTGTGTTGGTCTTCTATTACAAAGTATTTTGAGGACAACATAAAAATTTAACATTTTGCTCGTGTTACACTTCAATTTTAACATTTTTAAGGAAATGTCTTACAATAATTTGCATCGAAAAAATGTGACCCGGCGAAACACAATGATTCAGATTTGTTTGAGATTTGACCCTGTGAACACGTTTTGATCCAAATTAGCTGGTCCAAATCAATATTAAAATGTTCCCGTCAGGTAACTTGGCAAAACAAATGGGTTAAAGGATGATTTAGTTATTGAGAAAATATTCATTTAGAATTCTTATAGTATTTGTATGGTGTTTAAAAAATATATAGAACATGGGAGTTATGAGCCCATCCTATCTTAAAATCTCCCCTCCCATTAATTTTTGAATACTTGACATATGGTGAGGCCACGTCACCCTTTTACTGTTCAACCCGTTATTGTTCACAATTGTACTGTTCACCCCATTACTGTTTATTCAGCTACTGTTCATTTTTTTTTTTTTTTTTTTTTTTTTTTTTTTGAATTTTATTTTATTTGACGTATGTCTTGTGTTCTAAATAAAATATTTGAATTTTTCATCGTATTAATAAATATAATTGACATATGTCTTGTGTTCTAAATAAAATATTTGAATTTTTCATCGTATTAATAAAAATAATTTGTATACTATAATTTTACTGTTAACAAAATACTATTCACACAAATACTTTTTGTTAGCCTGAGCTGGTATTATTATTTTTTTTGGCTTATTATAACAATTTTGCTTGTTACCAAACTGCGTTTTTTTGTGCTTATTATAATATTTTTGATTCGTACCAATTCTAAATATATCAAATAATATATAAAATTATTACTTTTGCTTATTATATTATTTCTTATCAAATAATATACCCCGCAGCGAAGCGCGGGATATTATCCTAGTAGATATAATGTTGAACAATTTAGCAGCTCTACATTGGGCCACGTCAGTACTTTTTTATATGGGCCGTCGGATCATAATCCTAAGGCTGTAAGGCTTCCAAATTTATACGAAACCGGCTCATATGGTCCGGGAGACGTAAAATAAAAAATTTACATGGTCCATGATGTCATTAGTCCAATCAAAACAATGCAATCCACATCCATTTACTCCATTCTCTCTCTTTCATTTCATTATTTTGTCCCGTCAAAACCGAACCCTGAGACAAAAAAAAAACCCTAGCCCGCGAAAGAGACACAAAAACCTAGCCGTGAAGAAGAGAAGGCGTTAGCGGCGCTGTGCGCCGCGGAGGAGGCCGTGGACAACGATTGGCAAGCAGTTTTCGTCGTTCTAAGACCTGGAGCGTACCCAACGCGTTTGAGTTGTGGTGGCGCTGCGTCGTCGTCGGCGGTGGCGGACGATCAATTCAGTCAACAGTAAACTCTCCATACGGTGCTTCAGCAATGTCAAAACTCAAAGAACGCTTCAAATGATAAACGACACGGATTTGAGCTCGGGTTCGGCTATTGAGGAGTCCTGCAAAGAGGACGAGTGAGATTCCATTGGAGAGTCATCTCATCCTTCGTCGACTGATATGGGCTACGATACATATGAGGTAAGAATCAAATTTTTGGTTTAGAGATTTCTTCAAGGATTCATGTTGTTTTTTTGTTTTCTTCGTTGTTTACAGTATATCAAAATCTAGCGATACTAAAGGCCGCAATGGCAACATCTTGGACATCATGCAGACATTTTGGAGTCATGCAGATTTCGAAGATATCGATTTTGGAATTTCTTGGTTATCAGGTTCAGTTTTGGGATTCAAATTACTGAAAACATTTATTTTCTTCCTCATTCTTGTGCAGTTTCTCACTGAAGCTCCAAAAGAGAAAATCGCGATGAAGCGAGATAGAAGACCGATGCGATTGGCGGTTCACGTGGCTTCTTTTGCCCTTGGATTCAACAGGTTACGACCGTAGATATAACAAACATTTCCTTTACTTCTCTTCTCATTACTATCTGTGCTTTCTTGGACAGACTTGCTTTCTGTCTGTGCGAGGGGCTCGCGAGATCAGAGACGCACTCGGACTGTTCGATCAAATGCCTCAGATAGTCATTCATACGGTATAGAATTAATTACGATCGAATTTAGTGTGATTAGAGCATTTGTTTAGTTAATTACATGTTAATTAGGGCTATTTGGGGATGAATCACGATTAATTTCTGACTAATTCATGTGGGTCTTTTTCTCTTTTATTGCAGATGGTAAAGAACAAAAATTGTGGCACTAGGGTTTGTGGCGACGTAGAGGAAACCCAGCGACGACGATCTTTTCGTTTCTCGGCAGAAAAAGCGCGACGAAATCTACGGTTTGCGACGACGATCTTTTCGTTGTTTCTGTTAATTGTCGTTGCAATCCGTGCAGGATTTTCATTCAATTTTAGTTAATTTAAGATTAATTCGGCTCTCGGCAGTTACTGAATCAAGGTGAACGATAATATTCTTCTATTTTTGCATTGACTTTTGGCTTATATCGTCAAACTGTAGGTGTTTCAAGAATAACCCTTAAATTGTTAATTTCAATTTTAGGTTATTTGGCCAAATGTATGGGTGGTGGATGCAGAGAAAAGGCGACGAGTCTTCAATACCAATCATATGACGAAATTCTGAAATATGGGCACCCGTCAAGTAATTCTCACTAGCACTTTCTTCATTCTCGATTTTCAAGGTTTATGAAATCGGGCTATTTACCGGATTTTGGTCTTTCTTAGTTTGCTACATTAGAAAATATTTATTTATATACATTCTTGATTTTTGTAGGATATGTCTACGGTGCAATTGAATTTTGGTGCGACAAAGTTCCGTCGGTTCGTGTCAACATTGCTCCTATTTCACCGATTTTCTCAAATTTGCAGGTTCTTTTATTATTTTCTTCAATTCTTTTTCAATCTTTGGTATACGTGATCTTTTTAAGGGGTATACGTGATCTTTGAAAAATTGTACCATCTTAATTATTCATGGATTTCATTTATATAAACATGTAGGAAGAGCAGAACCAAAAGATGCTCAAACAAGTAATTGATTATTCAAAATAACTAATTATAGATATAATATATCATAGTTAGTACTAATGTATCATCTGACGTCCAGTCGGTCGAGGAACAAGTAGGGAATTTGAGGGTTTCGGCGATGAGAGACGAATCCAATGAGGGCTTCGAAGACGAGGTTAAATTGGATGGGACTCATCATTTGGGACTGAATTTGAACGAAATTGAAAAGAGAAATTTCATCAAGGGAATTACTGATGATGAGAGCTCCACTGTTCATGTGAGAGTTTGATTTTTAACTTTTGCAACGAGCCGTTATAATTACTGAATATTTTTTAAAAAAACTTTTTTTACGATACTGGTACTCTCGGTGTAGTGATGGTCGAGCATTGCAGATATATAACGATAGTACAAGTTCCAATCGAGCCTCGCTTAGCTAAAGCTATTCCGCAGGTACAAGATATATTCTCCATCGAAGACCAACCAGATGGAGGAAGCAACGCTTTAAACGTTAACATGTATTTGTATCATACAATTAATAATATTAAAATATACCAAAATAAAACCAATTTTCTGAGTTTTCATTTTTTTTCTTTTTTGTAGCTTAGGACTGGTACTTAAGAACTCAAAGCAGAGAATAAAGACCGAAGTTTCAGATTCGTTAAAATTATTTGTCAATATAACAGTAATTAATATTAATATTAAGAATAATAGTCCAATCCCAAAATGTGACTCCGAATACGAGTACAAATGAACAAATTAAACAAAAAAAAAGTCCTGCTGCCAACACAAGCTACTTAATGCGAAATGAAAATGCGAAGAAAATAATACAAGCAAAATTGAAGGCACGGCATCAAATACTCAAACAAAACACAATAAAAAAATCAATATTGATACTATTATAACATACTTAATGCGAGATGAAAATACACATACAAAAAGAAAAAAAAAAATTTAAGTGCAAAATCAAACACTCAAACAAAACACGAATACAAACGAAGAAAAAAAAAAGGACAATTACTTGATGGAAATGCTAAATACACATCACAGTTGAAACTATCAAACTAGATTCCGATAATATAACAAAAAAAAGGTTTGAATACGAACAACGGAAAACATACACAAATAATAGAACCGATAACAATATTATGTATTCAATACAAATCTAAAATATGTACTACGGATTACATAATAGTAATCCAAAAACAACACGAAAATACAAAAACACACCCGCGCAATTGCGCGGGCACAACACTAGTTTCTTAAAAAGAAAGAAAGAAAGAACGAGAGGCTGTCATGACCATAATTTAGAAAAACAAGTCAGAAGGAGAAGTTGTCATGATCATAATTAAAAACCCAACTCAGATCTCACATTGCTCATTCAAAACTAAATATAATAAATCAACAGTCCTTCAATTTTCTTTCAAAATTTGGAATAAGACTCGAAGATCATGTATATTGTAGTCTATAAACATGTACCTTACCATTAAAACTCTTCACATCTTTCTACTTCATTAATGCAATTAATGAATCTATCAAATTCCTTCTTCTTTTTCTTTTTCTTCCTCTTTCATCTTTCTTGCTTCGGCCAATCAAACCTTATTTCCCCAAACTATACTGCAATATTTAGTTTTGGTGGCTCATATTCTGATACCGGTAACTTTGGTGTTATTACTGAAATGGTTTCGAAAGACCAATGGTACGTCTTGCCTCCGTATGGCGTGACTTTTTTCCATCATCCAACCGGTCGTTGTTCAGATGGAAGAATCGTTCTTGATTTCATTGGTACATTTTCCAGCATTCCTTTTAACGACTTTTTGCTGAATTTTCCATAATCATCAGAACAAGTTCTAGAAACTCTCCTATCTAATTCAACACACTCTCTTAAATTCAAAGTACTAACACGTCATTTTGGAACTATAGCTGAAGAGTTTGGCCTTCCCTTTGTTGAACCTTATTGGGCATATAATGGCACCTTTGTCCACGGTGCGAATTTTGCAGTCGCAGGAGCCACAACTCTGGATTACGACTTCTTCATAGAGAACAACTTCACCACTACGCTAATATTCAATACCTCTCTTAATGTGCAACTTTCTTGGTTCGAGCAATTAATGCCTTCACTTTGCGCCACGCCCACAAGTTCGTAAACTTCCATTTATGTGTGAAATCTCAGTCCGAACTGAAAATTGGAATTAACACAATTTTTTATTTATTCATGATTAATTTGATGCAGAATGCAAGGACTATTTCAGAAAATCATTATTCGTTCTGGGAGAGATCGGTTCAAATGATTATGCCTATATGTTACTAGCTGGAAAAAGTTCTAGGGAAATTAAAAACTGTTCCACTGATAATTGAGAAGATATGCAAGGCTGTTGAGGTATATCTTTTCAATCTTGAAAATCACTTGAAACAATACATATTTTATTTTAATTTTTTTAACAAATTTGGAGACGACTGTTAGCTAGAACTGGCAAAAGCTAACCCGATTCAAAAAACCGTCCAGACATGTATCCACCCATGCCCGTACAAAAAAACTTGAAAAGTCAATGCTCAAAACACTGTCCTTTCCCAACCCGAACAATTCGAAATCCAAACGATTCACAACGGATAAATATATCCTCTGAGTGACCTGAAACTATAGAAAAAAAATCAATCCGTAATGTAAATCTCAAAAATTAAATAATCACAACGGATCCATAATCCGAACCAAGCCGACCCAAGACTCCATCGATCCCAAATCCGAAATGCCCGTACCGAATGGCACGAAACCCGAAGGACAGTTAATTGGAATATTTCACGACCCGAAATGATCCGATTCGAATTCGTTCATTTTCTACCTCTACTTTTTTTAGCAAACCTCTTCCGAACATATATTATAAATAAATAAAGTATGTACTTTTTTTTTAACGAGGAATGAGAATACTCATTGCTCGGGTTTTTTTATTTCATTATACTAGAAATTTACAGGAATTACACCAAGATGTGAATGTACAAAAGTTAGAAAACTGAAAATTAAACTAAAACCATAGAAATTGAAGATTGAGACTCTCCTAGCAGTTAGCTAGCCACATGTTTGCTTTGTTGGAGTTCTCATAGGGGGATCCTTTTCTTCTCGAGGATTACGTTATTTCTTCTTTTCCATATAGTAGCGAGAAAAAGAATGTCCCAAGTTTTCTTTAGTTCACTTGCGTCGTTATAGATATTTGGCTCTTTGTTTCTCTCTGAATATTTTGTAATGATTGATTCAAGTCATTTTTTCCTCTACGCAATTCTGATTTTTCATGCTTCATTTCAATCCACTGAAGTCTTTTTTTTTTCTTTTCGCAATTGTCACTGTATTTTGAGTTTAATTTCCTATTTGGGTCCCATCTGCTAAACCTCACCCCTAGTGTGGATAATCTATCTGAAAATTATATTATGTTTTGAGCCTGAGTACACATTCAATGTCTGCTGTGATGATACGAACCTCTTGGTTACTAAGCCATATATTTTCATTTCTAAATCATATATGAAATGGGAAAGGGGTTGGTCTCGTAACACGGTTTGTGTCCTCTGTAAAAGGCAATCCGAAACTAGGGATCATCTATTTCGTGTCCATACATCTATTGATTATTCTTGGTTCGGTTTCTTGAAAATACCAAATCATAAACATCTACCTGAAATTATATTACAAAATATTTTCCTTTATCAATTGTGTACACTATTTCTTTTTCTTTTTTAATTAATCAAATAGACAAGTCAACCTGTCTATTTAAAAAAAAAAAAAGGATTAAGATCTGAACATAGATTGAATGCACCATGTCCAATCTAGATTCTGCAATTGAGTTTGATCATGTAAATTATATTCCAACTTATTATTTTTATTGTTTTATATGTTTTTTACTCATTTCATTGTATACTATTAATGAATTGATTGCTACTTTGAGGTCATGATTGATTTGTATACATCTTCTTCCTTCAAAAAATGGTTTGACAGTGTATTACTTGATTTTCTGGAATTTGTCAAGCCAAAATTAAATAAAAACAATAAATTGATTATAGACAAATAAATAATTATTCCCGAACGCAGAGTCTTATCAACAATGGAGCAGCGACAATGGTGGTACCGGGAGTGCGGCCAGTTGGTTGTGCACCTGTAGCTCTTGTTCTGAATACCAATAGACCACAAACAGACTATGAAACCGAGACAGGATGTCTCAAAGAAATCAATGAGATCGCTATGAATCACAATTCACTACTTATAACGGACCTAAAACAACTCAGAAAAAAAAATCCTCGTGTAAGCCTCATCTACGCAGATCATTATAGACCAGTAATCGACTTGATCAAGTCTCCGGCACTATATGGTAAGCCATTCTCTAGAATAAATGCACATACTCATTCGTCTTCTTTTTTTGTTAAAAGAATGTATTTTCGGTCTTTATCTTTTCGATGATTTCAGGATTTATTGAAACCCCTCTACGAGTTTGTTGTGGAAAAGGACAAAATAAATACAACTACAACAATAGCGAGGTTTGCGGCATGCCAAGTATTAATTATTGTAAGAATATATCGGCATTTATTAATTGGGTGAATTGGGTGAAGGAAATATGTAACCTAGTAGATTGTACACATGAGGGTAGATGAACATACGTGTTCGTCGGAACGATTGGATGCATAATAAAATTATGTAAATATCACAGAAAATACATGGTCCGTCATGACGCATCATATAATGCGTCATGACGCACGGTACTGTATTTCTAGATAAGCCAATATGTGAGTATATCGTCATGACGCACCGTCCTGTGCGTCGTGACGGTGGTGCGTCATGACGCACAGTCCTATATGTCATGACGGACAGTGCAATAACTGTTAGATCTAGTACTCGTGACTCTTGCGTCATGACGCACGGTGATCCAAATTCCAGATTTTCAGTTTTTATACTCATTAATGTCCCATTAATTCAGTCTTGATTATAAGATCTGAAACCTTCCCTTCTCTCTAAAAACCAAGCTTTCGGATCTGAGGTTGTTCTTGTGAGACAAGAAAAAGAGGAAGAGAAAAGAGATTAAGTTTGAGCAAGTTTGTGAGAATTTTAGGGGAATTCGTCACAACCGAAAGACGCGAGCTCGAGGTGGATACGAGTAGAGGAATCTCAACTGAGATTTTCTGTTGTGATCAATCGAGAGCAAGGTCGAGCAAGGTCGGAGACGAACCGGAGTAATTCCGGTTGTATACGACAAAGGAGCTTCAAATTAGGTGTCGAACCGTGCGGGCGTGGGACGTGCGTGTCGTCGGAATTGAAGCAATCAAGCAAGCAACTAAGTGAACAACCCGTCTCCGTGGATAGAAATATATATGTAGTTAATATATATTCTGGTAATTTTTATGTGGGTGATTCTATGATAGAACCTTTTGAAAAGGGTATTTTGGAAATTTATAATTAATTAGATGTTCTCAATTAAATTAGTTTCCTGTTCGAGTATTGTATTAATTATTATTTAAATTAGAAAATTGAAAAATACTCAAAATATCTTTGTTAATTTGTATAAGAATTGGAAAAAAAAAAGTTGTACCATAGAATCATTTGCACGTAGTTAAAGGAATTCGTGCACTGAATCGACGGCGTGATCTCGGATTTTTTAATCGGGTTTCGGGCACTACTTCCGCTGCGCGAGGTTCGGGACGATACACGATATCCCAACTTGCATAATATTCAATGTTATCTTCGGTGTCTTGATTTTTTATTGTTCTTGATTATTCTTTGACGTCTTGATTCTTCTTTTGATCCCTTTGCGGGCTACGTCTTTTATTTCTACAAATGTCACTTACACAATTCTGTTGGTTCAAATTTCCTATTGTTTGATTATCTCAAAATACAATGTCGATACTACTAACGAAATCTAGCAAGTTAAATGAGTAGGAGATAGGTACAAAATGAAAGGATCAATCAAGAATAACAACAATCAAAGACGTCAAAGAATCACGGATAAAATCAAGACGCACATGAATCAAGATATTGAAGAATTGCGAAGAAGATCAAGACATAGAAGATTCCGCAAGTTGGGATATCTACCTAATCATCAATACAATATATAGGTATCTCTAAACTTGTTTAAAATATTAAACTCAATGAAAAAGTACTTGAATTCAATTAAAAAGGCTGAAATCAGTATGTCCGTTGCAACGGAATTCCAGTCCGTTGTAACGGACCTACTCGATTTATTCAACATGGGAAAAACCAGTATAGTCCGTTGCAACGTAATCACCAATACGTTGTAACGGAAATGTACGTTGTAACGGAACTCTATCTCCGTTGCAACGTTATTTTATTTCCAATGAGGAAGCCTGTCACAGAAGAATGTCCGTTGTAACGGACATCAAGGCTTCACTTCAGTATAAACTTACACATACGTCCGTTGCAACGGATTAACCAATCCGTTGTAACGGAACACCTCATCCCGTTGTAACGGGAAACTCTCCGTTGCAACGGGAATTAAATCCAAAGATGAAGTGTTGTCTCAGTAGAAGGTCCGTTGTAACGGACACAAGTCCGTGGCAACGGACTAGCTAACACAGAGTTCCGTTGTAACGGACTAAGTTACGTTACAACGGACTGTGCAATAAATTCAAGTACGCCAGTCTCCAACGGCTAGTTTTTGAATCACTCCGTTGCAACGGACCATATGTCCGTTGCAACGGACTATTCAGAATAAGCAAGTGAGGGAAGGGACTATGTGTTCTATAAATAGAACCCTTCCCTCATTCTCTCTCACTACTTCAACTATCCAAATTATACCTTCAAAAGAGAGAATCCTTGCTATACCATTGAGTTAGATAATCTTCTAAAACATTCTTAGAGATTAGATTTCCCTCTTCTCCTTTCAAATACTATTCCCAACTTGCGTGACCGATCACGTCTTAGTTCGTATTTAGAAATTGTAATAGGCTAGTACAAAAAGTGTAAAGAGCCTTAGCTATAGATCGATAGAAGCGTGTAAATCGATCTAGGCAAATCCTCGTAATCGAGTTGAGTTGGAATTCAATCGAAAGCCAAAAAGAGGCACAAGGCATTCCCGGAGACGTAGGTACTTGCCACTAATCGAATCGGTCGATTAAGCAAGTAAAGGGTGAGTTAAAGCTATAGAGCAACCACCTACCGAACTCCGTAATCAACATCGTGTGTTCACGTGGTCGGTATTTTCTACTCTATTTAAATTTCATTAATTAGCTTCCGCAAAAAGAATTTGTATACCTAGTCGAAAATTGCCCACTAGGTTACCTATTCACCCCCCTCTAGGTTAGAATTAACCAACAATTGGTATCAGAGCAAAATACTAACCGTCTCTTTGAGTAAAGGTGACAATTTGTATAACGATCAAGGCCTTAATGGTAACTTCGATGGATGATGTGGTAGAAAGAGCAATTCAAGCTATGATTCTCCAACGAGCTTCAATACCGAAACCATGTACACCGCACTCTATGAGCTTCACCTCTCACGTATCCTCATCTAGTTCACCACATAACCGAGGTAATGAGGTAATTCTCAACCCTATATCCCATTCAATTAGTCCAACCTCGAGTTCATGTTCCTCACCAAAATTCAACACGAAACTCGAACTTGAATCATTCGACGACCTCTTAAGAGACGTTGATGAACCATGTTCAAAGGAGAGAAAAGACAAGAGTACAATTCTAGCTCTAAATGCAAAGGTAGCTTCCCTAGAACTATCAGTAAAAGCATACCAAGCACAATTAAAGGAATTCCAAGGCTTCTCAAAGTGTGAATGTAAAACCCTCAACCTTGAGATATCACACCTAAGAGTAGAACTCCAAAACTCCAAAGTAGAAAATGAATCCTTGAAGAAGGCTTGTGCATCACGTGCACCAAGCACCCCATCATTGGATCAAATATTGAAAGGGGCGTTAGTGGGACAGAAACCAAACGACAAATCGGGTCTCGGGTTCAAAAAGGAGAGTAAACCCGGTCTCTCAAAATCCAATGATCAAAAAGGTAAACGGGAGAACAATCAACAAAACAATCGCGGAAATGCATTCATATACCGTGACCAAAACAAAGGTAAGAATGTTAGAATGGAACACCCTACAAATAATCGGTTCTATCATATGGATAACCATTTTACGCAACCATCATCCCGGAGACGTACCGATTTGGGACGATCCGAGTGTTGGTTTCAACGGGGATCAAATGGGTATTTTTATGAGGTAAATTACCCCGCCAACCGTCCATATCAACCGAGGGCTCCTAGACCTTACAACCATACGCGCAAACCTTTTCAACCGAAAAATAATTTTGTCAACTCAACCAAACCGATACCTCAAAAGAAACCCCTAACAAACCAACTCTCAAATTACTTTGTCAAGAGTTCCGAAACCAAAAACAAACCGACAATTGCGTTTTGCAATTATTGTTGCAAGTTAGGACACATATCCACGAGTTGTGATCTTCGCCACCCAAAATCCACTACAAAATTTGTATGGATGCGTAAAGATAGACACACCATGGGCCCCTCCACCTCAAAGGGTGTTGGACCACCAAGGACCTAAATCACGTGTGAAAGACTCACTCCCTCACCACACTACCATAAGCCAAACATTGAGGGGGAGTATGAGTACAAGAATTCATATTAGATTAACCTTCAATATGAATTCCCTATTGTCATAATTATCGAAAAAGGCGAGAAAGGTATTCTTGCTTCCATGTAGGCACACAAGAACGAAGAGAGAAGTCGAATAGCTCATCGTATACAAAACTTCACGATCTACCGTAAAGGAAAAATAAGCTCTAGAAATCGATCAAGAGTTCTCCTTCGTAAGCTTGGTTCTCGGGTCCATGACCGGAGCAAAGGTATAATCGCTATATAAATGACTTAAGCATTAAAGCTATTTGTAGTTATACAAATATCATCGATTGTCTTGAATACTCTCATGCGCATTTTTATAATTTTTTCATACAAAATTTTGTCACGAAACGCATATTTCCATATTCATAAAACCTATTTCAGATAAATGATATATTTTTGGAATTTATGACACACAAAAACTCTTCTAAATCAAAATGTCAACTCCTCATCACAGTAAGCAGTCCGTTATAACGCACTAATGTGCGTTACAACGCAACTAAGAAGGCAACCTAAAATTCGGTAAAATCATATATTCCGTTACAACGGATCAACCAGTACGTTGCAACGGACATACCTTCTCCGTTCTAACGAAAGTAACTGCGTTCCAACGGACTAAATGAGTTCTGAAAACCTCTCCAAACACTGAAGTCCGTTGTAACGGATTAACCAATCCGTTACAACGTACATATGCGTTACAACGAACTTATTACGTTGTAACGGAATTCTGCAATCCAGTCTATTACCCCAAATTCAACAGTTCCGTTACAACGTATTAACCAATACGTTGCAACGGACTAGTACGTTACAACGGAAACACTGCGTGGTAACGGACTACTGAAATACCAGTTAAATACCCCCAAATCGACAGTTGCGTTACAACGGAACTAGACTTCCGTTGCAACGGACTTGGCGGTAACTGCAATAAAACCCAAGGGATGGTTTTCACCCTCTCCACTCTCCTCATCAGTTACTCTTCGGTTTCTCTTCTCCAAACTGGTAAAATCTTCCCTTTTTCTCCCTTTCCTCTTCCTATTTAACCTCCATACTTCACTCTATTGAGATTCAAACACCCCTTATTTCTCGAAAACCCTTATTTCTCTTAAACAACCCTAATTTTCTCCTAACTCTCTCTCTCTCTCTCTCGAGAAAAATGTCTACCAAGAGAGCAAAACGTCCCTTACCAACCGGAAATCGCCGATTCGAGTTCAACAACACCGAAAACCATTACCTCTTCGAATCAATTACGCGAGCACGTAAATTTCAGGACGAATTCAAAGAGCGTCCGGTCGCGAAATGTTTCTACGTGGAAATTCCTTCCGAGGCTATCACGCTTCGCGAAAGCCTCCAACATCGAATCAACGATTGGAGTATCGGCGGGTTGTGTAGTCTTCAATACCCCGTATACAACCAAATCGTGCGTCTCTTCTACGATCACGCCACACATGACGACGACAACAAATGCATTCGAAGCTATGTCCTAGGAAAGGAATTGGTCATCTCGGAAGAAAAATTGATCGAATGGCTCGGTCTATCCTCGGCCGGTGAGCGCTTCTATGTGAGTCGTGGTGACTCATATCATGGAAATGACGAGGAGGAGATGGAGAAAATAACTACCAATGATAGAACATTCTCTTACTCCACAAAATACGAACCCAATCTCCGAATCGCGTGGCAAATCGGGAATAACGTTCTCGCCCCGGTTGTTAAATTGAAAACGAATCTCGAAACGCGAAACAAGGTGTTGATCTACAACTTTTGGTACCAAGATACGCCCACAATCCACATTCCAAACTTAATCATCAAACACATGGAATACTCGTTGCGAGTCGGCACATCCTCTCTTCCCTATGGCCACATCATCACTCTCGCATGTTTCCAATCCGGGATTACGATACCGGAATCGGAATGGCCATTCGGGAAGGTCACGACCGAAAATCTCTTGTCTCCCGAACGTCTTGAAGTGTTCGGACTAAGTCGAAAGACCACTCGAGGCCTCTCGGACCACTATTCTCGAAACAACCGCGCCGGTCCCTATTTCTTTCCCGAAATTCCCTCCGCATGGGTTCTATTTGACCCTCCGGTGCAAGAGACCAACAATCCTCCGGCATCCTCCCAAAGGCACAAACGTCGTGCACTTAATGATGGTTCGAGCTCATCGTCTCAACCGTTGTTCTCTCTCGAAGACATCCAAGCTCTTCTCGAAGCCCAAACCCTTGCCATAAACACTCGTCTCGAAGCCCAAACCCTCGCCATAGGCACTCGTCTCGAAGCCCAAACCCTCACCATAAACACTTGCTTCGAAGCCCAAGCCGCCGACAACGCTCTTACCCGGAGCCATGCGGTTCAAATCCGTGACGAAATGTATGAACGCATGGACACCAAGTTCGAGACATTGAACCGTCGCCTTCAAACCGACGACGATCCCGAGGAGGAAGATTCAAATGGAGACGAGTAGAATTGTGTGTGTCTATCTAGCTCATTAGAGCGTAAAAATATTTTCTAAACATTATTAGCTATATGCATGTATCTTGTCATATTTATCTTCGAAAAACATGTTTTAATTATGCTATTTCGTATGTGTAACCGTGAATGTTTGCTTGTATGAACTTGAATTTATGATTAAGAGTTGATTTCGTTAAAATAATTGTGCAAATGAGTATTATATTACTTTGTTAACCTTCTCATTACTAAAACTCGAAAATTATATCACATATTAATCTCAAAAATCATTCATAATTTAAAAAGAGTATTCAACTACATCAAAGCTTATACACGCGCGATATGCACGTGTTTAGGGGGAGCTTGTATGTAGGGGGAGCTTTCCTTCATGATTTTTCCAATTCAATCCCTTTTAATCCACTTTCAAAAAGGGGGAGAAAGGATAATCGTATTGGAAAGATACCGATAATCGATGTATCTCTCCAAATCAACATTGTTTTGAAATGAATCAAAAGGGGGAGTTTGTTGGTTCAAATTTCCTATTGTTTGATTATCTCAAAATACAATGTCGATACTACTAACGAAATCTAGCAAGTTAAATGAGTAGGAGATAGGTACAAAATGAAAGGATCAATCAAGAATAACAACAATCAAAGACGTCAAAGAATCACGGATAAAATCAAGACGCACATGAATCAAGATATTGAAGAATTGCGAAGAAGATCAAGACATAGAAGATTCCGCAAGTTGGGATATCTACCTAATCATCAATACAATATATAGGTATCTCTAAACTTGTTTAAAATATTAAACTCAATGAAAAAGTACTTGAATTCAATTAAAAAGGCTGAAATCAGTATGTCCGTTGCAACGGAATTCCAGTCCGTTGTAACGGACCTACTCGATTTATTCAACATGGGAAAAACCAGTATAGTCCGTTGCAACGTAATCACCAATACGTTGTAACGGAAATGTACGTTGTAACGGAACTCTATCTCCGTTGCAACGTTATTTTATTTCCAATGAGGAAGCCTGTCACAGAAGAATGTCCGTTGTAACGGACATCAAGGCTTCACTTCAGTATAAACTTACACATACGTCCGTTGCAACGGATTAACCAATCCGTTGTAACGGAACACCTCATCCCGTTGTAACGGAAAACTCTCCGTTGCAACGGGAATTAAATCCAAAGATGAAGTGTTGTCTCAGTAGAAGGTCCGTTGTAACGGACACAAGTCCGTGGCAACGGACTAGCTAACACAGAGTTCCGTTGTAACGGACTAAGTTACGTTACAACGGACTGTGCAATAAATTCAAGTACGCCAGTCTCCAACGGCTAGTTTTTGAATCACTCCGTTGCAACGGACCATATGTCCGTTGCAACGGACTATTCAGAATAAGCAAGTGAGGGAAGGGACTATGTGTTCTATAAATAGAACCCTTCCCTCATTCTCTCTCACTACTTCAACTATCCAAATTATACCTTCAAAAGAGAGAATCCTTGCTATACCATTGAGTTAGATAATCTTCTAAAACATTCTTAGAGATTAGATTTCCCTCTTCTCCTTTCAAATACTATTCCCAACTTGCGTGACCGATCACGTCTTAGTTCGTATTTAGAAATTGTAATAGGCTAGTACAAAAAGTGTAAAGAGCCTTAGCTATAGATCGATAGAAGCGTGTAAATCGATCTAGGCAAATCCTCGTAATCGAGTTGAGTTGGAATTCAATCGAAAGCCAAAAAGAGGCACAAGGCATTCCCGGAGACGTAGGTACTTGCCACTAATCGAATCGGTCGATTAAGCAAGTAAAGGGTGAGTTAAAGCTACAGAGCAACCACCTACCGAACTCCGTAATCAACATCGTGTGTTCACGTGTTCGGTATTTTCTACTCTATTTAAATTTCATTAATTAGCTTCCGCAAGAAGAATTTGTATACCTAGTCGAAAATTGCCCACTAGGTTACCTATTCACCCCCCTCTAGGTTAGAATTAACCAACAAATTCGATTAGTAGTATCGACATTATTTTGAGATAATCAAATTCTAGAAAATTTGAACCAACAATTCATTGTCTTTGTTGATCTTGTTATTCGTTGTAAAGGCTCTACGCCATTGTTAGTCATTTTGTAATTGAAATTATTATAAGAGGTTCGTCACGTTTTGTTGACGGTAAGGCTACTCTCGGAAACATAGGTATCATTTTGCGAATTCCGTTATCATATCTTTTGTCATCTCTATCTCTATTTATTTATAATTATTCAAGTTTATTTTTCAATATTTTTTTTCTTGGAGAAGTTGAGTTTTTCTTTACTCTCTCTAAATTTGTGTGTGTTCAACAAACCACCACATCTATAGTTGTTTGAGATATTTTTGTAAGTTATGTGTTTATTCGTAACCAGGACTATTATACGCACCAAGTTGCGTTCTATTTACTTACCCTAATTTACATTTCTTGTACTTTTATTTCATTTTTATTTATTTCTTTTATCGTACTTTATTTTCTTCTTTTCTTTATTTGTTTAAGTGGATCTGTTTTTGCTTTCTATCTTGCTTTATTTATTTACGCGTAATCTATAATTATTTATTTTAAATACTTTTTGTTAATTAACACAATATTTATTATAGAAGTGACTATTTTTTTTTTTGAAAAACTAAAGAGGCGAAGCCTCTTTTAATATATTAAAGCAAGGTTTAATACATTGGTGCGATTTTACATGATAAATGTAAAAAAGTAGTTTCGCAAAAATAAATTATAATTGCAAAAGTAAGATACATACCGAGAGATGATGCTTTCGGCCATCCTTAGACGAACGCAACCTCCCTCTGCCCTTGGTTTGCCACGCGAGCTCGGATTGTCATCGAAGCTGTCACCGTCGCTGTCGCGGCCCGTCGCTCTCGGACTCGCCCCCAGACTCGCCCCAGACTCGGCCTCGCCCCAGACTCGGCCCAGACTCGTCCCAGACTCGCCCCAGACACGGCACCAGCCTCGCGATTTTTCGATTTCCCTTTTTCCCTTCCCGCTTTTTCCTTTCGAGTTTTTGCTCTTCGAGGAGCTCCAAAATCGCCACAGACTCCTGCCAGTTCCTGTGAGTTCCTGCGAGTTCCCGCCAGTTCCAGCTAGTTTCTGCGAGTTCCTTTCCAGTTCCTGCGAGTTACTTTATCAATTCCTGTGAGTTCCTGCGAGTTCCTGCCAGTTCCAGCCAGTTCCTGCGAGCCTTTTCTTCCCTGCCAGCCCCTGCCTCCGTCGCGCCGTTCGTCGCCGCTCGCCTCGTTTTGTCTCCGTCGCCGCTGTGCCCTTGGTCGCCGCGCCGTTCGTCGCGCCGTTTGCTCGCCTCGGTTGCCAGTTCGTCGCGCCGCTGTGGCCTCGGTCGCTCGCCCTCGGTTGCCAGTTCCTGCCAGTCGCCGTTCGCCTCGCAAAGGAACTCCAGGAGTTGCAGAGGAAGGCGTGAGAGAGGAGGGGGTGGAGGCGGCGGCTAGGGTTTGCCTCCACCCCAAAATCGCCGAGTTTTCGCCTCGGCCGCCTTTTCTAGGGTTTTTTTAAAAAGCATCTCTCTCTCTCTCTCTCTCTCTCTCTCTCTCTCTCTCTCTAGAAGTGATTATATATTTACATAATTTTAAGGTAGTTTAGAAACTTCACATATAAGTCTATTCACTCATGTTTTTAGAGCATTCCCTAGTGAATATAATATTTTTAAGATCCCAAAACACACACAAACTAGCCACAAGAATCAATTTGCACTGATACATCCGGACGACCAGATCAGGCGTTCGGACGCATGCTTCAAAAATCTTATTTCCTGATAATGTTTCGAAATATTGTTATGCTTGATCATATAATCCATAATTAAAATATTTTACCTAACGTACAATCAATATAATTTATAATTAAAATATCATATCTTACATACATTAATTATTATCCATAATTAAACTAGCCTAAACACCATATACGATTATAATATCATTAAAATCATTCTTACTAGAACACTATTATCCCATTGGCCGTCATTTGATCCTTGTGTAATTTGTACTACATTGAAAAATATAATTAATATATTGGTCATGTAGCACGAGTATTATCCTAGTTGTTTAATATTTAGAGGAATAATTTGAATTTATTAAAATATGTATGTCTCTTGGATTTCTTTTCTTTTCTTTTTTTAATAAAATATAGTGGTATTTTGCAGTTTAATTTTGTGAATAATGTCTTTCTTCAATTTAGCGAGCGTGCGTGCGTGTATGTAAAGGATATTATTTTTTTATTTTTTATTTTGAAATATGATGTTCAAATAAAAATGTGTTAATTGAGTTCTAAATTGTTTAGATTGTTATTTATATTGTAATTAATCACAAGTAAAGCAATCATAATTTTCCGAATCATGTTCCAACAACGCGTAGATATCAACCTAGTAACTAATTATAGGGAAAATTTCTCCTATATCTAGGATTAAAATTGAATAATTTAAGGGTAGCGTATATGTGATCAAAATTGAATAATTTATTCAGTATTTTTACTCTTTTTCACTCAGGTTTGCACTATTGGATTACTGCTATGCGACAACTTGCAATTTTTATCATCCAGTGTAGGTGTTTTAGAAGATATATCTAGTATTAAAATTAGAATGTTATAAGACAATAATTAAATCATTAAATTAAACCATACATATGTTTTTCCTAAATTTGTATCTATAAAAATTTGCTATTCAGGGTCCATAGGTACTCTGAGATAGATTCTCTTGCCAAGACTGAATAGAACTCGAGACAACTTCTTGAGAGAGGCCGAGTTGCATCGACTCCGGAGCTTGATAAAATAGTGCCATGCCCTTAATGAAATCGTCTGGGGGTACAATTCCTTCTAACACTCTCACAACCTGTAATTAAACCATTTTAAATCAGGATATATCATTCACTATTGTCTACAGTATATAAACAAAAATACTAATAACGGCATTTATTTATTTTTTGAAAGAGTAAGGTAAATATACCTGACTCATGTGTGGACGTTTTTCAGCGGAAAAATGGATGCACGCACCAGCACAACCAATCATTCGCGTCATCTCATCAAGATCGTAATTACTCTCTAATCTTGGATCGATAATAGCTTCAAATTTTCCATCCATTGAGCCATGCATCAACAATGGCCTTGCCTGAGAAATAATTAAAAAAAACGAATAAATGATGAATAAATGAATATGAAATGGAACCATTTACTAACCCAATCTTGCAAGCTTCGAACCAAGGGCGAGGATTGGCTTCTCATAACCGCTTTTTGTCCACTGATAATCTCAAGAAGCATCACGCCAAAAGAGAAAACGTCTGATTTATCTGTGAGTTGCCCGGTCGATGCATATTCTGGCGAAAGATACCTACAAAAATAAATATACAAGTTTTAGTTAATATCTCACCAACAAAACTCAAAATCATTTTTTTATCTATGTAATTTACCCGATGGTTCCCATAACACGAGTCGAGACATGAGAGTTGTCATCACTTACGAACTTTGCGAGTCCAAAATCTCCAACCTTAGGTATATCATTTTAAAAATATAACATAAATATTAAGTGGAAAAACATGAAATATATCATAACGCGAGATATTCTTCGTACCTTTGGTTCAAATGAATTATCTAAGAGTATATTAGCTGACTTAACATCACGATGAATAATTCTCGGTTTACCTACAATTTTATTGGTAAGTTCATAAACCAACTTTTTTAAATAATTGTCGATAGATAATTACATCACCGAGAGCATTTCATTGGTAAGTTCATAAAACTAGCATTTAAAATCATTATTGATGCATAAAACAAGGGGAATTATGTTATGCTCTCCAAACTCACCTTCACTTTCTTGATGAGAATCCCAAGACATGTTAATTGGGGCATTTAGCAACCTATAATTAGTGCATGCTAACTAACGTACATGCGAATGAATTGTTAATTCACGTTACATGTTAATTATATGTTAATTGAATTGTTAATTACCCCAATTAGCATGTCTCGGGATTCGTATCAAAGAAGTGGAGGTGGGTTTGGGGGTGGGGAAAACCATATCAAACCTCATAAAACAAGCCAAAGATAGAAACATACATTCCTCGTGCAAGTATGCGAGCCCTTTTGCCGAGCCAATAGCAATTTTTAGTCTCGTCGCCCAATCCATTACACTTGTACTTTCTATAAAACAACAAAATTTCCGATCTTAGAGCAAAATAACAAATCTTGCATATAAATCAAACAATTTGCATTTTATATATTACCATGAAGGTGAAATTGAAGGGTTTTGTTAGGCACAAACTCAAAAACAAGAATCATCTTCCCATTGCCAACAAAATATCCAACTAACTCGACGAGATGTTTATGATGAACTCTACTAATAACGCCTATCTCAGCCTTAAACTCATTTTCGGCCCCCAACCCTTTATCTCCTTTCAGCATTTTAATGGCAAGTTCTCTTTCGCCACTAAACTTCCCTTTATAAACATATCCAAAACCACCTTCTCCGAGAAGATTGTTACGCGAGAAATTGTTGGTTGCATTTACTAGTTCTTCGTAGGTGAATTGGGAGTTCGAGAAGGTGGAGGTCGGGGTTAGAGATGATGATGTGGAGGTTTGTGATTGGTTGGAGTTTGATGTGTTGCTGAAAGAAGGTGGTCGCGTAGGCTGAGGGAGTTGTTCTAGCACGTGACGGTGTTTTTGAGGTGTCGATTCGCCTGAAAATAATTCGATATTTGTTTTTAGTACATTAATTTGACTTATTAAACACATTAAATACAAAATTACGAGGTAAATTATCTATATATGTGGAAAGACTTTTACTTGGGTCTTCTTGTTGGTCGTTGGAACAAGTTCTCATAACATAGCAAGGGGCTTCCATGAGCAACAATCCAAGCTGCGTAATAACTTTGGGAAATTCGATGTCCTTGAAAATAAACGAAGATCCCAATCTACACCAACAAAAAACGAAATTACATAACAACAATAAAATTAAAAGAAATTTTGTAATGTTCTGTTTAAATTACCCCACAATTACAACACAGCACCCAACAAGAGAGATGGAAACGGCGAAAAGAGCCAGAGGGAGGCGAAAGAGCCATTTAATCGTCTCACAATTACACCCCCAATCCATTTTTTAGAATCGTTAATTCAATCCAACACTGCAGTTTCAGAACGAATACCTAGCCAGCGAAGAAGAAGCAATTGCTTCTCTGACAATGATGGGGTTGAATATTACGAGCCAAATTTGGAACTTTTCAAAGAACTGTATATTTAAAAAACATAGATGGTTGGTTGAAGAAGAAGAATTCGACAAGAATTTCTCTCTCGCACCACCACACTTACCCTCTGGAGTAGTTACTAGTTAGTACTCCACACTGCACCGGTAGATTTGTGCATTTCATATTCAGATTACTCATTCCAGTTTTTAATATAATCCGTATTTAAACTCTCGGTATTTCAAATATGGAATTTTGAATCCTGGTTTTACCCTATGAAATCCAGGTTTTTTCAACCCCCTTATCTACTTTCACCAAAGTATACTCCATTCTCACTCAACGCAAGTAAAGAACGAGATCCAGATCAACGATGGCGTCGTGGAATCCGATCGAACCGGCACCGGCGAAAGAGGCGGAGCCAGGAGAAGGGTACTTGACGGTTGCGTCAGAGGCGATGAAGTACTGGAGTACATGGACGATGAAGAAGGCTAAAGTCGTGGCACACTATGGCTTCATACCGTTTGTTATTTACCTCGGCATGAATACTGAACCTAAACCTCATTTTTCTCAGCTCCTCTCTCCCATCTGATGAGTAATTCAATCTCATTATGGATCACTTCTTTGTTTATTTTGGTGATTTTTAGGTTGATTATTTTCTTTTGAACTAAATCAAGATGTTTTCTTGGAATTCAGATTTGATTAAGGTATAAATAAGTTTTGGTGAATTCAGTTTTTTTTCTATCCTAATTTGATTACTCTTGTTGTTCTTTTCCTTCTGTTATATGAATTCTATGCTTATTAATAAGAGCTCCTGATAATTTTGGTTTCCATAATTTCTGAAATTTGTGTGCAAGTATGATTTTTGCATTTTACTTAAATTACCAAAATCATTCTTTTTTGATAATTTAGTTTCCAAAACCAACTTTGTCATCAAGTCCTTAAATAATCCAAATAAAGCTTGGAAACTCATTGTTAATTCGAATTATATTTCTACCTTATTTATTTTAGTTTGCGACAAATTTGGAATATACAAACTCATGATTAAGTAGGCGACAATTTGGAATAGTTATCGGGTAGAAAAGTATACAGGATTAGATATAAATTATAGTAAGGATCTATTTGCAAATAAAAAGTTGTGGGCGGATGAAATAGAAGGGGGCAATTTCATGTGTCAAAATATCATGTTTACTCAATAGAAATGTTTAATTTCGGTTTTGTTTTGTATTTCGGGTAACTAGAAAATGATTTGTGCCTTCAAATGTGTGTCGATTTCAATGTTAAGGAATGAGAAGGGGTGATATTGGAGGTTTTAAGATTTTGTAAATGTTTGTTCATTTTAATTTGAATTTTGTATTCTGGCCCTTGAGATTTTGCAAGAAGGTCCAAAAACTTGGCATATTCATGGATTCTTTTTGAAAAGCTAGCTTTTTATTCAATGATTAAGGAATCCAAAATTCATGATAGAATTTGATTATAACTTCAATTTTTGTCTCAAATTCATGCGAACTTGTTATCAAGGGAGATACTTTTTTTTTGCCTGAAGGGAGATTCATGGACGGTTATGCATGTAGAATTGTTATTTCCTTTTTTTACTTTCAAAAATTTGAATTGTGCCCCATTTTGAGATGCATGCAAGTTTTAAAACAAGTTGATATGACCCTAAAAACCTTAATTTTATTTTGGAAACTTGTTTTATTTTCTTGATCTTTTTCATTCCTTGAGATGAGTTGCATAAAGGTGTTTCATACATTGTTTGGATTGTTGGATATGATACTTGGAAGCAAAAACTTAGCCAGTAACAATATCAATTAATTTTTGTTCAATGTAAATTTTAAAAAAATGCAATTAATTTAACCATGGTATTTAGCATATGTGACCTCATTGAATATTTAAGTGAGCAATTTTACTGATTTGTTTCATTTTTTTCATTCAGGTTTGGATTTTTGGATTTTGGGTGGGATTTTTTTTCAAGAGAACCCTAAATCACGAATCATGATCAATTATAAAAAAATATATATATTGAAACCGATGAGACTCGAACACTTGACCTCTCCGACATATAATTTTATTGTGCCAAGCACTCAACCAATTGAAATTTTGGGTCATCGGTAATTCTGGGTGAGGATTAACTAGACCCAATTTGAGGAATCTTGATTTAGTTATTTTTGTAATTATTAAATGGTTAAATGGAATTTAATTAATGTTGATAATGATGGTTTGGAAACTTATCCTTATCATTTTGAAATAGTTTTGATAAAAAAAAAAAAGTCCTTACAGACTGCCACCACTTAACATCAAAGTCTTTTAAACTTAATTTAAGAATGATAAACTTGCTCCTAATTAATTATATATCACATGAACCATGTTTCAAATTTTATAGCTTTCCATTGAATAGTTCAACTATAATATATGTATTTGTCCATCTGAACTGTGCCCCGGAAACAATCGTAGAAAATGTTATTGATTATGTTTGAGTCGTCAACAAATTTAAAAAGTTTATTTTTTGATTTGGGAGGTTAATAAACTATTAGATTTTATGAATGAACTTTCTTGGTCTTCTCTTTATATACTGAGAAATCAGGGCTACTTTCTTATGTTCCTAACCTAATTTTCTTACCAAATTAGAATCACTTTGTTTCTTCTTTTAGTAAGATATGCTTGCGTTAATGGTCTTTACGGGTATGTGGATCTCGATAGGCGTTTTTTCGATACCGTATCCTGTAAATATAGTCCTCGGTATCTTATGGATAATATCCTTGTGATAATGGGGTACGTTTTTCGACTTTGATATATTGGTTTTATATGTTTTATCTTTTGGTAATTGATTCTTGCATGGATTAATTTGTGTCCTTTTTTATTCAAATTGCTTTCTTTATTGATAAATTGATTCTTATATTGCCATTTTATTACGAAAAACTGCCAGAAGTTTACTACCATTTTATATGAAAAAGAAAACTGAAAAGGCTATTGCGATATTAACCGAGCATGAATTACAAAATGACGAAACTACCCTTGCAACATCCACTTCAAGGACAGACAATACAAGCATGGAGATGGCCTTTTTGCCTAATATAAATAATTTAGGGTATTTTAAGCACAATTTTGGATATGAAGAATTAGAAATTGCAACAAATGGATTTTCTTCAGATAATTTTCTCGGACGTGGTGGATTTGGATTTGTCCATAAAGGAATTTTGCAGAATGGAACAGAAATTGCAGTCAAGCAATTAATTTCTGATAATAGATCTAATGAAAGGGAGTTTATAGCAGAAATTAATGCTCTTAGTTTTGTGCATCATCGACACCTCGTTCAATTGATTGGCTATTGCATCACCGTTGATCGTAGATTTCTAGTTTTCGAGTATGTTCCAAATAGAACGCTTGAGTACAGTTTGCATGGTATATTAATAACTAAATTTTTGTCTTCATTTTTTTTCTGAAGAACTTTTTGAGAACTTCATTGTAAAATTGAGACGAACTTTCCAAAAAAACACTATTTTGACTTGGCTTTTACTAAAGAACGACAATATTTTCTGCAGGACGCGGAGACACGACAATAGATTGGCAGACCAGATTGAAGATTTCTATTGGCTCGGCGAAAGGAATTGCATATTTACATGATGATTGTAATTTCTTCATTTCAAATCATTAATACAAACAAATGATCTTTTGTAACATCAAAAGAGAAGAAATTAACACCTCCATATATAGAGCATTTTCTTTTATAAATTCATATAGAATTGTTTGTTAATCTCTTCTAGGTCAACCACAAATTGTTCATCGCGACATCAAGGCTGCCAATATTCTCTTGGATAATTCATTCGAAGCTAAGGTATCATTACCATTATGAATTCCAAATTTCCTTTTCTTTACTTCTAAAAATCCTTGCAATGGTTGAGTTAAGAAAATGTTTCAGAAAGGTTCTACATTTGGAAAATTAATTTGGGAATTAATTTTATAGGTTGCAGACTTTGGTCTAGCAAAACTTCTTTTAGATGGAAACACACATATCTACACTTCAAACATAATAGGAACACGAGGGTATCATTGTCTCCTTTTATCATCAACAATTTCTGATCAATTGAAAATGCATATCATAATCCTGTTTTAAACTAGGTATACCCCTCCAGAATATCATCAAATTGGTGAGGTCAGAAAAGAATTTGATACATATTCATTTGGGGTGGTTCTTCTCGAGCTTATAACAGGAAGAAAGCCAATTATGACGGGCAACACATTATTGGCCGATTGGGTTCGTCCAAATTTCCTTAATTATCATAATCTGTGCATATATCATGAGTTTACACAAGTATACTTTGTAGAGAATAAAATGTTATATGATACGTTCAGGCAAGGCCATTGATGAGACGAGCACTCGATGAAGGAAATCACAACGAGTTGGTTGATCCGAGATTACATAGTAATTATTACCTCGAAGAGATGACCAGAATGATTGCGTGCGCATTTGCTTGTTTACAACCATTATCAGAGAATCGACCACTAATGAGTCAAGTACTATTCTAATTCTAATATAATCTTATTCTCACATGTAAACTTGAATTTTGCATGATAAAAATATGAATTTTGGATTAGGTTGCTCTTGTTTTAGGAGGCCATGCACATCCCACCACTGTATTAGCAATCAATGCTAGCACCTCTTGAAGTAAAAGCACATTGTATATTCACAACATAAGGCCATATTTTGTTGTTGGTACATTATTTAGTTCGTATATATTTCCTTGAAATTCATGAAGATTGTTATGTTTTGTACTTATCAAAAAGATGGTTTATACAAAAGGGAAATAATTTCCTATATCTCTACTAAATTCATAAATTACATATTGATTCCTTTTAAATTGTTATTATCATATTTATCCCCACTAAACATTATTAGTATCAAAATTTATCGTTACTAAAATCTACATAGTATCAAATTTATGAACACCTCAAAATTAACATTAAATTAAATTAATTAACTTATAAATTTCAAATTTATTGATCAAAATACCATTTAGTAAAGAATAGTACCCAAACCCATTAACATACAAACTCATAATCCACCCGTTAACAAATCGAGACCGAACCTACTTTCTGATAAGAAAGACCTTGGAAGGGCAAGATTAAACCTCTACACAAAATTCAAATCACAAAACCCATAATTAACATAAATAACCAAAATTAAAAATAAGTATTCACAAATAACTTACCTTTCCGTGATTATGATCATAAGAGCTTAAATGGGCTTCGAATTCAACTGCGAATTTTGTATTGCTTGTTGCACAAATTGCAAAAGAAAGCTTCCCTTATTTCCATCCCATTTTATTTTGGAGTTTGAATCCAATATTTGATGATGTGAGCTGAGTCTCTATCGAAGCCAGCTAAAAATAATTCACATATGAAGTGCATGAATATAAAGCTAATATGCACGAAATTGAAGTGATTATTACATGTTTAAATTCTATATGGCTTGATCATTGGAGTTATTCCGTATCTGATCTGATCAGCAAGAGACTGCGTTGATAAAACAACATACCATTGGTTTAATGAAAAATCAAACAGCAACAATTCAATGAAAAAACAGAGAAATAATAATTTTAAGAAGACAAGTTCCAAGCATTGGTTAATCAAAATCATTTCAATCATTTAAACCAAATAAATAGAAGCAAATTCTTTTTATTTTTAACAATCATTTAAGCAAACACTAATTGAACAATTCAAAATCCTTAATTTAACCATTTAAAAACCCTATTAAAACCAACAAGTGAAAAACTCTCTAATCTCTCTCCTCGACACTCGCACCAGTAAAACACCCGCACCGCACAAATTTTCTAAAAAAACCCTTGCATTTCTTCTTAAATCCAAGCCGCCTTCTAGTCCTCTTCTCGAGACCTTCATATTCATCTTCATCCTCATTCCCTTCAGGAATGGCCTCGAAGATCCGTCTGCCAGTGACGACACGTCTCCCCTGTGGTGGGCCTGGTGGCGACTGCAGAGGAGGTGGAAGGAATACGACTGGCGGAGGTGGAGGAGGCACTAGGAAGAAAGGACGGTTTGGCGAGTCTTGGGGGCTATTCAGCTCATTCTGCTCGCCATCCACAAGCTGCGGCTCCTCCTCCGTAGCGGAGGCAGCCGAGGCCGGCTCGTCCTCCGCAGCCGAGGCGGGCACGTCCTCTGCAGCCGAGGCTGGCTCCTCCTGCACAGCCGAAGCGGGATCGTCGTCCGCAGCCGAGGCCGGCTCATCCTGCACAGCAGAGGCGGGCTCGTCCCCCTCCGCAGTCGAGGCCTGCTCCTCCTCTGCAGCCGAGGCGGGATCCTCCTGCACAGCCGAGGCCGGATCCCCCTCCGCAGCCGAGGCTGGCACCCCATCTGCAGGCGAGGCCGGATCCCCCTCCGCAGTCGAGGCCGGCTCATCCTGCACGGCAGAGGCGGGCCCGTCCTCCGCAGACGAGGCCGGCTCGTCCTTCAAAGCCGAGGCCGGCTCTTCCTCCGAAGCCGAGGCAGGCTCGTCCTGCACAGCCGAGGCCGGATCCCCCTCCGCAGCCGAGGCCGGCACCCCATCTGCAGGCGAGGCCGGATCCCCCTCCGCAGTCGAGGCCTGCTCTTCCTCCGCAGCCGAGGCGGGATCCCCCTGCACAGCTGAGGCCGGATCCCCCTCCGCAGCAGAGGCCTGCTCCCCCTCCTCAGCCGAGGCCGGCTCCTCCTCTGCAGCCGAGGCCGGCACCTCCTCCCTAGCTGAGATGATGTGAAGAAGGGTTAGCTGCACGAGTCCTAGAAAGGTGAAAACAATGCGAACAAAGTAGATGATGAGCTCAAAGGAGAAATCCATTCGTTTTTTGTTTCAGAATTAGTTGATCGAAGAAGAATGTTTTAAAAGAGTATTTATAGAACACCAACAACAGTTATGCATCTAATTTTAGGGCTAAATCTCTTAATTAAGAAATAAGCAGTTATTACTTTTCTGTTTCCCACGTATTTCACAAAAATTTACTCTGGCCTTAACTGATTATGTTATACAACTAATTAAAATCTTGTCTATTAATTTAACATTTTTAATACCGATACAAAGTTCTGTAGTTATAAGCACAATTACCACTTATAACACTGAAATTAACACTTAATTTCTATACTAGAATTTATAATTATAGATTTATAGATATATGATTCATGGAAGAAATTCATAATTATAAATATATGATTAGACAGTAAGTACCATCTTTAATGTAAGAAGCTCCAGTGCCTCATGCTCATCTTCTTCATCTCATCTATATCCAGATCTTCTGGGTCTCGGAGGTACGATCAGAGAGTTCGAATTCTCCGCCCCCTCCTCCTGTCATGACCCGGGGATATATGGGCTATTAAGAATAAATAAGGGATTTAATTGCAAATTGCCTCTCGGTTCACGACGTGCATGGTTCACCGGGTGTAGTTAGTATTTTCCTTTATTGTTTTGTCGTATTATAAATAGATGGAAGAGAGAGAATTAGGATATAATCTTGATGTTTTGTAATAACGTTTTGTGTAAGAACTAGAGAGAGGATTTACTCGATCTAGTAAGGTTTAATCGAACGAGTCGAATTCGAATTCGTTGGTTGAATTTGTATCTTTTATCTAATTCCTTCAATTTCGAGGTTGTTTGAGTAAGGATTCGAGGTCGAATCCTTACAATTGGTATCAGAGCCAACGATTCTCCCACCAAATCCGATTTGCGGCAACTTCTCTATCCAGATCTTGATTTCGCCACCACTTGATTTCGCCCCCAGATCTTGATTTCTTGATTCGAGAAATCAATCCAACTCGAGTTGATTCTCTGCCACGAGATCTTGATTTTTGATTCAATATCGAATCGCTTTCGTCGCTAATCGAACCGATCCAGACCAGATTCAAGGCGATTCTTCGATTCATACCATAAATCATCGATTCGAGACGAATTCTTGATCGAATCTGATTCGAGCACCAATTCTCCAATCAGACAATCGAGCACCAATTCGATTGAACCTCGTCTGCGAAAACCTGCACTAGTCGCTAATCACACCTTGCACCAGTCGATATGGTATTGTGACAAACCAATCCAGAACCTCATTCTTGCAGCACTTGAGTTCGAGTCTTGATTCCGATTTTGCCTCCATCTCGAGAAGCGTTAATTGGAATCAATTGAATTCCGCAATCGACTGAAGCCCCAAATTATTGATTCAGAACTTCAAAGGAATCTCAACCTCCAACCGTCAGAACCTTCAGAAGGATCCGAAGAACTGAAAGAGTTCGCATTTCCTCCATCGCACTGCGGTCGTGAGAGAAGGAGAACGTTCAGGAACTCGAGAAGGAACGCGACAATTTCCAAGAGTCACCGCAACCCTAACAGAAGGACCAAGCATCCATTCGAAGTTCGCCAAGAACTGCCGGAAGCGAGCCAAGCCAGACCATCACCGATCGTCGCAAGGAGAAGAAGGATCAACTTCACCTTTTGCTTCCGCGAAGAAGAAGAAGGTCGCGGATCGGAATGGAAGGATAGCGGATCCGGTTTAGTTTTCATCCGATTTGGGTTTGGGTGGGAATTTCAAATTCCGAATTCGAAATACCGGTTTACTTGGAAATCAGTAGAAGAAAACCGGGAAAATCATTCCGGTCTTTGCTCAGAATCCAGAAAGAAAACTGCAGCACAATCCCTGGTTCTGCCAGAACCTGGCATGCAAAATCCGAGAATTCAAATTCAAATTCTGTTAAAAATCCAGAATTGTTAATGGGTCTGCTTGTTTCTAAGCGGGTTTATCGGTTTTTGAAGCTATTCGAACCAATACGATGAGTAATAAAATAGTATATTTGTGGGATATTATTCATCCGCAAAATACGTATCATATGCATAGATGTGGAGATGAATGTGTTATTAGGAGATGGTTTGAAAATCATTTTTGGTGTGAGACGGGCAAAAGGATTCATCAATGTGGAACGAATTGCGATCAAAAGGTATTAGATGATGAAGGCGATGCTTATTGCAAGATTAGTGGACGAGTTTTTACGTTATCTTGGGAGGAATGGTCGAAGAGTATGTGGTATAAGTTGGACCAAATGAAAGCGCGCAATAATAGGCAATTCGAAGAGCATGAGAAGGAAGAAGAATCGGATGACAATGGAGTCGATAAAGGAGAGGATAACGAATCGGATTCGAGCGTGATTGACACGGATCCGGTTGAGCGTGAAGCGGACTCGGGTGTATTCGAAGCGGATTCGGACGTGCTCGAAGCGGATTCGGACGTGATCGAAAAGGATTCGGACGTGATTAAAGCGGATCCGGTTGAGATTGAATCGGATTCGGATGTGATCGAAGAGGATTCGGGTACGATGCAATTAGTAGGTAAAACGTATGTGGATCCGTATTTGCATTTCAAGTGGGGTACTTCTCGAGAAAGCGTGAATGAAGATTTGAGAGGATTGTGCGCATTTCGAGGAAGGCGGTTATCTCCATTAGAAACACGACTCGAAGGGAAGCTCGATGATGAAGTAAAAAGGCCGCATCCGAAATTGAATATAAGGTACGGTGTGGAATGTTCAAAGGCGGTGATTCGTGTTGGGTTGAAAAGGCCACCACCAAAGCCGAATATACGGTACGATGCGATATCTTCGGTGGTGATTCGTGTTATATTGAAAAGGCCACCGCCAAAACCGAATATAAATTTTGCATTTTTTGATCCTTGAGGACAAGGATCTTTAAAGGAGGCGGTATTGTCATGACCCGGGGATATATGGGCTATTAAGAATAAATAAGGGATTTAATTGCAAATTGCCTCTCGGTTCACGACGTGCATGGTTCACCGGGTGTAGTTAGTATTTTCCTTTATTGTTTTGTCGTATTATAAATAGATGGAAGAGAGAGAATTAGGATATAATCTTGATGTTTTGTAATAACGTTTTGTGTAAGAACTAGATAGAGGATTTACTCGATCTAGTAAGGTTTAATCGAATGAGTCGAATTCGAATTCGTTGGTTGAATTTGTATCTTTTATCTAATTCCTTCAATTTCGAAGTTGTTTGAGTAAGGATTCGAGGTCGAATCCTTACAATTGGAGAGGATTTACTCGATCTAGTAAGGTTTAATCGAACGAGTCGAATTCGAATTCGTTGGTTGAATTTGTATCTTTTATCTAATTCCTTCAATTTCGAGGTTGTTTGAGTAAGGATTCGAGGTCGAATCCTTACACCTCCTTAATCAATTCTTTCTTGTGAATGCCCGCCATGATCGTTCGAATCGGTTCCGGCGAGTACAACGTAATTCACGTTAGAAAGAGAGGGTTTTCAGAGTAGGGGAGAAGAGATCTGACGGAGAAGGGAATTAGGGCTCCTAGCTTCGGGAGGAAATGTTTTGTGGTGAGCCGTCAGCATGAATTGGGAATGAATCCATTTGGGCTTTTAGATATTTTACCAATATAGCCCATATTTTCTTTTGTTGCACATTTCTTAACACTTAATTGGGTACAAAAGAATTCACTTTACCAAGAGAGGGTTTGACATAGTATTTCCTGATTGAAAAAAATATGAAAAGTTTAAAACATGTTAGTATCAGCAATGTTAATGTGATCCTTATCATTTTGAAATAGTTTTGATAAAGAAATACCCTTATTTACTGCAACAAGTTAACATCAAAGTCTTCAACTGAATCTACAAATGAAAAACTTAACTCCAAATTAATTATATATATCACAATCACATGAATTCCATGCTTCAAATTTTGTAGTTATTCATTGAATTGTTCAACTATAATATTTTGTATCTGTCCATCTGAATTGCGCCACGGAAACAAACGCACAAAATCATATCTATTATATTTTTTGGCTCAACAAATTTAAAAGATTTTTTTTTGTCTTTCGGAGGTTTAATAAACTATTATACTACGGACGAATTTTCTTGGTCTTCCATTTATATATACCAAGAAATCAAGACTGTTTGCTTATATATCCCTAACCTTAATTTTATTTTTATTACCAAAAAAAATCATTTTAGTTCATCTTTTTAATAAGACATGCTCGTGTTAACAATCGTTATGGGTTTTTGGGTCCAAGTGTGTTCTGTGATACCTTATCCTGGAAATATAGTCCTCAGTATCTTATGGGGACTACTTGTGATAATAGGGTATGTTTTCCAAATTTGATATATTGATTCTATTTGATTTATCTTTTGCCAATTGATTTTTTCATGGATTAATTTGTGTCCTTTCGATTCCGATTGCTTTCTTCATTTCATAAATTGACTCTAATATTGTCATTTTTGCTATGAAAAATTGCCAGATGTATTCTTCCATTTTATTTGAAAAAGAAAACTGAAAATGCTATTGCGTTATTAACCGAGCATGAATTACAAAATGACGAAACTACCCTTGCAACATCCACTTCAAGGACAGACAATACAAGCATGGAGATGCCCTTTTTGCCTAATATAAATAATTTAGGGTACTTTATGCACAATTTCACATATGAAGAACTAGAAACTGCGGCAAATGAATTTTCTTCGGATAATTTTCTCGGGCGTGGTGGATTTGGATTTGTCCATAAAGGAATTTTGCACAACGGAACAGAAATTGCAGTGAAGCAATTAATTTCTGATAATAGATCTAATGAAAGGGAGTTCATCGCAGAAATTAATGCTCTTAGTTTTGTGCATCATCGACACCTCGTTCAATTGATTGGATATTGCATCACTGTTGATCGAAGATTTCTCGTTTTCGAGTATGTTCCAAATAGAACGCTCGAGTACAACTTGCATGGTATATTAATACCTGAAATTTTGTCTTCATTTTTTTTTCTCAAGAACTTTTTGAGAACTTTATTGTAAAACTGAGACAAACTTTCCAAAAAAGAACTATTTTGGTTTAATCTTTTACTAATGAAAAAGGACAAGATTTTTCTGCAGGACGTGGAGACACGACAATATATTGGCAAACTAGATTGAAGATTTCTATTGGCTCGGCGAAAGGAATAGCTTATTTGCATAATGATTGTAATTTCTTCATTTCTAACCATTACGCAAAAAAATGATTTTCTTTAACATACAAAAAAGACATTAAAATCATCTTTCATATAGTATTTTTTTTTTCCTTTTTTCGATAAAATTCATAGGCACTGTTAATTTCAATTTTCTAGGTCAACCACAAATTGTTCATCGCGACATTAAGGCTGCCAATATTCTCTTGGATAATTCATTTGAAGCAAAGGTACCATTACCATCATGAATTCCAAATTTCCATATTTTTTCTTTACTCCTATAAACTCTGTCAATGGTTCAAAATATGTTTCAGAAAGGTTCTACATTTGGAAAATTAATTTGGGAATTAATTTTATAGGTTGCAGACTTTGGTCTAGCAAAACTTCTTTTAGATGGAAACACGCATATCTACACTTCAAACATAATAGGAACACGAGGGTACCATTATCTCCTTTTATCATCAACAATTTCTGATCAATTGAAAATGCATATCATAATCCTGTCACACTAGGTAATACTCCTCCAGAATATCATCAAATTGGTGAGGTCAGAAAAGAATTTGATACATATTCATTTGGGGTGGTTCTTCTCGAGCTTATAACAGGAAGAAAGCCAATTATGACGGGCAACACATTATTGGCCGATTGGGTTCGTCAAAATTTCCTTAATTATCATAATCTGTGCATATATCATGAGTTTACACAAGTATACTTTGTAGAGAATAAAATGTTATATGATACGTTCAGGCAAGGCCATTGATGAGACGAGCACTCGATGAAGGAAATCACAACGAGTTGGTCGATCCGAGATTACATAGTAATTATTACCTCGAAGAGATGACCAGAATGATTACGTGTGCATTTGCTTGTTTACAACCTTTATCAGAGAACCGACCATTAATGAGTCAAGTATTATTCTAATTTACTCTTACTCTTATTCACATGTAAAACATGTATTTCAAATTTTGCATGATAAAAACATGAATTTTGGATCAGGTTGCTCTTGTTTTAGGAGGCCATGCACATCCCACCACTGTATTAGGAGGCCATGCACATCCCACCTCTTGAAGTCAAAGCACATTGTTTTGTATATATTTCCTTGAAATTCAAGAAGAATATTATCTTTTGTATACTCGATAGTACCAAAATGCAATATATAAATCCATGTATTGTAATGTTATTCGAATCCAGATATTTTTCATGAGCAAACACAAGAATCGGCACGTAAAGAACGCAACCTGCATAAAACGCACTATTATCATTCATTACTCAACAAAATAGTAGTTAACCCGAACTTCCCTGTACAAAAATTAACCAAAAAAAAAAAAAACACTATCTACGAGAGAATAATATTCTCCATCTCAGATGGAAAACAGTTAATAGTACTTCATAACCAAAAAATAAAAGAAGGCTTATCAAAAAAATGGCGTAGCGACCAAACCAGTCGTTACGCGCAAAACCCAAAACCCAAAAACCAAACCCTACATCTTCAGTCAGTAACTCAAATCAAAATCTCCTCTGGCAATAACAAAACCAATCAAAACATACTCTCCTCAAGCATTCCTGTCGTCTTCTCGAGAACATCTCAAAGCATCGGAAATCATAACAGAGACTCTCGCCTTGTGCAGAGCGAGATCAGCCTTGTTCGCAAGCAATCTCGCCTTCTCTCTCTTCATACGAGCCATGGTCCCCAAATGCTGCGCGCAGTTCGACGCGTCCCTCAGCTTGAACTCCTCTTCGTCTTCTTTGAGGAAACAAAAGTCATCGGGCTGTGCGCGCACCGTGTTCGTCACGTTAGGAACTACGCTTCGGTTCGCTTGCTTGATCCTGATTCTCGTCTGACTGTTCGGCAGAGACGGCGCCACGCGCCCCGTATCAAATGCTGGAATCGGAATCTCGGTTCTCGACGGATTCTCTCGAGTTTGATGCACCGTCTTCGTCTTCTTCTTGTCTGAAAAATCATCATGATAAAATATAAATATATAACAGGGATGGATAGTTTAACATACTAAAAACCTTGTAAGACTTACTAGGTTTGGAAGGCTCGTTGGATCTCCAATGAGTGCGAGAAGTAGCATTGGGAGGGAGTCTCTTGTGGGACCGCAATTTCATGCCTTCCTTCACCGGTTGAAACCCTCGCGGCTTCAGACAAAACGCAAACATTGATGGCTTCTCTATTGATTTCTTCCTTCTCCTCCTCAATGCCTCCCACTCTTCTAGAAGCTTCTCGTAATGCTTCCACAGTGGAGGCTACAAACCCAAAAAATAATAATTAATAATTAGACCACTCGAAATAAAAATTAATCAAATAAATTGTACCTGTAATTGGCGAATTAAAGGCATGCCTTTGTCTTTCCTCTTGGCGAGCCAATATTCATAAACTTCCTTGACGATTTCCTCGGGACCCGCATCGCAACTAATCAACTCCTCGATTTGGTCATCGTTAAACTCGACACAATTATTCTCATACGCAATTTTCTCACAGCGATCCATAACTAACTCGAAAATATCGTCAGACAATCCAATCTCCTCCAAATCCTCGACCCAATCCTCGTCCTCGCTATCCATATCATACAGAACCCTCGAAAAATCGAGAGCCCTCTCCACTTCAGATCCAGCATGAGTAATATACCTCGCCCCACGGGTAAAAGGAACCGTGAAGTTCGAATTATTTACGTCCTCTACCACCGTGTATATGTCAGGTGTGGGGATGTTTTTGACGCACGAGGCTCGCATGTTCTGGTTGTAGCACTTCTCGTAGATCTGCTTGAAGAGGAACCATTGGTTACGGTCCGGGAATTCCAACGACCACGCGGACCCGGCTCGCCACATCATCGCGTGGGTGTATCGGTTCGTGGAGCCGGGTTGGAGGACTTGAGTGGGATGATGAGTGTATCTAACCTCTCCGTTAATTTGCACTGATAATCTCAATTTGTCACGCTCGTCAGAGTTTATCGTTACGTTAGCATTGGATTCTCTCCACCCCTTGTTTTCGTCGGTTACGAGTAGATTCGCATAGCAAGTAACTAGTGGCTCGTTCTTAACGGGTTCGGCTTTTTGAAAAGAGTAGGAATGGTCGGTACGGGCGTTCTTCAAGCTTCTAGAAGGATGGGCGTCGTGCCAGAGTTTCGCGAACGAAGCATTTCGGGCTCGGTTTTGAGTGGTTCTTGGAGCCTTTGGAGTTTTGGACTCGGTGATCTGGAATTGGATTAAGGGGTTTTGGACCTGAATCGGGGCAGGAAGTGCGACTAGATGAGTTATTTGATTTATATTTTTGGTAGTAATGGAGTCTCCAGTAGTGATTGCATTGTTCTGGGGGATTTTGGAGATGGGTTTGAATGAAATTTTTCTTTTTTTGCTGTAGTAAATCATTGGATTGATGCCTGAGAAGATTGGACTATGAGGGAAGAGATATTCGATCAATAAACCCTGTTTAAAAAAGAGAGAAAAAGAATTAGAGTTAGTACCGCAAGTTAAAATTCAAGAAATAATTTACTCTAAACCCTAAACACAAGCAATTAATACCTTTTGCAACAAGCAGTCTTCTTTAGAGAGCTGCACCATTTTCAAACAAGAATATTCATCAGATCTAATTCTCTTTTGCAAAAAAGCCCATTTTTTATCGCAAATTCCAAAAAAGCTGAACAGGGCGAGAATAACACGGCCTCCATTCAAACCAGAAATACTACACTTCACCCAACTAACCGGTTTTTCAACTCCCTGGAATTCAAATCCCGTTTTTTCAAAAACTCGCACGAGCAAACAAAACAGGGAAACCGCAGCCCTGAGATTAATCTCGAACAAAAAGTAATTCGAACCAAATGAATCATCAGAAATTATTATTTCTAGCTTTATTTTCGGCCATACAGAAACCAATCCACCGTTAAGAAGTAGATATAACGAGTGAAAATACCAAAATGAATGATCCCCAATCAAAACCCTACCAATCAATAACTCAATAGGGAAATTCAGTTTCAGAGTCAAATCTCTGTTTACCGGTACAATTAAGGTTGTAACTGGTACAGCCTTGTTCAAAGAATTGGAAAGAGAAGTAGAATTAGGATTTTCCTTTTTATTTCGAAATCGTTTCCTCGAGTATACTATTGAGAATCTTTTATCTTTGACCGGGCTTTTATTATATCTCATCTCATTATTATTGTTATTATTACTACTGGATGGTACTGGTACTGGTACTGGTATCTGTACAGGTTTTGACTGGTACGAAGAGCGTGTCAGAAAAGATACGATTGGTTCAGAATCAACAGAACTCCCTACACTACCATTTGAATTTGAATCGTCCTCTTTTCTCTTTTCATCTTCTATATTTTGTTTCGAATTCAAATTGGAATTTTGCCGTTTCAATTTACTAGGGATTTCGCTGGGGAAAAACAAGAGTTTAAATCTCTCGTTTTGAAGGTTCAACCATTCCTCCTCATCATCGTCATACCTCACATAGTGTAAACGGGTTAACGGGTCATATTCTTTTACCAACCCAATATACCAACATTGATCGAGAGGCCAAAAAACCCTAATTTTCTGCTCAACAATGCAAAACGGGTTCAAAACTGTACAAGAGGCTTGATGAACATGGCACGTTTTGTTAGCAAAACCCTCACGCCTACCAGGTCTCAAAACCCAACTCAACCCGTTCGGCCCGTTTAATGGATTTGGTACGGAAAGATTCGATGAATTGTTATCAAATAGAGAACAAAGCATACGAGCTGCATTTACTTCTAGGGTTTCTTCTAATAATTCTTCCTCTCTGAAATCCCCATTTGAATTTAAACCAAGTCTATTCTCTTTATATTCTTTCGAATTTTTCTTCCTTGAATTGCCAGCTCTGTGCGAGGAGAAATTGAAATCAACCGAGCTAGAATTAGATTCCCCCTTTTCAAGAAGTTGTTCATCTCTCTCTGCATGCACTAAATTCTTCACACTAGTGAAATTCTCTGGTTTTATCTGTTTTAAAACACCACCGTTTGAAACAGAAAAATCGGTGTCGTTTGGAGAATCATTCAAGCATGCTGAGTCACTCGGTCCACTCGAATCGGGTTCAGAATCAGGCCCGTTAGGCTTAACCCGTAACACATTTGACCCGTTTCGCCTTCTTTTGATTCCCAATCCAAAACCACTCAAACGTGTCTCCTTAAATGTGTCACTGTTCTCACTTTCAACAACCAATTCAGTTTCATTTCTATGACCTACAATATGATCTTTTTTCTCAGAACAAGGCTTTCCAGCGAATTCCTTCAGCTTCTTGATATAAACACTCGATCTTGGTTTTTTTGTTACAATTTGAGAAAAAGCTAGCTTTGAAACACTATTTTCCATCTACAGATCGCAGAATTGAAGAGAAAAACCCCGAATTCCAAATTGTCACCATCCATTATATGTAAAGAAATGAACTCAAGCTCAATCGCAGATCTATTAACATGACTGCTGCTGCATGGTGTCAAATTAAAGAAAATTCAAGCCTGTAATTCAACAAAAAAAAATCTGAAACCCTCTCGATCTAAAAAAAGATCCAAATTACAAAAAAAAAACTGACCTGTATCAAAATAGAATAACTCAACGATCGAAGAAATCAGCTTAGGCAAATCGATTCATGCATCCACAAAATCGATTTCGTGCAAGAATCCGTCTATTTAGGGGTAATTTTGGTTCCGATTTCCACGCCAAGAATAGCTAGGGTTCCGTCGAAGTGGACGACAACCTAGGGTTTAGATCGGAAAAAGAAAAGGGTATCCAAAATAAAGAATATTTCTCATACACGCCCGGTGTACTCGTCGGATATAAATACTCCTATCATTCACTACATTCCATAAGAATCGGTCTTGTACACCGGGCTCAGGTAATACGTCTTATCTAAGAAACAAAATACATGGTTCGGCTTTTAATAGCACTGCGGGAATCTGAATCGTTAGATCTTCATCCGACGGTTCACTTCAGTCAATGATAAAAGAAGGCATTCAATGCAGACATGCTTGCAGAAGAAGCAATAATCTACGGATGATATTATCCAACTAAGACGTGTACAGCCACGATTTACTACCAGAAACAATTTATAAATCATAACAAAGAAAATCAAGGAGCAAAACAATATTGCAAAGTATTTACAACCTCACTTCTGAGCAAAGAATAATTTACAAATCAGGGTCAAAAATTTAAGAAGAGCATTATAAAATATTTACAAAACATATGATTTTCTAATGCATTATCATAAAATACAAATTAGATTGATACTTGTGCACAAATTTCAAATCGCGAAAATCAGTCTTGAGATGTAGCAGAGTACTCGAAGAGGAACCGATTGGACGGAGTCGATTGGTACAAGACCCTAAGCCGGCTCGTTAATTGATAAATCAGAGTCCACTGCATCGCCATTTCCGAGTCTTTCATTTGTCTCACCACCGAAGCCTAGTACGCATTATTTACAATAAAAACACGTAAAAAATAAATACCATTAAATAATTATACTGTAACATTATTTAGTTATTTATTACCTGGAGGCGTTTACCGAGCTGGACTTCCACTTCGGTGGCAAAAGAGATATTATTCGCGAGAGATTTCAGCGGGTCGACGCTAGGGTCGAGAGAGAGTAAACTCGGGATTTGTGGCGCGTAGACGAGCCGCCACCTCGCTTGTCCAAACTCCCCTTTTCCTTCTATCCTCGGCATTAGAGTCTCTAGTGTTGCCGACGCCAACTTCTTGAACGCCAGCTGTCCGTCCGCTTCTAGAAGCGATTCGGCAAGTTGATTCTCGAACACCTTTGCTGCCTATAAAAAAACCATCTTGGATGTTAATTATATATTTTTTTTTTTGGGGGGATTTGCATATTTACCCTTTTTTTAACTTGAAATTACATATTTACCCTTCTTAAAATTAAAATATCATATTTACCCTTCCATAAATCTAAAATATCATATTTACCCAAAAAATAAAAAAACATCCAATTTTTCCGTTAAAACTAACGGTCAACATTTAAAATCACTATTTTACCCTTCAAAAACCCAAAATAACATATTTACCCTTTTAAAAATAAAAATGGTAGGTAAATATGATATTTTGGGTTTTTAGAAGGGTAAAATAGTAATTTTAAATGTTGATCGTTAGTTTTGACGGAAAAATTGGATGGTTTTTAATTTTTCGGTAAATATGATATTTTAGATTTATGAAAGGCTAAATATGATATGTTAATTTTAAGAAGGATAAATATGTAATTTCAAATTTAAAAAAGGGTAAATATGTAAATCCCCCTATTTTTTATTTGTTTATTATATCTTTATATGATTATTTTATAATTTAAATAACAAAAAAAAAAAAAAGGCTAAATATGATATTTTGGGTTTTTAGAAGGGTAAAATAGTAATTTTAAATGTTGATCGTTAGTTTTGACGGAAAAATTGGATGGTTTTTAATTTTTCGGTAAATATGATATTTTAGATTTATGAAAGGCTAAATATGATATGTTAATTTTAAGAAGGATAAATATGTAATTTCAAATTTAAAAAAGGGTAAATATGTAAATCCCCCTATTTTTTATTTGTTTATTATATCTTTATATGATTATTTTATAATTTAAATAACAAAAAAAAAAAAAAGGCTAAATATGATATTTTGGGTTTTTAGAAGGGTAAAATAGTAATTTTAAATGTTGATCGTTAGTTTTGACGGAAAAATTGGATGGTTTTTAATTTTTCGGTAAATATGATATTTTAGATTTATGAAAGGCTAAATATGATATGTTAATTTTAAGAAGGATAAATATGTAATTTCAAATTTAAAAAAGGGTAAATATGTAAATCCCCCTATTTTTTATTTGTTTATTATATCTTTATATGATTATTTTATAATTTAAATAACAAAAAAAAAAAAAAGGCTAAATATGATATTTTGGGTTTTTAGAAGGGTAAAATAGTAATTTTAAATGTTGATCGTTAGTTTTGACGGAAAAATTGGATGGTTTTTAATTTTTCGGTAAATATGATATTTTAGATTTATGAAAGGCTAAATATGATATGTTAATTTTAAGAAGGATAAATATGTAATTTCAAATTTAAAAAAGGGTAAATATGTAAATCCCCCTATTTTTTATTTGTTTATTATATCTTTATATGATTATTTTATAATTTAAATAACAAAAAAAAGAAAAGAAAAGGGGAATGGTTCTTTTTTTGACCTCGGAGGGGGAGAGGACGTCTTGATCAACGGAACGAGTTGAAGTGACGGCCAAGTTATCTTGCCAAGTGCTGGCCCGGCTCAGAATCTTGAACTGCCATTCCGCGCCAACAAGGACCAGATCGAGAATCGGGTCCAGACCAAGATCCGGTTCGAATTTCGCGACGTTCAAATGGTCCCTCTTTAGCCTCACCTACAATTCATCATTATCATATCATTCATGCCCTCTGATGAAATATTATCAAACGTAGCCATATTATTATTTCATAATTACCTGAGTCGCGACTAAGTTGACCTCGCCATTTTCAAAAGTCAAAACTCCCTTAGGTTTGATAGCTTCGGGATGAGCCATACCATCAAGTTCGAGTTCGCCACTCACCGCGAAATTAAGAATTAACGGGTACACGATCCTCAATTCGGGTCCAAGAATCAACTTCAGATCCGCTAACCTCACATCCATTAACTTCTTGTCATTTTCCTGCTCCTTGCCCTTTTCGCCTTTGTTTCGCTCGCCCATATCCGCAGAAGTGGACAAGGAGCCGAGAAAGCGAGAAACATTTCCTGCTGAGGTCATCATGTTGTCGTAACCGTGAGGGAGGAGATAACTCGCTTTTGTCGAGGCTAATTGATTGGCCAACGCGCTGTTTCCTTTGTCGTGAGGCAAGTACGCTTCGCCGTGACTCAATCGTACCATTCCTGATATGTTCGGTTGCATTATCGACCCTCTCACTTGCAACTGGCTGTCCACCTGTCCACTGCCCATCCAAAAATATCATAAATACCCTTTTCGAATATTAATATAAAAAAAAGGTGAATCGAACGAACCTCAAGATATTCTTGGCGCGGACTTCAAGGACCTCGCATTTCAAATCGAGCTTGTCGCCATGAGAAGACTCGCTACTCACGAGAGGTAAATTGCCTTTGAGAGAAATCTTGCCTTTTCGACTCACTCTACTTTCCATAGAAGTTATGCACAATCGATTTGACACGATATTGACCGTACCGCCGAAATTCGTCAGAGGTTTTATCAGTACCGGAGACGAAACCGACGCGCGGTGAAACGATGCCGACCCGTCGAGCACCGGTTGGTCCACCGTTCCAGTCACCTATAAAACCAATAAAAAAATCAAAAATAAATAAATTAGCGAAAATAATAAGTTTAACCACGAACCTGTAAGAGAATATCGGCATAGCCCTGGAGCCAATTAGCATGAGGACAAAGAGCAGTGAGAAGCATCATGCCACCATCTTTAATATCGGTATTAACCCTAATTTCTCTCGGATCGAGTTTATTCCAATTCAAGCCTTTGAGACTCTCTGCCAGCTGGAACTCCCACCCTTCCTCGACTTTCGCACCGTCTCCTCCTCTCACTACCCGTTTCTCACTCATCTCCTCCGAAACCACCCCCTTATCTCCTCCTCGATTCACCGCTTCCTTTCCCCAAACCGGTATTTTTATTATCCCTAGAGAAGTATCTCCGTTTTTGTCTGCTTCTCTCTCGCCCTCGTTCGAATCGCCCTCCATGTACGTCACTGGTAAACTCCCCTGTATGTGGACATGGCCGCTTTGCACGACAGGCTCGAAGTTCGCGCTGAACATAAACCGACTCAACGGGGTAACCGAAGCGAGCAGCTCAGCCTTGCCCAACTCGATCCCACCAACGACCCCATCCAAAAGTCTAATCTGCACATCACACTCGGGCCGGGCAAGACTGCCTCTAAGATCGCCCTCCATGTGCAGAATCCCGCGAATCGGGGCGACCCATTGTCTCAAGTCATGCACGAATTCCGAGGAACTCGACTCGATGATTTGGGCCACGGTCGGGATGAGACTCATTGGGAAGTTGAGGACTGCGAAATGGAGGTTGGAGACGGGACCGAGAAGGGTGCCGTCCGCGTGGAGGGTAGCGTTGTCTTTTTGTATGAAAAATTTGTCGAGACGGAGTCCTTGGTTGTTGCTGTACGAACCGGACGAGGATACTTTTTGCGTTTTCGAACTTCCCCACTCCCAGTCTTCTCCATGGAAATCAAAATCGGCCTGATAATATGAATTTATTAGAAATCAGAGGAAATTTTATAAAGAACGAGTGGTACCAACGTACCAAGGTATCGCCATTGCCGCCTCCACTTGCGTCTAGAGAACCGTGCCAACGGCCTTTCAGCTCGGCTAAGGCTGGTAGAGTCATGTCTTCTAGTATGCTCTCGTCCAACCAATCATTAATCGTTTGTATTGCCTTCATAATTAAACATAATTATTCATATTTATTGTTTACGAAATCCAAACTATCATGTTTAGCCTTCCAAAAATCCAAAATATCAAAAAATATTTTTGATGCACTGTGTTTTGGAACGGTAATTTTAAAGGGTCAATATGAAATTTTGGATTTTTAGACAGGTAAACATGAAAACCCCCTTTAATTTATGCATGTTGAAAGTTAGTATAGTACCTTCAGTTGATCATGAAGGCTTTGCGCGTAAAAACCAAGAGACTGTAAACTTTGCACAAAGAGTTCCTACACCCAAAAAAAGAATCAAAACTGTTTACCACCATAACAATTTTCAATTACCACCAATCAATACCTTCGATCGAGATCTAACAGCAGGATCGGTACTGCGAGACAAAAGTCTGGCCAAAGGAAGCATCTCTGCCACCTCAGCAAAGGGAACCTCGAGTCTCATTCGCCACCTGCCAACCGATGACATCACACTGCTGAGGTGGCCGGCCAACCCGTCTCCTCTCTCTCTCTGTCCGCCTCTCTCTCTTGTCCCGGGCAAAACGTACTCCCCTTGAAGCTCGTACTTGCTGCTGGATTGCTCCAATACCGATTTCTCCATTGTGATCTAAATGTATAATAATCGATTTTAAAATCAAAATGTAAAAATATCATGTATGCCCCTATTATAAAATGAGGATGATAGATAAACTTACAACATCACCACTCCATCGAGCGGCTAAGTCGAGGGCTTCCCCGAGAACACCGCTAAATTTAGGGCGGAGTACTGATAATAAACCGTGTCCTCTTCTTTTCTGAAAATTTAATTGTAGCTCTGCCTGCAAAAAATATAAAAAAAATATTTTAAAAAAAATGAGTTTTTTTGACTTATTTTGATATTACCTTTTGAATGATCCCGCGGAGAGAAGCAAGCTCCAATTCATCGAGCGGTAGATTCCTCACCTTAAACAACACAGAATAATCAAATTGATAATTAGTACAAATCTCAATAATAACAATTTCAAATTGGAAAAAGAATACCTCTAGACTAGTTGAATTTTCAGGATGGTAACTAGCATTAACTTTCAATTGCCCCTTGTGAAGATTAAAGTAAACAATTCGTCTTTTCTGCGCTGACTCATCAGAGCTAAAAGACAATGGACCCATCACTTCCACCGAGAGATTCTCGTCAGGCCTCCCATTTGCATTCAACTTCAATTTCAAACCAAAAAAAAATTAAGTACCAAATACATTATTTAATAGATAATAATATAAAGAAAAAAAAGTTAATAAACTTACAGTAATGGAATCGCGTGAAATAGAAAGAAAACCAGTGGATTGAGGAGCCAAAGTCAATTGATTAAGTTTAATCCCAGACAGAGAAATATCACCAGCCAATCTCGACCCTTCATTTCGATCCAAATTTTCGTCCAAATTATTTCCGTTTTTACCCCCATTATTTCCTGATTTAATAACTTTTCCTTTGAACTTGACGCGTCCAGTGGCTTTCAATTGTTGCGGCCTCGGAGAATCGAACTGAATCGAAGATATAAAACTCGCGAATTCAAAACCTCGCATTCTCAAATCCAAATCGAGGCCCTCGATTTTAACCAATGGAATTTTTCTTTTGGTGAGAGAAACTGAATTTGTTTGGGCGAGTGAGTTTTGGATGTATGAGGTTTGAACTTGGGTTTTTAAATCAAATGCAACTGAGGATGAATTTATGGTTAAATAATCATGCGCGATGATAATATTCCCTCTCGCATCTGCGAATGAATCTTCAGCGTTTGGGGCCGCCCATTTTATATCAAGTTTCCTAAAATGCAACATATAAATTGAATTATTTAAATACATATATGAAAATTTTAGGTTATTATGAAATGGTATATTGAGTAGAAAAATACGGTTTGAGAATAGCTCCTGAAATTCGAGTATCGCCGTTGATTTCTCCCACTTTTAATGGAATCAAAGGGATGCCACCTGGCACGTATCTATCCAATACTTTATCGAGAAAAAAACTTCCTGATAAATTAACGTCCATCGCCCCTTCATCAACCTCTCCCTATTACCCAAAAAAAAGTTTATAAAAAATAACTTCAAAAAAGGTACCAATGAAAATAAAATAAAAGTGTACCTCAGGGCAAACCCATGCATTTCCAGCCCCGCGAATTTCTCCTCCATCCAAAAGGCTCGCTCTGATACCATACAGATCGGCCACCTACACATACATACACAACAACATTTCTATAATTTTCAATAATGCAGAGGCTTTTACGCAAATGTAGAAACAACTCTTACGGAGTTATCGAGATTGAAGGTGAAATTGGCGGAGACGTGGGAGAAGGGGATCTTATCGAAGGCCGCGACGGCGCCGGCTTCTTTGTTTTGCATGACTGCTTCGGCAGCGTCCGAAGGCGGCATGGTGGTGGATACGGAAAGCGATTTGCGAGACATGATTCCGCTCCCGACGAATACCGGAGCGTCTAACGGACCTTGGCAGTTTACTATCGCCGTCACCGATCCCGCCACCTCAACCATCACAAAAAAATAATTAATAAATAAATAAATTAGATAAGGTTATTAATTTATGAATTTACATACTGGGAACATGAGAGGCTTCATTTTCAGGGTCTTCATGAGAGCGTTTATTTCTACTGATGGTACCTGTCAAAAACGAGTAACAAAATATTAAACTAGGTAAGGGGTAAATGTGGAATTATGTGCTAATACCTGACACATGATATGAAACTCTCCATCTTCGGGATTGATGCCGAAGTCTCCGGAAGCTTCTAGAGGAGCGGCACCGAACCAACCGCTCGTGTTGTGTAAAAACACTCTTTGCCCCCTGAATCCCAAACTTCCCGTTAATTCCTGCAGTAAAAAAATTGAAAATCACGCACAAAACAATCTCAAATGGATGTTATATCTGAATAAATTACAAAAATTGGAGATAATTTTGTTGTTTGTACCGAGAAAGAGGAAGGGGCGTCGAGTACATGAAAAGAGACACCTCTCACGTCGATTTGGCCGTGAAGACTTGGAAATTTATCGCCCTTTGACATGCATATATGAACCTGCAAATTATATTTTAATTAAGAAAATACAAGTTACTAAAACTTAGTATTGTTTTAGGGGCATTTACATATTCACCCTTCTAAAATACAAAATATCATATTTACCCTTCCAAAAATTAAAGTATCATGCTTGCACTTTCAAAAATATAAAACTATGATATTTTTTTATTTTGTAAGGGTAAATACGATATTTTGAATTTTTAGTAGGGTAAATATGAGAGTTGAGAAAAGCACCTCGCCAGACGCTCTCCCTTTCGAGAAACTAATTGGTATTTCTAAAATCCTCTCAAAAAGCTGCAAAACCAAAAGAAAATTCCAAAATTAATATTTTTTTTTTATTTTTTAAACGGTATAAATTTATTAAAAAGGCGATAAAGTAAATAAGACAAGAAAGAATTCTAACCGGAGCGAAGAGATTGGAGAGGTTCAAATTGACGTGCCATTTTTGTTCAGAAAGATCGACGAAAACATCGGTATCGAGGTGGCCCCCGCCTTGAGACGAAATTTGGTCTTGTCTCCATTCCGTGCAATTTCCACTCACGTGCACGTGGATTCGGTTATAATGGTTTTGAAACTTCACGTATCCATTCGCATTCCTCATTTCCCTTCATTCCCAGAAAAGGGTAATTTCATTATATTATTTACCCTTCCAAAACCCAAAATATCATATTTATCCTTTGAAAAATAAAATACCATATTTGCCCTTTCAAGAATCTTAAATATGATATTTTACAGTCTAGTTAAATTATTTACATTATTATGATGTTAAATATTTTGAGGGTAAATTGATATTTTTATTTTGGAGGGGTAAATATGAAATAATGTGCCAAAAAAAATAACAAAAAAACAAACCTTGGTTCTTGGTCTCCATAACCGAGAAGCATTAAAGTACCGCCATTAAAATAAACGGTATCGAGAGTAATAGGAAGCATCTTTTCGATCCCTTCGTCTTGAGTCAGAGTCAACCCTTCTGCCAGCTCAGCAGATATTTCCTCGCGGCTCAAACCAAATAATACCGATTTCAACTTTTCCATCGCACGGATCTCGATGCAGGGCCAAAACGGGGCCAATCGATTCGATTGCGAAAACGACCCGAATTTCTCGATTTTGTTAACGATATCGTCGGCACTGTTATTATACGTACCGGTTTCGGGTCTCTCGACCGGTACGGTACCGAAATCCTTTAAATTTGAGGAATCGTTTGATTTTTCAAGAGCCTTGAAATATCTAAGCGCTGCGATTGAGCTTCGTCGAAGGATCATTTGTTGAGAAAAGGTGCTATTTTCAGATACCAATTTGCTACGGGCACTCCTTTTGAGCCTGTTTCTAACGAAATTGGGGACGACTCGATCCCAAAATTTCATAACGGGTACGCGGGTTTTGATACCGAATGAGCTTTCGATATCCGCATGCTTCGACCCGTACTCAATTCTCGTTTCTTTCGAATGCATTTCTTGATCATTGCAAAAATACTCGCTCGATTTGTCAGACTCGTTCAAATTTTGAGCTTTTTCTTTCTGGGTTTGTACCGAATTATTATTGTTATTATTATCTGGTACGGCTGGTAAGAGGATGTCTCTTTTAGGTAAAACATACCCATTTTCAGCGGCTTCTCTTGCCAACTTATCCCTCTCTTCGTACCAACTCGCATTACATTCCTCTCTAGCTACTCTCCTAACTTTGGTACGATAATCTATTCCTTCTTCACCCGAGCTTCTCTTCGTACCGTGTTCAGTACCAACAGAAGGTAACCCTAACCAAGAAAAATCCTTCTTTTGCGAGACCAAAACGCAAGGCTGAGAAACAAAAGCATTAATTACGATTTTGCCCCTCCTTAGACTGGCAAAAGGGCGAATACGTAATTTCACAGTCTCCACTTCCCCACAAGAGAACTCGTCCTTGTGGGGCCCAATTGAACACGTTTGTAAAGTTATCCCTAAAGGAGACACTCTTTTCACTTTGCCGAAATCGATTTCGCGTTGCAAATATTCGCTCAATGTTGAACAAACCGAAGGCAAAAGTTTGGTCTCGACGAATCGTTGCGCTCTTAATTGAGCGTACCAAGTTAAAATACCCGTTACTGAAATTACCGCCACTGCCACTGAGCATCGAACAAGAAATAAACCCTCTTTCCATATTGGGTTCAAGGATTTGATGAAAGCTCGAGTTTGTTGAAAAGGTTTTCTTGTGCAAGTAACCTTGAAATGGGCTCTTCGACTTCGAGAATGCTTCAAAAGTAAGGAATTTGAGTTCCAATTTGGTAAATTTGAATTTGATTCGGGTTTTATGGACGCGAAAGGTAGAGTTTGGTGTTTTTGGTTTTTGGAGGGAGAGATGAGAGGAGAGAGAAACAATGGAGAGGTTAGCAAGTGGGTCATTATTTGGATTTGAGAAATTGTGAGGGAAAATTGGTTTTGTGGAGGGGACCAAGAATTGAATCTAAGTCCCCTTCACTGTGCTTCATGAGCATGTTAGAAGAATCGAGGGCATTCTGGTAAATTCAACAAAAATGGTATAAGTGAATATCAGTGTTTTATGATGTAATTAAATTACCATTAGATTAATAAATGAGACAAAAAAGATAATAATTGTGAAGGAACAAAGAAGGCTATTCACGAATACTGACTGGTACCAAAACAGCCAGGTAAAATACAAGAGTACCAGTAAGCTCATTTGGGGTTTTGTGGTGCAAACTTTTAATTCTCAGTATGCAATTGAGTACCAAATAACCAAGAAAAACAATAAAAATGGACAAAAATAGAGTAAAGACGGTACTCCGAGCAGGTACCGAATCCATACGACAATTCTGGGTGCATACTCTAATTAATCAACCAAAAAATGCAGAACAGGTAATGTCCATATTAAAAATTCTACTTGGGTTCATCAAATGCACTGTTAAAGAGTAATTAGCGCACATTTCTAAATTACTACTTCACATAAATGGAAAAAAATAACGAAGACATGGTGAGACGAAATTTGCTCTCGAGGGGGCGACATGAGTGCAATTAGGGTAAAGAAATGCAAACCTGGAGCGCCGAGGACTTGGAAATTTGGGGCAAAATCTCGCAAAATTGAGGGTTTCGGAGATAATTAATCGGAGATGGCGTAGATGCTTGGCTTTGGCTTTGGCTTTGCTTTTCCCTCCACGGCTCTCTCTCTCTCTCCTCCGTTTTATTTTCCGATTTGTCTTTATTTTTTGCTTTTATTTTTGTTTCTTGGAATGTTGTGAAGTCATGTTTTACCATGTGAAAATAAGGTGTATATTTTTTGTAGTTTGCACTACAAATGTGAAATGAGTGAATGACTCACATGCCCTTCTTCATTAGAGACTGTATGCTTATTCTAGGGATAAAATGGGTATTCTCCACCTCATTAGCCATTTGTGCCTAAGATTCTTTTCTAGGCAGCATTGTTCCAGAAATCGGTCTTGGCGGCCGATTAATCACTCCTCGATGGTCCGCCGTCGAGATAAGGCTTTGGCGTTTTGTGCTTGGCGAATTCCGCCAAGCGGCCGTCAAGGGTCCGCCAAGACCGCCGAGCCGATTTTTAGAAGTGTTTTTTTTTATTGCTAACGGGTTCATAGCCTAATTAGTTGAATGTGAAGCACAAAAAATCATATATTGTGAGAGGTTGTGGGATACTATTTGTACAAAAAAATTATATATATATAGCGTTTCATTTCTTTTTTCTCTTTTTTTCTCTTCGTGCAAGAAAAATTATTTATTTACCTGTCTCGTTTCTCGCAACGGGGGACAGGCGTGAAACAAAAACATTTTTGCTCATTTTTTTTCTCCTTTCTTTTTTTTCATGATAATGTTATGTTATTTGAAATTTTATTACGTTATTCGGATATCAGTTATGTTATTTAAATTATTATTTGAGTTTATGTTAGTTTAGTGGCGTAGTGTATTTTGTTACTTAAATTATACAAAACTTATTAAAAAAATTGTGATTTGTAATTTTGTTTAATTAATTTAAATATTAAATATAAAAAATAAAAATCCGCCGAGATCCGCCGAGATTCCTGATTAATCCCGATTAATCATCCTTGGCGCTGGATGGTAGTCTACCGACTAGCGAGCGCCAAGCGATTTCTGAAACATTGCTAGGCAGTGAGCAAATTTTATTCTAAAACTATATATTATATATTTAAATTAAATTAAATAAAGATAAATTTTGTAATAGTTATTTATAATGAATTGAGTTGCTGTCTTGCTAAATAATTTAAAGGGGATTTACATATTTACCCTTCTTAAAACTTAAAATAACATATTTATCTTTCGAAAAATTAAAATATCATATTTAGTTATTTAGCCTCTCATAAATCTAAAAAGGGGAATTCTTCAAAAACCCCCCAACTTTTCTGAAAATTTTGAAAAACCCCATCTACTTTTAGAAAATCCCCTATTTTTTTTAGATTCCCTCAAAAACCCCCTATATTTTTTGCTTCTTCAAAAACCCCCTAACTTTTTTAGATTCTCTCAAAAACCCCCTATCTTTTTATTATGTTTTTAAAAAAATAACCATTATACCCTTTAGTTTTATTTTTTAAATTTCTATAATTTAATAAATAATGAATATATATTAAACTATTATAAAAAAATTAAAAATAAATAATACATGATATTATAATATTATAATAAATAATATATAGTATTAAAATATCATTTTCAACAATTATTATAATATTATAATATCAATATATTATTTATTATAATAATTTAATATATATGTATTATTTATTATAATATTTTAATATCATGCATTATTTATTTTTTATAATTTTATTGATATTAAAATATCAATAAAAATGTTATAATAATATAATATCATGCATTATTTATTTTTTATAATTTTATTGATATTAAAATATCAATAAAAATGTTATAATAATTTAATATCATATATTATTTATTGATATTAAAATATTATAATAAATAATACATAGATATTAAATTATTATAATAAATAATATTTTAATACTATATATTATTTATTATTATATTATAATATCATGTATTATTTCTTTTTAATTTTTTTATAATAGTTTCATATATATTCATTATTTATTAAATTATAGAGATTTAAAAAATAAAACTAAAGGGTATAATGGTTATTTTTAAAAAAACATAATAAAAAGATAGGGGGTTTTTGAGATAATCTAAAAAAAATTAGGGAGTTTTTGAAGAAGCAAAAAATATAGGGGGTTTTTGAGGGAATCTAAAAAAGATAGGAGTTTTTTCAGAATTTTCAGAAAAGTTGGGGGGTTTTTGAAGAATTCCCCAATCTAAAATATCATATTTATTCCAAAATCAGAATCATCCAATATGTTCGTTAAAATTATTACTTTAATATTTGCATATTTATTTTCTTGAAAACCCAAAATATCATATTTTCCCTTCTAAAAATAAAAATATCATATTTACGTTATCAATAACCTAAAATAGCATATGTAGCTTTCGGATCATAAAATAGCAATTAACACAAATCGAAAGGTATTGCCGAATTACCAAATTCGCTAACAACAAAATTGATAATGGAGTTCGGAAGATAGTCGTGTGTAGTTTTAACTATGTTTTACTCGTTAGTCGTCCGATTCAACTTTTACGAGTACATATGCCTCCGGATATACCTTGCGTACAATATTGCTGATATCGATTTACAACGTTTTACCGAAATCAATAACTTTGTAAATCATTTGGTTAACCTATTACAAACTACTATTTATCGCGATAACTTGACGATCGGTCACACGAATTAGATTTGTTTGAAGATGTGAAAGATGGACAATGTGTAATTAACTGATTTTGCTATTAATTTCAAACGATAACGGCTAAATTTTCTCTCTCCAACAAAGCTTCAAATTTGTTGAGATGTGCATTTACAAAGGAAGACGCCGACCACCTATTCTTGAGATGTGCATTTACGAGTTATGGGTGCGTTTGGACCCTACCGTTTCTATCAATGTGCTTTCGTTGTTGAATTTTTGGAAGGATCACCGACACAAACTTGACAAGGTAGAGGCTAATCGATGGGATATAATATGGTTAGCAACGATTTGGACCGTTTGGGGAGAGCGCAACACGCGTATTTTTCAAAAAAGGGGGCGGATGCATGCACTTGTGTTAAGTGCCATTAGGGACCTAGTGATTCGTTGGGGATCTTTAGGAATTAGCTAGCCGCTTCATATTATATAATTGCAATTAACTCGGTCACCAAATTGTAAATAATGGATGTTGTACTTTTTATTTTCTTATATAAAAAAGATCGGAACGGGCGCGTATCGCGCTTGCCATTCTCTTCAAAAAAAAAAAAAAACAAACAAACAAAGCTTCAAATTTTGAAATTTAGTAGAAGTAATACGGATGAGAGAATTCCCTGACCTTCGACCTCCGCAACCTCCGCGACTTGACTGACCTTCGACCTCCGACCTCCGCGACCAACGACTGACCTTCGACCTCCGACCTCCGCGACCAACGACTTGACTGACCTTCAACCTACGCGATTTGACCGACCTTCGACCTCCGCGACCCAGCCACATCTCTGCTACCTAGCCAGAACCATAACCGAACCAGATGATAAATAGCCAGTTGCTATAAAACTCGTCAATCTAAAAAGGATTGATTGGTTATATTATCGTAACAAAATTAAATTACTTAATTATTAAGGATTGATTGGTTATATTATCGTAATAAATTAAATTACTTAATTATTGTACTGTCAAAAACATAAACAAACTCATTTGGTCAAATCCTCTCAACTAGTAAAGGGATTTTTTCTCCTATATTTACCATTTGTAGACTAGATTACTGCTAGGGTTCTGCCCTCCCACGAAATCTCGACAATTTCGCTCTTTAACATTTAGGGATTTTGCTTTATTTTATTCAATCATTTAAACTTCTACAATTTAGCTCTGAATTGCTCAAATTATTCGGAGAGAAACACACACAATCACCATAAACATTCTTAAATTTCCGACAAACACAAGTCAAAACAAAAATTCAACAGTTCCATCTAAACTACAACAAACACAAACACATAAAAAAAAACACATCCATATCCATTATAAAAAAAAAGGTACCAATAAAGAAAGAAACAAACAAACATGCTTATTCCTCAAAACCCCATATAATAAACCAACCAAACAAACACCACCTCATCTCATCAAACCCCCAGATCATTCTTTCACTTCAAACCCCGTCTAAGCCCCAAAATTACCAAAAACACCCTCAACTTTACCTCACGGGTTGTTGGTTGTAATGGTTCTTCTCCTTCTTTTTCGCCGCTGCCAGCCTGGCATTCCTCGCAGCCGCCTCATTGGCCACGATCTTCGCAGCCGCGTCAACTTTCCCGGATTTCTTTTTCTTGGACGAAGCAACCTTCTTCAACCGTTCCTTCATGTCCTCGACTTCATCAACCTCCGCAGCGCTGCCAGCTGGTGCATCCCCATTCGTCGCCTTATTGTTGTTGTTGTTATCCGAGCTGTCGGCTTGTGGTTGGTCCTGAGAAATCTCCTTGGATTTGTCCTTCTTGTTCTTCTTCTTCTTCGAGGCCTTGCTCTCCCCTTGAACCGGCACGTTGTCCTTCTTCTCCCCTTCTCCTTGATCTGAAAAAAGTAAATAACGTTGCAGGGGCTTTTTCGCAATTTAAGCAAATCAGAAGGACCTTTATGCAAATTTCTCAAATTTACCTTCGCCGTTCTTGGAGTTATTAGTATTATTATTGGAGAAGCCGAGTTCGGCCAGCACGGCGTCCAGCTCAGCGAGCTCTTTCTTTTTTAGCTCCTTCTTGGAGAGTTGCCTCTCGGTATCCTTGGCAGGCTGTGGCGGAGCCGGTACAGTCTTGTGTGGCGGGTCATAACGGGTCGGTTCGGATTCATGCTCGTGTTGCTCCTCCTCTGCGTCTTCCTCATCGTCTCCTTCGTAAATTCCTAGTCCTTCGTCCTCACTCTCACTCTCCTATAAAAAACATTAAAATGATAAATTATTAAATTACAAATTTGCCCCTGAATTGCAATAGCAGTGAAATAAAACAGTATATATAACAAAATGAGAATAATTAATGACGGTAATGGACACGTGTATGGAAATAAGAAGGGCGTTAAATAGGTATAAAGTTTTATAGTAACGCATTTTATATAGTCGAGCATAATAGTATAATAAATTACTAACACGACGACAAGTAAATTTAATCGTTGTCATTAAAGACGAGAAACAAAACGTTTTTGGAACATACTATAATCATTAAATATGATCAAAATTGGTATGTACGCATATAGAATATAACCCTAAAAGTATCATGGCATGCATAAAATATGTATAAATGTATATTAGTAATAAGAATCTAATTAAGCATGCATTATTAATTGATACTGGCATGAGCTGGGAGTAAATACTATTACAATATTTCCCATTAATTTTAGGAAATAAAAAATCATTTTAGAGAATGAACTAATTAAACACTAATTAACAAATGAAATTGTTCACTGAATAAAGCAAATAGTAATCGATAGAAATTCTAGAAAAAAGGAGCAAACCTCCTCAATCATGGCTTCCGACTTGCCGGACTTCTTATCAGCCTGACCCCATGATGTTTGAATCGGAGCAGTATTGGCATAGAAATCATCGTCATCATCCTCGATATCAGCCCAAGATTTCGCATTTAACGGAGTAGGCGCCCAGAAAACCGGCTGAACCTCCTCCTCCTTGCTATTACTAGCACTGTTAGCCTTATTCTTCGACGAAGTGTTGCCAGATTTAGACGAACCCTTGTCAGATTTCTTCTTCTTTTTTAGGGTTTCAAGAGCAGCAAAAACGTTGGTGCTATTGATCCTCACAGGCCCGTCATCTCTTCTACTACCTCCGCCTGCCATATTACCCTCTCCGAATCTCGAATCTGATCGATCTGAAGCAGTTTCTCGATACAAACGCAATTACCAAGTGATAGAAATCTTCGATAAATCGAAATTTCAAGTGATGAGATAGACTGGAAAATTGGGCGAAATTGGGGGTAATTGGAGAGGAAGAGGCACGAGAGAAGTGAGAGAGGGGGATTAGGGTAAAATGGGCAAGGATAACGTCAGAGAGGAATTGAGGACAGCGGCGATTTCTTTTCTTATAGCAAGGGGAAACAGACAACAGAGAGACGAGAGTATATTTGTTGGGTAGACCTGGTTCATGGTGGTCTGCCCAAAACTAATTACCTGCAATTAATATATTTTAATTTTAATAACAGTAAAATTGTATAATATCAAATATGTGTTGTACTAATCAGTTAGTATAAAATATTTTAATATTTTATATATTGAAATTTAATCTTTGTTGGTAAAATTATTGTTATTTTTTAAACGATGTATCTTGCTAATAGTAAATTTTAGGTATTTAAAATCGACTTGTTTGTCGATTTGTTATGACTTGAGATAAATAAACTGGTAGGAATTTTATCTGATATTTTCACTTTCTAAAAAAAAAAATTATTATACATTTGTATGCATATATAAAATTTGTAATTATAAATATGTTTGATATTATTTTATACTGAGAATATATTTTTATAGGAATATAAAAATTTCTTGTATAATTATAGTATAAAGCTATATTATGTAATTTTAATTATGTTTTGTTGTTGATAATTTTTTTCCTTTCGTCATTTTTTTGGGATCCTCGTATAATCATAGTGTGATTATTTTGAGTATGAGAAGAGTGAAACAGTGATTACCAAAATCAATGAATAGAACGAACATCAATATCTAACTAAACTAAATTGAAGTCGGACAAGATGATATACTTTTTTTTGAAGGCGAACAAAATACATCAAGACAAAAAAAATTGTAAGATATTAATGGAAATTATATTGTTGACATAAAAATATAAACAATAATATCATCAACATTATATTCCAATGGAGAGAACTTTTTTTCTTAAAAAATGGAATTCTCATAGTGACGGATACAAGGGAGGCCGGGGTGACGGGGTCCCCAGGCCCCATGTCAAACTTATTTTTATGTATATAGGAAGGAAGGATGAGCCAAAAATAGTAAAAAAATCCTAATTCGAACTGAAAAATAAAAGATGAAATTCATGATCATGTTAATCCCCAATTGGTTTCATTTTGTTTTTTTATGTGTTGGCAATTTTCTCAAGTAATAAAACTACAAAAATAACATAGATCCAAGTACAATTTGAAATGAAAAGAATATTTAAATTAAAAAATATATTGATAAATTAATGTATACTTTTGACTACGGTCATAAATCAGATCATTATTATTTCATATTGTTTGTATGGTATAGTTCATTGTTTTAATTAAGTCATAGTATTTTGGTTAAATTAACAATTTTCTTATATAAACGTCCACATAACAAACAATACAAATTTCTACATAAATAAAATGTAATACAAATTTGATATATAATGTCAATTTGCAATTTTTTTTTATCGCTGTCACATAAAATTTTAGGACAATGCACACGTAATAAATAAAAAAATATATGCTAATTTTATTTCGGTCCTCTCAATATTGAATTCTGGATCCGTTCCTGAATGTACAGTATGGACCAGGGCGTTGCTAAATATACGAAGAAAGAGGAGAGGCGGGGACGTGACTGTCCGTAAGGTTAAGAAAACTCTTAAATTATCCCCGCGGGTAAAATATAAGAGCCCAAACACCACACGCCTCTTCTCCACCAGGTGTGAAGGAGATTCATTTGCGTGTAGCCAAAGGTACCCGCTGTACTAGCTTAACTTATGGTGCTCCTGTGGAACATGGACGGTGGATTTCATGACAAGGACACCTAATCTGTTTGGAAATATAATACTTTTCCTATATTATTTTTTGATGCTTCAACGCCTCATATTGATATAACCGTATTCATATCAATTGCATGTATCCTGATATTTTCAATTTTTGCTTATCTTCGCAGCAAGGCAAATAATATAATATATTAATTAATATGATCGTTTACCCCAAATAACAATATACCGAAAAGGAAAAACAATTTTTTTATAAGTGCTGTAATTTAAGAAAGCAACAAAAGATGGTTAATATAATTTTCTGGGAAGTTCTATCATACACCCTTTTGCAAGGGTATTTTGGACATTTTAGCAATTAATTATATTTGTAAAATGGTGTATCATAAAATTTATTTTTTATGGAGATTTTTGTTTAAATGAACAATAAAAAATTCCAATTTAGTGAAACATTAATTAATAAATATATTTAAGATATTACCTTAAATATTCATAAATGGATAATTACTCCAAATACCCATGAAAATGAGTGTATGATAAGGAAAATGATATATCATAATTGATAGAAGCCCCCTAATTTTCTTATCTATTTAACTTGAGTAACTCTTTATTTTTTATACCGAAGCTACATCATTATATATTGTAAACATTGAATTGTGTAATGCGAGTAGATCACATTCATCAAATATATATTTTATATTTTAAGAATAATTTTTTATAATGATTTGTGTGCCGTTAGATGGTAATGTCGTTCCTTGTTTGATCCGAACATTTAATGAGGGACCGTTTGGCAAACGGAATTCGAAGAGTGAAATCGGATTATGAGGTGGAGGAGTAAAATATTATGGAATTAGTAATTTCACATTTTGCTTAGATGTCCAAATTTTGAGATGTTGGAAAATATTTTTTTTTTGCTTGATTGTTTACAAAATTTTGAAATTTTGTTATTGAAAATGTAAAAATAATATTTCGTTAAAACTGATAAATAATAATAGTATTATTGTAATATTATATGTTTGTAATATTATTATAATAATATTAGTTTGATAAAAAAAAATATTATAATATAAAATTATTGGAATATAAAATTATTGGAATATAAAATTATAATATTATTGTATAAAATAATATTATATTATATGCATACAATATATTATAATAATAATAGAAAAAGACTAAATGTACTTTTACATTATTATAATATTATATTTTATCTATTAATATATAGTACAATTAATATTATTATTTTAATATATATTATATAATAACAAAAATATAAAAATATTAAATGTACTTTTATATTATCATATTATTATATTTTATCTATTAATATATATTATAATTAAAATAATTATTATAATATAATTAATATAATAGTTGCAATTATATTAGTAACATAATCATATTATAATTATTATATCCTTATAATAAATATAATATTATATTAATTAAATATACGTCAAAAATATCCGAGAAACAATATTTATTTATTACCATGGAATTTCATTATAATTAAAGTGAAATTAATTATAAGTATTTAATTAATTATTTGACTTAATTGGTTTTGAGTTTTCCATCATCCTGACTCTCCAAGTTTTGGTTGAATCAAATTTATCAAAATAAAAGAATAATAATAACCTCCACTTTGAAATTCAGCTCTAATTCCATATGCCAAACAAAGAATTAAATTTTGTCTTATCTTGAAATTCTAATTACACTCTAATTACACCTCTGCAAACATGCCTTGAGTGTTTACTTGATTTTTCAATGACTATTTATTCATGCAGGTCTGATCCGAATTTTACGATAAATTATCTTAACTGGAGTTCGCACATATAAACCTCCCCATCTCGTAAATAATAATAAAAATTTGGAAAAAAAAAATAGTATGTTAAAATATCGTTTAAAAATATATTATCCTAAAATATTTGTTTTCGCCTCAATATATAAAATAATTTTATGTTTAATTGTAAAATAAAATAATATATTTTTATAAAATTTATATAAATCAATACTCAGCTATTAACACATTACAAATAATAGTTATAACACAGATTTTAATAGTATATTTTAATAATATAATTTGATATATAAATCGATTTATAGTGATTTTTGAAGGGCTGACAGTTTGTTGACATTGTATAGTGATTTTTGAAGGTCCGATACAGTTAAATCACAAGTTTATGGATTTACTGTTCATTATAACAATGATATATTTTATTTTACTTTATTTGTGAATATCTTGACATATTATTGTTATTGAATGTTTTAATTACTGGATCTGGATCTAGTCATTTGGTTTGAAAATATGCCATGACAAAGAAAATAGAAACTTTTTTCACATTAACAAAAAAGAAAACAGCGTAAAAACACCTGTTATAGAGTCGACTAAGCAATCAGAACCGACTTGTTCAAGACATTTTCATAGTAAACATCAAGATTAGATATATTACCTTAAATTATTTGACTATGTCAAGTTAGTAGGCTAAGCAAACAATATTGCATCTGAAGAAAATACAAACAAATTGATTTATCTAAATTAATTTTACGCAGTAATTAGGTTATTTCCAAAATTACCAAACATGAATAGAAAACCTAGAAAACAATATACATAAAAGAAACGAAATGAGTTTCAACATAAAAATACTGACTATATTATCAACAAAAAGAAATATTCGGAGTCGGGACAAAGTGACCACACGCTGTTTATCGTCATCAAATACGCACGGTGTACAATTCACTGTAATAATAATATAAAGACAAAAAGGACAAAAAAATAAATAAAAAAATTCACAATGGAGGAAAAATAACAGGACAAAACAAGAGGAGAAATGATTAAGATCTTTCTTTTTTTGGTTCTAAAAGAATCAAGCGACGAAGAAGAGAAAAATCATGAGGAAAACCATGAGCACGAAGAATATCTTAATCATCAACCACCTGTTCGACGAAATGCCGTTGAGATATTTCAGTAATTGCCCTTGCGCTCCCTCCACATTTGCCAGCGTATCCTCCATATTTTCATCAATTCTGCACAGTTATTAGAAAATCAAAATTAAAGGGCTTTTTTGATAAATACATACATATATATATATATTGGGCGATTTTGAAATTCTACCTGATGGCGATTTCGCCTTGTTGAGAGACCATGGTTGCGAGTTGGGTGAAAATAGTGCCGAGTTCGTGAATGGTAGATTCGACGTTCTGAAGAGCCTCGGACCGGCTCTCCATGTAGGTATCTCGCTGCACTTCTAATTGCTGTTGTTGGCCCTGCGGCACTAGAGCCTGGCTCGACGAAGACCCGTCTCCATTTCCCTTCTTCCTATAAAAACCCAGAATATATTTCGTGTGAGAAATATTTCGAAATTATTCGATGAATTGGAGTATGAAGGTTTACCTATGAGTAGGGAATAAGGGGGTAGATTCGGAGACTTCGCTGGCCCAAGGAGCGGGAGCATGAGGGGCAGAAGAGTCATTTCCACCTCTCGTGGCGAGGGGTCTCTGTCTCATAAATGGATTATTCTGCTCCTTTGCTGCTGCTGTCGAGGAAAATAACTGCCTCCTGTTCTGGTGGGTCTTCATGTTCTGCAAATATTACCGAATTGCCACTCGTTCGTCAGATTAGAATTCGATGTTTACGTTTTGGTGTGTTAATTAAGGAGAATGAGATGGAATGTGACCTCTGTGCGCATGGTGAGGACGTCTTTGAACTCCTTGGTGGCGCTCATGAGGCGGTTCTTCAGATTGTCTACGACGGTGGTGGAATGATTGGTGGTGTCTTTCGAGATGTTACCGCTCTCGTTTTGCGAATTGCAGAGCAATTGAAGATCCACGACTGCAGAGTTCAGTTTTGTAATGTCGTTCTTTATCAGAGCTGTTAGTTCTTGTATCTCCACGGTTGGATCGTCGAATACCGATGTTCTTTTGGCCACTGAAAGAGAGAGATGAGTAGAAAGAATGGTATTTTTTACGGATTTCAGAAGATCTTGTCATTCCTTTTAGCAATTTTAAGGATTTACGAAAGCTAGAAAAACTCACGTTTGGCAAGATTGGCGAGCTTCTGAGAGGTCTGATGAATCCCAAGCCCAATCTTAGAAGCCCTTTTGTTAAACTCGGACTGAATCGACGCAACAGCTCTGGATCCCTCAAATCTAGATCCACCAGATCCGCTACTACTCGCGCCGCCATTCACCGCCGTCGCCGGAGCAGCTGAAACATGCTTCCTAACGCTTTCCACCGCCGATCTGAACTCGTTGGTACGATCTCTGGACGATGATTGTGACGCACGACTCGCCATCTCGATCTAGATCTGAATCGATTTTTCCCTAGATCTGGACTGAAAATTGGGAAAATCTAATCCAAATTTATCGAATATATACTTCGATTATCAATCAAAATTGAAGAAAGTTAAGATATTTTTCTCGATTTTTCGTGTATTGTTGCACTGGATCGAATATTAGATTGCCGGAAATGGCGGGTGAAATATGGTGAAAATTATATGTAAGATAAAGAAAGCTTTCCAAATTTTCAAGAAAATAGATAATTATAATTATGTTCCTCTACGCAAATAAAATTATAGTAATATACATAGCGAGTCATATATAATTTTGTGGGCTTTTATTGAGTTAACTAATAGACCTGTAAAATGAAAAAAGCCTAGATATGAATAGTTCTATTTTCATATGTTTATGATTTAAGCCCATTGTATTGTATCCATTTAATTTTGCAATGTTTAATAACAAAATCTATTTTTCACAAACCCCATTTTTTTTGGGCCCACGGTTACAAACTAATATTCGCATTTATCAGGAATGGCAGGCTCAAACAGAGGTGTTTTATGGAGAACTAAACTTAACGGTCCGATTCGATTTAATCGGTTTAATTTTCCGATTTAATTGGTTCAGTTCGGTTGGAAAAATAGTATTGTTAAGTTTATTCGGTTTAGTAAATCTCGATTTTATTGTTTTGGAAATCGATTAAACCGAACCAATCAAGTAACATCGTATTTTTGTTTTTTTTTAATATGCGGATGTTAAAATATTTAAATTTAGTATAATAATTTTATCAAATAATATTATATTTCATATGATTTATTTATATTTTTGATAAATAAAATATGAATTTTATTAATTATTTTTATTTTTATTTTAACATTATAATATTTCTTATTCGGTTCAATTGAATAAACCGAATAAAAAGGTTCAGTTTATTTGGTTTGGTTTTCAATCGATTCAAAATATAATTTGGTTCGGCTTGGTATGAATTTAGTTTGGTTCGATTTAAATTGTTTTGATTTGATTTGGTTCAGTTTGAACCGAATCGACCAAATTAACACATGCGTGCATAATAGTCGGAGAAAATTGCATCAATACTCCTAAAATTATGCTTAACATGTAATTATTTCACGACCAAATTTTCTCTTGCTTTTTTTGTAGAGAAAATATTTACACTCCGCCCTTCCCCCGGTTTATATTTTTCCAATTGCATCAATACTCGCTATTAATAGGAGAGCGACATACATGTGGCATTTTGATTTTTCCAATTTTGCTTGCATTTCTGCACTCGAAAACGCACGCCGCCCCTCCCCCGGTTTATATTTTTTTAGATCTATCATACTTTTGTAGACGTACATTATATTGTTCTTACATGTATATTTAAAATGAATGTTTTGCCTTTTAAAATGCATATTATATCTTTTCATATGTATGGTATATTTTTATGTGTTATAACTTTTTAGATGTATCATATACATTTTAGATATATGCTAATTATTTTTAAATATAATACTTGTTATATTTTTTACATGTATGCTGACATACTTTTTTATTTGTTATACATTTTATAGATCTATTTTATATTTTTAAATGTATGATATACATTATTTAAATACAATATATATTATATTTTTTAAGATGTAATTTTTTACATAAGTAATATTTTTTTATAAATTTTTGTAACTAGATTTGTACATTTTGTTTATTTTAAGACATTTCATGTATTTTTAATTGATTAGATGTTATTTGTTTCATATTTAAACATACAGTTAGCAAGTAATAAAAAAAATCTTAAATTACACTCTTTTTTGGGTAGAATTCTTATTTTTTGGCAAAAACTAATCTTAAATATATGTATCATAAAATCAATAAAAACCAGAATTTATACACCAAATCTTGGTAATATTCTTATTTTTTGGCAAAAGTACAAAAAAAGTAGGTACATTGACACCATTAGTGCACCAACTTTTTCAACTAGGCAAGTTATTTTACCAAAAAAATGCACTTTATTTTGTCAATAGTTATCTAACAAAATCACTTTGGCATTTTCAACGAGTTTTAGGGGAGAGAATCTAATAAACTGGCTGCTAGCTAGTCAAAAAAGTGTGTAGTTATCATCCACTAAATCACCCCATTAATACAAATCATTATCATTATCTCATTTCAAAGTTTAAACTGTCTTCTCTTTCAAATTAAGCCTCATTTAGATCATGCCAAAAATTCACTGCAAACAATTTCATTATATTTGAATTTTTGTGAGCTATGTATAAAAGGGAAAAAATAGAAGGAAAAAACCAAAACATTTTCAAATGAAAATGATGACTATGAATTTTGAAGTAAGAAATATGATGAATATTGCCCCTATAAAACATTTTGGAAATACTATAAATCATAAGAAATTTAATTATCCTTACATGATATAAAAATATGTGATTATTTTGCTTTTGCATGGGTGTACATGATAATTCCAATATTTTGTGAGGGTACACATGAAATTATGCTTTATTTTTTTCCATTTGATAAGTTATTGGAGCCTCAACTTGGTTTAAGAATCCTGAGAATGGATTAGGAAGGTCATTATTTAATTGGAAAATGGCCCAAGATATTTTAACCTGGGCCCAAATACTCAATCTATCCATTATTTTTTTATCTAAATTTAATTCTCTTTAATTTGACAAGCGCTTTACATCCAACTCTTTAATTTGAGAAGATTCGATGATTCTTCATCAATTGATGTCAATAAAAATTGAACTCACAATTCATCACAACATATGATTTTTTATGTCTCACATTCAGTCAACTAGGATATATGCTCATTTAGCCTACGGGCTTTGAGCAAAAAAAAAAAAAATATATGCTCATTGGCATCTTCTTGCCTTGTTCAATGCATTGTCAATGTCATGCATTTTTTGTGTGTGCACAATTTCATTTATTTCAACATAAATTCAAAGGTTTGTTAACAACTCCTAATCATTGAAAATTTTGAAATGTGTAGAAATTTGAAACCCAAACATCAATCACCGAGGAGTAGGTGAAGATGTGATATATACTGGTTTATTTATATACATATATAATTAAAATTAATTAACGACTCCAAATTAATTCATATAAAATAGGGGGAAAAAGGGAACATAAATTTTATTAGGCGATAATGAGTTAATTATGACCAAGTCATTGAAAACAAACAAAATGTCATTAATTTGTGATGTGCCAATGTAACTATAGACAAATAAACATGTCATTAAGTTTATCAGGACCCATATATCCCTTTGAGTTTTCTATGGATACACTTTCAATAATTTTTGGGGATATATGAGAGGTTAGTTTTTAGATTTAACAGGGATATATATGAAATTTGCAAAAAATGACAAGTTGGTGGAAGCATATAAACTAGTTTGCATTAATTAAGATTCATATAGACTCAATAAACAAGAATTAATTTGCAAGTAAAGATGAATTTTATTTGATTTTTGGTACTTTTGCAATGTTGACATGTGATCATATAAATCAAGAAATTAATAGGGTTAGTAACTCGTCAAATTTGCCAGATCATTCCTTAGTTTTTAGGGTTTCTGGTTTCAATTCTTCAATGGTTTAGGATCTCCATAAATATATTAAATAGACCGTTAACTACAAAAAAAAAATTGACCGAATGGACGTGTAATTTTTGTATCGTATTACCTTTTATAATGTGATGATAAGTAAACTATAATTTGCCAATAAATGAAATTTCAACTATCATGCATTGTCAAATATAAGTAATTTCAACTACTTGCCCTTTCATACTTAATTATTTTTTTATAAATTTGATTCGTATTTAAATTCGTATTTGTCATTCATTAATTAGCTTTATATATTAAAAAACGTCTAATTTATTACAAAATATGATATTTTTTAATGACCCTCGATAACAGTACTATTTTTTTTTTTTTGTGTCAAACACTATTTTTTTTGCAATAAGACTTGAATCCACAATCTTTCACGACATATGATTTTTTGTGTCAAACACTCAACAAAAATATGAATTTTAACTAAGAGAATACTTGCGTTACACAGCGAGTATGGTAATTATCAGCGATTTAAATTGCGGCGCAATGACGCCGCCATAGCGCAAATCACAATAAATATTTATGAAACACATCACCGTAACCTACTAAATAGCGCCGTGCTTTAAGGAGAATGCTTCAAAGTTGTTGAAAAATAATGACAAATAAATGAATACATATAATATGATCTTGAAAAAATAAAATTAAAAATGAATGAATGAGACCAAACCAAATCATTTCAGCCAACAGTGCAAAAATCTTGAATGATAAAATATAAAATCAATACATAAGATGAAAGCACATCATAAAATCTAATGGTCAATAATCAAGAATAATTATGATACCGTGGCTTCATGGTATAATTAAAAAAAAACCTAACCTTTTTGAGTATTGTAAAAAAATCCCAATCTTTTTGGAAATCCAAACAACTCTCTCTACCAAACTTCTATATTGACCCCCCCCCCCCCCCCCCCCCCCCCCCCCCCCCCCCCCCGTCCCCGGTATAAGGGTTAAAACTAAGCATGTGTGATATTAAAAAAACAAATTGGACCAAAATACCCTTCTATTTTCATATGTAGTAATTAAAAATTGTTATTTTTTATTATTTTTATTAATTTTGAGAAAATTCATAAATATTTTTTAACATGTAGTGATTTCAATAAAATAAAAATATTACCTGTTGTGTTTATATAATTTTAATATTTCATTTATTATTCATGAAAAAACTAACATCAGATAATAATACAATGAACAACAATAAATAAACATCTTGGCAATATATTGATTGAAAAATATATGTTTAAACATCTAGTTTTTTTATTTTCACTATCCTTTTATGTATTTTTTTTAATAGCTTCATGATATTATTTTTTAAATATTTGCAAAGTGTTCTTGTAATATTGTTGTTCATATTATTATTATTTTATGTTATTTTTCAGAAAAAATTATAAAAATCAAATATATATAATGTATGAAATATTAAAATTATATAAATATAACATATAATAATAATTTTTTTTAAATTATTATATGCTAAAAAAATTTAGAACTTTTTAAAACTTTATAAAAACTAATAAATTTTTTTTAATTACTACATATGTAAATAGAAAGATATTTTGGTCAATTTTTTTGAACACCATCTATAGTTAGTTTTAACCACTATAGGGATATTTGAAAATTAGGGTTTTTTTTGAAAAATGTTCATTTAAAAATAGATGTAAAATTAGGGAGTGGGTAAATGCCATCGAATGAATAAAAATCTTGACTATAAAAAAAAAATACCCGCTTAATTATTTTAAAATCACCCCTAAAGAATAATATATTTTAACTGAAAATATATTTTCTAGCTCAAACATCTTCATCGGATATAATACAAGTAATGATGAAAGAAAACTAATTAATAAAATTTTAGAAAAGTTATGTGTAATTAGTGAACTTCAAAAACACTGTTGATTGAGATTAATTAATGCCCTCTAATCTCTATATTGCATAGTTTCCCAGTAATAAAAATATGAATTTGTCTTAAAATACTGGCCACGACCAACACCAATTTTTATACATTGAATTGGTAAACTAAATACACATTGATTATATATTTTCCACGTAGATCCTAGTCATCACACCTCTAACCAACTATAATTTATCTTAAATAACTTTTACTAGACGTTGAATACTGTAATAATTAGCACTACTTTCGAAGCAGATTAATATATTTATGTACTAATTAAGTATCTGTATCTTAGCCGTTTTTCACATTTATGAACATATAAATAAAATAACCAAATATATTTTCTCAAAAAAAAAAAAAAAAAAAACTATAACCAAATATGTAAGTATTTTAGATATAAATCTGCGTTAAATTAATATTTGAACACAATAATTTTAGATTATATGTTTGTATATTACCTAATGAGGCATGTATTAAGCAATTTCGTAGATCCTAGTCATCACAGCTCTGTCCTCTTGATCAGCTTTGAATTGATCTTAAAAGAACTTATCCAATCCATCCAAACTCAATTTACTACGTGTTGAATACTTAAATGCACGACTTCCTTAGCATATTAATTGAGCTCATTATTATTATTATTAAATATTACTACTCAATTGGGGACCTATTCAACTCCTAGGCTTCGTTTGGAAGAAGGATACTTAGGAATAACTTTTTTGAGAGATAAAATGCTTCTTTTTTTAGCAATACTACCAGTCTAAAATGTATATTTTTAGTTATCCAATAAACATACCAAATGTTAGAAAAAGGATGATCTTATTACAAGAGCTAACATGACTAAATTGAAAACGATTTCAATTTTATTTTATCAAATGATCGTTATATCCCTATTTATTTATTATACTTATATACTGTTATTTATATCTTTCATGAATAATATGAAAAACCCAAATCTAACCAATATATATTAATTTTCATATTTAAATATATATGACGTTACAATTTAATTTTTTTTTTATGATGAAAAAATTAAGAATAAAAATATTTTTTATATATGAAAGATTTTATTTGCATGATTTATGAAAAATGATAGACTAATAAATAAATGTAAGAAATATCAATCATCAATTCATCATTAACAGAGACATAACGGTCATTTGATAAAACAAAATTAAAATTGTTTTCAATTTAATCATGTTGGCTCTTGTAATGGCGTTTTCCTAAAAAAATTACACCTCCAAGTTAAGAACATAATTGATAATATTCATTTTAGAATAATCGTTTTTCTGGACCAAGTTTTAGAGTAGGTAAATAATTAGTTAGTTAATTAACTAATCTATTTGTGTGCTGATTATTAAGCCATTGCATCATTATTCTCTGAAACTTGTCTTTTTCCTACAGAAAACGAAGGATTTAGTAAAGAGACAAAAGGGTTGAGAGAGAGAGAGAGAGAGAGTCACCAAACAAAAGAGGTCTCTTCACACAAACGTTCGCATGCTTTACGTGCATTTTGAAGCAAACCCTAGATGGATCATTTCTACTATCTCCAGTTTGTTCATCTTCACTCACCCTAAATTTGCATGCAATCATTTGAAGAAAATTAATTAGAATATTAGTAACTACTTAACAATCTAAAATCATATGAAGGCTAAAAGACCAGATGAATTATTGAATCTATTTTCGTAAGTGTGTGTCAGCAGTGGCGGATCTTGCCAAGATTTCTTGGAGGGACGAAATGAAAGAGTGGTTTTGAAATCACACTACACAACTTTTTGGGGGGACGAAATCGTAAATTTTACACTATTGTACTGTTAAAATATACTAAATCACTAGTTATATACATTGTTCGACGAAAATCTTGGAGAGTAACAATCTCCTCGGATCCTAATAAGATCCGTCCCCATGTGTGTGACTCGATTTCAAATAGTATCTGAATTTCAAATATTCTTCGCACTTTTGTACTTTATTCCATATGATTTAACAAAAAGAAAGAAAGGACATCTGTGATAATTTGGAAGACTGGAGAAGAGATTAATATTTAATACACATTCCTTAGGTAGAAAATTATTGAATTGGGTTGGTTGGGCTTCTCTAAATGCGGCAGCCCTACATAACATACCAATACCACTATAGATACAGAACTTAGAGGTACCCAACAAAACTGTAGGAAATTTGCACAAAATACCCTGCATTCTAAAAAATTACCAAAATTGCTTTTAAGATTTGAGTTTTAACTGATTTTATTTTTATTTTTTGAGCTTTCTGCTTGCCGGTAGATTTTCGTCTCGTCATGTTTCTTACAAACACAATGCACATATTTGGTCCTGATCAACATCATTAAACTAACATGGAAAAAAAGAACATTGTAATTTATTCTATTTAATTTTCATATTTGGTCCCAAGATCAAAGAGGAACCAACTGCACATACTCGCGAGTACGAATGTGCTTGAGAGTTTGCAATTGCGGCCATCGCTATACACAAGGTTGAAATACAATTGACTTTGGTCCGCGAGGCAGGGATCTAATTAAGAACAATGGGTCAATAGCAAAGTTCGAGAGGAGCAAGAAGAAAATCGCCATTGTTTGTGCAATGATGGATGGAGAAACGCCAAGTCTTTTAATCTTGAAATATCATATATATCCTTCCAAATCAAATTGTTCTTATCATATTTTCCCAAGAGACGGTTCAATTTGATCGAGACGAAGAATGGAGAGGGCATAATCGTGATTTTTACTCAAATGTAGTTAATTTTAATGAAAAGTATATGAAAAATATCTGCTAGGGAAATATGAGAGAAATTATATTTTAAAACTTAGAATGGTAAATATGATACTATCATCTTTTGTCACGATAAATTTGATATTTCAAGTTTTTTGGACAGACAAATATGAATTGTTCATACTAAAAAAGAATTTTGCATAGATTAGGTCCGTTAATTTGTGAAGTTAAAATAATAATGCAAAGGTTCATTTATTTAAGCACAATACAGGGGCTATTTGCAAATTTTCCCAGAACATAACAAATGGAGGGACCTAGTATGACAAATTGATAAGAGCAAAAAGAAAAAAGAAAAAGAAAAAAAAGAGATTATGACAAATCGATACTACCCCGTGCTAATTATCACACAAAAACAAATTAATGTTTTCAGTTTTCTGGAAATTTATGAAATTAAATTCAACGGTATATATTGCTATGCAGCATAGCATCAGCATGGTCCCAATTATTTGTGTGTGTGTGTGTGTGTGTGTGGTCTTTAGTGATTTGACAAAATTGACTACTTTTCAACACGTCCATCATTTCAATAATTCACGCACGAGAGTTATTATCAAACAGAAATTCGTGAAATCATGCCAAACGAAATTCGTGAAATCATGCCAAACTAAAAAAAACTTCTATTCAATTTAGGATTTGGTTCAATCCATTCATAATTTTAAATTTTCGTGTCAAATTGTTTTATTTTTTAAATTCAATTATGGTTCAAGTCGGATATTTTTGGTCAATTTTAGCCAGAATATGGATTGTGATAATTCAAGATGCCAATAATGTTAGATCAATTTTCATAATTTCGATGTTCATGCTTTACACCCGGATCAATTCGAAAATTTAATTTCATTATTTCATATGTTTGAATAGTTTTATACGCCACATTTAATTTCAGAATGCAACATTTTATCTATATATCATATTTAAATCAACATTTTAATTTATATGACAGGATTAGAGAAAAACTTTACTTTCATTGCAAAAAGATTAAGAAAGAGCAGCAGCTCGGATCCACCTAGGATGCCACAATGGGTCCATTGGATATATCCACTGCACGAATCTTGACGCACACAAATCTCGGTTGTCAAAACACTAATTTCTTGAGAAACTTTCAATTCAACTCCATACTTCAGAACGAAATGAGACGACCAAGTAAAGCTTCGAAAATACCAAACAAACTATCTCCATTCTACACTATATAAACCCCCCATTTCACATCCCCCACTCATATACCAAACTTTCATTATTTCTTCTTCAACTAACAAAAACCAAACCCTTTCTCTCTCTCTCTCTCTCTCAAGCTTGTTCATTCATGGCTCCTAAAGCCACCGTGGACAGGCGATCGCAAACCTTAGTTGCACCGGCCAGGCCGACTCCGACGGGCCCGTTACGCCTATCATGGCTCGATCGGTACCCGACTCAAATGGCGTTGATCGAGTCGCTACACGTGTTCAAGCCGGTTCAAGGCATGAACCAAGACCCGGTCCGAACAATTAAACGCGCCTTAGCCGAGGCTTTGGTGTACTATTACCCATTATCGGGTCGCTTGGAGGAATCGTCAAATGGAGAGTTACGCGTATCGTGCGAGAAACAAGGCGTCTGGTTCATCGAGGGCGACACGAATTGTTCGCTAGAAGACGTTGATTATTTGGAGTATCCAATGATGATGAACAAGGATGAACTTTTGCCACATCCAAAACCAATGTTAGATCCATTGGAGGATAGAAAATTGATCCTTTTGGTTCAGGTAAGGAATAATTAAATTCCTCCCCTCCCCTCTTCTTTTCTTTTTGCCTTTACTTATTCCTCTTTTACTTGTGGGAATTTGAGTTATTGTCAACACGTTTCTAAAGAATAGACTTGGTCACCCCTTTCACACAATTGGTGGAAATATAAGAAATTCATTTCAAAAGGAAATTATTGAAATTATTCTAATGTTATTTTTTGTAAATATTTAGGTGACACGATTTACATGTGGCGGATTTGTCGTCGGGTTTCGATTCTGCCATGCCGTAGCGGATGGACCCGGTGCGGCAATATTTATGAATGCTATAGGAGAAATTGCAAAGGGACAAGAAAAACCAACCGTGGAGCCGGACTGGTGTCGTGAGGTCATACCCGACCCAAGAAACGCACCCATCGGTCCCTTGCCCCAACCGACAAACACCCATCTTCAATACTTGGCAATCGACATTTCGATCGATTACATCAACCATTTCAAGACCATGTATATGGAACAGACAGGCCAGAGGTGTTCCGCCTTCGAGGTATTGATCGCCAAGGCATGGCAAAGCAGGACTCGTGCGATAAATTTTCCTACTGGTTCGACGGTACATCTTGCATTTGCGATGAATGCACGACCATTGTTGCATCATAAGTTACCTGCCAACGGCGGTTTTTATGGGAACTGCTATTATATCATGAAGGTTTCGGCAGATAGTGACCGTATTGCGGATTCGTCTATTGTGGATATTGTGAAGATAATCAAGGAGGGGAAGAAGAGGCTCCCCCTCGAGTTCGCGAAATGGGCTAAGGGGGACCTTAAGGTGGATCCTTATCAAATCACGTCGGACTACCACACGTTGCTCGTTTCTGATTGGACGAGATTAGGGTTTGCTGAGGTGGATTACGGATGGGGCCCACCTGCACACGTGGTTCCTCTAACGAACTTAGATTACATTGCCACGTGTATACTTGTTAAACCATGGGCCCACAAGCCGGGAGCTCGCTTGATCACGCAATGCGTGACTGCAGAAGGCGTTGCGAGTTTTCATGAAGGCCTGACAAGCTTGAATTAGTCGATAAATATAAATATTCTTTCTAATTTTGTGATTTTATTTCTTTCTTTGAGTGAGGTTGGATATGGAGTGATTGGAATTGGGGGGCCAAAGTCTTTCAGTAAAGAAAATTCATGATAATTAAATGATATTATCAAATTATCAAATTATATTTTGGTTAGTTTTGATTGTAGAGGAATTAAGAAATATGAATGTATATTTTTTTAATATGCCAGCAGGTTTACATGTTGAGGTTAATTAGGTGCTTAGTGGTTGGTATTATGATTAGGGTTTGTTAATAAATGATTCATTGTATTTATTTATCTATCTATTTCTCTCTGTTTGGATTTGTCCACTCTTTATGTTTGTTTTGTTTGGTGACTTAAAAACTTTATGTGGTTCATACTTGATATTCTTGGTGGAAAATTGGAAATTGGAAATATGAATTAAAGCTATCATATTCATCTCCCTTCCTTTTCCATTACAATGATTTGTTTTCATAATTATATTCATGATATATTAGAATTGCCACATTTTTGTGGGGGTGAGAGGAATGGGGGTAAGATATGTCAGTAACTATCAAATTTCTGAAGAATGAAAGAGAAAATTTGAATTATTCAGATTTTAACATATTAAAATTTAGCATACTAAACTGATAAATTTTTTTTATATAACTTATCTATAATTTTGGAGAAGGCAATGCTTTTCTCTGATACAATTAAAATCCAACACTGCTAGTTTTAATCTAAAAAAAATAAAATAAAATTAGTCCTCTCATGATCACAGTAATATCAATTATGTGTGTCATCTATAAATATAAAGGTGCATGTTGAGGATGACAATAAGAAATTATGGTAGTCCAACAACTAATAGTCATGTTAATTAATTAATTGGAATTAGTTTGGTTGATATATCAACTGGCTTGGTAAGATAGCATGATCAAGGACCCAACTCATCTATGAGTCAGGTCATGGTCAAGAAATTATACATTTTTTTTGCATTACTAATTAGTTTTTTTTTTATTTTGCAAAAATCATTAATAATTAGTTAGTGGTTATTGGTTAACATGTTAGTTGTGATCTCTTTATCTTTACTTTGGTCAATGGAGATTTTTTTGGGGGTTTTGTTTGGGTTCATTTTTTTAGGAGGTCGTTGGATGATTTAATATTTTTCTTACACAATATATTATATCCTGTATAGATTTTGTTATTTCGTATCAAGAAATATATCACCAACTAATCCGTTAATTTTTTTAATTGATTTTGGGTCTCATAAATGCATAAAAGTAGTGATTTCATATAATACAACTGGTTGCTCGAGTAATTCTACGCAACATGATTGACATCAAGATGATGAGATGTATGATGTAGATGATATTAAGTTAAAATATTTTATATTGTGAATATAATATCTATCGAATCAATATTCTACTGCGAAAGAATACTATGTAAAATTACTTATGTTTGCTCTGAAACTAAATTGACTTGTATATACTGCATTCACTAAAAATAAAGTTGTGTGTAGTTATTAATTACTGAAAAGAAAATCTAGAAAGACTTGGTGATTTATCAATTATATACAAGAAATTGTATAAACTAATAGTCTTATAAATTCTACTTTAAGAAAATGTGAAATGGATTGATGGAGATTGAAGACGAAAGGCCAACAAACCGAGTGTGTCGCATACGTACCGGCATTAATCAATAAGGCGATTCAGTATATTCTTTTTGTAAGAAAATGACATTACACTGAAATCATATTAACATCAACCAAACTCAATTTTTTAAATTAATATATAGTATTAAGTTACAAATTTTAGTTTAATAATGATCAGTTAAAAAAAACACATTTTTAAAAGAGCATCAGAAGGCCAGCATGTGATTTCCACGCGACGATCGATATGGCCTAACAGTATAGTTTATTTGTATTTGGATCAATTTGCGACATTAAACCATAATTAATTTCTTGTGTAATGTGATCATGTGATATTGAATTTTGTGAGATTTTCGAAGATCAAGACTCATGGGTTCTTTTGATAATTCTATAATTGTTAATTTGAATTCAAACTTCGGTACCCAATCAACATAATTAAACTTAATCCAATTAAAAAAAAAATAAGAGCAGTCATTGACTTGATGTAATTATTATCTAGCTATATGCAACAGTGTCGACAAATTAACATGCTTGAATTATGCATGCAAATAAGTGGAATTTTCTCCCTTAATTTACGGCTTATTTCCCATAATTTATTGAACACACGTAGCCTCAAGACTGTTTCATGAAATTGTGTAATTTGATTAAAAGGTACAAAATTCTAATTATGTCAAATAAAATATCTATATAATTACGAGATATTGGATTTGTTTAAACTTTCTGAATTCAAATGTTAAATTAGACGGCAAATAGGAAAAAAGCAAAACTTGATTTTTATAGAGAGATTTATGTTTGTTTATGAAGAGAACAATAAATGGATACCACGTTGGATAATTAATTCCATTGCTATTATTTAGATCATGAATGCCAGTTAGCTCTATACATGTCACAAATTAATATATCTTCGAATATATATATGGAAAAAGTTAAAAAACAATATATCACAAATATATATTTTCGAATCTCTGACATTAATATATTGCAGATAAATAAGGGGGACATTGCTGCAACAATTTCATAATATCACAATATACACTTAATCGCATTAATGTATCAATTTATCTACACTCTCATTTTGGATCTAATCTTTTGCAATTTCATTGTACCACATTATAACATTCATTTCAACTATTAAAATATGATACGTGGCTAGGGATGTAAACGGTTCGGATAGTGATCATACCAGACCCATATCCATATTTTTCGGATACGGAATAACCCGGATCCGGATATTAAACGGATACGGATACGGTTCGGATATTGTCGGATACGAATACGGATACAAATCTTTTTAGGATATTTAAAACCGATATTTAATACGTAACATAACTATTTATTTTATCTTCGACATTCAAATAAAAATAAAAATAATAATTAAATATTACCTATATAGTACGTCATATTTTTCTAAAAGTGTTGACGGAACCTCTTAATTTTCAGAAAAAATCACTCATCAAACTTGAAAAAAAAAAGAAATGGGAAGGAGAGGAAAAGTCTTGGAAAAAAAGAAAATATAGGGATTTAAAAATATCTTGAAAATAAATTTCATGTATTTTTTTAAATGAAATTGGTTCATGAGTCATGAGTCATTTAAATATGAATTTATATTAGATCTATGAGATCATAACTATTTAAATGCACAACTAATTATGAAAAACGAGTACCCGTTGTTTATTGTTATTTGGGTCCGGAAAATATCCGGATTCGGATAATACTTTAAATATCGGATTCGGATATGGATCCGAAAAACGGATCCGGGTCAGATTCGTGTCTGGCTATTTAGTTGGATCCGGTTCTGATAATATCCACACCGTTTACATTCCTATATGTGACAAAATTTATATCATTGATTAATCGTTGATTTTTTTATAAATATTTTTTTGTAACCATTAAAGTGTCGCTTATTTTATATCATGTTTTAAGCATTACTATTAACCCACATCATCCTATATTAATGATGTGGATTATTATTATCGGATAAATTAATGTTAGAGTAAGTTTATTCAATTGTTTATCATTTCACATAAGAGTACATGATCAAATGTGAATTCAATGGAAGATGAAAAATTTATATATGAAATACTAATAATTTGAATATTATAAAACATACAACATACAACATATAGTTGTATTATATTTAAAATTTATTTTTAAAAATTCATCAAATATATTTGTTTTAATTTTCTCATTATTTTGACTTCCATATTAGCATATGTCGTACATACCATTCCATAATTTGATTTCGTAAAAAAACAATGCAAAAAGTACATTTTTACATAATATACTTTTAAGTACTTTATTTACATAATATAATTTTTAAGTACTAACAATTATTTTTAAAACATTATAATTATATTAATCATATAATACTAATTTGATTATATTTGTGCTTTTAATCAAATAAATTTAATATTATTTTTTTTTTAAAAAAATAACAAAAACAAAAAATAGTTTATCCATCTAAATAACTTCTTAAACATATAAACACTTATAAAATAATATTGTTATTTTTAAAAATATAAATAAATAAAAAATCATATGATATAAAATAATATTTTTTATTTATCTTCATGCTGAATTAAAAGTTATATGATTTATTAAATTACTTTCATTATTAAGTTTGATATTATTTATAATTTTTATTATATTTTGAATCAATAACAAATTATTTGTACTATATAATTAATAATATGTTACTACATATGTCGTATGATTCATTACTTTTATATTTGATATTTTATGAAATATTGTGAACAATAATGATATAATATTGGTTATGTTTTTTGTAAAATCGTGTTATATACCTTATATATTATTATACACTGATATTGATATAAATTTTCTTATTTGATTAAGAAAATAATTTTTATTATATCATCATAATGTAAAATAATTGTAAAAACATATAAATAATCATGAACAATTGTTCAAATAATTTTATTATAAGATGATATTATCAATATTATCGTACAAATACTTACTTTTAATCAATTGATCGAAGTTCAAATCAGAATAAATGGGTCCAAATCGGGTGTGACCGACTTGTCTAATCGGTTTGGAATAAATCAAGATATATAAAATTGATATATCCACGATATAAGCCAATATTTACAAACAATGTCCTTGTCTCATCGAAGTCTCAAGCTTGCTCCGCATCCAAACCTTGTTATGCGAAATTTATATTAAATAAAAAAAAATCTTGGATACATGTTTTCTTGGCTAAGAGCAATATTCAATCATTCATATTTTCAACAACTATAATATAATTATTATAGTTCTTTTTTCATAAATAAGTAAATAACATTCAATAATTCAGATTCCCGGAATTACGAAGATGAATTATTAATGTCATGCATCAGAATCATGATCAACTAAATTATGTGCTTAGTTAATAAAAATAAAAATAAAACTAAATTATATGATTTGGGAAATGGAATCTTCCAAGGATGCTATCGCCAGTTAACCTGAAACCTGTCCATGTTCCCAATCTTTTTTTATTTAATCCATGCATTTGCATAGAAGACAAAGTATGTCTTCCAAAGATATATAGCCCATAGATAAGGAAATTTCTGTTATAAGATAAAACACAAGAAAGAACTAGAAAGAACAAGAAAAAGAAAATTGAATACAATAGAGGATGAGTGTTAGGTCAAAAAAAATCTGTTCACTAAATACCCTATAATTATTTCTTTCATAATGACACGTATTATTATATTCATAATATTTTTTTTTGAATGTTCATATTTCATATACATAAAAATCTGTTCATTAATAACTCGATGGAATAAAAACCTTGACTAGAAAAAAAAAGTACAACGCGTACTAAATCCTCCCCCTCATGTAGACAAATATATTTAAGAAGATAAATTTGAACTTGTAAATCAATTTCTTGAAATATGTAGTAGAAAATGACTTGCTGAAGAGATTTGCCAAGTTATCATTCGAGCGAATTTGTTGGACGTTTATTGGACGATTATTTCACCATTATTTTGAAGATCATGCGTTGAAAATAATTTTGGTGAGATATGTTTGTTTCTATCTCATGTGATACATGTAGCATTATCTTCATATACAACAATTGAGTTCATTGAAGTGTCGATTGTTCCATAAAGTGCTACCATTTCATAATGGGTGATGTCTTCAATTAAATATCAATTATACTCAAATGTGATATTTTTAGACCAATTTTTTTTTCTTCTCTTTAGGACGAAATCATTCTTTATATCAAGGGATTGATCATCATAAGTGAGATTAATGGATGAGACATGTCCATATTAAAACGTTTCAAGATATTCTCTACATAAGTAGATTGATGAAAAAATATCTCATTTCTTATATCTCGATTTGTTTACCAAGACAAAAATCCTTTTTCTAGGTCTTTATGCAGTGAGTTCAAGTTCTTCAGAAGTTTCAATGATAAAAATACATGAACTAATGAGATTATTTGACATTCATCTTTTGTAGGGCATTTATTAAGACAATTGTACCACATTCTTTTAGACCGTTTCAACTCATACAATGATTCTTTCCATTTAATAAAATATATACTGTGATATATTTTATTGCATGTATCTTGTAAATTGAAACCTTTATGGATTTTCATATAAATAACATTATCAAGTGATCCAAACGAATATGTTGCCACAACATCCATGAGATACATCTGGAGTCCTTTAAGGACTACCAAACTAATAAAAAATCTGAATGTGATTGCATCTAACATTGTAGACTATTTTTCTTCTTAATCTTCATTGAACTTTCTTACACATACCCACTTGTGTCATATATGTTTTGTTATATCATAGTTGTTTGGACTACGTGTTCAGAATTTTCACGTTTTCAAGTGAATTTAATTCTCATTGGATGTCTATATCATAAAAATATGTCTCGTTAAAACGTTACTAGTTAAAACCCAATGGGACAAGAATCCCAGTGAAAGAAACGAGTGTAAGATTATTATATTTCATATGTCTCATAGGTTGCCTTGTTAAAAAGCTTGTTAGGAAAATACAGTGGAAAAAACCATGACCTAGAACTAAAAGAGTGCATTGCGTATTATTTCTCCCCCTCATGGATACAAATATTTTATGACTAAGAAGTTCAATCTTTTGCACTAGTTGTTTCGAAATCTTCGTTCCCATCGACAAACTTATTTCTTCAGAAAATATTTATTATATTTGTAATCCATGAAAAAATATTTCATATATGATATCTTTCACGTTCATTATTTAAGAACTTGTCTTTAGAGATCTCCCGGAGTTCAAATAATTATAAATTAAATATTATTTATTTGTGATAAATACGTATGTGCGAATTTGATCATTGATATCAGTATATAGTCTTATTTAGTACATCGATTATATCTTATGTGCTCATATTATTATTCATGCACAAATATTTGTAATTTTAATATAATATATCTCTCGAGAGTTTAAAATATACGCGACGGACATACCAAATCCTACGGGAATTTTCATGATTATTGTAACTAAATAAGTCATATGAATAATTTGATATAATGAATTAAAGACACAATTTTAGTCCTTCTGAGATATTCAAACAAATTAAAATATAAATATAATTTGCATGACCATATAAGGGGTTTTTCGGACTTCTGGTCAATCAATTTCACTTTCCTATGTGATTTTTGTTATGACCAATATGAAGGAAATACAGTTTCAGGATCAACCGTAAAAGTGTACACAAGGATAAACGAATGTAAGCGTACATTCGTGGTCATATCTTTCAGTAGGAAAATCCAATTTGAATGGTTCAAATTGGGTTAGATAGATAATAAGATTATCTATAACCTTCATATAGAAATATATTTCATATGAACGAAGTATTAGTGTCGTTTATATGAAATACCGAAAGGATACAACAGTTTGACATACAGTTAGTAAAACAGTCAGAACATTTTCATACGAACTCCAATTGGGCCGGGCCAAATTGGGTCGTGTAGATAATAAGATTATCTACAACTTTCGTGTTGGTTGATTTTCTGTCAGAGGAATGTACCAATTTAGTATGGACATAATACTGGACAGATACATGCAACTTTCTGTGTGAAAGAGTGTATATTGGATATACATGTCTTTTGGTCCATCCTAATCCTATGTGATATAAATAGAATAATTCTCTCTCATCTGGTGTGGTTCATTCAGTTAATTAATTCAGAATATTCCAGAGAATTGTAAGACAACTTTCTAGAGAGAGAAATGGTGTAAAGAGAGAGAAACCGTGAAAATGTGTTTTCCGGTATAGAGAATCAAACAATCAATCAAGTTCGCCGGTGCATCGTCTAGGCAGTTGCACCCGTGACCGACGTCTTACGAGTCAAGGTGGACACACGTAGAGGAGTCACGATTGGGGCTCTTTCGGTTGTGATCGATTCGAACGAGTAATTTCTGTCGGAGACGAAATCGAGGGAATCGGCGACGTTAACGAACGGTGAAAGACGCGTGGTGTGGGACGCGCGGATTGTCACCAACGTGACACGAAAAAGAAGAATAGCAATCAACCCTTCGTGTGCAATCAATTTTGCACTGGTATGAATCTAATCTTCTTATTTGCATCGTACCCGTCGAAGTCATGGCGTGATCTCGGGAATCGGGGAACCGGACCGGGCCTACATATCTGCTGCGTGGGTCCGGGGCCGGGTAGAATCCCCAATAGTGGTATCAGAGCGATTGCCATCGATTCGAGGGTCGAATCATAGTCGTATATTCGATATACGCACGGGTTATCAAAGTTCGTACCCGTTTGTATGATGATAGATATAGAGATTCCAATTTCGTTAAAAATCACAAGTAGAATTCACTAGAGATCAATCAAAAGTTGATTGAGAGTATCTAGGAATTATCGTGAAAAGGTTTCATGATTTATCGTTTCAGAAACGAGCGAAAACGGAAGAAACGGCAAAATCTGCAGAAAATTAGAATACGAAACAGTGAGTAAAACTAAGATATTGTTCAGTGGGAAACTCCAAATTGATTGGATCAAATTGACGTAGTTAGATAATGAGATTAGCTATGACTTTTATACAGAAAGTTTTTTCATTTGAACGAATTATCAGTGTCGTTTTTATGGAATACTGAAAGGGTGCGACTGTTTGACATACAGAGACTAAAACGTCCGTATATGTCGCATAGAAATTCCAATTGAGTCCAATCCAATTGGATTAGTTAGATAATAAGATTATCTAGAACTTTAGTTCACGTTAAAAGTCGGTTGGAACAATTTAATATTTTCGTTTCAACAGAATACTGAAAAGGTGTCTGTAGTTTTCTGGTTGGAAAGGTGTTTATTGGATATACTTACCTCTTCGTTTGTTCGTATTTTACTAAAACTGATATAACTTTCAGTAGGAAACTCCGATTTGAATGGTTCAAATTGGGTTAGTTAGATACTAAGATTATCTAGAACTTTCATGTTGTAATATATTTAATTTGAGTGACGTATCAGTGTCGTTCTAATGAAATACCGAAATGGTGCGACAGTTTGATATATAGCCAGTAAAACAGCCGTAACTTTCGGGTCCGAACTCTAATTGGGCTGGTACAAATTGGGTTGGAAAGATAATAAGATTATCTACAATTTTTGTGTTAGTTGATTTTCTGTCAGAGGAATTTACCATTTTCGTTCTGACAGATTACTGAAAGGGTGTATGCAGTTTTCTGTTTGAAAATGTGTATATGAGATATACATACCTTTAGGCCTATCTTTATCTCTAATCAATTAATTCAATCATACTAGCATATAGATTAGTATTTATTTAGAATAATTAGTCTTCCTAAATAAATCATATGCATTTAGAAATCTTGTGATAGTGATATAATATGATTATGTCACGAATTATTTAAACATGCATATGCATGATCCCTCATAATATTTAAGTCGTGGAAATGCCTTCCATGTCCACATCCATCGAGATTGGTATGACATAATGCGTGGTTTCAGGCCATAGTCAGGCACGTATTATTGTATGTATTGATGCGGGTGGTAAGCGTTAATTGGGGACTCACGTGGGTTCAGCCCATAGTCGGGCACGTGAATAGTTCAATTGAACGATACGTTGGATATGGTTGTGACTTAACCGTCCAAGCTAATCCGATTAGAGTTCGGGGCATAGATAGAATGCACACACGGAATTGTGATTGTATATGATACGATCCATCACCGAAATTCTATAAAGGTTCAAGAGTCGTATATGATACGATTGGATAATAATCCTACCTAAATAAGCGAGATCCCATTTGTCGGCCATAGTCACTTATGGGAGGATTGCGAAATATGGATCTTGGGTGTTATGGACTTGGAGTCCCGTATCGGTATGAGGGTTATCGATTCGATAAAATAATACTATTCATATATTCATCATGTAAGCATATAGATTAAGTACGCACGGTTAGGAGTTTAATCTTCATCATCCATTTAGAATTATGTTTTCTAGCAACACCAAATATATCGATGAGATCGATATGATAGATGGCTTTTGGGCCGGAATTACCATGATTAACCTTGATAGTTAAAGAATAGTTCTTAGACTTAAAGGAACGTGTTGGACACGGAGATGGTAGATTCGGGGCTCGAGGCTTTGGCTTTAGAGAAAGCCGAGTTCGATAAACTTTAAGAAGAAATCGAACGAGATTACGTGCCTTGTGGTGGCATGTATAGACGCAAATTTCTCAAAATTGTTTTGAGAATTCGGGTGCATACGAAAGTAAAACACAACGCTCGTGAAATAGTTTCAAGAGCTAGAGCGCGTTGAATGGTTCGATGCGGCTCAAAGAGTATATTAATTTTGAGACGCCTTATGGGTCTTTGATTAACACTCGTGTGTTGATGGTACGAGATTTGATCTTCGTGACCAAATATCATATGCATTCGATAGATAAGTCAATCCCGAAATTGCATGTGATGCGATGTAAATTTGAATAGGAGATGCTTGGAGTGTCCGGGGAATCCAAAGCATAGAGATGCGTGGATGTCCCTGTAATTCAAAGGCGGGATCGAAAGAAATAAATGTTTAAGGATATTTTGGGAAAATGTTTTCCAAACAGAAAGTTCGGACAAAGAGTTGTCCAAACTAATGACTCAAAGAACGGTGAAATTCGAGGAGGATTAAACCTAGAAGTTGATTGCTTCTTTTGGCGTTGCCGTCATGGCCATATAAACGAGATACGCGTATCTAGATTCCATATGATGGATTGCTAGAATAAATCTAATTAGATTCAATTGGTTAAACGCGATACTTATTTATTAGGCAAAGACGACAAAGTGCATCATTCTCCAAAGGTTGGAGAAAGATTCAACGAATTATTGGAAATTACATTAAGATGTAAAAGATCCGATAAATTCCGAGGCAAGAGAAGGCTATCGGTATTTTGTTACGTTTACAGACGATTAAAGTAGATATGATAATATCTGTTTAATGCGTGTCGCAACGGAGATTTTTTGAAAGGTTCAAAGGGTTTCAAAAACAAAAATACAAAATCGACTTAGCAAGAAAATCAAAGCCCTTTTGATAGGATCGAGGAGGCAAGTATTTGAGCTACGCAATTCGATAGGATCGAAGAGGCGATATTTGAGTTATAAATATTGATTATCATTCATGATTGTGAAATCGTTTCACGATTATTTTCATTTCGGAACATTGAGATGTGTCCGAAAAGAGGAATTGAACGCATGTTGGACATGGTTCGATAAATGATAAGTCAAACGGATCTCCCAAAAATGTTTTGGGGATACGCACTTGAGACAACGGCACTAATGAATGGTTACATATATGATATGGACCATAAAGCTTCTAATCGGTACAAAAGACGCCATATGAGATATGAATCGGAATGGTTCCGAAGTTGTCATTTGTACATATTTGAGGATGTGAGTATATTTCGAAATTTGTTTTGAATAAACTCGATTCCAAATCTGAAAATTGTTCGTTTATCATATATCCTTAAGGAAACTAAAGGGTATTAGTTCTAACGTCCCGACGAAAATAAGATTTTCGTGGCTCGAAGAGATCCCTTCTTGGAGGAGGACATAATGCGCACAAGTTTGGAACTTGATGTCATTTATCTCTACGCGGGCTAGTGGGAGTAGAATAAATCTTGAAAGAGTTCGAGATCTGAAAAAATGAACATTGAGCCGATGAAAGTTGACACGACTTCATCAAGAGTTGATGAATACGAGTCGAACACACAAAGGACTTTTTTGTAGATCAAGTAGGCTATATCATAAGCCGATAAATACGGATTTGTCGTGGCTAATGATGATAGATCGAAATCATATGATGATTAGATATTCTACAAGGATACTATGAAAAATAAAGATTCCATATGGCAAGATGCCATGAAATCTGAGATTCGATCCGTGTAAATTATCAAATTTAGAACTTGATTTCATTACTTTTCGGGTTAGACCCGTGAAATGTCAATGGATTTTCAAGATGAGAACCGACACGGATAGGAATACGCATATATGTAAAGCGAGGCTTGTAGCGAAGAGTTTCATGTAATTCATAGTGAGACTATGAAGAAACGTTTTCGCATGTTGCCATGCTTTCACATTCTCGAAATTCTGCTTACCATGGTCGCATATTATGACTATGTGATGTGGCAAAATGGATGTCAAAACCGAATTTCTTGACAGAAATTTTATGAAAGGGTGTGTACTTGACACAACCTTACGGTTTTTTCGATTCATAAGAATCGGGGATAGGATATGCACGCTTTAACGATCCATATGATGGATTAGAAAAAGCTTCTCGGAATTGGAATATTCGTTTTGACGAAGTTATAAACTGTTATAACATTGTCGAAACGAATGGAAAACTTTGTGTACACATGAAGGTTAGTGGGAGTCGCGTTATATTTCTTGTGACGACACAAAATTTAGGCGAGACCGCTTATGAATTAAGCGTGAAGATCTATAGGATAGATCTAAGAAGTTCCTTGTTCTATATTATAACACGTATATCGACATATTGTTGAAAATGGTTTTCAACATATAACTCCTTGGCGGAGTTAAATCGAAATGTCGAACGACAGAAATTTTCTACGGCTCGATGTGAGACATCAAGTAGGGCGGAAAATAATAATATGATGCTTTACATTTGATGTGAGGATCTATTATATCTGTCATGACATGTATGTGGCTATACGTCGTACACATAAAGCGTCTAATTCATCGTCATTAAAATCCAAGGGAATCACACGAGTTTGAATGTAATGCGATTACATGAGACTAACTCTTGTGAATGTATAATGGTTATACATATATATCCATAATGGTTATGTATATTTAAACCCATCGGGATTTGTATTAATAGCGGTGAAGTTTATCCTTGAATACTTTATGAAAGAATTCAGGATTTTATTTTATCTATAATGGTGTGAAGGACGTGTTGGTTATAAAGAGTTATAACAACAACTGTTTCCAAATATGGCACGTCCAAATATGTAGCACGACTTTTGATCACAAAGTGTGTACATGATTTGCTTAAACGAAAACATGGTTATGGGGAAAGGTTCCACATGACCAATAATTAATGATTCTATTTACGGAGGCGAGTATATTGTGGTTAGGAATCACAAAAGGAAGCGGTATGGATCAAGGATACATGACCAAACTCGAGTAGTCATGAGTTATCGGATTTATGGTTGTGGATTGCGTGAGACGCAATAGTACAAGTCAAAAATGCCGAGGTCACAACCACTTCTAGCCAATACTCAGAAAATTTCATTTGATCCGTGAAATTTTGAGAAAAGATGTGATCATAGGTATATGGAAATGTTCCAAACCTTAAGAAGATTAACACTAGCGGCAACGTGCGGAACCGTTTACAAAACCGCTCTCTCTAGTTGCGCGTGAATGTCATGCGATGACTATGGGTATGAGATACCTAGAGGAGGAAGAAGAGTGTAGGTTGTGGGTATGGAGATACCCATAGGTAAACGTTGCATCGCCCCAATACTTAATCCATATGAGTGCATTTTAAAATTTTTGTTTACTTAAATTTTTATGCATTCACCTTATATGAAAACTGTGTGCGGGTTGTGTAATTTGATTACATGAACCCTGATTTGAACTTGTGTGGACGTCGACATAGTTGAGGACTATGTGCAGCGAAACCGTCACACTTAAAGTTTCATTTCTAAACATCCCTAGTCATGATTCAATTTGCTTAAGAGTGAAGCATTTACATTATTAGATAATAGACTGAACATGTACACTAGTACGTTAGCCGAGGAGATGATTATGTTTTGCTAATCATAGGACAAAGGTGTTTGTCGAATCGGGAACATAGATATATGCTAGGTGACATATATTGGATATGACCGAAGCCGCGAGACCATGACATGGTTTAGTCATTATAGATGGACTTGCGACGAGTAGGGTATTAGGTTCTTCATACTTGAGGGGACCATTGATTGCGTTACGTGCGTAACACAATGCTTTGATATGATCTTACACTCACCGTAACAGGGAGCTAAAACGGTCATCATTGGGTATTGTCCGAAACACGGAATTCAATGTGAGTCTCCAAGATAGGAATTGTTTATTCCGAAAGGAAGAGATATCTCTTAGGCCACTCGATGAATTGATTAACGAAAACCAAGGCCTTGGTCAATGATATTAACGGTTAATATCGATTGAATTTGTTAAATCAGTTCGGAAACGAGGAATAAGTATAGTTAATCAAAATATAAGGATGACTACCACCATGCCTTTTGATTAACGGATATCGCTAACAAGAGAACTAATGACCGCTATTCGAGATAGGTACAATGATCACAATCATTCTTCGTGTTAATATGGATAGCCATGATGGAGTGACTAGATCCCGCTCATGGGCTTGTAGTGCTATGGAAACAGCCTACTGCCATCGTTAACCGAACCTACTTGGTCACACAACGAGTCGTACTAAGTCGGGCTTGATTATAAAGTTGGCACATAAGATGTGCGTAGCTTGGTATATGATACGCGAGTTATATTATCTAAAATAGTGCATATTGGATATGCATGAGTACCTTTTAGGTAGATCTGAAATTGAGTGGGAGACTGAAGGAAATACAGTTTCAGGATCAATCGTAAAAGTGTACACAAGGATAAACGAATGTAAGCGTACATTCGTGGTCATATCTTTCAGTAGGAAAATTCAATTTGAATGGTTCAAATTGGGTTAGATAGATAATAAGATTATCTACAACCTTCATATAGAAATATATTTCATATGAACGAAGTATTAGTGTCGTTTATATGAAATACCGAAAGGGTGCAACAGTTTGACATACAGTTAGTAAAACAGTCATAACATTTGCATACGAACTCCAATTGGGCCGGGCCAAATTGGGTCGTGTAGATAATAAGATTATCTACAACTTTCGTGTTGGTTGATTTTCTGTCAGAGGAATGTACCAATTTAGTATGGACAGAATACTGGACAGATACATGCAACTTTCTGTGTGAAAGAGTATATATTGGATATACATGTCTTTTGGCCCATCCTAATCCTATGTGATATAAATAGAATAATTCTCTCTCATCTGGTGTGGTTCATTCAGTTAATTAATTCAGAATATTCCAGAGAATTGTAAGACATCTTTCTAGAGAGAGAAAGGGTGTAAAGAGAGAGAAACCGTGAAAAGGTGTTTTCCGGTATAGAGAATCAAACAATCAAGCAAGTTCGCCGGTGCATCGTCTAGGCAGTTGCACCCGTGACCGACGTCTTACGAGTCAAGGTGGACACACGTAGAGGAGTCACGATTGGGGCTCTTTCGGTTGTGATCGATTCGAACGAGTAATTTCTGTCGGAGACGAAATCGAGTGAATCGGCGACGTTAACGAACGGTGAAAGACGCGTGGTGTGGGACGCGCGGATTGTCACCAACATGACACGGAAAAGAAGAATAGCAATCAACCCTTCGTGTGCAATCAATTTTGCACTGGTATGAATCTAATCTTCTTATTTGCATCGTACCCGTCGAAGTCATGGCGTGATCTCGGGAATCGGGGAACCGGACCGGGCCTACATATCCGCTGCGCGGGCCCGGGGCCGGGTAGAATCCCCAACACAATAATTTTAAATGTCGACATTCCACAATGTATTTAATTTCATATTCTAGTTTTTATTGATTATAAATAGAAAACGTACACATGCCAACTTTCTAATAACTATAGTTTCATTTCGGTTTCATCTTCTTCTAGTAGAGACAATAATATGAGATATCCCGCTTTTGTCAGGTACCCGAACCTTTTTCAAAGATTATATATTTATTTATGTCAAATGTACTAATTAATTTTGTAATATCCCGCTAATATATATATATATATATATATATATATATATATATATATATATATATATATATATATATATATATATATATATATATATATATATATATTATAAGTTTTAACAAGTTATGTTTTGCCAATCTTATATCATGATCTTTCTTATTTCTTTGAATTTTTAATATTGGAACCGATCAGTCGACCACGCTTCAGGCTTATATCAAATTTAAATTTATCCAAGAATATTATAATGCAAAAATGAGCATTTTAGATTGGAAAGTTTTAATTTATTAATCATTCTTGTATTGACAAATGCATCAAATCACCGATTTACAATTTCGTGCAAATAATTAATTTATGAACTCCTAGTTCATGTTTACTTGTTCGAGGATCTTATGTGTTGATGCAATCCATATACTTTCTTATTTTTGCAGTTTTCATTCTCTACCCCTAATTTGGACACGAGTTGTTGATAATTTAATTAATATCTAATGAAGTTTTTCGGAACTTGCATGGTATCTTATATCATGAACCTTTTCACTTATGTTTGGTTTTTCATAACATCATCTTAGTTGTTTAGGTAATTTCTCCTTCGGGTATTTGTATATTTATATCCAAATGTTTATCGCGCTATAAGTATATTAGTCATATCAAATAAAAAAATAGTCCTTCGGGGATATGATATTTGCAACATACATATTCAACTTTGTTACTTTCATAAATGTAAACTTCTAGTTTACATATACAATTTTAAATTTTTAGTTCGTATATATCATTTGAACTTCTGGTTCAACTAAACAAATGTTCAAGATATACAATTATCAAGACTAAATCAACTATATATATATATATATATATATATATATATATATATATATATATATATATATATACCAAACTCTTCTTTTAATTCCTCCGTGTGTTATCACACTTCTACTGCACATTAAAAAAATCCGGTGAATATTTTTGGGTTCTTCCTCACTCACAAGTTATGATAATAATTGGGGAGTACGTATGATAAATAGTTGGTCTTAATCGAATCATGACCGTGGCATGCATATTCTATGTATAAGCAATTAATTCAAATCGTACAATTGCATTCATTTTATACATTGAACTTCTAATTCATAATAACACGGTTTCATAATAAAATAATTTGTTTGTATTAACATAAAGACACTTTCGGAACAATATAGATAATGTTTTTTCTAGAACAATCAAATAACGACTCTTTTAGAGTCACCAATCATAAACATACGAGTTTCAATTTTCTAATATGTATGCATGATACAAAAATGTACACAAATAATTACTCTGTTAGATCAAGCAACATCGTGACTCTTCCGGTGTCATTGATCATATTGACAATTAAAATACATATAATTTAGGAAACAAAAAAAAAAGCATTTTGTATTACTGATCTTAATATCCGATCGACAAAGTTGTTATCTTTATTCTTTTTCTTTTTCCTCTTCAAAAGGTTCGATAAAATATACGACGGATACAACTCTTCCATATATTAGCATACAAAATAAATATATACGATTTTTCAAAAATTAATATAGTATTAAATACCCTATAATTATTCTTTTCATATTGACATCAATATTATATTATATTCATAACAATTTCGTCCCTTTTTACTTTTTGAACAAATCAATTTTTGTTCTTGTACAGTTAGTAATATTCAGTACTTTTAGATTTGGTGATAAAAGCTGTTGAAAGAGGGAAATGATCAATATGTTGATAATGTAGGGGTCTTTGTGCAAATTCCTCAGTTTGATTTAAAAAACCTAGCTGTATGTACAGCATATTAGAAAATTGATTGATTATAATATGAAATCTCTGTACTTGTCATGTGAAATGCAAGCATATTAGAAAAATCTTATATGCCCATATTATTTCTCTACTTTTTGTTCGATTTATAAACTCTCAATGAATGCAATCTGTGATCTATTCATTTAATTTGCATACATTTTGTTTGATTTATATACTCGTTTAATTTGCTTGCATAGTTTGGTGGGATTTAAAAAAAACTATTAGTGCTCCAGAAATTATTATGAAGTCTCGTGGCATGTTGCAGATTTTTATTTATTTGTTATTAATTAAAATAAAATTATTTATTATAATCTGTTATAAAAATCTATCACGTGTAAAAAAAAATCTGTTTACATATTCTATTTCGTATTTTTTTTTTCTAGCATATCAAGTGAGAAATAAAGTTAAGTTGAACTTGTATTAATAAAAGAAATAAATTTAAGTTGAAATAATTCCAACACCATTTTTATCAACTCTTTGCTTCCTCAATTACTTTCTTTTGCTACAGTGATTGGTGGTGAATCTCTTTCGAGGAAAAGTCATTACGTTATTTCCATAATCCCTACACAATGCTGGCCACCTTGAAGTCCGTCCCCATCTTCAATTGGGACCATACTGTAAATGATGATCGTTAAATAAAGGTAGGTGTGATTATTTCATCACTCAGAAATCGGAAGTGACATAAAAGCAATCTAAGGGTCCAGAGACTCCAGACCAGACGTCCAGTGCCCTTGTTTCGGCACCTACATACACTTAGTGCATCCTATAGGCCAATATATATGGGAAATACTTAGTATGTACATCCTGCGGATATTATCCGAACCGTATCCAAAAAAAAAATATTATGATTCAAAAAAAAAATCAGATCCGATCGAATTCGGATTCTGATATTTTTATTCGGATTCGAATCCGGTATTCGGATCTAGTGTCGGATCCGGATATTTTTTCGGATCCGAATCTGGATATTATGTATTTTTTATGTGATTTATTTCATATTAGTTGGAAAAACATAGACAATTAATGATTTTTGAATCATTAAAAATTGCAATCATCTCGAATATAACAAATTAAATTGGTCATGTCGTAAATTATTATGTTATGATATCATAATAACTGTTTTAATATCCGAAAAAGATCTGTATCCGTATTCGTATCCAACAATATCCGAACCGTACCCGTATCGGTTTAATATCCGAACCGTATACGAGTCAGGGTTGTTCCGTATGCGAATATTCGTATTCGAAAAAATATGAACCCGGATTTGGTTACTACCACTATCCGAACCTTTTACACCCCTAGAAATATCACATCCACTCAATTAACACCGAATGACATATGTCAATTATTCATTGGTAAAATTCATTCTGACCCCCTATATATTTTGTATTTATGTCACTTCAGTGGATTTTCCATATTTTAATTCGGGTTACGATATATTTTTGAATATATATTGCTTTTTATACAATATTTATGCTATTTATCACATGTATATCCTATTTTACTATTTATTAAGTAAGTAGTCTTATTAATAAGATACAAACTTTATTGTGGATTTTTTTACATGTAGCCTTATCAAAAGATCAATTTGTACGAATAGCTATGTTTTGGTCAAATTGCAAATCTAGTGCTTTCGCGAGGAGGCCTGGCGAAAGAAAATTATCTTTTGTCAGGAAGTCCGACAAAAGAGATTAGAGATGAATTTGGGCTGTTAAGAAATGGGTTAATGTGAGTTAGTACGTTGGGGGATGGCAAAGTCTGGATTTGGGGACTTTCGCCTGATCAAGATTTGGTATTCCCAACGCACTAAACCACATTAACCCTTTTTCGCCAGGGAGGAGTGGCGAAAGAAAGGACATTTAATGAGCACCACTGCCTTCTTCTTTCTTCTCTTTTCTTCTCAAACCGATAATTTTCTCTTACACTTCAGAAATTAATCAAAATTCAACAAAAAATCCAAAAAATAAAAAAACTTAGATTCACGTAGAAAAAAAAATTTCCCATCTCTTTGGCACGTTTTTGTTGTTGTTGTTCAAAATAGTAGTTAATTTCAATACGATTTAGGAAAAATATAATTACAAAATATGAAATTTTATAGTTAGTTCGGTGTGTTTAATGTTTAGTTTTGGTTAATATAGTTAGATTAATTTCATATATTACGTTTTAAGTGCTTTGAAATATTTTCCGATTTTTATTACATTTATTTGTTATTATTTTTATTATAGTTCAACAATGTCAAATCGGATTGAAGAGCCAGATTACTTCCCAGATGTAGACATAGATAACGATGCAAACAATCCGCACGTTATGTACACCCGGTTTCACATGGGATGGGGCTTTTGCTTTGAAGTTACAAGAATTTCACTGAATGCGTTGAAAAATGAAATTTATTTCTAATCGAATATGAAGAAGGAATAAAAAGAGCGGAAAAATGGTTATGAAATATGAGAAAATGGTCGAGGAGGCAAAGAAGAAAAATGAGGAAGGGGAGCAAGAGGAGGAAGAGAAGAAAGAAGACGAGGTTGCCTGATTATGTTTATTTATGTCTGTTATTTTTTATAATTTTGAAACTTTGATAATTTAATGTTTTGTTGTTTTGCAAGATATCTGAAATATTAATTCTAATAACTTCAAAAAAACTTTAATTCTGATAACTTGAAATTAAAAAGATACATGAATTAGAATTCATAAGTACTGCAAAAGATACATTAATTCTAAGAAAAAAACTCACTTTTGCACCCTAAACTGTACAGAAAAGTGCAAGTTGCCCCCCAAACTTTAATTTTGTTCATTTTACCCCCTGAATTCTTGATTTTGCTCACTTTTGCCCCTTCCATAAGTTAACTGCCCAGTCAGCAATTAAGTGATGACGTGACAGTGTGACGTGGCAATTTTTAGATGATTGTATTGATGACATGGCAAAATTTAAATTATAAAATTATACATCCAATAACCAAAAAATAAACCCAAACCCAATTAAATCAAACCCATTAACCCATTATTTTAACCCCTCTCTCTCACCCAGTGGTCGCCACTATTCCCTCTCTCTAGCTCGCCATTAATCCCTCTCTCTCGCCATTATTGTGCCAAGGTCATCGCCAAGCTCCTCTCGCCAAGCTGTCGCCGGTCCGTCGCCAAGGTCGTGAGGTTAGCTCCTCTCTTTCTCTTTCTCTTTCTCGCTGGCTCTTTCTCTCTCTCTCTCTCTCTCTCTCTCTCTCTCTCTCTCTCTATAGAGAGAGAGGGGGAGAGAGAGAGAGATGTGGATTCATCTATCTCTTTCTCTCGATTTAGTTGATTTTTCCCCAATTTTCTGAAATTAGGGTTTTCAGTGGAATTTTAGGGTTAATTTCAGCCAAAAAAACAGCAAATTAGGGTTAATTTCAGCCAAAAAATTAAATTAGGGTTAATTTCAGCAATTTTCAGCAAATTAGGGTTATTTTGAGTACATTTTGAGCAAATTAGAGTTAATTTCAGCTTATTTCAGCAATTTAGGGTATTTTTTGTGCAATTTCAATTAATTTCAGTCCAATTAATATTAATTTCAGTAAACTAGGGGGTGCTGGGGAGGGTGTGGATATGTGCGGCCAAATCAGGAGCTGATTTGTTGGCAATTAGGGTTTCATTAATGATTATTGTTAATTTGGAAATGGTATCGATAACCAGAAGCTCATTTAGGGCTGATTAATCATCATCGCTAATTAGGAACTTATTATTTATATTGGTGAATTAGAAGCTCAATTGGAGTGCTTATTTCTTGTTGGCAATTATTGGTAAATTGTGTCTAATTTATGATTTTTTGGTAATTGGATTGACTTTCTGTTTTAACTACAAGCTTCTTCAGGATTGAAGAATTGATGAAAATCTGCGACGAAGTATGACTGGTACCAGTATGGTTTGTTTAGATTTGAGGTCCGGTACCAGTATGGTTTGGGGCCATTTAATGGGGGAGAATATGTTGTAGGATTGTAATTATGGTCATTGGATGAAATTGTCGAGTATATGGATTTTTAATCTTGTATATTTTTGAATTGTTAATTAAATTTGTGTTCGATTGGTACCATATTTATTCTTGTATTTTGAATTTTTAATCTTTTATATTCACAAAAATCGATTGGTACCAAAATTAATAAACTTATGTTCGAAAATTAATAAACTTGTACAATTCATTCGAATTAAATAATTCATATACTCGATCCATGTAATTACAATCATCCTAACCCGAATTACAATTTTATGTAGATACAATTACAAGAAATCGCATGAAATTAGAAAAAAAAATTCTTTTCCGATGCCGACGTCTGTTTTCATCATCGCCTCTATTTCGCTCTTCGACGATTCACTTCGTAATAATAACGTGGATGAATTAGATTTTCGTTATTATCAGAAAAAATATTGAATTTTAAATATTGGTACTAAGTTTATTAATTTATTACTGTTTGCATTCTTCATCAACATAAATCTGAATTAAGTTTGTGGGGGCCGCCGTTAGAAAATTAGTATCATGAACTTGAACTCGATTTGGGGGTATAAATGTCGAGAAAATTATGAAAATCATAGTCTTGAAAGAAAATCATGAAATTTCGTAATTTTGAGCAGATTTCTACAAAATCAACTATTAACTCTTCAAGCTTGCAACATTTATCACACAATTTCTTCAAAATAAACTGCAATAAGTTCAAGAAAATCGAGAGCAAACAAATTTAAGTGAAATCGAAGAGAAAAAGATAGAGATGAAAGAAACCTCTTGGAGAAGTCGCCATGTTTCTGCCAAAAGTTGCCAGAGAGGGGAGCATCGCAACCTAGCTGTTAGGGCGACGAGAGAGCAGTGAAATTCCTTTGCTCACTAAGAGAGTCCAGGGTCAGAGAGGGGTCGCGAGAGAGAGAGATGACCAACAACGGAGAGAGACGACTAAAAAACAATGGCGTGGAGGGAGCTCTGGGCGTCGAGAGAGAGAGCCAACAACGGCGTGCAGAGAGAGAGAGAGAGAGAGAGAGAGAGAGAGGGTTAAAATAATGGGTTTGGGTTAAAATAATTGGGTTTGGGTTTATTTTTTGGTTATTGGATGTATAATTTTATAATTCAAATTTTGCCATGTCATCAATACAATCATCTAAAAATTGCCACGTCACACGGCCACGTCATCACTTAACTGCTGACTGGGCAGTTAAATGATGGAAGGGGAAAAAGTGAGCAAAATCGAGAATTCAGGGAGTAAAATGAACAAAATTAAAGTTTGGGGGGCAACTTGCACTTTTCTGTACAGTTCAGGGGGGGCAAAAGTGAGCTTTTTTCTAATTCTAATTTGTTCAAATTAAAATAATTCAACCATTCCGTCTGGATCTTTGATCGAAATCCGGTGACACGATATTTATGGCCTCGGTATTCGGGATTTCATTTCGTGTCACCGAATACCGAGGCCATAAATATACCTCCTTTCTCCGATTGAGGTAATGGACTACACCGAATACCAACGGTCAAATGAATCTAAATGACTTGGGTACCAGAACCATCATTACCTGGATTGAGGGGATATGGATTACACCCACCTTTGACGGTTTTGACGGTTGGTATTGAAGGAAATACAGTTTCAGGATCAACCGTAAAAGTGTACACAAGGATAAACGAATGTAAGCGTACATTCATGGTTATATCTTTCAGTAGGAAAATCCAATTTGAATGGTTCAAATTGGGTTAGATAGATAATAAGATTATCTACAACCTTCATATAGAAATATATTTCATATGAACGAAGTATCAGTGTCGTTTCTATGAAATACCGAAAGGCTGCAACAGTATGACATACAGTTAGTAAAACAGTCATAACTTTTGCATACGAACTCCAATTGGGACAGGCTAAATTGGGTCGAGTAGATAATAAGATTATCTACAACTTTCCTGTTGGGTGATGTTCTGTCAGAGGAATTTACCAATTTCGTATGGACAGAATACTGGACAGATACATGCAACTTTCTGTGTGAAAGAGTGTATATTGGATATACATGTCTTTTGGCCAATCCTAATCCTATATGATATAAATAGGATTTTTCTCTCTTATCTGGAGTGGTTCATTTAGTTAATTAATTCAGAATATTTCAGAGAATTGTGAGACAACTTTCTAGAGAGAGAAAGGGTGTAAAGAGAGAGAAACCGTGAAAAGGTATTTTCCGGTATAGAGAATCAATCAATCGAGCAAGTTCGCCGGTGCATCGTCTAGGCAGTTGCACCCGCGACCGACGTCTTACGAGTCAAGGTGGATACAAGTAGAGGAGCAACATCTGGGGCTCTTTCGGTTGTGATCGATTCGGAGGAACGAAATCTGCCGGAGACGGAAACGAGCGAATCGAGTAACGGGCTGTGGAAGCATGCGGGCATGGAACGCATGAAGACAACCCGAGGCGTGTCAAGACGGTGGGAGACGTGCGGTATGGGACGTACGGGCTAGTCACCAACGTGACACCGAAGAAAAAGAAGGATGCGAGCGATCAACCCGTCATGCGTGATCAATTTCACGCTGGTAATCGTCTATCCTACTTTGCATCGTACCCTCGAAGTCATGGCGTGATCTTGGATTTAGGGAACCGGACCGGGCCTTCATATCCGCTGCGCGGGCCCGGGGATGGGTGAATTCCCAACAGGTATATCCGAGATGAGCATCTATTTGACCGTTGGCATATAATAACCGCACTATGGTTTCATAGTACATATGATTGAATGCTACTAAGTCATTTAGATTCCAATGATTGAGGCATTTGTTTCAACTTTGTAGTTATAAAATTCACCCCGGGTAGTGGTGGTTCCGGTACAGTAAAATGAAAACACTTGTTGACGGGACGATTGTTGAACCTAGAATGATAATTGTTTGGTCCTAAGGGATCACGAAAGAAATATCGATTTGTTATGTCGTCCATATTGTAAAATTGTGTAGCCATGTATGATGGAGTGGAGTGTGGCCACAATGAGGAGGATTCAATTGATTCATGAACAAGGAGGAGGATTATGGAAGAAGAAGAAGAAGAAGAAGAAGAAGATGATGATGATGATTATTATCAGTTCACATGTCATCCCTTTAATAGAACTTGAGTCATACTAACCTATACACTGAACTCTCATATCCTATACACTGAACTCTAACATCGTATTTATTAAACCCTACTACCTTATACAATGAACCCTACTAATCTATACACTAAACCATAACACCTTATTTACCGAACCCTACTAACTTATACACCGAACCCTGCTAACCTATACACTCAACCATAACACTCTATACACCGAACCCTGCTAACATATACACCGAACCCTTACACTTTATTTACTGAACCCTACTACTCTATACAGTGAACCCTTCTAACCTATACACTGAACTATAACACCCTATTTACTGAACCTACTAACCCATACACTGAACCCTAACACCATATTTACTGAACCTACTAACATATACACCGAACCATACTAACCTATACACTGAACCCTACTACCTATACACTGAACCCTAACACCCTATTTATTGAACCCTACTAACATATACACTGATCAATGCCATGATTTTTGCAAGAAATTATTGATTATGCTTTGTTTTTTGTGACAATGTCATGTGTCATTAGTGTCATGCTTTTACAGGAACAAATATATTCTATTTTTTTTAAGTTCTATTAATATGTCCACATTTACATCTTCTTCTTCATCTCATTCTGGATTCATCATCTTCTCCTCCAAAAGAGTGCCGGGATATTAAGTTCAAAGAGACATATTTTGATAAAACTCATATCCTCTCTCTCCTCCGGTCCACCACAAATATCGACCGGTGATTGAGTGTCATTTATACGACTTCACATATTTGGGAAAAATGCGTGTAGAATCAGTATACATACATCACAAAATGTTTATTCTGTTAGCCCAAAACAATGAAGGGTGGCTTGATTGGGATGACTATTGCCCGAAATCACAAGTCAGAGTTTTCGATGAATTTCGTGTAAGTTCGAACAACATTATATTCTAAGTTTGTGTTTTTGTATTAGTAAGTTCTTTATTTTTTCTATATTTCAATCATATAGAAACGTTACAAGTGGGAAATAGACGCGTACACAAATATTGAACAAGTCACACAATTTTATGCTTATTGTAAGATACGTTGGGAAAGAACCTTTAAAAAAATGTACTTCATGTGCAGTGAGTGTACTTTGAAAGATATGTATATCAATTTATGGTTCCAACAAGGAGGTAAACGAGAAAAGAAGCTTATGCATGTTCATACGACACATGATGTGTTAATGCGGGTGGTTCAAGAATGGATATATATCAAACCACCATACAAACCACGAAGTATATATCTGGACGTTTTCGGGAAGCCAGTGCAAAAATATGTCGACTATTTCGAGAGGAAAGTCAAAATATTTTTTTACTAGCTAAGGAGCCAGTAATTTGTCGACTAGTTCGTATGTATCTGGTCGTTTTAATCTTCTTAGTGTTTGTTTCCGTGTTATTGTTGTTTTGTTTTGTTGTTGTAATTTTAAAATTTGTTGTTGTTAGTATTCGTTTGGCTAATTTCATGTTGTATTATGTGTCTATGTTGTTTTATTTTGTTGAATTGAATTATGTTGTAGTTTATGTTTACGTTTGTTATGTTCGAGTGCGATAAATCTTTCACGTACCATAAATTTAATAAATCATGCCAGAAATTTAACAAGATAAACTAAATAAAAAAAAATCAAAATACCCCTAAATTATATCAGGCCATAAATCTATTGACATTTACAATCGCGACATCAAATGTTAAATCACCAAGACAACTAGAAACTAAAATGTCCTTTTTTTATATCATTGTCACGTACAAATTTGTCCAATTCTATTACAAGCAAACACGCCATCCATTTTCATGCCTTTCGCTTCCCATTCTCTACCACACGGCCATTTGAGTTTAATTGGTGAAGTACAATCCTCCAGTTTGGCAAAAAATCCATAGGTATGCATTGTTCTAGTCAAATGAAGGAAAAACAAATATTACAAATTATACTACTTAAAATTACTCCAAAAACAAACTTACCAAATATTCCATGAAATCACAATTCATTACTGTGGAGAATATACTAATGTTATGGTCTATAATCGCACGACAAGAAAAATCTTTCATTTCGGATTGGAGAAGAAACTTTCAAAAAAGAGAGAAAAATGAAGAATAAAGAAGAAACAAGAAGGAGGAGGAGGAGGTGGAGAAGAATGAAGAAGAAGGATTTGTTGAGTGTAAATACACCCTATTTCATCAGAGGGTCTGGCGAAAGAGGTTAATTCAAAAACTCCGCATCTTTCCAACATCTCATCGGGACTCAAAGAGGGTCAGAAGCATGTACAACTATTTTCGCCTGTTCATCTGGCGAAACCGGATAAATCCAGGATTTCAAATCTTTGACATTCTTTGACGACAATTAGTGTCTAAACATTTTCGCCAAGTCCCCTGAGGAAAGTGCTTCTTTTGTGAATTGTGCAAAATCATAACTATACTTGCTAACTGGGCTTTTTAGAAATGCTACAGGTAAAAAAAATTGTTTACCATGCTAGGTTATGGCATGCGATTACTACCGAGAGGGAGTCTAGTGATTGCAGATCGGTTAGTGGCTCGTGATCTAGCAACATTCCAAATCCCCTTGTTATTTCTTCAATTTCTTTGGGACCCCATGCCAGCAACGGTGATGTATACGAGAGAAATATTCTCATAAAACCGAACACGGTCCTCAACGAAAGACATTACTTCTTTAGGCCACCAAATACAACACCCACTGACCTAGAAATCCAGCAAAAATATTTAGCTACCCTCTCCGATCCCCCAATAAACAACCCCACACCATCTGAAAACTCAGTCCAATATAAATCACTCAACCGAGCAGACTTCACAAGCGACAATAGCCCAAGTTCGATGGAGATGCAAGAACCCAGCAAAACCAAAAAGTCAAAAAAGAAAATCGGCAAAGAATGGAAGCAGAGGCTGTTCACGCTATGGAATTTGGCACCTCCATCAGTGGAGAAAGACAAACTCGCACCATGGATCTTCTCTGACCATGTCTCTGAAAAAGATGCGGAATTTCTGCAAGACAAGCTCGAAGAACTTTCCTGCCTTGAACAAGAAGAACTGGAGCCGGACCAGAGACTCAAATCGGTCACCGAAATGGCGCTCGAAGAAGCACTCGAGAAAACCAAGGCCACCAGTCCCAATGCAGGTACGATGAGTCAGAAGATTAACTTATCCGGGGGGAACAAACAACTCCCTAGGGCTGCAGATGATGCGACGGGAAAGGACGGGTCGAGATCTCAAAAATGTCAGAATGATCGGGCGTGCGAGGATTAGAAAGGGGGGAGGGCTCGAGGTCGGTACGACCTAGGCGTGAGCTGGAAAACGATGGAACACGCACGCCAATTAACCAGAGAGAGAAAGAAGCAAACTGGGCCGCAACTCAACAGGAAAATGGCATTGGCCTTTCTCTCCCCACATCTAACAAAAAACAAAATAGTTCTTGCAAAAAAAAAATTGGGCTGGAAAAAATTAAAAAAATTAACAAGGAAAGGGGGCCGAAATTTACAAAAGTAAGAGGAATAATTGCTAGGAAATCAATAAGAGCTTCCAAAAAAATCACCTTCCCTGATGGGGCAATACATAAACCGATACTAAAGAAAAAAAACATTAAGAATCCAAATAAAATTGATACCCAAAAGGCCAAACAATACATAAAATCGCTTGAAAATGAAGCCACAAATCCACTGGGCCTACTTAAGGAAGAAATTGATGCACTTAGGACAGTATGCGTCCTAGGCCCACACATGAAATTTAAGACCATATCTCAAAAAAATGAGAAGTCAAAAAAAATCCTGTAACAAATGACCCTAAAGAAAATAATACATGGCTGGAAATAACAGTAAGGCCCAAAGAAAATATGAACGAGTCAAACTTTGACCAGGAGCCACTAATCTATCTATCTATATACTAATGCAAGGGGATTTGCTGCCTCCTGGTGCAGCCACGTCACCAGGGCCTATTCGTAAAATTTTTTTTTTTTTTTTACATTTTGGTTCTTTTTGATTTACAAATTGGTCTTTTATTAAAAAAAAAAATTACATTTTGGTCCTATTTTTTTTACATTTTGGTCCTTTATATTTGCATTTTGGTCCTTCGAAGTTTTAATATTCACATTTTGGTCCAGGGGCCTTAAATTGGTCCTGTTTTTTAAAAAAAATTACATTTTGCTCATTCTTTATCACATTTCGGTCCTTTATATTTGCATTTTGGTCCTTTTTTCGAAAAAAAATTACATTTTGGTCTTTTTTTTTACATTTTGGTCCTTTATATTTGCATTTTGGCCCTTCGAAGTTTTGAAATTTACATTTTAGTCCAGGCAGCCACGTCACCAGGGGTCTATTTGTAAAAAAAATATTTTTTTTACATTTTGGTCCTTTTTTGATTTACAAATTGGTCCTTTGTTAACAAAAAAATTACATTTTGGTCCTTCTTTTTTACATTTTGGTCCTTTATATTTGCATTTTCGTCCTTCGAAATTTTAATATTCACATTTTGGTCCAGGGGCCTCAAATTGGTCCTGTTTTTTAAAACAAATTACATTTTGGTCCTTTTTTATCACATTTCGGTCCTTTATATTTGCATTTTGGTCCTTCGAAGTTTTAAATTTTACATTTTGGTCCTTTTTGATTTACAAATTGGTCCTTTTTTCGAAATTTTTTTACATTTTGGTCCTTTTTTTTCCTCATTTTGGTCCTTTATATTTGCATTTTGGCCCTTCGAAGTTTTGAAATTTACATTTTAGTCCAGGGGCCTCAAATTGGTCATATTTTTTAAAAAAAATTATATTTTTGTCCTTTTTTCACATTTTGGTCCTTTATATTTGCATTTTTGTCCTCCGAAGTTTTAAAATTTACATTTTGGTCCTTTATTATTTTTCTTGAAAAACTAAAATAAAATTATAATAAGTTGAACAATATTAATAAAAGAACATCTTGCAAATATTTAAAAATAAAATATCACAAAACTATTAAAAAATACATAAAAAGAAAACTAAAATAAAAAATAGATGTTTAAATAGATATTTTCTATGAATATATTTGCAAGGTGTTTATTTATTATCATTTAATGTTAGTTTTTTTATGAATAAAGAATGTAATATTAAAATTATATAAACAAAATATGTAATAATTTAAATTTTTTTAAATCACTACGTGTTAAGAAGTGTTTATGAATTTTCTTAAAATTAATAAAAAATAACAAAAATAAGTTTTAATTATTACATATGAGATTTGGAGGGTATTTTGGAAAAAAAAAAATTAATATCATCCATAAGGAGTATTTTAAAATAAAAGTTTGGTAAAGAGTTTTTTTTTTTGGGAGTTTACGAAAAGATAGAGAATTTTTTATAATATCCAAAAAAAATTAGGGGGTTAAAAATATACCAAATCATGGATGTGCGAATAATCATGACATAATTTAAATTAAAGATTCGAACGAAACGGTTAGCGATGACATCGTCAAACTTTGTTGTTGGCTGACCACACAAAGGACGAAAAATATTTGTACTAAATATGTAGCGAAATTAAAGATTTGTGAAATTAAAAACACTCTTTTTTTCAGCAATGTTTTCTGAACTATTATGTTCTTAATAAATTTCATGACTCATTCGTTCTTTTTCCTTATTTTACTTATGAAGTATAAAATATAGATAATTTTTTTAGCAATAACCGTTTGAATTATTCAAGAAATCCGGCTCTTAAAATTTTCAAACGATTTTTGCTACAAAATTTCACTCGCACACAACACACTAAATTACACATATAATAATGATTACAAAAAGAAAGTCACATACACAAAACGAACAACAATTTTTTTCAACTACATTACTTATAAACCCGAACAGCCCCGCGCAATTGCGCGGGGGTAATGCTAGTAGTAACTAAGGAAAAGCTAAGAAAGAAAAAAATAATAGGCTCATGCAAAATAAACAACAACAAAATGTCCGTACTGGACACTAACGTATGTAATTTTGTCTCACGAACAATCATTGCAGATGATAGTGATAAAGCAAGCTACGACGACAAATACAATGAAAGGGTTGATTCACTACAACAGAATTGGGTATCAGCGACGGCAAAAACCGTCGCTAAAGGCAGATGATAGTGATAAAGCAAGCTATGACGACAAATACAATGAAAGGGTTGATTCACTACAACAGAATTGGGTATCAGCGACGGCAAAAACCGTCGCTAAAGCTTTTATCGACGGCCGACCGTCGCTAAAAAACCGTCGGTAAAAGTGGCGCAGCTGATGCGGTTTTCACCGACGGCCCGTCGGTAATACTACTTTCTCCGACGGTATACTATATCCGACGGCCCGTGACAGAATTCACCGACGTCCCGTCGCAGAGGCCTTCACCGACGGCCCGTCGCTGAAAGTGAATATTATATTTCCAATTAAATTCATTAATAAATAATAATATTAATAAATAAATAATATATATTAATAAATAATATATATTACATATTAATTAAATACATATTAAGAAATATATTTAATTAAACATATACAATTCACAAATTAAAACTTATACAATTCATAAATTCAAACATATACACAATTCACAAATTCAAATACAAATCTAAACACACAAAATGAAAAATATAATCCGTGCTATCAAATACACAATTCACAAATTCAAATCAAATACAATTCACAATTCATAAATTCAAAATGTCTCAGAAACTCCAAAAGAGGACGTCTTTGGACCGGGAGGTCCATACTAGAGATCCAAAAGGATCCTAATTTATGCCACTAGGGCTTATCTAAAATAGTTTTGTAATGATATTAAAACTATTTAATTCGCTTTCTATTTTGTTTTGGAATGTAAGGGGAAGCGGGAACCCCGAAAAATGCAAACTTATTAAGGACACAACAAGGAATTCCAAATGTAATATTTTTTGTATTCAAGAAACAAAAAACAATGATATGTCTTTAATAGGAATGAAAACACTATGCCCTCCGCAAATAAATAATTATGAACATGTTGATGCAATAGAAGCAAAAGGCGGCATCTTAACCTCATGGTCTGATGAGTTTCTACTAAAAGAAGTAAAAAAAGGAAGGTTCTCACTAGAAACAACCCTAAAAGGAAATGGAGGGTTCGAGTTCAAACTAATTAATGTGTATGGACCAACACATTTAGATGAAAAAGATAACTTCTTGAATGAACTAAAAGAAGCAATAACAAATTATATACCAATCATAATGATGGGAGACTTCAACATGATTAGGACATTGGATGAGACAACGGGCAATGGTCATTTGCCAACACACATTTTGTGTTTTAACGAACTAATTGCATCGGGGAACTTACTAGAAATAGCTAACCATGAAAGAAGGTATACATGGACGAGTAAGACACTAACGCCAACTCTATCCAAGTTGGATAGAGCGCTAATCTCAAACCACTTCCTCACATACAATGCAATCATAAAAACAAAAGAACAACCAACAATAACCTCCGACCACATACCGCTCAAATTGACCTTCGAGATACAAGTCATAAGAAGAAAAATTAATCACAAACTAGAAAGATCTTGGCTAGTACATGAAGAGGCAAGAAAACTATTTCAAGATGAGTGGTCAAAAGAGACATCAACCACTAACAATCCGGCAAAAATATTCATAACGAAAATATGTAATACCACAAGGAAAATGGCCGAATGGGCTACTCTTAATATAGGAAATGTAGATGAGAGTCTAGGAATATGTAAAGAAACACTACAACTAATAGACAAATTAGAGGAATCGAGAATCCTAAACGCAAATGAAAGTGACCTAAGAAGAGAGGTCAAAATTAAAGCACAAAGCTTAGCTAGACATGAAGGAAATACAGTTTCGGATCAACCGTAAAATGTACACAAGGATAAACGAACGTTCGTGGGCATAAATAATGTGTATATTAGATGCACGTATGTATATTGGATATACATAGTTAAATTGATAAGAACCGGTTTTATTAAGAAAACCAGAAAATTCAGTTTAAGCAGTTTTAGTAAAACTGGCATACCTTTCAGTCGGTATTTCTAATTTGAATGGTTCAAATTGTCTTAGATATATAATGAGATTATCTAGAACTTTAATATAGAAATATTGTTCATTTGAGCGAAGTATCAGTGTCGTTTTAATGGAATACCGAAGGGTGCGACCGTTTGACATACAGTTAGTAAAACGTCCGTAACTTTCGGATCCGAACTCCAATTGGGCCAGGCCAAATTGGGTTGGAAATATAATAAGATTATATACAACTTTCGTGAATGTTCAAAGTCGGTTGGGACGATTTAATATTTTCGTTTCAACAGAATACTGAAAGGGTGTCTGCAGTTTTCTGTGTGAAAGGGTGTATATTGGATATACATGTCTTTTGGCCCATCCTTATCCTATGTGATATAAATATGATGTTTCTCTCTCTCTCTCTCTGGACCAGATCATTCAGACCAATGTATGGTATTATTCAGAATAATCCAAAAATATAAGTAGACATCTTTCAAGGGAGTGAAAGAGTGTGAAGAGAGAAAGACCGAGAAAAAGGAGTTTTTCTTGGTGTAGAGAATCGATCTAATCAAGCAAGTTCGCCGGTTCATCGTCTAGGCAGTTGCATCCGCGACCGACGAACTCCGACTCACGGTGGATACAAGTAGAGGAGCGACACTTGTGGATCTCCGATTGTGATCAAACCGAAGGAGAAAAACTGTGGGCTGTGGAAGAGTGTGGACGTGGGACGCACGAAAGACAACCGGATGCGTGTCAAGATTGTGGGAGACGTGTGGTATGAGACGCACGGACTAGTCACCAACGTGACACCGGAGAAGGAAATGATGCGAGCGATCAACCCATCGTGCGTGATCAATTTCACGCTGGTAATTGTCTATCCTTCTATTGCATCGTACCCTCGAAGTCATGGCGTGATCTTGGATTTTGGGAACCGGACCGGGCCTTCATATCCGTTGCGCGGGCCGGGGACGGGTGAATTCCTAACAGTGGTATCAGAGCAAACGCCATCGATTCGAGGCTCGAATCGTAGTCGTATATTGGATATACGCACGGGTTATCAAAGTCCGTACCCGTTTGCATGATGTTACATATAGAGAATGTCAAATTTCGTTAAAATCACAAGTGGAATTCACTAGAAATCAATCAAAAGTTGATTGAGAGTATCTAGGAATGATCGTGAAAAAGTTTCATGATTTATCGTTTAGGAAACGAGCGAAAACGAAAGAAACGGCGAAATCTGCTGAAAATCAGAGTTTCTGCCACCCCGGGGGCAGTTTTTGGCGCCCCGGACGCGTCCCGGGCGAGGTTTTCTCGCGCCCCTTGGGCCTCTGCGTTACCACGGATGGGGCAGGGACCCCCTCTGGATGCTGATTTTGTTTTCGCGATAACTTTGGCTACGAAACTCGGAATTTTGAGTTCTTTTTATCGATATGATCGGCATCAAACGTATTATCATATAAGATAATTAATTATTTAGAATAATTAGTCTCCCTAAATAAATCATATGCATTTTGAAAATCTTGTGATAGTGATATAATATGATTATGTCACGAATTTAGAAACATGAATGTCATGATCCCTCATAATATTTAAGTCGTGGAAATGCCTTCCATGTCAACAACCATCGAAATTGGTATCACAATATGTGTGTTGTTAGGCCTTCGTCACGCACACATGTTGTTGGTATTAATGGGTGGCAAGCGTTAAATGGGGACTTACGTGTTGTTAGGCATTCGTCATGCACGTGAGTAGTCCACTTGACGATACGTTTGATATGGTTATGACTTAACCGTCCAAGCCATTCCGATTGGAGTTCGGGGGCATAGTTAGAATGCACACACGGAACTGGGATTGTATGTGATACGATCCATCACCGAAATTCTATAAAGGTTCAAGAGTCGTATTGGATACGATTGGATATTAATCCTACCTAAATAAGCGAGATCTCACTCGATAGGCCTTCGTCACTTGTGGGAGGATTGCGAAATATGGATCTTGAGTGTTATGGACTTGGAGTCCCGTATCGGTATGAGGGTTATCGATTCGATAAAATAACACTATTCATATAATCATCATATAAGCATATAAATTAAGTACGCATGATTAGGAGCTTAATCTTCATCATCCGTTTAGAATTATGTTTTCTAGCAACACCAAATATATCGATGAGATCGATATGATAGATGACTTTTGGGCCGTAATTACCGTAATAAACCTTGATAGTTAAAGAATAGTTCTTAGACTTAAAGGAACGTGTTGGACACGTAGATGGTAAATTCGGGGCTCGAGGCTTTGGCTTTAGAGAAATCCGGGTTCGATAAACTTAAGAAGGAATCGAACGATATTACGTGCCTTGTGGTGGCATGTAAAGACGCATATTTTCAAAAATGTTTTGATAATTCGGATGCATACGAAAGTAAAACACAACGCTCATGAAATAGTTTCAAGAGCTAGAGCGCGTTGAATTGTTCAATGCGGCTCAAAGAGTAGGTTAATTTTGAGACGCCTTATGGGTCTTTGATTAACACTCGTGTGTTGATGGTACGAGATTTGATCTTCGTGACCGAATATCATATGCATTCGATAGATGAGTCGATCCCGGAATTGCATGAGATGCGATTTAAATTTGAATTGGAGATGCTCGGAGCATCCGGAGAACCCAAAGCATAGAGTGTTGGGTATCGGCGTCACTACCGAGCCCCGCGCAGCGGATTGAAGGGCCCAGTCCGACCCGATCCCGAGGACCACGTCGTCGACCCGAGAGTACGAATCCTAAATCTACGTGCAACTACCTATGAATATAACAATTATAGACATAGATTCATACCACGTGAAATTGATCACGGTGACGGGTTGAAAGCGTAGTTGCTGCCTTTTTGTTGCTCCAATCTTCGGTAACACGTGCGTCCCATTCCCGCGCGATTCGACACCTTCGATTGAGCTCCGATTTGTCGTATACAACCGGATCACATCCAGTTTGTCATCCATCTTGCTCTAGCTTGATCACAATAGAGGATTTCAGATGAAATCCCTCTACCCGTATCCACCTTGAGCCTCGTCTTTCGGTTACGCGCGATTCCCCTAAAATCGTCGTAAACTTGCTTAAAACCTTCAATCTCTCTAATGGAGTTTTCTCTCTTTTCTTGTCTCACAAGAATTCTCTTCTCAGATCTGGAATTGCCAGAGAGAGAGAAGATCAACAATTGATCTTATATTAACACCATAATTAATGAGGAATTAATGAGTACAAATAAAACTGCTAATCTGGAATTTGGATCACAGTCCGTCATGACGCACATAATGGTGCGTCATGATGCACCAGTCACGTTTCCTAGAAACAGTATTTACTATTGGTCCGTCATGACTGACCATACAGTCCGTCATGACGCAACATATTGTGCGTCATGACTGACCATACTCACGGATTGGTACACAAAATTCCCTTTGGTCCGTCATGACTGACCAATCTGTCCGTCGTGACTGACCATGTTATTTCTGTGTAATCTGACAGATTAACCTATTGGTCCGTCATGACTGACCAAACAGTCCGTCATGACTGACCATGTTATTTCTGTCAGATTTGCATAATCTTATTATGCATCCAATCGTATCGACGAATGCGTACGTTCGTCTATCCTCATGTGTGCAAGCTACTAGTTGATCTATAACTGTATTTCCTTCAGTCTCCCACTCAGTTTAAGATCCAACTAAAGAATACACCAATGTACATCACATGTACACTTATCTTTGAGATTGAAATCAAGCCCGAAATAAGACAGCTCTATGTGTGACCGCGTAGGTTCGTATCAAGCAATGGTAGTAAACTTATTCCTAAGTTTACGGGCTCATGAGAGGGATCTAGGAAGAAATCCATCATAGCTTTCCCACGTTGAAAACGAAAAATGATTGTGATCATTTATACCCATCTCGAACGGTGGTGTTTAGTTCTCTTGTTCACGATATCCGTCAATCAAAAGGCATGGTAATAGTCATCCTTATATTTTGATTGACTATACTTAAATTTCGATACCGAATTGAATCAACAAATACAATCGATATTAACCATTAATATCATTGACTCTGGCCAGAGATTTCGTTGATCAATTCATCGATAGGCCTAAGGGATATCTCTTTCTCTCGAAAGGAACAATTTCTATCTTGGCGACTCACATCAAATTCCATGTTTCAGATAATACCCAATGATAATCCCATGACCATCCTGTTACAGATAGTGGAAGACTATATCTAAGCATTACGCTACGCACGAAAAATGATCCATGATCACCTCAAGTGTGAAGAACTAAGACCCCATTCGTTACGATTCCATCTACAATGACTAAACCATGTCATGGTATCGCACTTTTGGTCAAGTCACAATATGCATAACCTAATGCATATCCATATTCCCGATTAGACAAACTCTTTGTCCTATGATTAGCAAAACATAATCATCACCTCAGCGAATATGCTAGTGTACACGTTAGTCTATTATCTTATAATAGATATACTTATCACATAAGTATCCCAATCGTGACTAGGGACGTTTTTGAAATATAACTTTTGAAATGTGACGGTTTTACTTAACATAATCACGTATTATGTAGACGCTCACACAAGTCATAATTCAAGGTTCGTGTAATCAAATTACACAACCTCGCACAAGTTTTCATATAAGTATAAATGCAATTAAAATTTTGAAATTTTGAAATGCACTAATATAGAGTAAGTATTGGTTGATGCAGCGTTTACACCTATAATCTCTGCTAGGACTATAATCTCTGCGATGACTATCGGTATTAGATAACTATACCTGAAGTCTCTTCCTCCTCTAGATATCTTTATACCTATAGTCTTCGCATGACATTCATGCTTAACTAAGAAGAGAGCAGTTTTTGTAAACGGTTCCGCTACGTTCCCGTTAGTGTCAATTTTCGTTAGGTATCCAATACCTATTTGAATATAATTTTGGAGTGGTTATGTTATTTCAATTTCTTTTGGTTTGCGCTATTTCGACCATCGAAATAGATAACCATAGAATCCTATTACTTGGGACAATACCAAGTATGATCAACACCTTGATTCATAACATTTCCATTTCGGCTTCGTAAGCCGCATTGAAATCTAATTCTATCGTAGAATTTTCATCTTTAGTTGTTGTGAAACTCTTTCATACAACTTCATCTTTCTTTAAGCAAAATACGTACACATTTCGTAAATGTGTTGCATGTTTGGAGAAATGTCATCGGTATAACTTTTATCACCGATTCATCCTCCGCACCATTTTATATGAGAAATATAGCCTTAATCCTTTCAAAAAGTTTTAAGGACATTATTTATTATTTTCAATGCGAATCCTGATTTTTTAAGGTCGCATAACTATTATGCATATGTAATGTATGACCATTATACAAACATTTTAAACCGAATTGTATTCTTTCGAATCAACCATATGAAGCATTCGAGACGAATTATTCTCTTGATTCCATTGATAATTACGACGCTTATTATGAAAAATATTTCAATAATAGTACATATCATGACGTATTTGGAATATTCTATTGCCGAAACATAAAATATCCATCTTCCTACTTTTCTTTTGCTCGATGTCGCACATCGAACCTCAGAAAGTTTTACGCCATTCGACACTTGGGAGAAATACGTTCTTGGATTTATGTATTGAAAACCATTTTCAATATTTTGTCGATGTACATACTTTGATTTAGATAGAGGAGTTTTAAATCTATCTTATAGATCTTTATGCTTATTTCATAAGTTGTCTCGTCCAAATTTTTCATAGCGAAACGACAATCGTTTCCCACGAATAATATATCGTTCGTATATATTAATATAAGAAATGTATGTGGCTCCCACTAACCTTCACATCTAAACAAAGCTTTTCTTTTGTTCTTGATAATATTATAACTAATTATAATTTCATCAGAACGAAATTCTAATTCCATGAATTATTCTTCAATCCATTATATGGATCGTTGAAACTTGTATACTTTTCTTGGATTCTTTTGATTGATAAAACCATTAGATTGTGTCACATACACGTCCTCTAATTTTCCTATAAAGGAATATGGTCTTGTCATCCATTTGTCAAAGTTCATAGTCATACTATGTAAAATGGCAAATATAATCCGAATGGATCAAGCATGATTATTTGTGAAACCGTTTCTTCATGATCATATCATGAATTCTTGAAGCTTTTCACAACTATGCTTGCTTCGTAAGTATACATATTCTAATCCACGCCAGTTTTCACCTTGAAAACTCACTCACATCCTATGGGTCATACCCTAAGAAATGTTTAAATCAAGTTCTAAACTTGATGACATGCATGAATTGAATCATGGATTCCATGGCACCATACCATAGGAAATTTTATCCTTTATAGCATCATTTTAGTCCATCGACTCAGCATGTATGAGTTCGATTCGTTTGTCACATTCTTTGATAAATTCATAATTTATTGATTTGTGACGTGTCTAAATTGATCTATAAAATCGCTTTGTGATCTTGACTTGGATTCATCAACTTTTGATGAAATTCCAATCATATTCATCGGTTCAATGTTCCATTCGAGTCTCGAACCTTTCGAGATCGATTCATCTCCCACTAGCCCTCATAGATATAAGTGACATTAAGTTTCAAACTTATGCACATTAAGTCCTCCTCTAAGAAGGTATCTCTTCGAACTATGAAAATCTAATTCTCATTGGGATTTAATAAATGGTATCCTTTAATTTCTTTAAGAATACTCAATGAATGAACATATCAAGATTTGAGATTTAGTTTATCCAAAACCAGTTTTCGAATTCAAATCTCCAAATCTTACAAAAGATAACATCGGAAGTTTTCATTAACATTGAACTATTAACGTGCCCGACTTTGGCCTGAAACCACGTTAATCCTCAATTTAATTTATTTCCGATTCATATCATATATGGGGTCTTTTGCACCGACTTAGAAGGTATGTGATTAACCTTGGTCTTAAGGGTAAATTTTCAAATCTTATTTGAAATATTAGATTTTGATTTATCATCTATCAAACAAATGTCCAACAAAGTTTGATTCCTGCTTTCGGACACATTAATCTACATTGATGTTCCGAATGAAAATAACTATGAAACTTTTTCATAAATTTTCTAGATGATTATCATACTCATAGCTTAAAAATGCTCGTCTCTTCGATCTTATCGAAAGACTTTGATTTTCTCGCTTAGTTGACTTCATATTTCATTTCGAAACGTTTTTTAACTATTCAAAATTATGTTTTAAATGCATTAAATAGATATCTTTATATCTACAATAATCGTTGGTAAATATAATGAAATATTTGTAGCGTCCTCTCGCCTCCGAACTTACTTGTTTACACACATTCAAAATGTATGGATTTTGATAAGTCGTTGACCGGTTTCCCAACCTTTGGAATGACACTTTCGTCATCTTGCTTATTAAACAAGTCTTGTACTTGTCATGCGAATCTTATTCGAATGAAACTAGTATTCCATCCAATGGATTCTAGAAATGTGTATCTCATACACGTAGTCAAGATGATAATGTCAAAAGAAGCTATTACTATCAACATTTGGATTAATCCTCCTCGGATTTAACCTTTCTTTTGATATTGAGACAACAACTTGCCCAAATCCTTGATTGAGACAACATTTGTCTTAATCTCCCTTAGACTCTTATTTCATATAATTCTTCAAACTCCTTTGAAGATCCGCGTCTATGCATGTCAACATCTGACATACAATATTATTTGACTCCTTCTCAAGTTTGTCAAATTCCGGCTTTCTCTAAAGCCTCGTGAATGTGAATCGGTTCCACAAATTTCGTGTCCAACACGTAACTCTTGCACTTTTGCCTAAGAACCATTCTTAGGATATGGTGTTAATCAATGTAGTTCCGTTTCACAAACTTTTCTTTCTCTAGTATCGATCATATCGATATGATATTGGTGTTGCTTAAAATTATTATTCTACATGAATTATGAAATTGACAACTAACCGTGCGTACTTATTCTATATGCTTATATGATATGAAATATGTTACTTTTATCAAATCAATAACCCTAATATTGATTCGGGATTCTTAATCCGATAACACTTCAAGACCCATATTTCATGATCCTCCCACAAGTGACTTTGGCCGACAAATGGGATCTCACTATTTAGGTAGGATAAATCCAATCGCATCCAATACGACTCTTGACCCTTTATAGGATTTTGGTATCGAACCATATCATATATGATCCGAATTCCGTTTGTGCATCCTAACTATGCCCCGAACCCCAATCGGATTGGCTTGGACGGTTAAGTCACAACCGTGCTCACATATCGTTCAATTGAACTACAAATGCGCCCGACTTTGGCCTGAACCCGCATTTGTCCTCAATTAACGCTTGCCTCTCACGTTGATACATACAACATTGCACGCCCGACTTTGGCCTGAAACCGTGCAAAGTGTAATGACCAACCTCGGAGGTTGTGGACATGGAAGGCACTTCATGACTTAAATATTACTTAGGGATTGTATGACATAATCTAATTATATCATTAAATAGGTTTAATCATGACGAATGACTTATATGAACATAATTATTAATTATTAGAACCAATATAAAACTTTTCCAGAAAAATTACACTGTCTGTCATGACTGACACATGGTCCGTCACGACGCAAGTATACAGTCCGTCATGATGCACATAATGGTGCGTCATGACTGACCATGCCCATATTAAAATTTTCAGAAAAAAATTTACACTGTCCGTCATGACTGACAGTTGGTCCGTCATGACTGACCATGTCCAATATTTCTCCTGATTTGGACTTACTTTGACTTCCGTCATGACGCACAAAACAGTGCGTCACGACGGACTTCACTTGTCCGTCATAACGCCAGAAGGTGCGTCATGACGGACTATACAAAATAATTTTGTTGTCCAATCCAGGGGCTAATTCGTGTTATGTCCGTCACGTCATGACGGACCATGTGCGTCATGACTGACCACATGGTTCGTCGTGACGGAACTAGTTAATACAGTCCGTCATGACGCACAACTTGGTGCGTCATGACTGACCATTATAACTCTCAAAATCCAACTCTTGGACTGCACGATATATACTGTCCGTCATGACTGACAACCTGTCCGTCATGACTGACTGTACAAAACAATTTTGTATAAACTTCCAGGGACTATTTGGGCCACTTCCGTCATGACGCACAACTCTTGTGCGTCACGACGGACCATTGTAACGCTTCAGGTCCAACTCTTGGATTTCGCGATGAACAGTGTCCGTCATGACTGACCATCTGGTCCGTCATGACTGACCTACTATAATACTCAATTTTGACAGTAATTTTTTTTGCTGAAATTGAATCGTTTCGAAAACGATTAATCATGAAACCTTTTCATGATTACTTCTAGATGCTTTTGATCATCATATAATCAAACTCTAATAAGTTTTCCATGGTCCTAATTTTATGAAACTATATGATTTATGTTCTAATTCTACATGATTGTCCGAATAACTTTTATTCGAAATTGATTCGACGATCGAATCACGACGATCGCTCTGATACCACTGTTGGGTATCGGCGTCACTACCGAGCCCCGCGCAGCGGATTGAAGGGCCCGGTCCGACCCGATCCCGAGGACCACGTCGTCGACCCGAGAGTACGAATCCTAAATCTACGTGCAACTACCTATGAATATAACAATTATAGACATAGATTCATACCACGTGAAATTGATCACGGTGACGGGTTGAAAGCGTAGTTGCTGCCTTTTTGTTGCTCCAATCTTCGGTAACACGTGCGTCCCATTCCCGCGCGATTCGACACCTTCGATTGAGCTCCGATTTGTCGTATACAACCGGATCACATCCAGTTCGTCATCCATCTTGCTCTAGCTTGATCACAATAGAGGATTTCAGATGAAATCCCTCTACTCGTATCCACCTTGAGCCTCGTCTTTCGGTTACGCGCGATTCCCCTAAAATCGTCGTAAACTTGCTTAAAACCTTCAATCTCTCTAATGGAGTTTTCTCTCTTTTCTTGTCTCACAAGAATTCTCTTCTCAGATCTGGAATTGCCAGAGAGAGAGAGAAGATCAACAATTGATCTTATATTAACACCATAATTAATGAGGAATTAATGAGTACAAAGAAAACTGATAATCTGGAATTTGGATCACAGTCCGTCATGACGCACAGAATGGTGCGTCATGATGCACCAGTCACGTTTCCTAGAAATAGCATTTACTATTGGTCCGTCATGACACTGACCATACAGTCCGTCATGACGCAACATATTGTGCGTCATGACTGACCATACTCACGGATTGGTACACAAAATTCCCTTTGGTCCGTCATGACTGACCAATCTGTCCGTCATGACTGACCATGTTATTTCTGTGTAATCTGACAGATTAACCTATTGGTCCGTCATGACTGACCAAACAGTCCGTCATGACTGACCATGTTATTTCTGTCAGATTTGCATAGTCTTATTATGCATCCAATCGTATCGACGAATGCGTACGTTCGTCTATCCTCATGTGTGCAAGCTACTAGTTGATCTATAACTGTATTTCCTTCATAGAGATGCGTGGATGTCCTTGTAATTCAAAGGCGGGATCGAAATAAATAAATGTCTAAGGGTATTTTGGGAAATTTTTTTCCAAACAGAAAGTTCGGACAAGGAGTTGTCCAAACTAATGACTCAAAGAACGGTGAAATCTGAGGAGGATTAAATCTAGAAGTTGATTGCTTCTTTTGGCATTGTCGTCTTAGCCATATGAATGAGATACGCGAATCTAGATTCCATATGATGGATTACTAGAATCATTCGAATTAGATTCGATTGATTGATGCGATACTTATTTATTAGGCAATATGACAAAGGGCATAATTCTCCAAAGGTTGGAGAAAGATCCAACGAATTATTGGAAATTACATTTAGATGTAAATGTTCCGATAAATTCCGAGGCAAGAGGAGGATATCGGTATTTTGTTACGTTTATGGACGGTTAAAGTAGATACGGTAATATCTGTTTAATGCGTGCCGAAACGGAGACTTTTGAAAGGTTGAAAGAGTTTCAAAACAAAATACAAAATCGACTAAGCAAGAAAATCAAAGCCCTTTCGATAGGATCGAGAAGGCGAGTATTTGAGCTATTCCTTTCGATAGGATCGAGAAGGCGAGTATTTGAGTTGTGAGTATTGATGATCATTTATGATTGTGGAATCGATTCACGATTACCTTTATTCGGAACATTTAGATGTGTCTGAAAAGAGGAAATAAACGCACGTTTGACATGGTTCGATAAATGATAAGTCAAACGGATATCCCAAAAATGTTTTGGCGATACACCCTTGAGACAGAGGCACTAATGAATGGTTGCATATATGATATGGACCATAAACCTTCTAATCGGTATAAAAGACGTCATATGAGATATGGATCAGAATGGTTCCGAAGTTGTCATTTGTACAGATTTGAGGATGTGAGTATATTTCGAAATTGATTTCGATTAAACTCAATCCCAAATCTGAAAATTGTTCGTTTATCATATATCCTAAAGGAAACTAAAGGGTATTAGTTCTAACGTCCCGACGAAAATGAGATTTTCGTGGCTCGAAAAGATGCCTTCTTAGAGGAGGACCGAATGCGCACAAGTTTGGAACTTGAGGTCGCTTATCTCTATGCGGGCTAGTGGGAGTAGAATGAATCTCGAAAGAGTTCGAGATCTGGAAAATGAACATTGTACCGATGAAAGTTGACACGACTTCATCAAGAGTTGATGAATACGAGTCGAACACACAAATGAATTTTTCGTAGATCAAGTAGGCTATATCATAAGTCGGTAAATACGGATTTATCGTTGCTAATGATGATAGATCGAAATCATATGATGATTCGATATCCTACAATGATGCTATGAAAAGTAACGGTTCCACATGGCAAGGTGTCATGAAATCTGAGATTCGATTCGTGTAAATTATCTAGTTTAGAACTTGATTTCATTACTTTCAGGGTTAGACCCGTGAAATGTGAATGGGTTTTCAAGGTGAAGAACCTACATGGATAGGAATTTGCATATGGGGGCTTCTATCATACACCCCTTTACTTATCATACACCCATTTTCAAGGGTATTTGGAGTAATTATCTATTTATGAATATTTAAGGTAAGATATCAAATATATTTATCAATTAATTTTTAACTAAATTGGAATTTTTTTATGTTCATTTAAACAAAAATCTCCATAAAAGATAAATTTTATGATACACCCTTTTACAAATATAATTAATTGCTAAAATACCCAAAATACCCTTGTAAAAGGGTGTATGATAGAACTCCCCTTTGCATATATCCAAAGCGAGGCTCGTAGCGAAGAGTTTCAAGTAATTCGTTGTGGGACTATAAAGAAACGTTTTCGCATGTTGCCATGCTTTCACATTCTCAAAATTCTGCTTTCCATTGTTGCGTATTATGACTATGTGATGTGGCAAAATGGATGTCAAAACCGAATTTCTTGACAGAAATTTTATGAAAGGATGTGTACTTGACACAACCGTTTTGTCGATTCATAAGAATCGGGGATAGGATATGCACGCTTTATCGATCCAGATGATGGATTAGAAAAAACTTCTCGGAATTGGAATATTCGTTTTGACGAAATTATAAACTGTTATAAAATTGTCGGAACGAACGGAAACTTTGTGTATACATGAAGGTTAGTGGGAGCCTTGTTATATTTCTTGTAACGACAAAAGATTTAGACGAGACCGCTTATGAATTAAGCGTGAAGATCTATATGATAGATCTGAGAATTCCTCGTTCTATATTATAGCATGTATATCGACATATTGTTGAAAATGGTTTTCAACACATAACTCCTTGGCGGAGTTAAATCGAAATGTCGAATGACAGAAATTTTCTACGGCTCGATGTGAGACATCAAGTAGGGCGGAAAATAATAATATGATGCTTTACATTTGATGTGAGGATCTATTATATCTATCATGATATGTATGTGGCTATACGTCGTACACATAGAGCGTCTAGTTCACCATCAATAAAATCCATGGGAATCACACGAGTTTGATTGTAATGCGATTACATGAGACTAACTCTGGTGAATGTATAATGGTTATACATATATATACATAATGGTTATGTATCTTTCAACCCATCGGGATTTGTATTGATAGCGGTGAATGTTATCCTTGAATACTTTGCAAAAGAATTCAGGATATTATTTTATCTATAATGGTGTGGAGGACGTGTTGGTTATAAAGAGTTATAACAACAACAGTTTCCAAATATGGCACGTCCAAATATGTAGCACGACTTTCGATCACAAAGTGTGTACATGTTTTGCTTAAACGAAAACACGATTATGTGGAAAGGTTCCACAAGACCAACAATTTATGATTCTATTTACGGAGGCGAGTATATTGCGGTTCTTAATCGCAAAAGGAAGAGGTATGGATCAAGGGTACATGACCAAACTCGAAGTAGTCACGAGTTATCGAATTTATGGTTGTGGATTGCGTGAGACGCAATAGTACGAAAAAAATTGTCGAGGTCACAAGCACTTCTAGCCAATACTCAGAAAATTTCATTTGATCCATGAATTTTTTTAAAAGATGTGATCATAGGTATTGGAAATGTTCCAAACCTGATGTTGATTAACACTAGCAGTAACGTGCGGACCCGTTTACAAAACCGCTCTCTCTAGTCGCGCGTGACTGTCATGCGATGACTATGGGTATGAGATACCTATAAGAGGAAGAAGAGAGTAAAGTGTAGTTATCTAATACGATAGTCCTCGCAGGTTGTGGGTATGGAGATACCCATAGGTAAACCTTGTATCACCCAAATACTTAATCCGTATGAATGCATCCCTTTTAAAAAAATTGTTTACTTAAATTAATATGCATTCACCTTATATGAAAACTGTGTGCGGGTGTGTAATTTGATTACATGAACCCTGATTTGAGCTTGTGTGAACGCCGACATAATTGAGGATTATGTGCAGCAAAACCGTCACACCTAAAGTTTCATTTCTAAACATCCCTAGTCGCGGGTCAGTTTGCTTCAGAGAGAAGCATTACTATTACAAGGGAATAGACTGAACGCGTACACTAGTACGTTAGCCGAGGAGATGATTATGTTTTGCTAATCATAGGACAAAGGTGTTTGTCGAATCGGGAACGTAGATATATGCTAGGTGACATATATTGGATATGACCGAAGCCGCGAGACCATGACATGGTTTAGTCATTATAGATGGACTTGCGACGAGTAGGGTATTAGGTTCTTCATACTTGAGGGGACCATTGATTGCGTTACGTGCATAACACAATACTTTGATATGATCTTACGCTCACCGTAACAGGGAGTTAAAACGGTCATCATTGGGTATTGTCCGAAACACGGAATTCAATGTGAGTATCCAAGATAGGAATTGTTTATTCCGAAAGGAAGAGATATCTCTTTGGCCACTCGATGAATTGATTAACGAAAACTGTGGCCATAGTCAATGATATTAACGGTTAATATCGATTGAAATTTGTTAACTCAATTCGGAATCGAGGAAAAAGTATAGTTAATCAAAATATAAGGATGACTACCACCATGCCTTTTGATTAACGGATATCGCTAACAAGAGAACTAATAACCGCTATTCGAGATAGGCATAATGATCACAATCATTTTTCGTGTTAACATGGGTAGCAATGATGGAGTGACTAGATCCCGCTCATGGGCTTGTAGTGCTTTGTAAACAGGCTACTGCCCTCGTTAACCGAACCTACAGGGTCACACAACGAGTCGTACTAAATCGGGCTTGATTATAAAGTTGGCACATAAGATGTGCGTAACTTGGTATTTGATACGCAAGCTATATTCTCTAAAGTCGTGCATATTGGATATGCATGAGTACCTTTTAGGTAGATCTGAAATTGAGTGGGAGACTGAAGGAAATACAGTTTCGGATCAACCGTAAAATGTACACAAGGATAAACGAACGTACGCGTTCGTGGGCATAAATAATGTGTATATTAGATGCACATATGTATATTGGATATACATAGTTAAATTGATAAGAAACGGTTTTATTAAGAAAACCAGAAAATCCAGTTTAAGCAGTTTTAGTAAAACTGGCATAACTTTCAGTGGGTGACTCCAATTTGAATGGTTCACATTGGGTTAGATAGATAATGCGATTATCTAGAACTTTCATATAGAAATAGTTTTCATTTGAGCGAAGTATCAGTGTCATTTTAATGGAATACCGAAAGCGTGCGACCGTTTGACATACAATTAGTAAAACGTCCGTAACTTTCGTATCCGAACTCCAATTGGTCCAGGCCAAATTGGGTTGGAAAGATAATAAGATTATCTACAACTTTCGTGATGTTCAAAGTCGGTTGGGACGATTTAATATTTTCGTTTCAACAGAATACTGAAAGGGTGTCTCCAGTTTTCTGTGTGAAAGGGTGTATATTGGATATACTTGCCTTTTGGCCCATCCTTATCCTATGTGATATAAATAGGATATTTCTCTCTCTCTCTGGACCAGATCATTCAGACCAATCTATGGTATTATTCAGAATAATCCAGAAATATAGGGAGACATCTTTCAAGAGAGTGAAAGTGTGAAGAGAGAAAGACCGAGAAAAAAGAGTTTTTCTCGGTGTAGAGAATCGATCTAATCAAGCAAGTTCGCCGGTGCATCATCTAGGCAGTCGCATCCGCGACCGACGAACTCCGACTCACGGTGGATACAAGTAGAGGAGCGACACTTGTGGCTCTCCGATCGTGATCAAACCGAAGGAACAAAACTGTGGGCTGTGGAAGAGTGTGGACGTGGGACGCACGAAAGACAACCGCAGGCGTGTCAAGATTGTGGGAGACGTGTGGTATGGGACGCACGGGCTAGTCACCAACGTGACACCGGAGAAGGAAAGGATGCGAGCGATCAACCCGTCGTGCGTGATCAATTTCACGCTGGTAATCGTCTATCCTTCTATTGCATCGTACCCTCGAAGTCATGGCGTGATCTTGGATTTTGGGAACCGGACCGGGCCTTCGTATCCGCTTCGCGGGCCGGGGATGGGTGAATTCCCAACAATACAATCCGAACTAAAATGGCAACAAAGAAACTCGGAAAATGAATAAAACTAGGGGACCAAAATAATGCATACTTCCATCCTTTGGCATCAACAAGAAGAAATAGGAATTTTGTCCATACCTTGGAAGTGGACGAAGAAAAAATAACCTCGCAAGATAGAATATTGAATATTTTTTATGACCATTTCAAACAAACAATGGGAATAAAGGCGTTAACTAGTCAAGCTAACTTACATAACCTAATAAGCCAACAAGAAGAGGTGGTGGAACTAGCGGAACTTGATAGGCCATTTCGAGAAGAAGAAATAAAAAATACTATAAGCCAAATAAAAAAGAGAAAAGCCACGGGACCGGACGGGCTACCGGCCGAATACTTAAAGAAATTTTGGGACACGTTAAAAATGGACTTTCAACAAATTCTCGAACACTTCCAAGAAAACAAACTTGATCTTTGGAGAATAAATCAAGCAGATATTACTCTAGTACCCAAAGTACAAGATCAGGCCACCAAAATAGAAGAGTTCCGTCCAATTAGTGTCATCAATATGCCCATCAAACTAATAATGAAAATACCAGCCACAAGATTAGGACCAATAATGGAAAAACTAGTCCACAAAAATCAATCGGCTTTCATAAAAGGGAGATCCTCAACGGACTCATTTCTCGTAGCACGAGAATTATTGAATTACTACAAACAAAAACAAAATCCCGACCGTGGTGATGAAAATAGATATAAAAAAAAGCCTTCGACAATGTATCGTGGGAATTCATGATAAAGCTATTGGAAGCCAAAGGGTTCCCGAATAAGTGGAACCTTTGGATAAAAAACTTGCTAATCTCTTCATCATCGGCAATAAAATTAAACGGACAAGTCTCACCATATTTCTTTCACCAAAAAGGACTAAGACAAGGAGATCCATTATCCCCTCTACTATTTGATTTGGCAATAAACCTTCTTCAAGATATTATAGAAAAAATAAAGCCAATGTTACAAGCTTCCTCAAGAATAAAAACACAATTACTACAATACGCTGATGATACATTGCTAATGGTTGAGGCGGATCCAAAAAATCTCAAGATAATAGCAAAAGCGTTGGAAATATTCACCGAAATAACGGGACTAGAAATAAATTGTAATAAGACAAGTTTTTCAACGATTAACATCCCGGACCATCTATCTCAAACGATTTCCGACATAGTCAAATGTCAAAAGAAAGACCTTCCCTTAAAGTATCTTGGACTCCCTTTAACCTCCAAAAAAACGAGGAAAGTGTTATTCCTTCCGTTAATAAAGAAAATACAAGACAAAGTGGCTTCATGGAAGGGGAAGTTGCTCTCAATGGGGGGACGTCTAACATTGGCACAAACGACTCTTGCCTCAATCCCAACCCATCACATGCAAGTAACGCAAATACCAAAAGGGACTAATAAAGAAATATAAAATACAATTAGAGGATTTCTTTGGAAAGGAGCGTGAAAATGCAACCCGGGTAATTGCTTGGTTAATTGGGACACGGTAACACTACAAAAAAAAAAACGGGGGGCTAGGGCTCCCCAACATGAAAATAAAAAATGATACACTATTAATGAAATGCTTATGGAAAATAGATAAAGAAAAAGAAAGTGCATGGGCTACAACCCTTAAAGAATTATATGGAATAAACCGAGCAATAGATATAAAAGAAATACCAATTTCCAAAAGTTCCATGTTCTTAAAGGAACTAGTCAAATACCTACCCACATACACGGCCGCAGTAGAAATTAACCAAGAAAATGACGAGGCGATATTCAAGTGGGATAAAAAAGGAACATACACATCAAAGGCAATGTACACATTCCTAAGAGATCCCGGAATGAGAGTCGAATGGAGTGAATATTTATGGAAGATGAAAATACCTCCGAAAATAAAGACCTTCTTATGGCTTGCAATGTTGAAAAGATTGAATACGGCGGATATACTACAAAATAAAGGTTGGCCAAACCAACATTTATGTCACCTATGTAACGCACATGATGAAACCGCCGAACACATCATAACCAAATGCGCTTACACAAAAGAAGTTTGGAGGGTGGTAGAAACACAAATGAATATTCGACCAATTTTCGTTGCATCGCGAGACTTAAAAACAACATGGACTATCAACCGAAAATCTAGAGACAAAGACAAAAAGAAGGAATGGGATAAAATTTGGGCGGCAATTGCTTGGACAACATAGAAGGAAAGAAACGCACGAATATTTCGAAACAAGAACAACATGGCGATGAACACCGCCAACAAAGCGATGGAGGAGATAGAGCTATGGAGGACAATAACATAGAAAGGGCTTCATACGACAAAGAATTAGATATCTAGTGCAAGTAATCTAATTACTACTCATGTAAATATACTTTTCGTTTTTATATTAGACCGAATACCAATTTGGTATTCTTTCAAAAAAAAAAAAAAAAAATTGTTTATTGTGGCCGCGAGCTTAATATTGTTAGATCTGTCCAACAAAATTAGAAACTAAGATAAAAATGAATCACGTTATTTATGGCTTAATATAACTCTCAAGTTATTTAGCCATGGACTTTTCAATTATTTTCCTCAACCATGAAAACTAAATCGTAAAAAGAAATTGAAATTTAGGGTGTTTGGTGAATTAAGCCCAATATGAATTTTCAGCCCTTTTAAGTAGAATTCGGCATGAAATCATGGACTAGGTCCAGTCAAAATATGGACATGCCATAAATTTTATACAAGGGCCTCCTTTTGGTAATATTTCAGTGTAATTAAGTTCGTAGCAAGAAAATCTTTTTGATAATATTTTAGGAAATTAACAAATTTTTAAGATCGAAGTTTTAGATTGTGAACGAAACCCCTTTTTTTACCAGTTTTTAAAGATGAAAAAAAAAAAATTCAAAATAAGACATACTTTGTTTTTTTTTTTTTGAAAAATAAGACATACTTTAATGTCCTTAAAACCTTAGTACAAAATACATAACTGAGCAAGTGTCAAGACGTGTTATGACTTGTGACACACATAAGTTGGCGCAAGAAATTCTAAACATGCGAGTTGACAAAATCACACACAAAAAAATACACACACACTCGATCAAGTAAAAACGAAATTGAAGACATTCAGAGATATTTGAATTCTTTTTGCGTGAGTTGGAATTATACGCTAATACCCATAGACAATAATGTGTGTTTTTTAGGAAATATTTTTGCATATTTTACGACACTAAGTGTTCGCTTCTTCGTAATAATATCACAAAAGTTCGACTTTCGCAAAAATGCCATACCATCTATATATGTATCACAGTACAAAAGGTCTTTTTTTGTGAAAAATTGTTTCGTAACTTCTAAAGCACATATGTTTGTCCTGTAATTAGAAATATATATTGCAATAAATAATCACAACCATCTATTTAGGCTTTTGCAAGAGTTGAGATTAGAGTTAATGAATTAAGATAAATGGCTGAAATTTAAAGAATACACATAGTTATGTTGAAATTTACACAACAAAAATAACACTCAAACACTAATTTTATTAAACAAATATTAGTATTACAAAACTATCACTCTTACAAATTTTTTTTTTCTCTAAATATTGTTCTCTCTCTAGCTCTCACACACACTCTCTTTCTATGTTGACACTTTTTCTTTTTTTTTTTTTATTTTTATTTTTATTTTTATTGTAATGGATATATGATATCCATTCAAAACCCTCATATTTATACTACATAAAGTTGATTTAGTAACCTAAGAAGTAAAATACAAATTTGATTCTCAAACTTTATATTTATCTTATCTTATCTTATCCATACTTCATATTTATCTTATCTTATCTTATCCACACTTCACTTCATATTTATCTTATCTTATCTTAATCCATAAGTAACTTAATTAAGAAGAATGTTGAATTAAAATATTCAACACTCCCCCTTAATTCACTTTCTTCGTAACACCTATCAATTTGCGATTGCGTACAAACTTGTCTTTCGATAACGCCTTCGTAAATATGCCAGCCAGTTGTTTCTCTGTTCTGCAAAATTCCAGTTGCACTTCTCCTCGTTCCACTACTTCGCGTATATAATGATATTTAATCGCAATATGTTTCGTCCGATCATGATTAACCGGATTCTTGCTCATTGCGATCGTTGATTTCAATCACAATATATCGTTATCGCCTCTTCTTTATTTTCTCTAATATCTGTCATTATCCGTTCCATCCATACGGCTTGTGCAACTGCCCTGGCTGCTGCCACATACTCGGATTCTGCTGACGACAGAGCCACAATATTCTGCTTCTTCGATGACCATGCACAAATGCCTGATCCAAGAGAGAAGGCATAACCTGACGTACTCTTCATGTCTAGGACTGCAAACGAGCCGAGCTCGAGCGAGCTGTGCCAAACTCAAGCTCGGCTCGGAACTTACTCGATCTGGCTCGGCTCGTTTAGAATTATGATTTGAGTTAAAAAATCAAGCTCAATCTCGGCTCGTTCTAATGCGAGCTAGCTCGGCTCGGCTCAACAGTAGCTCAATTAAAAAATAATTTGAATTTTAATAAAAAATATTGTAATAATTGCGAATAAACAAAAAATATTCTAAATACCAAAATATCTTAAAACATAACAATAATAAATCAAACATACAACACAAAACATTAAAAAATATGATTTGAATTTGGTATTATTAATTGTCTCCCTTAGTTAATATTTTTTTTTAGGACCTAAGTTGTAACTCGACTTGGAATTATTATGGAGATAAAAAAATTCTTTATAAAATTTTTAATTATAAAATTATATATAATATGAATTAATCATGATAAAAGTATTTAATTTTTTAAATCGAGCTCCAATTCTTTTCGAGCTTAAAATGAGCGAGCTGAGTCTGGCTCAAGCTCGGCTCAATAAGCGTTCGAGCTAGCTCGACTCGGCTCGTTTAATTTCGAGTTAATATCGAGCGAGCTATTATCGAACTATTATCGAGTCGAGCTCGAGCGAGCCACGAGCCACGAGCTAAAGTTGCAGCCCTATTCATGTCGTCGTGACATCCAGTACAATCGCTGTCTGTATACCCAATCAGACTTGAATGCTTCACCGGCTTGTACCAAATGCCGTAATCTGCGGTTCCTTTTATGTACCGCAACACTCGTTTAGCTGCTGTAAAATGTAGCTGACTTGGGCTTTGCATGTATCTTGACATTAAACTTGCGGCATACATAATATCCGATCTCGTCGCAGTCAGATATAATAGACTGCCCACCAAGGTTCTATAGACCGACTGATCCGCCTTCTTTTCCTTATCATCGGCTATCAGCTTCTCATTCGGCATCAATGGAGTCGTCACCGACTTGCAGTCACTCATCTTGTATTTCTTCAAAATACTCTTGGCATACTTCTCTTGAGAAATGAAGATGCCGTCCTCACCTTGACATACCTCCATACCGAGAAAATAATGTAGCGAACCCAAATCACTCATTTCATACGTCTTCATCATATCCTTCTTGAACTCTTCTAGCTTTTTTTCGTCACTTTCCGTATAAATGAGATCATCCACGTATAACGAGACTATTAAAATATCGTTACCGTTCTTCTTGACGTACAAGGTAGGCTCACTTTTGCTCTTCTCGAAACCTTTTTCGATGAAGTACCTGTCGATATGGCTGTACCATGCTCTCGGTGCTTGTTTCAACCCGTATAATGAAAGAAATATGGCTTAAGAATTAACTTGGAAGAATTTATATGTATAGTCTTAATCCTGCAGAACGGACTGTAGAACGGACTGAGTTCGTTCGGAACGAACTGAGTCAGTTCGGAACGGACTCAGCAGTCTGTTTCCTATATATATGAAATTCTGATTTCGTTTTAGGTTAAGCCTTTTTCCAGAAAAATTAGGTTTAGCCGCCGTCGTTTTTCCTCTTTCTTCCACATAAACTCTAGATTAGATGTAGTGAGATTGAGAGGGAGATTGGAGCAAAGATCTTGAGAGATTCAATCGTGACGTCGACTAGAACGACGTTGGCGATTTCCGATCGGTCGAAATCGAGGTGGACACGAGTAGAGGGATTGCACGAGCGATTCTTGGAGAAGGTTCACAAATTTGGAGAAGAAGTCAACACGTACTAACTTGTACGAGGTAATTTTCTCCAAACTCTTCCTTTTTCGGTGGTTTTCGGGCGTGATCCAGGTAGAATTAGGTTACGCACGTGAACTAATTTCCGCTGCACACTATGATAATCGTGTGCGTAACCCTACATATAATGCTTTCTACAACTTGTACACCTTGTTTTCGCCCCCTTTAACTATGAACCCTTCTGGTTGCTCGACATACAAGTCCTCCTCGAGATAACCATTCAGAAATGCCGATTTCACATCGAGCTGATATTACCTCTACTTCTTCTGTGCCGCTAAAGCAATCAACGTTCTGATCATCTCTAGCCTTGCAACTGGAGCAAACGTTTCGTAATAATCGATTCTATGCTTTTGCTTGAACCCCTTGGCAACAAGTCGTGCTTTGTATTTTTTGCACCGACCCATTTGGATTTAACTTGGTCTTGTAGACCCATTTGACTCCGATTACATCTCTATCTTTTGGTCGTTCCTTCAACTTGAAGGAAATACAGTTTCGGATCAACCGTAAAAGTGTACACAAGGATAAACGAATGTAGTCGTACATTCGTGGCCATAACTTTCAGTGTGAAAATCCAATTTGAATGGTTCAAATTGGGTTAGATAGATAATTAGATTATCTATAACCTTCATGTAGAAATATATTTCATATGAACGAAGTATAAGTGTCGTTGCTATGAAATACCGAAAGGGTGCAACAGTATGACATACAGTTAGTAAAACAGTCATAACTTTTGCATACGAACTCCAATTGGGCTGGGCCAAATTGGGTTGTGTAGATAATAAGATTATCTACAACTTTAGTGTTGGTTGATTTTCTGTCAGAGAAATTTATCAATTTCGTCTGGACAGAATACTGAACAGGTTCATACAGTTTTCTGTGTGAAAGAGTGTATATTGGATATACATGCCTTTTGGCTAATCCTGATCCTATTAGGTATAAATAGGATTTTTCTCTCTCATCTTGACTAAGGGATTCAGAAGTAATTCAAAGCAATATTCTGCCCAAGACACAAGAAAAAGAGCAAATTCAGATTTGATCTTTTGTGAGTGAAAAGGCACAAAGAGAGATTAATAGAGAATCGATCGAGATCAAGCAAGTGCACCGATACATCGTCTAGGCAGGTGTATCCGTGTCCGGCGTCTTCCGACTCAAGGTGGATACGTGTGGAGGAGCAACACTTGGGGCTCTCCGTTGTGATCGAACCGAAGGATCGAAGAACGGGAACGAACGGTGAAGGACGCACGGTGTGGGACGTGCGTAAAGTCACCAACGTGACCGAAGGAATAAGAGGCAGCGATCAACCCTTCGTGTTCCATCAATTTGGAACTGGTATGGATCTATCCTTCTATTTGCATCGTACCCTCGAAGTCATGGCGTGATCTCGGGAATCGGGAATCGGACCGGGCCTACATATCCGCTGCGCGGGCCCGGGGCCGGGGATATTCCCAACAGTGGTATCAGAGCGATCGCCATCGATTCGAGGGTCGAATCATAGTCGTATATTAGATATACGCACGGGTTATCAAAGTTCGTACCCGTTTGCATGATGTTACATATTTAGAATGTCAAATTCCATTAAAATCACAAGTGAAATTCGCTAGAGATCGATCAATAGTTGATTGAGAGTATCTAGGAATAATCGTGAAAAGGTTTCATGATTGATCGTTTTGGAAACGAGCGAAAACAGCAGTGCAAAAATCGCAACGGACACTGTAGCAGATACAGGAAATTGGGAATTTTTTTGCGAAAAACACATATTCCGTTGTAACGGACTTGGAGTCCGTTGCAACGTACCCTGTATAGGATGCGGGGGTGTGAAGAGAACTGTGAAAAACGCATATGCCGTTGCAACGGACTTGGAGTCCGTTGTAACGGAACCTGTATCAGATACGAGGTTGCGGGGATGCCAATGGTGTCTATTGGAGTCCGTTGTAACGGACTGGGTCCGTTGTAACGGATGTCTACGCAGTTTTTTCGTTGCAACGGACTGTATGTTGCGTTGTAACGGACAGGTTTCTGGAAATTTGGACAAAGGTTTGCAGAAAATAGCGTTGTAACGGACCAAGGTTGCGTTGCAACGGACATGTTTCTGGCAATTTTGGCCAAACTCCGGAATAAATAGCGTTGTAACGGACTGGTATTCCGTTGTAACGGAGTGCCAAGTAAACTGGATGTCCGTTGCAACGGACTATGTTGCGTTGCAACGGACTGGTTTCTGGTTGCTGATTTTGTTTTCGTGATAACTTAGGCTACACAACTTGGAATTTTGAGTTCTTTATATCGATTTGATCGGCATCAATCATACTAGCATATAATTAGATAATTATTTAGAATAATTAGACTCCCAAATAAATACATATGCATTTATGAAAATCTTGTGATAGTGATATAATTGGATTATGTCACGGATTTAGAAACGTGCAATGGCATGATCCCTCATAATATTTAAGTCATGGAAATGCCTTCCATATTCACAACCACTATGATCGGTACTACGTCTCACATGGGTTAAGGCCAAAGCCGACATGGGTTATTGTAGTCATCGACGGGGTGGCAAGCGTTAAATAGGGACTGATAAGAGTTAAGGCCAAAGCCGACTTATTAGTAGTTTATTTGAACGATATGATGAGTATGGTTATGACTTAACCGTTCTAGCCAGTAGGGGTTGAGGCCAAAGCCGACTTGATTGGAAGTTCGGGGCATAGATAGGATGCACACACGGAACTGGGATTGTATTGGATACGATCCATCACCGAAATCCTATAAAGGTTCAAGAGTCGCATTGGATGTGATTGGATATAATCCTACCTAAATAGCGAGATCCCATTCGTCTGCCAAAGCAACTTGTGGGAGGATCGTAAAATATGGGTCTTGAGTGTTATGGACTTGGAGTCCCGTATCGGTATGAGGGTTATCGATTCGATAAAATAACACTATCATATAGTCATCATATAAGCCCTATAAGATAAGTACGCAACGTTAGTAATCAATCTTTTATTTCATTTGTAGAATATGTCTTCTAGTAACACCAACACCATGTCGATTAGATCGACTTTAGAAAAGGATAAGCTAGTGGGTCGGAACTACTTTGACTGGCACCGAAACCTGAGAATAGTTCTCAGGAAAGAGGGCAAGAGTCACGTATTGGATACGGAACTAGTGGAACCGGGCCCCGATGCTACGACCGAAGAAAAGGCCGCGTTTGAGAAACTTAAGAAGGACTCAAATGATGTTACGTGCCTCATGTTGGCATGTATGGACGCTAGTCTTCAAAAGCAGTTTGAGGACTCGGATGCGCACATCATAGACGTTGTGCTCAAGGAAATGTTCCAAGAGCAGGAGCGTATTGAACGGTTCAGTACGCTCAAAGAGTTGGTAAACTGCAAGATGCCTTCGGGGTTTTCGGTTAGCTCTCACGTTTTGAAGGTGCATGCTCTCATAGACCGTCTTGAGAAGCTAGGAGAGAAATTGTCGAAGATTATGCAACAAGATTTGATCTTGTGTGCACTTCCTCCAATGTTTTCTCCGTTCGTGACTAACTATCACATGCATTCGATGGATAAGACGATCCCTGAGCTTCACGGAATGCTCAAGAATTTTGAATCGGAGACGTTAAAGTCGTCCGGAGAGAACAGGGCAAGAGTTGCCGGAAATGTTCTCACAATTCAGAATAAGGATCGTAAGAGATCAAAGTCCAAGGGCGGTTCGGCTAAGAAATGTTCGAAGCCGAATAAAAGGGGAAAGGAGAAATCCAAGGATGAGACGTGCTTTCATTGTCACAAGGCTGGACATTGGAAGCGCGATTGCAAGTCTTACCTCGAGGAGGTGAAGAAGGGCAAGGCGGTTTCAGCGACCGGCCTCTCAGGTATTAACGTTATTGAAGTTAATATTTCAACTATGACTAATTGGGTATTGGATACCGGTTGTGGGACTCATATTTGTCGAAATATGCAGGTTCTTCAAAATAGTCGAAGGTTGGAAAAGGGTGAAGTCGATCTACGCATCGGGAATGGAGCAAGAGTTGCTGCGTTTGCCGTAGGAGTAGTTAATTTGACTTTACCTAGTGGACTTATTTTAGTACTAAATAATTGTTATTATGTACCGACATTATGTAAGAACATAATAAGTGTGTCGAAACTGGCCAATGATGGCTATGAATTCGTTATTAGGAATAATGAGTTTTCGATATGTAAGGATTCTATTATCTATGGAAATGTTCTGTTAGAAAATGGTCTTTATGTGTTGGATTTCGATCACGGAAATAATAAGTCCATATATAACGTTAATGCAAAAAGGATTAAACCTAAAGTTGATAATCGGACTTTCTTTTGGCATTGTCGTCTCGGTCATGTGAATGAGAAACGCATTGCTAGACTCCATAAAGATGGAATGCTAGACTCATTTGAATTGGATTCATTTGGGAATTGTGAATCTTGTTTGCTTGGCAAGATGACTAAGGCGCCGTTCTCCAAGGTCGGAGAGCGGTCCAACGATCTATTGGAACTCATACATTCCGATGTGTGTGGACCGATGAGCATCGAGGCAAGAGGAGGCTATCGATACTTTGTTACGTTTACGGACGATCATAGTAGATATGGATATATTTATTTGATGCGTACGAAAGCGGAGACCTTTGAAAAGTTCAAAGAGTTTCAAAACGAAGTTGAAAATCAGCTTGGCAAGAAAATTAAAGCCATTCGATCGGATCGAGGTGGCGAATATTTGAGCTATGAGTTTGAAGATCATCTAAAAGATTGTGGAATAGTTCCACAATGGACTCCGGCAGGAACGCTACAATGGAATGGCGTGTCCGAGAGGAGGAATCGAACCTTGTTGGACATGGTTCGATCCATGATGAGTCAAACTTCCCTTCCAAAATCGTTTTGGGGATATGCCCTAGAGACAGCGGCTTACTTATTAAACCGCATACCTTCTAAATCAGTACCTAAGACACCATATGAGATATGGACCGGAAAAGTTCCGAAATTGTCTTACGTTAAGATTTGGGGATGTGAAGCTTATGTCCGCAGATTATTTCTATCATCCATATCTGAAAAATGTTTATTTGTAGGTTATCCCAAGGAAACAAAGGGATATTATTTCTATCATCCATACGAGAACAAAGTGTTTGTTGCTCGTGGAGGTACCTTCTTAGAGGAGGCATTTATATCTAAAAGAATGGATGGATATGAAATAGATCTCGAAGAAATTCGAGAACCGCAAACAAACGTTGAACCGATGAACGTTGATCCGGTTTCCTCAAATATTGAGGATCCGGAGTCAAGTGCACAAGGCGCAATTCGTAGATCGGGTAGGATTCGTCAAGAGCCTATACGATATGGTTTTATCGTGGCAAATGACGATGAAGTCGTATTCATAGATGATGAACCGACATCTTATCGCGAGGCTATGAAAAGCGAGGATTCCGATAAGTGGCAAACTGCCATGAAATCCGAGATTCAATCCTTGTACGATAATCAAGTTTGGAACTTGATTGATCCACCTCCCGGGGTTAAACCAGTGGGATGTAAGTGGGTTTTCAAGAAGAAGACCGACATGGATGGGAATGTGAACACTTATAAAGCACGGCTTGTGGCGAAAGGTTTCAAACAAATTCATGGTGTCGACTATGAAGAAACGTTTTCACCAGTAGCTATGCTTAAATCCATACGGATCTTACTTGCTATCTCTGCGTATTATGACTACGAGATTTGGAAAATGGATGTCAAAACCGCATTACTTAACGGGAACTTAGAAAAGGATGTGTACATGACACAGCCCGAGGGTTTTGTCGATTCGAAGAGTCCGAATAAAGTGTGCAAGTTGCAACGATCCATTTATGGATTGAAGCAAGCTTCTCGGAGTTGGAACATACGTTTCGATGAAGTTATACGAGAATATAATTTCGTGAAAAACGTAGAAGAACCTTGTGTATACAAGAAGGTTAGTGGGAGCCGCGTAGTATTTCTTGTACTATATGTAGACGACATCTTGATCATAGGAAACGACATTCCGATGCTTACGGATGTTAAGAAGTATTTAAATACTCGTTTCGCTATGAAAGATTTGGGCGAGGCCGCCTATATATTAGGCGTGAGGATTTATAGAGATAGATCCAAGAAGTTACTCGGCTTGAGTCAAAGCACGTACATCGACAAAGTGTTGAAACGGTTTTCAATGCAAAATTCGAAGAAAGGACTTCTTCCAATGTCGAGCGAAGATAAGAATGCGATGAGTATTGTTCCATACGCTTCGGCGGTTGGATCAATTATGTATGCCATGATTTGTACGCGCCCCGATGTGTCGTATGCATTGAGCGTCGTTTCGCGTTACCAATCTAATCCAGGGGATATGCATTGGATCGCGGTTAAGAACATCCTTAAGTACTTACGAAGAACTAAGGATCAATTTCTAATTTATGGTGGAAAGACATCCGGGTTGGTCATCAATGGATATACCGACGCTAGTTTCCAAACATGTGTCGATGACTTTCGATCACAAAGCGGATACGTGTTTTGTCTAAATGGTGGAGCGGTAGTTTGGAAAAGTTCCAAACAACCCACGATAGCAGACTCTACAACTGAATCGGAGTATATTGCGGCTTCCGAAGCGGCAAAGGAGGCGGTTTGGATCAAGAAGTTTGTGTCGGAGCTTGGTGTAGTCCCGAGCATCTCGGAACCTGTAGTTGTGTATTGCGACAATCCGGGCGCAATAGCACAGTCCAAGGAACCGAGGGCACATCACCGCTCCAAGCACATACTCAGAAAATTTCACTTGATCCGTGAGATTTTGCAAAGGAAGGATGTGATCATTGAGAAGATTGATACTGACAGGAATGTTGCGGACCCGTTTACTAAGCCACTCTCGCAAGCTAAGCACGATTATCATGCGAAAGCTATAGGTTTGAGATACCTAGAGGAGGAAGAGAGTAGTTAGTTATCTAAAACGATAGTTTCGTGGGACGAGATTAGTCTAATAGATTAGTAAACGTTGTATCACCCCAAACTTATCTTATAGTAATGCAATTTCAGAATTTTAAAATTTTTCATTTTGCATCTATCTTATATGAAAACTGTGTGCTGGGTTGTGTAATATGATTGTTACATGAACCTTGATTTGAATTTGTGTGGACGTCGACATGGTTGAGGACCATGTGCAGCAAAACCGTCACACTTAAAGTGTCATTTCTAAACATCCCTAGTCGCGGATCAGCTTGCTTAAGAGAGAAGCATTTCTATAATTAGATAATAGACTGAACGCGTACACTAGTACGTTTGCCGAGGAGATGATTATGTTTTGCTAATCATGGGACAAATGAGTTTGTCGAATCGGGAACGTAGATATATGTTAGGTTACATATATTGGATATGACCGAAGCCGCGAGACCATGACATGGTTTAGTCATTATAGATGGACTTGCGACGGATGGGGTTTTAGATTCTTCATACTTGAGGGGATTGATGTGAGGCAAATAAGGCACAAAATTAATGCTTAATTTGGGGATTTTAGCCCTTGTGAAGAACAATTCTATATACTTTATTAATCATATTTGAGATAACATGAATATTTCTTCACTAAGTGTGTTTTACTGCTTAATTACAGGAATTAGAAGGAATTTCTGGGAATTTGGAGAGTGTAGTTGTCTCCAACACGTCAAGAGGAGTGAAAATGATATATTACACCGATATATTCGGTACATAAATGAGACGGGAGGCAAACAATCATCATGATGAAAACTTACACACAAGTTTATACGAAAACCACTCAATCCTTAGCCCTTATCCAGCCCACCTACCTTTGATGGAAATTACCTCATTACCCTCAATCCTCTTCACCAACTCGTGGCCAATAAGAAGACTCCGTGAGTGCTATAAATATGACCACAAGAGCCACGAGTTTGGGACGCTCTTTTTACCCTTTTTACTCTCTCTCTCCCTCTCTCTTTTTTCAAGCACAATCAAGATACTTCAAGATCAATCCAGAAAAATCTCTCAAGGACTAGTCGAGACAAGGGAGCTCATCCCTTCGACGAAACTTTCTCATCCTTCAAAGATCGGGCCGTGACAAGGAGCTATTCCCTACGGTGGATTTGAGAAGAAGTGCCGTGACTCGATTCAAGTTTCTTCGAAGTGATTGCTGTTGGGTTACGCACACGATTATCATAGTGTGCAGCGGAATTATTCACGCATGCGTAACCTAATTCTACCCTGGATCACGCCCTAAAACCAACGAAAAAGGAAGAGTTGGAGATAATTACCTCGTACAAGTTAGTACGTGTCGATTACTTCTCCAAATCCGTGAACCTTCTCCAAGAATCGCTCGTGCAATCCCTCTACTCGTGTCCACCTTGATTTCGACCAATCGGAAATCGCCAACGCCGTTCTAGTCGCCGTCACGATCAATCTCTCAAGATCCTTGCTCGAATCTCCCTCTCAATCTCACCAGATCTGATCTGGAATTCTGTGGAAGAGGAAAGAGAAACGACGGCTCAAAACCCTAGAAAAACTTAGGTCAAATTCCGGAATCAGAACTTTATATATATAGGAAACAGGTCAGTTCGAACGAACTTAACATAGTTCGTTCGAACGAACTCAGTTCGTTCGAACGCACCTAAATGTTCGTTCGAACGAACCCACTTCTGTTTATCACGAATAAGTCCGTTCGAACGCACTGATATAGTTAGTTCGAACGAACCTTATTCTGACTGCAGAATTGCCTATTTATATAAATTCTTCCAAGTTAATTCTTAAGCCATATTTTCTTTCAAACTCCCTCTTGGATTAAGACTTAATCAACTTGGCCATATGTCCAACATATGTCGTGAGATATAATCTCACGTGATTCCATTTTGTTTGTCCAACAAACGTATTGGTGAGCAATATCTTGAGAATCCGATATATTACGAAATCTTGGTGTGACCTTGTAGGTTCGTCTAAGACTGGCAGTGGACATGGCATCATTCCACAAGGTATTGCGAGCACTAGACTGCCGTTAATACCTACCCAGAATTAACACGAAAAAAGGTGGAGAACACCTTTATGAAGATGCAGTACATCTTCATACCTAGCTCAGATAAATGTTACTAGTCCTCTTGTTCGCGATATCTTCTGATCAAAAGAGTCACGGTGAAGCCTAAGACTTCAAGTCATTCTCTTTTCTTTTTGATCAGATATACTCTTTTTCTCGATAAGAATTAGATTGATAATAACAATGCGAACTCCTTGAGTTCCATCGAGCTTGGCCAAGCATTTCATCAATCTCAATTCAATCGAGGGGCCCGAGAGATATCTCCCTCTATCCTTTTTCAAGGTTAGAAAGGAACAATTCCTATCTTGTAATCTCACATCCTTTGCTTATGCTAAAAACAATACCCAATAGTAATTTCTGCTACACAGTTACGCGTAGGGTTAATTATATCAAAGCATTGTCTTTTCACATACTAGGTATCCGTGAGATCACTCAAGTATGAAGAACTAAAACGCACTATCTGGATATGAGTTCGTCTCCAATGACTCTAACCATGTTACAAACTCATATAGTGGTCAGTCCAATATACGACGCCGCGTATATCCATATTCTAGAATCGACGCTACCGTCCCAGATCAGTAAAACCTGATCATCTCATCTACGAATATGCCAGTATATGTAAAAGTTTCCATTTAGTGAATGGACTACCTGGTTCAAACCTATGAACAACTTTATACACCAGGGACGTTTTAGAATTATATTCATTCCGTTTAGTGGTTTTACTATCATTCAATTGACGAATCAATATGCCAGACTATGGCCATGCAACATATTATTCTCAACTGACTCGATGCACTAAACTAGAATAAAATTCAAGATCTATCCGATTATAATAATCGAATAACCTCTCACACACTTTCTTGTTATTTAAAATTTTTGAAATATGAAGGTTTAGGTCATATAATGAATAATAATATAAATATCTGTCTCATAAACAAATACAATCCCAATAACACGCCTAGGGCATAATAAATGTTCTCCCACTTGCACTAGGCAGATCAAATCCCCTTATGCAATAAGAAACATAAATAAAATACCCAATCTAACACTGCGATAGATATCCCAATCCTATCGCCCTAGCATGCTGCTCATGCTTGGCACGTGATAGTGGCTTCGTAAATGGATCGGCCACGTTATCATCAGTAGGTATCTTCATTATTTTCACGTCACCTCTCTTCGTAATCTCACGAATCAAGTGGTAACGCCGGAGTACATGCTTGGACCTGTGATGCGCTCGCGGTTCCTTTGATTGTGCTATTGCTCCGTTATTGTCACAATACACATCCATGGGACCCGAGATGCTTGGCATAACTCCAAGTTCCATCACGAACTGTCGTAGCCAGACAGCCTCCTTTGCGGCTTCCGAAGCCGCGATGTATTCCGCTTCAGTTGTAGAATCAGCCACCGTCTTCTGTTTGGAGCTTTTCCAAACAACAGCTCCGCCATTGAGCGTGAAGACGTAACCACTTTGAGATTGGAAATCGTCCGGGCAAGTTTGGAAACTAGCATCTGTATATCCTTGGATAACCAGATCTCTTTCCGCACCACCATAGACAAGAAACATATCTTTAGTATTCCTGAGATACTTAAGAATGCTCTTGACTACGGACCAGTGAACTTCCCCGGGATCAGACTGATAGCGGGAAGTAACACTCAACGCATATGCGACATCTGGTCTAGCACATATCATGGCATACATGATCGATCCTATAGCCGAAGCGTATGGGATCCGACTCATTCGCTCACGTTCAGCGTCTGTTGAAGGACACTGATCCTTTGTGAGAGAAATGCCATGTGACATTGGCAGAAATCCTTTCTTGGATTGCTCCATGTGAAACCTAGTTATCACTTTGTCAATATATGTACTTTGACTTAGTCCGAGAAGTCTCCTCGATCTATCTCTATAGATCTTAACGCCTAAAATATAGGCGGCTTCTCCTAAGTCCTTCATTGCGAATTGACTACCCAAATATGCCTTAACCTGGTTAAGCATTGGGATGTCATTTCCAATGAGTAAGATGTCGTCCACGTACAAGATGAGGAATACGACCGAACTCCCACTGAATTTCTTGTATACACAAGGTTCCTCGATATTTTGAATGAAACCATACTTTGCGATGACCTCATCGAATCGTATGTTCCACGCACGAGATGCTTGCTTTAATCCATAAATGGATCTCACAAGTTTGCACACTTTATTCGTATTCTTTGGATCGACAAAACCCTCGGGTTGTGTCATATACACATCCTCGGTAAGGTTCCCGTTAAGGAAAGCGGTTTTGACATCCATCTGCCATATCTCATAATCGTGATATGCAGCTATTGCTAGAAGAATGCGAATACTTTTAAACATGGCTACTGGAGAAAACGTTTCATCATAGTCTATACCATGGATTTGCTTGAAACCTTTCGCCACCAGTCTTGCTTTAAAAGTGTGTACATTACCATCCATGTCGGTTTTCTTCTTGAAAACCCATTTGCACCCAACGGTCTTAGCACCATTAGGTAGATCAATAAGATTCCAAACCTTATTATCATACATGGACTGGATCTCGGTTTTCATGGCGTCATGCCATTTCGAGGAATCCAGGCTAGACATAGCACCTTTGTAGGAAGTTGGCTCGTCATCTAGAGTCAACTCATTATCGTCATTACTAATGAGAAATCCATATCTCTCAGGTTCTTGACGATTCCTACTAGATCTACGGATAGCTTGTGTACTAGATTCTGGTTCACCATCCAATGGTAACTCAGAATCTTGTTCCAGATCAACTTGTTCACTTTGTGGTTCTCGAATTTCTTCGAGATCAATTTTACTCCCACTGGCTTGACGATCTAGGAATTCCTTCTCTAAGAAGTGTCCTCGTCGAGCCACGAAAACCTTGTTTTCGTTAGGCAAGTAAAAGTAGTATCCTTTGGTTTCTTGAGGATACCCCACAAATAAACACTTGTCTGATCTTGGCTCGAGTTTTTCCGTCAATAACCTTTTGACGTATGCCTCGCAACCCCAAATCTTTAGATAAGACAATGATGGCACCTTGCCATGCCATATCTCATATGGTGTCTTGTCAACTGATTTGGTCGGAACTTTATTCAGTATATGAGCGGCCGTTTGAAGCGCGAAACCCCAAAATGACTTTGGCAAATCCGTTCGACTCATCATCGAGCGAACCATGTCCAACAAGGTCCGATTCCTCCTCTCGGACACTCCATTCCATTGGGGTGTACCGGGTGGAGTCCATTGTGATACTATACCACAATCTCGAAGATAGTCCTCAAACTCATAGCTCAAGTATTCACCACCTCGATCCGATCGAATGGCTTTTACTTTCTTGCCCAGTTGAAGTTCTACTTCGTGTTGAAACTCTTTGAATTTCTCAAAAGTTTCACTTTTATGACGCATTAAGTATAGATATCCATATCTACTATAATCGTCAGTAAAAGTCACGAAGTAGCGATACCCATTTCTAGCCTCGACACTCATCGGTCCACATACATCAGAATGTATGAGGGCCAACACATCTTTCGATCTTTCTCCTTTCTTGGAGAAAGGTGTCTTTGTCATCTTACCCATCAAACAAGATTCGCAATTTTCTATTGACTCTAAGTCAAAAGAATCTAGCACTCCATCCTTTTGGAGTCTAGCAATGCGTTTCTCGTTTATGTGTCCGAGACGACAATGCCATGAGTATGTTTCATTAGTTTGAGTAGTATTTATGTTATAAATGGACTGATTATTGTTGTTATTATCTAAATCCAAGACATATAGACCATTTTCAACTAGAACATTACTAAAGAAAATGCCATTCTTGCAAATAAAACAATCATTAGTACCAATAACTAATTCATATCCATCCGCAATAAGTCTAGAAACAGAAATAATACTCCTACTCAAAGTAGGTACATAACAACAATTATCCAAAACTAAAATAAGTCCATTTGGCAAAGTTAAATCATACGTCCCTTCGGCTAATGCTGCTACTCTAGCTCCATTCCCGACGCGTAAATCAACTTCGCCACGAATCAATGATCTTCTACTTCTTAGGCCCTGCATATTATTACAAATATGAGTTCCACATCCAGTGTCCAACACCCATGATGATGAAGTAAAGAAATAAGATTCGATAACAAAAATACATGATGCCGGTGTGTCCAAGGAAGCGGTCTTTTGCTTGCTCTCCCTCAGGAAGATCTCGCAATCACGCTTCCAATGCCCCTCCTTGAGGCAGTGGAAACACTTCTTGTCATCCTTGGCTTTCTTGCCCACAGACTTAGGCGCAACCTTGTTGCCCTTTGCCTTCCTCTTCTTGTTTTTGTTCCCTTTGCTTGGACTCTTCCCTTCAACCACCAATACTTCCGAAGTCCTAGACTTCATGTACCGTGGTTTCATGTCAGCTTCGAATGTTCTGAGCATTCCGATAAGCTGGGGAATGGTCCTTTTCATGTCTGACATGTGGAAATGCGAAATGAACGAATCGAAACTCGGTGGCAGCGACAACATGATCAAATCAGTTTGTAACTCCACCTCGAATTTGATGCCAAGCCTATCAAGATGATCGAAATATCCTTTCATCTTGAGAAGGTGCGAGCTAACAGGCGTACCATCTTGCATCTTGCATTGCGTCGCATTGCCAAGAGCTTGGTACTTCTCCACCCTTGCTTGAACCTGAAACATCTCCCTGAGCTGTTTCATAATCTCGTATGCATCCTGTTTCTCAAACTGGATTTGATATTCAGGAGTCATAGTAGCCAACATGAGGCATGTGACATCATTCGAATCGTCCATCATGGCCGTATATTCGAATGTCTCATCCTCAGTTGCTTTATCCCCTGGCACAGGAGGGATAGGCGTCTCCAAGACATGTGCCTTTCCTTCCTGTTTCAGAACGAATCCCAGATTCCTCTGCCAGTCGAGAAAATTCTTTCCGTTCATTCGTTCCCTTTCCAAAATGGAACGCAAACTGAAGCGGTTATTACTTGGTAAAGCCATGAATTCTACAATTTTTGAAAAATAATGTAATTAATAACGTGGTCTTTCATATATTAAAATTCATTTTTAAATAACTTGAAATACCCATTATTTTATCATTTCAAATAGCCCCCACTATTGAAACGGAGATTTGATACCTTAAATCTCATAATGGACAAGATCCCTATTTAACGTATTTCTAAGGTGACTATGGCCAACCACTTAAAATTACATCACGTCGGGTAGGACGGTGTCCAATCATCTCCAAGACGATTCTTGCTTTATTCGTGAGGTCCGGTATTGAGTCCAACTCAAAACCAGAGTGTGTGTACCTCACTCCTTGCCCCAAACCCTAGCCTAGCTAGTGAATTGGTCAAGTCCAAACCACAAATGGAATATCATTCAATCAGCGAATTGACATGCCAGACTATGGCCATGCAACACGTCAATTACTAATCAATGCATGCCTTCCTTGCTACGCATGTGTAAATCTGTGCCAGACTATGGCCATGCAACACAGATAAACAAACACTAGTTTAGAAGGTTCCATTTAGGGAGACATAAGACTTGATAATTACGTGGGAGGATTTTACTTTTTATTAAAATCATTTATTTTATTCATTCACAATAACAAATAAAATTATGGTATAGCATATAGGCCTTTTAGTTTTATGAGCAATCATAAAACCCTAAAATTCCCAACCCTAAAACCCAAGATGATTCATTGCTTCATGTGAAGATCCAATCTTCGTGTCGTGTCGTCTTCGTGTCGTCTTGCCTTGAAGGTCCTTCTTCAAAACTAAACCTATTTTATTTTATTACAACTTTGGAAGACTCACCGGTCCCCACATAATTAAATAAAATATAATTTGGAAAGCTCACCGGCCCCCACACAACACACATTACAAGCAACACAAACAATCATCCCCGTTTTAGGCTATATGCTATACCGTATCGAATTTATAAATTGGAAATTTTAAAATTATTGGGCATTTTTGACAGAAAAAAAAATTGGTTGTCCAGAAAATTGTTCGAACGATCGCAACTCCAAGTTCGATCGAGAAACGTCAGAAAAAAAAAATTTCAACATTTTTACTCTTTTTTTTTTTTTTTTTTTTTTGAACCAGAAATAGGTCCGTTCGAACGCAACTCCAAGTTCGTTCGAACAGATCAGTCCGTTCAAACCGAACACTAGGTTCGTTCGACCGGACCAGTTCGTTCGAACGCAACTCCAAGTTCGTTCGAACGAACCCTATTCTGCCAGCTTTTCTAATTTCTGAAATTCAGCCCTAAAATTCTAAAATTTCCTAAATTCGAATTAAATCATCGATTTTCGATGGTTTTAACGAGCGATTGCTCTGATACCACTGTTGGGTTACGCACACGATTATCATAGTGTGCAGCGGAATTATTCACGCATGCGTAACCTAATTCTACCCTGGATCACGCCCTAAAACCAACGAAAAAGGAAGAGTTGGAGATAATTACCTCGTACAAGTTAGTACGTGTCGATTACTTCTCCAAATCCGTGAACCTTCTCCAAGAATCGCTCGTGCAATCCCTCTACTCGTGTCCACCTTGATTTCGACCAATCGGAAATCGCCAACGCCGTTCTAGTCGCCGTCACGATCAATCTCTCAAGATCCTTGCTCGAATCTCCCTCTCAATCTCACCAGATCTGATCTGGAATTCTGTGGAAGAGGAAAGAGAAACGACGGCTCAAAACCCTAGAAAAACTTAGGTCAAATTCCGGAATCAGAACTTTATATATATAGGAAACAGGTCAGTTCGAACGAACTTAACATAGTTCGTTCGAACGAACTCAGTTCGTTCGAACGCACCTAAATGTTCGTTCGAACGAACCCACTTCTGTTTATCACGAATAAGTCCGTTCGAACGCACTGATATAGTTAGTTCGAACGAACCTTATTCTGACTGCAGAATTGCCTATTTATATAAATTCTTCCAAGTTAATTCTTAAGCCATATTTTCTTTCAATTGCGATCCGAGACAAGGGAGCTTCATCCCTTCGGTACAATCCATCACTCTCGAGACAAGGAGCAAGGATCTTTCGGTACGAGGCAAGGAGACAAGGAGCTTCACTTCGAGGCTTTCTCAACTAGGTGTACTCCTTTTCAAATTACTTGATTAATTGTTGTTTGATTGGATTTTGTTGTGTAAAGAATTCTCGGTTTAATGAATCTTTAGTTTCTTGTTTACTTGAATCGAATCTTTGTTCTAAACTTGTTCTTTTACTTGATCTTTTGCCCTCAATTACTGCCTTAAATTTAGTTCAAATTTCCATTAAATCAATCCCAAAACAAACCTTCAATTCAATCCTCAATTCAAATTACAAATTCGAAATCCAGAACAAACTCCGTTGTAACGGAACCTAACTTGCGTTATAATGGACCATTCGGTTTGTACCTGACTTTCAGTCTGTTGGTACTCCGTTGTAACGCAACTTACTTCCGTTGTAACGGACCAGCAAGGAAAAGCATTCAATATCACTCATACTAGTGCGTTGTAACGGACATACGGGTCCGTTGTAACGGATCAACCAATCCGTTGTAACGCAACCCCTGTTCGTTATAACGGACCAGTTTAGTGCGTTATAACGGAGTTTCATCCGTTGTAACGGACGTTCATCTCACACTTAGCGCCAGAATTTTCACTCAAGTCCGTTGTAACGGAACTTACTTCCGTTGTAACGGACTATCTTCTGTGAATTTTCTTCGTTATTTCTCATCCATTTTGATCCAAATTTTGACGCAATTGCTCCCCGTGGAACGAACTTCCATATTTTTCATTATACACATATATTTTCACACTTATTGATTGAATCGGGTTTTCGAATACAACGATAATTTTACACGCCAAAAACCCGCTCATCAAATGGCGCCGCTGCCGGGGAGCGGTGTTTAAGTCAATATTTTAGATCAAAATTTGAGATTTAAATTCATAAATTTGTTTACTCACTTCTTTGTTTCTTTTGTGACAATCTAGGTGAAGGAAGAAAGCTTTATGCACAACACAAGATCACGAAAAGGCGAATTACTTCCATTTGTCAAGGAAATCGAAAGAAGGAACAAGAGCTCTAAGAAGAGCAAGGAACCGACACAAGAAGATCAAGACGAACCTCAACTTCAAACTCAAACTTTTTCTTCTTTCTCTACTCATTTAAATTCAAATATGGATAATGAAACTAGGATTCCAAGACCTAAAACATTAAAGGAATTAGTGGCCCCAAATATCATAGAAGATAATTACAATTTTATTAGGCCAAATATACCGAACTTTAAAGCCGATCCGAGCATCATTGGCTCTTTACCCATCTTTCATGGCAAAGCAACCGAAAACCCACACAAGCATTTGAAAGATTTTAAAATTCAACTAAACATCTATGCAAATTATGAAGCATTTAACGATATTCTACTTCTTATTTTTCCTTATTCGCTAGGCCAAATTGGGCTGGGCCAAATTATGAAGCATTTGAAAGATTTTAAAGCCGATCCGAGCGTCATAACTTTTGCATACGAACTCCAATTGGGCTGGGCCAAATTGGGTTGTGTAGAAAATAAGATTATCTACAACTTTCGTGTTGGTTGATTTTCTGTCAGAGAAATTTATCAATTTCGTCTGGACAGAATACTGAACAGGTTCATACAGTTTTCTGTGTGAAAGGGTGTATATTGGATATACATGCCTTTTGGCTAATCCTGATCCTATTAGGTATAAATAGGATTTTTCTCTCTCATCTTGACTAAGGGATTCAGAAGTAATTCAAAGCAATATTCTGCCCAAGACACAAGAAAAAGAGCAAATTCAGATTTGATCTTTTGTGAGTGAAAAGGCACAAAGAGAGATTAATAGAGAATCGATCGAGATCAAGCAAGTGCACCGATACATCGTCTAGGCAGGTGTATCCGTGTCCGGCGTCTTCCAACTCAAGGTGGATACGTGTGGAGGAGCAACACTTGGGGCTCTCCGTTGTGATCGAACCGAAGGATCGAAGAACGGGAACGAACGGTGAAGGACGCACGGTGTGGGACGTGCGTAAAGTCACCAACGTGACCGAAGGAATAGGAGGCAGCGATCAACCCTTCGTGTTCCATCAATTTGGAACTGGTATGGATCTATCCTTCTATTTGCATCGTACCCTCGAAGTCATGGCGTGATCTCGAGAATCGGGAATCGGACCGGGCCTACATATCCGCTGCGCGGGCCCGGGGCCGGGGATATTCCCAACACAACTCCCATGTGTTATTCTTCTCAATTATCTGGATTTCATCATCCATTGCCTTAATCCAATTTTCGTGTTTCTCCGCTTCCGCGAAACTTTGCGGCTCTACAACCGAGAAATTGCAAGATTCATAAATATCTCGCAAACTCCTCACACGCCTGGGTGTTGTCTCTGGCGTCGTCTCTTGGACTCGAGCTCGATTCATTTCGTCCAGAAGAACTTCCTTCTCCATGGAGCTCTTCTCATTTCTTGCACCTTATTTTCTTCCCAATTCCAGGAAGAATTCTCATCGAAGATAACATCTCGACTGATTATTAACTTTTTCTTCTCCAAATTATACAATCGATATCCTTTCGTCGTATCGCTATATCCGACGAATATACACTTCTCGCTTTTATTATCAAGCTTCCTCCTTGTCTCCGACGGTACATGCGCATAACATATACAACCGAACACCTTCATGTGTCGAACTGATGGTTTCACGCCACGCCATGCTTCTATAGGAGTTCGATTCACGACGGTTCGTGTTGGACTTCGGTTTAGAATATAAACCGCCGTACCAACAGCTTTTGCCCAAAATGAATTTGGCATAACTTTTTCTTTCAACATTGCACACATCATCTCGACAATTGTTCTATTCTTTCGCTCGGCAACGCCATTTTGTTGTGGTGGATATGCGGCCGTCAATTGTCTACGAATACCGTTATATTCGCAATACCGGTCGAACTCTTTCGAGGTAAACTCACCTCCTCGATCACTCCTAAGCATCTTTATTTTTCGGCCACTTTCATTTTCAACAAGAGCTTTAAATTTCTTGAAAGTCTCGAACGCCTCAGACTTCTGTTTCAAGAAATAAACCCACATCATTCTTGAATAATCATCAACAAAGAGAAGAAAATACCAATTTTGCCCTTGCGACGGTGTTTGTATCTTTCCGCATATATCGGTATGCACTTACTCCAGCGGTGCCTTAGCTCTCCATGCTCCACTCGAAAATGATGCTCGGTGTTGCTTTCCTAGAATACACCCTTCACATGTATCCTTCTTTATTTCGATATACGGCAGTCCTCGCACCATTCTCTTTGCCCTCAATAATTTCAACGCCATATAGTTGAGATGTCCAAATCTCTTGTGCCACAAACCGGAATCACTCGTCACCTCGCTTCGCCACGCTAGTTGTGGAGGATAACTAATCTCCAAAGGAAAATTTCTTGAGCACTCCATATTGACTTTCGCCAACACCAGATTCTCATTGTGCCGATCATAGATCTTAAAATGAACGGCATAACCGTTCTGAATCAGTTGCCCGACACTCAACAAATTTTGTTGCAGATCTGGGACCAGTAATACATCTCGCATAAATTTTGACCCGTTCTTCGTCTGAAGAGCGATAGTCCCCTTTTCTTTGGCTTCGACTAAATCTTCGTTACCCAAACGAACCTTAGTCATGTACGAAGTGTCGATATCTCGAAATATCTCCTCTTTTCCGGTCATGTGATTCGTGCACCCGCTATCCAAGTACCATACATCGTCTTTTTCTTCTTTCGCCGTGTAACATGTATAGAACATGTTCCCTTCATCTTCTTTTTCTTCCGTAAAATTTGCTCGGTTACCCATCTGAGATCGGCAATCCGTCGCAATATGCCCAAATTTATGGCACTTGAAACACTGCGTTTTCTTCTTCTACCAGCAGTTCTCTATCGTATGATTATTCTTTTTGCAGATACTGCACCACCGTCTTGATTTTTCTTCTTGCGGATTCTGGAATTTTCTTCTTGGACTGTCTTTCTTCTGCGAACCTCCTTCTTCTTGGTTCTTCGGATAATTCCGCGATTTGAAACTCAGTTTCGATTCAAAAGCACTTTCAACCGAACTTATCCCTCGTCATAATTTCCGCTCCTCATGGAACTCCAATGAACTCATCAGTTGTTGTATTATCAGAGTGGAGAGATCATTCGACTCCTCAATCGCCGTCACGATATACTCATACTTCTCCGGCAGGCTGATAAAGATTTTCTCTACTACCATATTATCAGTAACAGTTTCTCCATACGTTCTCATTTGGTTCACAATCTCGATAACTCTAGAAAAATATTCCTTTATCGTTTCTGTCTCTTTCATATTCAAATTATGAAGCTGCCTCCGCAGCGTCTGTAATTTGACCGCGATCACCTTCGCGGACCCCTGAAATTCTTCTTGCAATACGCTCCATGCTTCTTTCGTCATGGTCGCGCTCATTATTCGCGAAAATAGACTTTCCGCAACCCCTTGTTGGATCAAGAACAAAGCTCTGGCATTCTTGACCCGATTCTCCGACAACGCCGTCTTTTCTTCGTCAGTCTGAGTTTGTCGAGGCAAAGGTTCGGCATAGCCTGTTTCGACAATCTCCCACATACCTTGCGATAATAACAGCGTCCGCATCTTTATCCTCCAGACATCATAATGCTCCCCCGTAAATATGGGTACCATCGACTGCGCCATACTCGCTCCAACACTTGAAGCCATCGATTATTTCGATAAACGCCCGTAATCGAACTTCGGTCGCTCTCATTCCACTTGTTGAAATTTACACAGCGAAAATAACACTCAAACACTAATTTTATTAAACAAAGATTAGTATTACAAAACTATCACTCTTACAAACTCTTTTTCTCTCTAAATATTGTTCTCTTTCTAGCTCTCACACACACTCTCTTTCTATGTTGACACTCTCTTTTCTTTTTTTTCCTATTGTAATGGTCCTAATGGATATATGATATCCATTCAAGACCCTCATATTTATACTACATAAAGTTGGTTTAGTAACCTAAGAAGTAAAATACAAATTTGATTCTCAAACTTTATTTTATCTTATCTTATCCATATTTCATATTTATCGTATATTATCTTATCCATACTTCACTTCATATTTATCTTATCTTATCTTAATCCATAAGTAACTTAATTAAGAAGAATGTTGAATTAAAATATTCAACAAGTTAGGATCAACGGCTCACCGTGAATTAGCCGATGGAAATTAGTTGGGTTAATCTTCAAATTTTTTTTTTTTTGGAATGGTATCCGACAAACGACCGCTTTCGTTACTGATACCTATTTTTTTTTATGCCAATGGGTATCGAACCCACAACCTCTCACAACATATGATTTTTTGTGCTTCACACTTAACCAACTAGGCTATGGATCTATTGACAAGGGTTAATCTTCTATTTAAGAGTCATTGTAATTCACTCAAATCAATGAAAAAATATATATCAATCTTAATACAATATTATCTTCCTAAATTATTGTATATAATTTAACATGGTATCATGAACTCGTGGCTAACGCCAAATACTCTCGATCCCTCTCAAGCACTCTTCAAAATCCTTCTATTTACACTTCATTTAAAAGAAGGGAGCAGATCAGACCGGTACGGTACCGGGTCCAGGTCCGGTACCAGAACATTTTCAAACATCTTTATTCTTCAAAAAATCTCGCAGTTCTTTACTGCAAATGAACATAAAATCTCTGCAAAAGCCTAAAGATTGATTCTTGCATTCTTTGTAAACTGGTATCTCAAAATTTTCTCTTCAGAAAAGCCTTTTTTGCAAATATAACCCTTCTTTTACTAAAAATAAAAATATGTTCTTTCTTGAAATTCAGTGAACAAAATTTCTTGTTCTTGACTACATAAACTCTCTCAGAAATCAGAAGGCTTACAGTGACGTAGTCATTGGAGATTAGTTGAGTTAATCCTCTATTTAAGAGCCTCAAATCAATGAAGAAATATAATCAAACTTAATACAATATTATTTTCCTAAATTATTGTATATAATTTAACAGCATTAGAAATATATCTCTTTTATTTATAAAGACATGATAAATAAATTGACAATTATTATTTTACATTAAAATCCAAGTATTATAAAAATTTATCGAAAGAATGTCTATTTTCTCTTTTTCTCGTAAATAGTTGAATAAATACAAGATAATGTCCTTGCTGGCACGATCATTGAAAATTCAGCCTTTATCGCACAAATTCTTCCCTTTATCGCGCACGTGCCACTTCTTATTCTTATGTTATGTAAGCAGGGGCGAAGTTAGTAGGAGGGCCGAGATTGCAATTTATTAAGAGGGGCCGAGAATATTGTACACATATGCATGTCTAGTTAAAAAAAATCGAAAACAATCTAACCGGGACTCAAACTTATGATTTTCCTTATCATAACCATGTGTTCAACCACCCAACTATTATTTTTTTTCAAATAATTATCACTTGTATATCAAATAATCATAATTTGCAGGACAAATTTTTGGTCCTAGGATGTGTAATTGGATAGCAAACTCGGTACTTAAAAGATATACAAAAATCATCCTCAATAATACAATTGGCAAATCCATACGATTGGAAAGGGGAGTTAGACAAGGTGATGCATTATCATCATTTCTCTTTATACTTGCTATGGACGTATTGGCAAGGATTTTTCAAAAAATGAACGACACTGAATTCATTAAACCGGTTCTTAGAGGAGCAAAAACGGGCTTATACTATGCTGATGATTCTATTTATTTTTTACAAAATCAAACAAGTCAGGTAACAAGATTTAAATTCATTATGGACCAATTTGGAATAGCAACAGGTTTAAAAGTTAATTATGCAAAGTCTGAATTTGTTACCATCGGAGCAACTCAACAACAGAATAATCAAATAGAAAATATCCTCCGATGTCCGAATACTAGTTTCCCGATTAAATACAAGATTACCAAACAATAATAGACAAAATATACTATTCTGGGATAGTTCATGGATTGGTATTCCTTGCAAATATCAATATCCAACACTTTACTCGTACAAGGAACCTCACATTAACATTGGTCACGAAATTTGGAAAGATAACATAATCCAAGGAATCAAATTACCGTTATCATCGCAAGCTCAACAAGAATATGTTACCTTGTATAATGCCATACGAAACACACAAAGAAATATGGATATACAACAAGATCAAATAAAATGGAGATGGACCAAGGATGGAAAGTACTCAACGAGATCAATGTATCAATTTTTAAATAATGGAGTATGTGTCAAAACCAACTATGACAGAATATGGAAAATAAGAACGCAACCAAAGATCAAAACATTCATATGGTTCGCCGCAAGGAATCGAATACTGACAATAGACAATTTGAAAGCAAGAGGATGGAAAATCCCAAATAGATGTAGTTTGTGCAAGACAAGTGAAGAAACAATCTTTCACCTATTTAATAAATGTCCATACACCATCGCAGTATGGACGATAATCGATGCAATATTTGACATCAAAATCTGCCATGAAACTAATGTTATCCAAGCCATAATGGCACCACATATTAAAAAAGAAAAAAAGGAAATTATGGTGATAACATGCTTCAATATATGGAAGGAAAGATGCAATCGAATTTTTCAAGACAAAATCATGACATACAAAGAACTTACCGAAGATATTAGAGAGGAAATAAAAATCAATAGAGAGATGACGAAGAAGAATTATGTAATAGGAAATATAGAATAAGTATAGATATCCAATAAATGGATTAGTGTGTGTGCGTTTTTATTTTATTGTAACTACCTCATTGTAAATACCATAGTACACTAGTACTATATATCAATATAGTCTGGGTATGAGTCTTTAGAACCGATCTCAGTAAATCAAAAAAAAAAAAAAAAAAAAAAATTGCAGGACAAATCATCTCTTTCAAGATTGCTCCAAACTTTTTACTAGAGTTACTTGAAAAATGTAAACATAAGACCGTTTAGGGATTTAATGCAAATTAGGGAATTTGGATACTGATTAGTGTCGGGTAATATCCGAATCGCGAATGCATTAAAAAATTATTCGAATCCGATAATATTTGAATCCGGACATAATCAAATCTGTTTTTACGGATATAAATTTGGATAATGGGTCTCAAAATATCTGGCAGATTAAGATATGAATATGGATATTATCCGGATTCAGATAATTATCAAATAGTGAAATTTTCAAAAAAACCACTAATTTTTTTTGAAATTTTAAAAAACCCCTATCTTTTTGGATATTCCAAAATCCCCCTAAATCAAAGTTTCATTTTCAAAAAATTCCCTATTGGGGTTAAAGTTAACATTTGATGGTGTTAAAAAAATTTTGGACAAAAATACCCCTTTCTATGTATTTTTGTATTAATTTTAAAAATCTTCATAAATATTTTTTAAAATATACTAATTAAAAAAGATTATTTTTATATTTTATATTTATTCTAAAAATATAAATATTTTTAACATATACTAATTACAAAAATTAAAATATATTATTTATATTATTTTAATATTTTCTTTATTATATATTTTTTCATGAAAAATTAACATTAAATTAAAAACAAGAGAGAAGCTAAAATACTCAAGTGAGTATTTGAGGTATTGTACTTGAGACTTTTTGGCCATTAAATTTGCATCAAGATTAAAATCTTGAAAATATATCCAAGGAAATTATATTGTTTGATGTTAGTTTATCAGGAAAAACAACGATATAAAAAAAAAGTATACATCTTGAAAATATTTTGACAGAAAAATACTATTTTTGCAAGTATGAAAATATCTGGGTAGATAAATAAATAAATAATGAACGTTAAAAAAAATTATGCACATAATATATAATGATATAAATATACTATTAGTAACAATCAAAGAAAATTAAAACTATCAATATACTTATATTGTATACTTGACGAAAATAATATTTTTATGCAAAGATTTTTCAAGGCGCATAAGATACCACTGTTATTTTTTATTGTTTGATGTTAGTTTTTCATTAAAATATATATGAAATAAATAAAATAATACATTTTTTATAAATATAACATAGTCTTTTATTTTTATAGTTAGTATAATTTAACAATATTTATGAAGATTAAATATGAAATAAAAAAAATACTTTAGTACAATTAAAGATGAAATAGGAAGGAATATTTTTGTCCAATTTTTTTTTTAACACCATCAAATGTTAACTTTAACCCCGTCCCAATAGGGATTTTTTAAAAATAAAACATTTATTTGGGGTTTTTTTGAAATATTCAAAAAGATAGAGATTTTTTTTTTAATATATACTTGGGATATGGAACGATGATAATACATTACATAAATAATTGTGTTGTAGAAAATATATGCAATATATATCATGGTTCATTGACTCGGCCATGTCCGAGTTGAGTTTCGGTCGAATATATCGTCAGGCGAGTCTTCGATTTTTTCCCAGAATTGGTCTATGTACCATGCATAGTTCAGACGGTCGTCCGGACGACTCGATTCAGGTCTGATCCGATCGAAATCGGAATTCTAGCATTTGAGTTTTGTGTTTCCTAATATTTCATGGTTGTAGATCAAAGAACAAAAAAACAGAGTTGATTGGAAAAATGGAAGAGATGATACAATTTTGTGCGGCTAGTTGCTTTATATGTTTAGTGTTTTTGTAGCAAGTTTTGTGTGATTTTTTATTGAGGCCATTTACTGTACCCAAATCCATCACCATATCCTTGATATCTTATTCATCTCCCAAATATTACCCACTCGATTAACAATGCTTCGAATTAACAGTTAATTGAATTAATGAATTATTAGGTACTAATATGAGGTGTTAATTTACTCACAATTAACTGTTAATTAGAAATATTAATTAATTTGGAGAGAGAGTGGGGTGCAAATTGGAGTTGGGGATTAACACCCAATCCAAAAAAAAGAAAAGCTATTGGAATCGTGGGTGTGGTGATGGGTTTTGGGGGCAAGGTATAATTTCCCTTTTTTATTTATTTAAGTACGCAGGATAGCTACGGAATATCAAATCTCATTGATAAAAGTCAAAATGTCACGTTACTTTTAAGAGACAATTGAAGTACATAATTTTTCTATTCAAATAATAAAATAACAAAAATGAAATATATCGTATGTGTTTATTAGTAAAAAAAAAAAAAAAATACTATTTTATAATTTTTTTATAAATATATTAATTTATAAGTGCTAACATTTTTCTTTTTTAATAAATACATTATACACACACCACATATATATATATATATATATATATATATATATATATATATATATATATATATATATATATATAAATATATATATATATATACAAATAGAACATATAATATATTATTCTATCGTAGAATATTATAATTTGTACATGAATTTGTTTATATATTATTTTTTTCAATCATTTTATCCTGAATTTGTTCTTATAATGTGTCAATTTTAAAATATTTTTTCATTTATAATATTTTTTTAACCATCTGATTTTTTTTCCTAGTCGGCCGAGTCTTGAGTTTTTTCAAGTCAGCCGAGTCTCGACTCGGTTTTTCAAGTCAGCCGAGTCTCGACTCGGTTTGACTGATCAAGTCCGAGTTCGATTCCGTCATTTAGAATCGTGATATATATTTTAATAGACTATTTATAAATTTTTTTATTATATGTTGTAATATAAATGATAAATATTTATACGGTATTTCGTAATAAAAGATTATTCGAGCTCGTAATTGTATTTGACAATATCCAAATCTTATTTGAATATGAAAAAGACTCGTATCGGAATCCGAGAAAAAATACGGATATAGTTTGAAGTTTAAACACTATCCGAACCTCGACTCGACATCCATAGACCATAGTGCTGACGCCATTAAACCAACACATAACAACAATAATTGAAGGAAAAATATATGGAGCTCTCATAACTCAATAAAACATTATTGATGCGTTAATCGAAAATACTTAATTATATTGATTAGTATTTTTAATTAAATTAATTAAATTAAATATTAATTTGTGAGTTAATCAATCCAACCAATCTCATTAAAACATTCTTGATCGACACATCAACATAATGCATCAAGGAGGGGGGGCCACCATATATCAAACCCCATAATTGAACTCCCCTGAGTAATTGAACTAAAAAAAAAAAATGAACTCGACTGCAACTCTTGGTATTAAACCAAATATATTTAATAGATATTCAAATTCGAAAAAAAGAAATATGAATAGCGAAGTTATTCATAATTGAAAAACTAGCTAAAATTCGCAATATTACCTGCCAAAAAAAAAAATCCCAAAATCCCAAAATCATCTAAAACCTATATCTTATTACATAAGCACCAAAATTGTGTTATTCTTACGCAAGCAATAGTCATAATTCTTCCGTTTCCCCCCACCAATTCGAGAAGCTGATTATACTATTTATAGCTCTCTGCAGTCCAAAGTAATCTGAACCATCATATCAAAAATTTACCTAATTAAACCTTTTCGATCCCGAGCCAATCCTCCCTCCTCTATAATTCTTTCCACAATTCGATCAAAAATCGGACAGTAAATTACCAATCACCCTTGATTCGAACGATACTTAATCCGACACGGTATGAGCGTGCCAGCAGAGAAGCATGGTGACGCACCGACCAAGAATATAAAATCGAGTCTTTTGTTGCTTGACCATAGTATAGCACCTCCGGCGAATACCTCGACCACAAGAAGATGAAGATGAATAAGATATTTCCATGGTAAAAGGAAGGCTTTTCGAATGGAAGAGAGAAAAGGGGCAGTGAGAGGACAAGGATGGAATTGAGTATTTTGGATTGCCTCAATGGGGTTAAATAGAGACCCATTTGAGGAGGGACCCGTGTGAGAGATGAGATGAGATGAGACGAGATGAATTGTATGCTTTGTTTTAGAGATTACTTTATTGCCCTTGTTTGTCTAGAAAGGGGGCCGTTGGGGACTAGTGGTTAGCAAATTTGCTTCTCTGTCCTTCAAGATTTGTCTTTTTTTTTTTTTTTAATATCTTCCTTTAATATTTTTACTTTTCAAATGTTCATTGTTTTACATAAAATATGATCACTATTATAATAATAATAATAATTCGGCGTCGTGTGCCGATCACCTTCATTTGGTATATTGAGCTTACTGCATTCTCAAATTGAAATGACACAAAAAATGACTAATCGAGAAAAAATACGACTGGTTATGATGATCTTTGAATTTAACAACTCAAAAATATGATATGCCAGCATCGACATCCGTAAAGATTATCCGCACAAATTTATCCATCAATAATTTCTTTACTTTTTCTTTTAGGGGTTTTTCTCATTCGTTTATATGTTGAAAGGTGAAGAGTGGTGAAGTTTTTTGTCCAAGAAATTATGAGATATCTAACCACTTAAATCAACAAATTTTATTCGCTCTTTGAAGTTCATTTTTTATTTAGTGTTATTTTTTTTTTACCTAATGTATGCATTTTAATTAGTATAATTAATAATTAATTTTTCTAGTCATTACAAAATAGTTAAATAACCCATAAAAAATAATGAAACAATCGTGTGCCGGACCGGAACATATAAAAAATATGAATATTTTTGTCTCCAATTTACCTAAAGTGTATTTTTTGAAGTAATATTTTAAAATACTAACATGACAACATAACGAGATTTACTCGATACGTATGTAACATATCACAAATATATAATGTCAAATAATTTCTGTGAAAAATACGATTCTAGCATTCTAACGACAATGCGTGAAAAAAAAATTGCCAAGGCGGAATTTACAAATTTAAAACCACAAGGGCTAAGATGAAAATACAGAGAACAATAATCATAATTAATAAAAACTGACATTAAATAAAACCATGGGGCAAGATGCACACGTAGACGTAAGTCTAATAATTGATCGAGGTATGGATTGTGATGTGTTGAAGGCAAATTCAACGAGTAATCAATCAATTGGTTAGAAAAATAATGAATAATAATTGTAAGGGTCAATTTCATTATCCATTAAATTCTTAAAAAAAAAAAATCATGGAATTCAATACACCTTGAAAGACAAATTGTGCAAAATATATTTTGATAAAAAAACAAATGCATCATCACTAATTTTATACTTATCCTTTTTCTGCATGAAAACAAGAATGCCTGGTAATCTTCCATTAAAACCCCTTGATTAATCCTTAGTGCTAATCGACTCATTTTCTACTAATATATATGTGAATGTGATGATATCATGAAAACGATTAATGGGTTGCTTGAAGGACAAAATGGTAATTTGATAAATAGGACCAAAAATATAGTCAAGAAGTGGGGCTTCTTTGCCCCAACCAGAGTGAGAAGCGAGCCGTGCGGGGGAGCCCCCCTTTGCATTCTTACGTGCTTCTCTTATCCATATCTCGTGGGCAATATTTTGTTTATGTATGTTTGCAAAGCAAGTTATGTATTGTGATTAAATGATTTGTTACATAGAGGGTTCGTTAGTTGTGTTTATGCAGGAATGTTATTTCGTGCCACACGTTTAAAATGGAATGCCGACTCCATGAACACTTTTGTCAATTTGAATTCAAAATTTCATGAATAAAATCAAACTTGGTTGAAGAAATAAAATTCACTTGTTCAGCTACTAGATACTGTGAATCTATGATTACTTTAGGGACAATATATAGTAATAAAGACTCGTAACTCAATAAAACATTATTGGTGCGTTAATCGAGAATAATGTCAGTTGGTGACCCAATGATTGAGTGCGAAACACAATAAATTATATGTTGTAAGAGGTTGTGGGTTTGAGGGCAACCGAATTTTCTTTATTTATTATTTTTTTTTATTTTTTTTTAATCGAGAATACTTAATTAGATTAATTATCTCATTTATTTAAATTAATTAAACTACGCATTAATTTGAGATTAATCAATCCAATCAAATTCATTAAAACACATCGATTGACGCATCAATACTCTACGTCAGAATGTGTAGGACGTCATATCAAACCCCTGTATTTTATGACTAACTTGATGAATATTATATGAGCTCTTAGCAAGTTTTTCACAAAAAAAATTAAATTGTAACGAAAAGGGGCCTACAAAGAGTCAGGTTGGTTGAATTTGTGAGCAAATAGTACTTTTGATATGATTAGTCCAAATTATTATTTTGTGTAGTTAATTATTGTCCACTTGTTAAATATAAGAGGAGACATTGAAGAACATTTTATACACTTGTTGAGCTGTGTTTGTCTCTGATTTTTTTTTGTTTACAATGAACATGAACAAATTGGTGGTTGTCTCGATAGTATATGATGGTTTCTAGCTCATTGTAGGTATTTTGTCCCTTTCAAAACTGAACAAAATTCCCAATAAAAAAAACAAAAACTTAAAAAAAAAAATCCTTTTAAGGAAAAAGAGATGAAAGAATTTTTTTAAAAAAAAAATGTTTGATAGGGCAAAAAGGGGTTAAATAATCTGAATTGGGGCGAACAAGATTAAATCTATAAGTAGCAATAGCGAATAAGCATGATACTATTTCATCACTAGGCAAGTTATTACAATTTTGTTTACTTCGGTGTCCGAAAGACTCGTCAAGGTACGCATTCATGATTCGTGGAACCCTTTGTTAGCGAGATATGTGAGTGTGTTCGTTATTACCGTTAGTACTCTACCGCACTCTAGTCAAATTTTTGTCTCATAATTTATGAATTTGCTTCGTATTTTCTCTCTCGGAAGTCGAATATGATTGGTACAAATAATGACTAACTAAGCCAGGTAACATTTCATATTTTACATGGAAAGGAGGTGAACGCCAACGACAGCCAAGGAGATCATTTTTTCTATAACTATTTACTCGAACAACGAATCTTGACCGAGTTTCTTGGGAGACCAGATAAAAAATATCTACTAAATTACACTACAAAATAAAATTTGGGAAAGGAAGGGGGGACAATAGAATTTACACGTAAAATACACTGAATCACTAGTTGTATACATTGTTGGGCGAAAAATATTGGAGAAAAAGAAAGGCGAACAAAGCTCCCCTCGATCCCTAGATAGATCCTCCCTTGCTTCGACTGCCAATTCCTTGCAAACTACAATTAATAATTTGACATTATTACTAAAGCAATCAGATGTCCTCGCTCCAATAACTCTACAATACGCAAAAGACATAATACTGATTTTTTGAAATGAAACATAATTAATGAATCATTAATATTTTTTGTTTCATTTTTTATTTGTGATATCAATAAGATTTGAATCATAAATATTTGATATCTTGTTCTAATCAATTTACCACTAGGCTAAGGATCATTGGACAAATGATAAAAAAAATGTTCGCAGGGACTTACCCACACAATTTAAGAATAGCCACAAAATTTATAAACACCTTCTCGAGAAGAATGGCGGCCCTAATCAATAGGAATTTTTTCTGAAAATAGGAAGATAAAGCGATGGGTGGACATTGCTTGATGAATTGAGTGCGTGTGTCATGTGTGTCTTCCAATCCTATATGGCAGCATTTCTCAAAGGAGACTTCGACAAAGAATCTCTTTGGTCACAAACCATGAACCAAATCTATCCAATAACCGAGACGGTCGAATGCACCCAACATCAACCACTTATTCCTCTTTCTTCTTCGAAGATTTAACCAAATTACTCCCGATCTATATTATGCCCTCCCCCGGGTACAACACATCCCCCGTCTATAGTTTTATTGCGCACTCGGGAGTAATATGCTCATGGACAACCAAGGTCCTCGAGATCAAAGCTCCACTCGAAGTCAAATTATTCGGATCGTCAGCTATTATCAAGAAAATATTAATGACCGATAACCTTGAATTTTTTTTTTTTGCTGTATGAACCGCATTACGTCTCGTGCTGAAATGCACAAGAGTCCGTCAATCACTTATTCTATATTTCCCCACATATGCAAGAATGCTTCGGTTCTCCTCCACAAAAAGGTCAAATGAACTTCAATCTATCCTGGTTAAATCGTTTTGCCTACAAAATAGAACAAGCATATCACCAATTACGCAAGGAAAAACTTGGGACAATTTGGTTGGCAATGATTTGGTGTATATATATAGAGAGAAATGCGATATTTTTTTGTAAGAAAGGGCGTATGCAATCACTTCAAATGATGGCAATTAAGGATCTCACATCTAAGTGGCTTAAATTTTGTAAATTTTTCTTTCGCAAATATGATCATAATTGTTGTTAATGCTATTTTAGGTCATGGAAATCTTTCTCCTTATGTAAGGTAACCGTGACATTTTTGTACATATTTCTTGATTATTAATATAAATTGAACCGATCAAGCACGAGTCGTGCTTGCGGTTCTTTAAAAGAAAACATTTTATATCATGGGTGCATAACATCAATTAATAAGCTAGTATAAAGGGGTTTATGAATTCATTATACCATGGTTTACAGTAAGCTGATTACACAAACTTAAGAAGAACAGTAATATTAGGTTTATTGGATGCTTGATCATCACAGAATAATAAAATCTTTCATATGGAGAACACTAGAGTATTAGCCATCAAACCGAAGAATCCAATAACCTGAATATCCTCGAACCTCGTCCGTGCATTCGAGGATGATGTGTTCGATGCTGATTCTGGCGAATCATGACTAGTCGAGGAGGAAGAATTAGCCGGAGATGAAGAATTTGTGGTACCTTGTTCGAAAATTTTCGCATCGGGTGAATTTGGTGCCAAATTGAGAATACCTAAAACAAAGCTATTTTAAGTTTGAAGATCTTGTTGTGTTCGACCAAAATTAGTCCCTAAATATCCAAATGATTAAAAATAGAAAAAATAAGAAAACTTTACCATTCAAGGCCTTGATTAGAACTACTAAACTTAGCATGAACTCAACAAGTTTATACTTTTAATTGGGTATGTTATATTTAGCATGTCACTTTGGCTCATTAAATAAACTACGAAAGAAACGTTCATGTTCACGTACTCGGGCATTTGGAGACGTCGGCATCGCTATTGCACAAAACAGGCATGTGAAGGGCTAGAGTGGTATTGATAGGGAGGCCGAGGGACGGGTCGGTACTTTCCTTTATCAACAAACACAAACACTTCGGATTGCTCACTCTCGCTTTTTCAGTATCCGCACAACATTCTGGCGTTGGTTTGTTCGCTTGGCCGCTCACGTATGGTAAACACGTCGCCATTTCCTGCATCTGGTTTTGACATTCCTTCATGTCTGCTTGATCAGCCGGTGAATCGGCATTTATCGAGTTTGTGAGTGATAATATTGATATGAAAAATATGGTTATTAATTTGGCCATGTTTTGTGTTGAGGATTGCAAGGGTTTTTCCCCTTGTTTATATAAAGATGAGTTGGATAGGGTTCTTGAATTGAGTGATGAATTCTTGGAGATCCATTCTTTGATTACTTTTTCTCCAATGCTACTATACTAAAAGGTTGTTCTCCCAATGCAAGTTAAAATTTAATGGGTTCCTCCTCCTCAATTCTTGTAAGGGATACATTCACACCTAACAATTTCAAAACAATACAAAAACTCAGTAACTTCAATTCAAAAACTCAACCTACACTACATATAGATAGATAGATACATATATATATACAACAAAAAACCATCAAAAAAAAGAAAGAAAATAAAGAAAACAAAGCATAATACATACATACTTTAATTTACACATCCTCGGCAACGAAACACAAAAATAAAACCCATCTCGACACCTAAATTTGTGACTGGACCCTCCTGTCAGAATGGCGTCTCCCAAAATTAAGCCCCAAAGGTCCCGTCGAAGAAACAGGCACCTCGGCCTTGCAAAGAGGGCAAAGCGCGTTTATTTTCAACCATTTATCCACACAATCTTTATGAAAAAAATGCATGCAAGGGAGTTCCCTCAACTCTTCATTATCCCCGTATTTCGCCAAACATATACAACACACCTAACAACAAGAACTCGTAACATATTATTTTAAGACCAAACAATAACAATATAATTAACATATCATCAAACTCACCGCGTCTTCGGACGATACAATTCGCTCGTGCTCGGTCCCCGCGGATAAAATCCCGCCTCCGTCGATCTCACCGTTCAAATTATCGTTACTATTAAACCTTTTCAGTTTGAATTTAAGAATAGGCAAGGCATTAATCGAGTCTTGACTCGCTCCTCTGTTTTCAGGACTCATTTCTCTATATCCCATTATCGAAATTATGCACGGGAGACAACAACATATCATCGCGCATAATATGAACGGCATTGCGTACCCGATGCAACTGAACGTGAGAAATACTATGCACAACCTAAAATATGTATAAACACGTTATATATTTTAGGAGTGAAAGAGAATCAATTAATATAATATTATTACCTGTATAAATTAGGGGCGTCAGAAGAAGCCGAACGGCTCCCAAATATCCATACGTTTCCGACAACAAACCAAATCGCGAAAAAACAATCTAATGCCATTTTAAAATGGTCCACCAATGCATGCACCCTTAATAATCACGTTTGTAAAAAATAATAAATTTCATTGAATTGAATAATTGTTTAAATCAACGAAAACATATAGTTACTAACCTTGGATTTGTAGATATAATATAGCTTCTTGTACTACCAGCATTCGCAGAAACCGCAGTATATGAATTATTATTATTATTATTATTATTATTATTATTACTGCTTTCTGCGAGATTATTATCATTATTATTGTTTTGGGATGTATTTTGCGCAGACTCAACACTATTGCGATTTCTGTGAACAAATCTCCAATATAAATGGGGTAAAGTTAAAGCGCAACCCACCGTGTACCCAATAACCCATCCGAAGAGACGAGTTTTTGAGTGCTCTTTTGTCGAGATTGATAAGACAATAATTGCAGTGATAATTTGAGCCAAATTCACTAGTAATTCAACTGAGATCCATAATCCTGAATTCAACGGGCTTCTTCTTCGATTATTTTGATTTTGAATTGGGGCTTGGTTCGATGAAGATGGGGATTCTTCGGAGGAGTCTGACGCGGAGAATTCTAATTGGGCGATATTATAATTTGAATTTGATGATGAGGCTGTGTTATTGTTGTTATTATGATTATTGCGGTTTTGAGATATATCGATTATGTGTTCTGGAGATGTGATGGTTTGATTTGTTGGTGGATTCATTATTAATGGGTAATTCTCCAGTTAACTAGGGTTTAGGCCCTTCAGGGTTTTTTGGTACTTCAATTTTGTAATTATTGGATGGTTATTTGATTTAAGTACCGAATTGTTTAGTACTTTGATCCAAATTACAAGGATTTATGATCGTGCTCCTTGATATGTTTAGTACTTTGATCCAAATTAAAAGGATTTATGATCTTGTTCTTTGATATTATACTTGGCAATTGACCTGAAAAAGGGAGGAAATACTGTGAAAAATAGAAATGTGTAAATTCGAAGTTTTAAGATGATAATAAACGTGTAATTGGCTCCATTAATTCTCAATTATCCCACATTTATGCAATTATGTTTGAATTTAACCAAATAATGAATAACACCAATACAAAAGCAATGGACCAAATAAAAGAACGGAATGCTCAAAATCGGTACACTTATCAAACTAGGAACAGAAATGACCAATGTAACTCCACCCAGCCCAGTATGTTAATATAATAAAAATTTTGATACGCTGAGGAATCAATCGTATTTAGCTGAAGAACATTGACGTTTCAGCTCAAGGAACAATTATATGGAAAAAAAAGTTGCAAAAGCCCCAATTTTTAAGATAAATTTTCAAAAGATAATTTACCAATCCAATATTTCAAAATTAGAGAACTGATTACCAAGAAATTGATTACCAAGGTACGACTGAAGTGATCAGATAAACAAAGACCAAAAACCTCAAATTGAACCAATTAATCCAAAATCATCAAATCAATCTCATCCCAGCTTACCCAAAACAGAGAAAACCCTAGTTAAGAAAAATCACAATTAACAAAAAAGAAACCGCACCTTATCGAAGATTACTTAATCATTTCGCATCAAATCAACAGATTAAAGAAAATCTCCCTTTCCACCGTTGTCCTCCTCCAATAATTTCGCCTAATTTTTCCAATAATTTTCACTGATTGAGATTTTCTGGTGACAGCTTGAAGTGCGGCTTTGTATCCTTGGCTTGAGATGAGTTGTCGCGGTGAAATCAGAGAGAAAAGCTACCAAGGGTAAAATTGTCATTTCCCTCTATTAAAGGATCTTTTTCAATACAGAACCCTTCTGTTGGGAGCTGATATTCTTTCCTAGACTCGGTGTACCCTAAACTGCGCGAAGAAAGATTATATTTGTTATTGGGTTTAATATGCTAGGTCTACGTAAAAGTACACCTCAATGGACGAAGGTAAAATCAGAATTTAGATTAGTGGATCTCTAGCACAGTTGTACTTCTCTGTCGGTGTTTACAATGACGTTAAATTAGCGTAAGGACCTTTCTGCAAAAAAGAAAAAAAGAAAAGAAAACAATAATGTTAAATCTCTCCAGTTTTAAAGAACTGGAATAACCAATTATTTTAGTTTTATATGAAAATGATGAGATATTATTGTAACACGGTAATGGATATTATTAAAAATGTAGATGATTAAAGATCGGTAAGATAGACAGAAGTCAGAAGAGTTTTCAGTGATTGTGGATAACCATGTAATAAATTTTGAATTTTGAATTCAAATATTTTATATTTTTCATATTTCATAGGAGGCCATATTGTAATATTTTTTTTATTTTTCATAGTATAGTTTTTTTTGCATATTAGGGCCTAGTTGAAGTTTATTGTTATAAAAAATAGAGTTTCCATTTTTAAACTTGATATTAGTTGATAATCCATGCTGTTTCATTAGATGAATTTCGATATCATGCAAAATAAAAAATTGTTGGTTAGATTTTTCCTTTTAAAAAAATTCATGATTTATAATATGAAAAGAGTGTTATATTATATCATATTAAATAAATTATACTACAGTAGCTTAACTTATATTACATTACCTTAAATTATATCATAGGGAGATTTTGATATGTAGACCAAATAAGTTTTCAAATACCTAAAATAGATAACAAAGTTCGGAAATTTGGAAAATAACACTCTCGACTTTTGAAAAGTCGAGAGATTAAAAATGCTCGACTTTTCAAAAGTCGAGCGATTTCTTCTCCAGTGCCTGTGTATATTTAATAAATCTCTCGACTTTTGAAAAGTCGAGAGATTGATTTTGAATTCAAAATATGATATATTTCCCCAGATTTTACCATATTTGTACTATTATATTTAATTAACGTGATAATTAGAACATATAATTAAATATTCAGTAAAATTTATTCGAATTTATGAATTTAAATAATTATTAATTATGGATTATGTTAACGGCTAACGTGTACTAATTATCATTTTTTTTCAAAAGTCGAGGTTGATTTTAATTCGAAATATGATATATTTCCCCAGATTTTACCGTAACATCTCTATGTTCTAATTAGTATATTTAATGAAAATGATAACCAGTACATGTTAGCTGTTAACTTAATCCATAATTAATAATTATTCAAATTCATAAATTCGAATAAATTTTACTGAATATTTAATTATATATCTTAATTATCGATATAATTGGACGTAATAACTAAATAATGGAGAATTCGGCAGGTACATCTTGGGGTGGAATAATTTTTTTAATTTTTTTTCAAAAGTGGTGTCAGAATATTAAAAAAAAAAAATTAAACCCCTCCAAGATGTACCTGCCGAATTCTCCATTATTTAGTTATTACGTCCAATTATATTGATAATTAAGATATATAATTAAATATTCAGTAAAATTTATTCGAATTTATGAATTTAAATAGTAATTAATTATGGATTAAGTTAACGGCTAACGTGTACTAATTATCATTTTTTTTCAAAAGTCGAGGTTGATTTTAATTCGAAATATGATATATTTCCCCAGATTTTACCGTAACATCTCTATGTTCTAATTAGTATATTTAATGAAAATGATAACCAGTACATGTTAGCTGTTAACTTAATCCATAATTAATAATTATTCAAATTCATAAATTCGATTAAATTTTACTGAATATTTAATTATATATCTTAATTATCGATATAATTGGACGTAATAACTAAATAATGGAGAATTCGGCAGGTACATCTTGGAGGTGTTTAATTTTTTCTTTTTTTAATATCTGAACACCTGACACCACGTTTGAAAAAAAAAAAAAAAAAAATTATTTCACCCCAAGATGTACCTGCCGAATTCTTCAGTATTTAGTTATTACGTCCAATTATATCGATAATTAAGATATATAATTAAATATTCAGTAAAATTTATTCGAATTTATGAATTTGAATAATTATTAATTATGGATTAAGTTAACAGCTAACATGTACTGGTTATCATTTTCATTAAATATACTAATTAGAACATAGAGATGTTACGGTAAAATCTAGAGAAATATATCATATTTCGAATTAAAATCAACCTCGACTTTTGAAAAAAAATGATAATTAGTACACGTTAGCCGTTAACTTAATCCATAATTAATAATTATTTAAATTCATAAATTCGAATAAATTTTACTGAATATTTAATTATATGTTCTAATTATCACGTTAATTAAATATAATAGTACAAATATGGTAAAATCTGGGGAAATATATCATATTTTGAATTCAAAATCAATCTCTCGACTTTTCAAAAGTCGAGAGATTTATTAAATATACACAGGCACTGGAGAAGAAATCGCTCGACTTTTGAAAAGTCGAGCATTTTTAATCTCTCGACTTTTCAAAAGTCGAGAGTGTTATTTTCCAAATTTCCGAACTTTGTTGTCTATTTTAGGTATTTGAAAACTTATTTGGTCTACATATCAAAATCTCCCTATATCATATCATATCATCTCGTATAGGGATGTCAATGGGCCGGGTAGAAACCCGAACCCGCGGGTACCCGACCCGAACGGGGCGGGTAATACCCGAAAAAAATACCCGCGGGTCGGATAATACCCGAAAAAAATACCCGCTCCGGGTTCGGGTTCGGGTTCGGGTTCGGGTTCGGGTTCGGGTATGATTTTTTATCCGCGGGTATACCCGTTACCCGAACCCGAACCCGAAAAATACCCAAAAATATCTCATAAATAAGAAAATTTTGGATGTTTTATGGATTAATTATTTGTAATATTTGGATTTTTGATGTATTTGTACAAGTTGTTTGTTTTATATATTTAAAATTATTGATAATTTTACGTATTTATATAATAATTTTTAATTTTTTAATTTATTTAGATTATTTATTAATAATTTTCGGATAACGGGTTCGGGTTCGGGTATACCCGTTACCCGCGGGTTCGGGTTCGGGTATGGATTTTTACCCGCGGGTATTTTGGGTTCGGGTTCGGGTAATACCCGAAATTAAGGGTTCGGGTATGGGGGAGGCTTACCCGAACCCGACCCGCCCCGTTGACATCCCTAATCTCGTATATCATATTGTCTTGTTTGATATTATATTATCTCATATCATATCATATTATCATATTATATTATATTATTAAATATTATATTAAATATTAAATTATATTATATAGTATTATATAACATAATGTTTACTTGTTTAAATTATGTAACAAAATTATATAACATAATATTAAATTAAATTATATTATATAATATTATATATCATATCAAATTCAAACCAAATAAAAATACAAACTTAAATTAAAAGTAAACTAAATCATGAAATAGACTTTATCAAAGTATGTTTGTTTCATTTCGGAATCAAATTTGTCATCCACAATTTTTTTTTTCATCTCAGAATCACTACTATAGTTATCACGGAAGTCGAGTATTCATTATTTGTTGACAAAGATCATGTCAAAATAGTTTAAAATCAGACAAATATCGGTCAAATATCTGACTAAAGCCAATTGATCGGTTTGAACAATACGTTTGACATTATCGAGTCGGTGAACTGTTGATTTAAGACTAATCACTGACTAGTCGGTGACTCAACACAACATTTACAACACTAGACGAAAGCTAAATAGCTTTAAAAGAAAGGGAATTTAAAATAAAAAATCCCTATTTTTTTTTAATATTCTAAAAAATGCTCTATCTTTTGAGAAACTCTAAAAAAAAATCCTCTACCAAACTTTTATTTTTAAATATTCCCTATAAGGGTTAAAATTAATCATGAAGGGTGTTAAAAAAAAAATTTGACCAAAATACCCTTCTATTTTCATATGCATATTTTTGTTATTTTTCCATTAATTTTAAAAAAATTTCATAAATAATTTTTAACATGTGGTGCTTTCACTAAAATAAAATCATTAAATGTTGTTTCGTATAATTTTAATATTTCATTTATTATTCATAAAAAATTAACATCAGATAATAATAAAATAAACACCTTGAAAATATATTGATAAAGAAATATTTCTTTGAACATCTATTTTTTTTTATTTTTTTCGTTCTTCCTTTATGTATTTTTTTTTTATAGTTTCATGATATTTTAATTTTTAAATATTTACAAAGTGTTCTTTTAATATTATGTTCATCGTATTATTATTTTATGTTAGTTTTTCAGGAAAACAAATATAAAAGTCATATATATAATGTATACAATATTAAAACTATATATATATAACATATGATAATTATTTTTTTTTAAATTATTATCAGCTAAAAAAAATTAGGACTTTTTTAAAATTAATACAAATAACAAAAATATTCTTTTAAAGAAGGTATTTTGGTCATTAAAAAAAATTAACACCATTAATGGTTAATTTTAACCCCATAGGGATATTTGAAAATAAAAGTTTGGTAGAATGGGTTTTTTGGAGTTTCCAAAAATATAGAGTTTTTATAGAATATACAAAAAAAGATAGGGGTTTTTTAAAAATTTCCCTAAAAAAATAATATTGTGCTTAAAGTTTGGAATATGTTCAAAATTAAAATGGTATGTAGTTTATTCCTTAAGTATTTGTTTTTTTTATTTGAATTAAATTAGTCAAAAAAAAAATAGATTTCAATTTTATTATTATATAATTGACTTGTGTAAGATTAGAAGTGTCTCGATATGGTTCGATTCGACTCGGTTCGTTAACAGTCTTAGTTTTAACTACATATATCCATGGTTTAATAACGAATCTATTTTATTATGGGGTTTATATAAAAATACATGCAAAACCGATTATCATGAGAATGTTGAAATGTATGAATCACAATTTTATTATGGGGTTTATATAAAAATGTTATGTTGTGAATGGTGAGGAAACATGAAAAAATTGATTTTTGTTGTAAACCTAACAAAACTAACTCAAGAACTAACACTCAAATAAGCTAGAGAGAATACTCAAGAAAGAAAGAGAAGAGATGGATATTTTCATTTATATTTCATTGAACTCATATCCCTTTACAATGAGAATGGGGGAGTTATATATAGTCTACACAATATCATGATTTTCTATGTAATACCATGGATCATGCCCACAATATACAATACCATGGATATAATACCATGGATCATGTCCACCATATACAATACCATGGATATAATACCATCGGTTGTGTCATGATAAATATTACACAAATATAATAATAATAATAATAATAATAATAATAATAATAATAATAATAATAATAATACATTCATTACATAACACTCTCCCTTGAATGTATTTGATTTTGTACGCATAAGAAAAACCCGCCTCGTTAAAAACCTCATCAGGAAAAACCCAGTGGGATAAAATCCTAATCAAGGAAAAGAGTGCAGTGCGTATTAAGTCTCCTCCTGAGTTATGCAAATATCCTTGAGTTGGCGAAGTCCAATTTTGTAGACCGATTTCTTGAAGGTTGTAGTTGGTAATGACTTGGTAAAAAGATCCGCCATATTATCACTTGAACGAATATGCTGAACATCTATCTCGCCATTCTTTTGAAGTTCATGTGTCGAAAAGAATTTTGGACAAATGTGTTTGGTTCTATCTCCTTTGATATAACCGTCTTTTATTTGAGTAATGCAAGCAGCATTATCTTCAAATATTACGGTTAGATTCTCTTTGATTAATTTAATACCACATGATTTTTGTATATTTTGAATCATTAATCTCAACCATACACATTCTCTGCTTGTCTCATGAAGCGCTACAATCTCAGAATGATTTGTTGATGTAGCCACTAATGTTTGTTTGGTTGAACGCCAAGAAATAGCAGTATTTCCATATGTGAATACATATCCGGTCTGTGAACGTGCTTTATGTGGGTCTGACAAATACCCAGCATCTGAATATCCAACCAATTCCGGTTCATTGGTTTTCATGTATAATAATCCCATGTCAATTGTTCCTCGAAGATAACGGAATATATGTTTAATACCGTTCCAATGTCTTCGAGTCGGTGCAGAACTATTTCTTGCTAAACAGTTGACAGCAAATGCTATATCAGGGCGTGTGTTGTTAGCAAGATACATTAATGCACCAATTGCACTTAAATATGGTACTTCTGGACCAAGAATTTCTTCATTATTGTCTCCAGGACGAAAACAATCTTTCTTTACATCAAGAGATCGAACAACCATAGGTGAACTTAATGGGTGACATTTGTCCATATTAAAATGTTTTAGTATATTCTTTGTATAAGTGGATTGATGAACAAATATCCCATTTCTTATATACTCAATTTGTAAACCAATACAAAATTTGGTTTTACCAAGGTCTTTCATTTCAAATTCTCGTTTTAAATATTTTGCAGTATTTTCAAGCTCTTCAGGAGTTCCAATGATATTCAAATCATCGACGTATACTGCAATAATAACAAATCCACAATTTGATCTCTTGATAAAGACACATGGACTGATGGGATTATTTTGATATCCTTCATTTGTTAGGTATTCACTTAAACGATTGTACCACATTCTTGCAGATTGTTTCAATCCATATAAAGATCTTTTTAATTTTATAGAATACATGCTTCGATGTATTCCATTACATGCTTCTGGCTGTTTTAGTCCTTCGGGGATTTTCATGTAAATATCACTATCAAGCAATCCATATAAATACGCGGTTACAACGTCCATGAGTCGCATCTGGAGTCCTTCAAAGACTGTCAAGCTAATCAAAAATCTGAATGTAATCGCATCTAATACTGGAGAATATGTTTCTACATAATCTATTCCCGGTTTCTGAGTAAAACCTTGGGCTACTAGTCTTGCTTTATATCATACGATTTCATTCCTTTCATTGTGTTTTCTTACAAACACCCACTTGTAGCCTACAGGTTGTATACCCTCGGGTGTTTGGACTACAGGTCCAAAAACTTCACGTTTCGTCAGTGAATTCAATTCTGTTTGAATTGCTTCCTTCCATTTTGGCGAATCATTTCTTTGTGGACATTCCTCAATAGATTTTGGCTCTAGATCCTCTTGTTCATTTATTATATCAGCCGCTATAGCATATGCAAAAATTTGATCAATTATAGTTTTATTTCGGTTCCATTTCTTTCCGGTAGAGACATAATTTATTGAGATTTCTTCATTATTAACATTTTCAATGTTATCAGGTACCTGAATCTCTATTTGTTCAATTATGTCCTCTACATTTTTATCCTCATTATCCTTTTCAGAAGGATTTATTTTATCATTATCTTTAGTGTTGCCAACTTTCTTATCATGCTCTCTTTTCTTCCTTGAATTTTTATCTTTGGAACCGAGTGGCCGGCCACGCTTCTGGCGTATATCATTATTCTGACTATCCAAAGGTATCTCAATACGAGAAGGGGCATTTACTGCTGGAATATGTGATTTTGTTATTCTTTTTATATCTGTAAATACATCAGGTAACTGATTTGCAATTTGTTGCAAATGAAATGATTTTCTGAACTTCTTGTTCAGATTGATTTGTTCGAGGATCAAATTGAGCCATTGATGATGCATTCCATGTAATATCTTGTTTTTCCAGGTTTCTTTTCTCTCCCCCTAAAGGTGGAAAATTAACCTCATCAAATTGACAATCAGCAAATCTTGCTGTGAAAAGGTCTCCAGTTGTTGGTTCAAGATACTTAATAATTGATGGAGACTCATAACCAACATATATTTCCAACCTTCTTTGGGATCCCATTTTTGTGCGTTGTGGTGGAGCTATTGGAACATATACCGCACATCCAAAAATTCTTAAATGGGATATGTCTAGCTGCTGGCCAGTCACAATTTGTAAAGGAGAGTATGTATGATATGTAGTTGGTCTTAATTTAATTAAAGTTGCAGCATGTAATACTGCATGACCCCAAATTGAGGATGGTAACTTTGATTTCATAATCAGGGGTCTTGCGATTAATTGTATTATCTTAATTAGAGATTCTGCTAGACCATTTTGTGTATGTGTGTGGGCCACTGAATGCTCGACCTTAATCCCAATAGACATACAATAGTCATTAAATGATTGGGATATGAATTCTCCGGCATTATCCAGACGAATGGTCTTAATTGTATAATCTGGAAATTGTGCCCTCAAATGAATTATTTGAGCAAGCAATTTAGCAAATGCTATATTTCGGGAAGACAATAAGCATACATGCGACCATCTAGTAGATGCATCTATTAGCACCATAAAATATCTAAATGGTCCACATGAAGGAGTAATGGGGCCACATATATCTCCTTGAATACGTTCAAGAAAAGAAGGAGATTCATTTCAAACCTTTGTTGGTGATGGTCTAACAATTAACTTTCCTTCATAACATGATGTACATGACAGCTCATTTGGTAAAAGAATGTTCTGGTTCTTTAATGGATGTCCATGTGAGTTCTCTATAATTCTTCGCATCATTACGACTCCAGGATGACCTAAACGATCATGCCAAATTGAAAGATTATTTTTTAAGCTATTGAACTCCTGGTTCACTATAGCATGAGCTTCAATCGTACTTATATGTATATAGTACAAACTAGTGGACAATGCACGAAACCTTTCTAGTATGCATTTACTTCCACGTACAATACTTGTTATTTGAAGGTATTCCTCATTACCTTCATTTGTTGTTTCAATATGATATCCATTTTGACGTATATCTTTAAAACTTAGCAAATTTCGTTTTGATTTTGTAGATAACAAGGCATCATTTATTATAAACTTTGTTCCTCCAGGCATCAAAATAATTGCTCTTCCAGAGCCTTCGATTATATTTGTAGTGCCCGATATTGTATTGACATTTGTCCTTGTTTCTATAATATTAGAAAAATATTTCGTTTTTCAAAGTATAGTGTGCGTTGTTGCACTATCAGCTAAGCATACATCTTCGATATCCATTTTAAAATATATAAAGTATCTTCATTATTGAAAAAGAAAAGTACCATTAGAAAAAGAAAAATTAAATTGAAGGACAACAATTTGGATACAAAAACTTAATGATATATAAAAGGACAACAAAATAAATAATATGCGACTAACATAAATTTTCATAATACATATGAGGAAGATTAGCTTTTATAAAAGTAACTAGATTAAACCATGATCATCTGGAAATGTCATCTTCATTCATGGGGCGAGGTAATCCTCCACATTCAAATTTGTCACACTTGTGGGCACACTCGAATGGTCTTCATTATCTTGACAAGCAAAATTGACCTCCTTATTATTTTCTTTCAGTGAAGCTTGATAAAGGTCAACAAGGTGTTTCGGTGTAACGACAGGTACGTGACCAATGCCCTTTTACACCACATATGAAGCATGGACTTTCAGATCCATTGTTAACTGCATTTTGTTGATTTTTCTTCTTTTCATACGTTGGTTTCTTAATTTCATCATTTCTTTTCCAAGAGTAACCTCGACCTCGGCCTCGGACTTGTCCACGACCGCGACATCTAAAAGAGGTAGCATTCACTTCTGGGAGTGGACTAGAACTAGTTGGACGAGATTCATGATTTTTCAACAAAAGTTCATTATTTTGTTCTGCTACAAGCAGACGTGATATTAAATCAGGATATTTCGTAAAATCACGTTCTCGATATTGCTGCTGCAGGAGCATATTCGAGGCATGAAAAGTAGAGAATGTTTTCGCTAACATATCAGCACCAGTGATGTTTTCTCCGCAAAGTTTCATCTGTGATGTAATTTTAAACATTGCGGAATTATAATCGAGTATTGATTTGTAATCTTGCAACCTTAGGTGCATCCACTCGTATCGAGCTTTTGGAAGAAATACAGTTTTTTGGTGATCATATCTTTCTTTTAGATTTTTCCATAGAACATCAGGTTCTTTAACTGTGAGGTATTCATGTTTTAACCCCTCATGTAAATGATGACGTAAGAAAATCATGGCTTTTGCCTTTTCTTGGTTTGTTGCGTTGTTTTCAATTTTTATGGTGTCTCCGAGATCCATGGCCTCTAAGTGAATTTCTGCATCAAGAATCCATGATAAATAATTTGTGCCTGATATGTCCAAGGCAACAAATTCTAGTTTTGCTAGATTTGCCATAATACAAGCTTTGTTTGTAAGAGGAGAAAAAGAAAAAACCGCAATACAAACTTTCTTTGTAAGAGAATGGAAGATGAATACAAACTTCGTTTGTAACTTTGTTTGTAAGATGAGAAAAGAAAAAGGAAGAACAATAAATACTTTTACCTTAACCAGAAATCTCGTAGAACTTCGTGCTGATAACGTGTTGTAAAACTAACAAAACTAACTCAAGAACTAACACTCAAATAAGCTAGAGAGAATACTCAAGAAAGAAAGAGAAGAGATGGATATTTTCATTTATATTTCATTGAACTCATATCCCTTTACAATGAGAATGGGGGAGTTATATATAGTCTGCACAATACCATGGTTTCCTATGTAATACCATGGATCATGCCCACAATATACAATACCATGGATATAATACCATGGATCATGCCCACCATATACAATACCATGGATATAATACCATGGATTGTGTCATGATAAATATTACACAAATATAATAATAATAATAATACATTCATTTCATAACAATTTTCATTAATTTTCATGGTAATCTACTTTATCGTGATCTATTACATGATACCCTTTATTAGAAAATTAAAAATAGTATAAAATTTTTGCCATTTTTATTCTGGGAATTTTTTCAAAAATTCCATAATTTTTTGGAATATTATGGAAAACTCGTTCACATTTTTTCAAAAACCTCTACAATACATATTTAATTAATGAAATAAATATGGATACAATAACAATAAAAAAATTAAATAAAAATTATACTTATATTATTAAGTAAAAAAATAGACAAAACAATAATTTGATCGTTTTAACAAATACACAAATTTAAAAGAGAATAATACAGTTCCTAAATCCAAATATATAAACGAAACAACGATATTTTGTGACATATTTCCATCAATTAATTTCACGTTATGGCAGTCCGTTATGGCCGTTCAGACTTCAAACCCAAACATTCAAGTTGGTTTCAACTTTCAATGCATGCTAGGGCCTAAGGGGTGTCAACGGTTCGGATCCGGTTCGGATAGTGGTCATACTAAATATATATTCATATTTTATTTCGGATACGGATCCTGATACGGAATTATTCGGATACGAAATTATCCTGATCTGGATCCGGTTCGAAAAATAAACGAATATGGATACGGTTCGACATATACAGATACCAATGTTTTAAATAGCGTGTAGCGGCACGCATCGTTTTTGACATTTGATTTAGCGGTTAGCATTAGCGGGCGATATAGCGCCGCTTCACCATCGCAGCGGAGTTTGATCAAAATTATTATTTTTATAATACTAAATATGCATATAAATATAATTTAGCGGCCCAATATTATAAACAAAATTATATCAAATGCTTATTTATATCAACCTCACAAACTAACATAAATTAAAAATTCATCTCTAAAAAAAATATATTATTATTATTATTATTATTATTATTACTTTTATTTTTATTTTATTATCATGTTGTTTGTAATTATAACAATGCTAATAATAGTTGTTGTTGATCTTATTCTTCCTATAATAATAATAATAATAATAATAATAATAATAATAATAATAATAATAATAATAATTATTATTATTATTATTATTATTTAATAACAATAATTATTATTGTATAATAATAATAATTATTATTATTATTATTTAATACACATAATAATAATAACTATAATAATAATTATTATCATTATTATTTATTATTACTATTATTTAATAACAATTATTATTATTGTGTAATGATAATAATAATTATTATTATTGTTATTATTATTTAATAACAATATCAATAATAATAATAATAATAATAATTATTATTATTATTATTCGTACTATTACTATTATTATTACTATTATTACTATTATTATATTTTTATTATTACTATTGTTATTATTAGATTTAACATTATTATGATTTTATAATAATAATAATAATAATAATAATAATAATAATAATAATAAGCACGCTATAGCGTCGCTACGGCCGCTATATTTGAACGCTTCATGCTATAGCAGTCCGCTATAACGTTGCAGCGGAACAAAATACTACAGAGCTAAATTCCGAAGCGATGCAGCATTTACCTCCTAAAATCCGCTATAGCGCGCTATAGCGCCGCTGAAGCGCCGCTATTTAAAACACTGACATATACAAATAATATTTTTTTCCAGATATTAAAACAGATATTATGTTATAATAACATGACTTACTTAACTATAAATATATATCATTTGTGACTTGAACTATAAATATGATTATATTTAGACGTAATTTTACGATTGTGATTTTAAATCACTCACAAATCATTAATTTGTATATGATTTTTGAGAAAAGTCTGATTTTGCCCCCCAACAAATACCGAAATGTTCAAGTTGCCCCCTCACTTTTTTTTGCGCGTTTTTGCCCCCTAAATTTGTTATTTTGGTTAGTTTTGCCCCCTCCGTTAAAATAGTGCCACCCCCCCAGTTATCTAACCGTTAACCTCTTTATTTTATACTTTTATTCTACCCGACCCATCAGTTACCCGACCCGTCATTAACCCTACCCGTTAAGACCTCTCTCTCTCTCTCTCTCTCTCTCTCTCTCTCTCTCTCTCTCTCTCTCTCTCTCTCTCTCTCTCTCTCTCTCTCTCGCTCTCGCTCTCGCCAGCTCTCGCTCTTTCTCGCCATCTCTCTCTCGCCATCTCTCTCTCTCGCCATCTCTCTCTCTCTCTCTCTCTCTCTCTCTCTCTCTCTCTCTCTCGCCTCCTTCTCACTCTGTCTCTCTCTCGCTCGCCAGCTCTCTCTCGTCCCCCTTCTCTCTCTGTCTCTCTCTCTCGACATCTCTTTATTGGAAGAAATTGATGATGCTCACCGTGAGAGCGAGAGAGAGAGAGAGAGAATCACCGTGATGCACATTTTGAGAAATAAGGAAGAAATTGGAAGGTGGAAGCAACCATTGGAGCGAGAGAGAGAGAACCAATTTCTCCATCTCCATTATCTATTAAAACGGAGAAATAAGGAAATTTAACAGATTCTTTGTTGGAAGAAATTGGGCGAAGATGCACATTTTGATTGTCGGAAGGTGGAAGCAACCATTGATGATGCTCACCGTGAGAGCGAGAGAGAGAGAGAGAGAGAATCACCGTGAGAGAGGGCTGAGAGAGCGAGAGAGAGAGAGAGCGAGATGGTGAGAGAGAGACAGAGAGAGAAGGGGGGCGAGAGAGAGCTGGCGAGCGAGAGAGAGAGACAGAGTGAGAAGGGGGCGAGAGAGAGAGCTGGCGAGAGAGAGAGAGAGAGAGAGAGAGAGAGAGAGAGAGAGAGAGAGAGAGAGAGAGAGAGAAGGGTCTTAACGGGTAGGATTAATGACGGGTCGGGTAACTGATGGGTCGGGTAGAATAAAAGTATAAAATAAAGAGGTTAACGGTTAGAAAACTGGGGGGCAGCACTATTTTAACGGAGGGGGCAAAACGAACCAAAATAACAAGTCAGGGGGCAAAAACGCGCAAAAAAAAATGAGAGAGCAACTTGAACATTTCGGTATTTGTTGAGGAGCAAAATCAAACATTTTCTATGATTTTTCAACTAATATCAAATATAATACATAAAAATTAATCCTACTAATACAATTTTCAAACACTTTTCTCCAATATCCACGTCATTTTTTCTACCCAACCAAATTTAAATCGGACTTCAAATGAACGCTCAACTCTAATTAATAAATTTGTCTCCCACAAGAAGGCAAGAAGCACAAAAGAACGGTCCACGTTTCATTACAGGCATGTTTGATTTGAGGGATTTTGGTGTATTTTGGTCCAAAATCCTGGATTTTGGTTCAAATCCATTGTTTGATTTCTTGTGTACATGTATTTTGAGGTTGATATCCATGTATTTTGTAATACACAAAAATAATATGTATTTTGAATGGTGGATTTCACTCTCCATGTATTTGAATAAAATAATACAATATAATATAGTACAACACTAGTATAATACAATTTAATATAATATAAAATAAAATAAAATAATACAATACAATACAATAATATAATATAATATAATATAATATAATATAAATTAATATAATATAATATAATATAGTACAATACTAGTATAATATAATACAAAACAAAATAAATAATATAATATAATATAAATTTTAAGCTACAGTAAAATAATTTAAAATAATATTATATCGTATAAAACAATACAAATATAATATACTATACTATACTATACTATACTATAATATAATACAAAACAATATAAAATAATATAATATAATATAAAATAATATAATATAATATACTAACATATAAAATAATATAATATAATATAAAATAATATAATATAATATTATATAATATAAAACAATATAATATAACATAAGATACCAACATATAAAACAATATAATATAATATAATATAATATACTAATATATAAAGCAATACAATGTAACATAATATAATATAAAACAATATAATATAATATATAATAAAATAATAAAATCTGTGGATTTTGTATGAAGAATCAAACAAAAAATTTTGTATACATGATTTTAAAATACAACAAATCAAATAACTGATATGAATTCTGAAATACACGGATAATAGAAAAGAAAAGATAAGGAAAAGAAAAGAAAAGAAAAGAAAGACATCCACCTCTTTACCCCTTGCGCACATAATACTTCGCTTCTCTTCGTGCCTCGCACAGGTACCTTATTTGGATCGATTTTTTTTGTAGTTCTTTCGCTATTTATGCGAAATTTTCGCTGATATGATCGATTTTTATGGGTTTTTCTAAAAACTGAACTACTTGACCTCATTTTAGGGTTAAATATTAAGTTTCTTTATTAATGTGAGTGTTTTAGACGATAGAAGACTTCTCATCTCTTCACGCCTCGCACAGGTACCCTAGGTGTTACTCGGATCGATTTTTTTTTTAGTTTTTTCTGCTGTTTATTCGAGTTTTTGGCCGATTTGATCGATTTTTATGGTGTTTTTCTAAAATTCTGGACTGCTTGAACTGATTTTAGGTTTGGATGTTAAGTTTCCTTACTATTGTGAGTGTTTTAGGCGATTTTGATGGTTATTTTACTAATTACGAGGGTTTTTGGATTCAGTTTTGTACCTCTTTTGTTAGACTGTACTATTGAGCTCTATTTCACTATTTAGTCCAATTAATCGAATATTATTTCTAAAATTGTAGATTTAATACCAGTTGAATTTTAGGGTTTAATGAAATGTTAATATAGACTTAATGAAATGTGATCTATAATTTAAGTAAGTAATTCAGTTTAATTTCTATGATTTGATTGAATTTTTTTTATTAATGCTAATGTTTGGGTTTTTATTGGAAATTTCTAATTTCCTGTTAATGTGAGGGTTTTAGTTGACTGTTAATGCTTCAATTTTAATGACTGTTAATGTTTCACTTTGGGTCTTTTTTATAATTTTAGGAGAATTGACAATGTTTGCAAATCTATTTACTGGTAATTTCTTTTTTCTGATTTTTGCTATTTTTAATTTTCTTTTTAAAGATTTTACAAAATAGCCCTCTATTAATTAGTGAATATGTATTAATTCTCTTTAGATTCTAAAAACAAAGAATTAAATTTTGGAAACTCCAATCAATTTTTTCCTATTTCTAAGAACTACCAGTTTACTAGAATGTATTTCCACTTAATTACTAATTAATTGTTAGGTAGTTACCAGTTAATTATACCAAATATATCGAAGAATATATATTTACAGAGCTACGAGAAATTGTACATGGATTGGGAAATTATGGGCATGTTGTTTACTCACTTTAGAACGAGCAAATTCTTCCGATGAAGATACAAGAAATGTCAGTTCACTTGAAATCTTAAAATATCATATATACCCCTGTGAACTGTGACGAAGTGACTTTTCATTGTTTTTCCTAGGTCTTTGAGTGGGCTATTCAATGTGCATTTCAGAATTGAAGTAATTAAATGATATTATATTTTTTGACTTTGAATTTTTCAGTATGTCGAATGGCATCTCACGAGAATAGATGGTTTAAGGAGGAGATGTTCTTCGAATATTTTGGATTTCTAAATGACAATAAAAGCATTCATGGTATCTTCTCTCTCTATAATATATATTAATTTCTTTAAAAACTATCATATATGCCCGCCATTTTTTTTCAGCACGCTTCGGATTCATTAGATATGCAATTAAGTACTGAAGAATTATTTAATTTGCGCGAATATTGGGCTCAATCAGGATCTAATCTTGCTAAAGATTTGGTCGTATCGCATTTAGTTGGGGAAAAATTAATCAAGAAAAGGTAAATTTAATCACATTTCTAATGTATACAAAATTATAATATTTGTGTACAATTAATATATTGAATGATTTAAATATGTAGCGGCTTGATTTTAGAAGCATGGAAAGGATATATATCAGTGGAGGTTAATTTGGGAAATATTAATGAAGCGAGATCAATTTATAAAAAAAATTTATACTAAAAAATTCCCTGGTACCGGTTCAGAGGTAAATAAATATCTTATTAGGATAAATCTGATATTTTCTGTTTATGAAGGATACATTTTGAAATTTTGAGTTTTTTTAATTTTCGGGATAAATGTCATCGCTATGTTTTGAAAGGACATATGGGACTTTTGGAAGATTATGATAATGCCCTTAAAAAGGTATAAATATAATATATGGGACTTTGGATGATTATGATAATGCCCTTAAAATGTTATAAATATAAGATAATGTCTTTATTAACTTCGTATTTTTTTTACCTTTAATTTTTAATATATATATTAGGTTAAATGAGCTTATATTTTCAAGGCGCAACAAGAATCTAAATCTCAAACCGAATATAATCAACCTGCAAAAAAAAGAATATTATGGATATTAATATGATTGGAGAAGTGGGTACTCTCTCATCTTGACGAAGTTACGGAGCAATCTCTCGATCAATTGCATGCGGGTGGAATTTCAAGCCAAAAACTTGTGATGATAATGTCTCTTCAGATTTCGACATTCAAAGACCAAACTCATTTCATAGGTATGTACAAGGTTCTGAAAATCGAAATCGGAAACGGAACCGGGGAATGGCCTGGAGGAGTAATCGGAACCGGAATCGGAAATGGAATCGGTTTTTGGTTTTAAGGCATAGTATTAAAAAAAAATGTAAAAACAATATTTAGACATAAATAAAAGCTAATGTACATATTTATTTGTAATAAAAAAAATTACATGAAAAAATCTACTGCCAAAAACTATGTCGTGCTGGTTCGGTGATCTCGTCATCATCATAATTATAAATGTTCGGATAAAAATTTCGGTAATCCGTAGTTCCAAAAAAACTATCCACCACAGAGTCGACCGAAGATAAATCTTCTTGTTGTTGTTGGCTATCATAATACGAATTATACATATCTGTATTAGAGTTTGTGCTTGTTTCCGTTTCACCATATCCGGTACCAAAATAAGCCGCTTGCCTGCTTCCTCCGCCAAAATCACCTCTTTGTGATTGCGACCTTCTAAAGTTTGGTGTTTGACTTTGACTTACGTTTCCACGTGCACCATATTCGCGAGATTGGTCGTACGGATTATAATCGTCATCATCACGCACGTAAGTGTTATCGGGAATATCATCATTTCGACCGTCCCCACCATCATCGTCGTTACCACTCCCACTGAAGTCATCAGTGTCCTCGTTCATCCAACTGTCATCTCCGCCATCCAACACAGGAGGTTCCGTTTCTGTAATCCACGGCTGTAATGGATCTTCGTCGTGGAAAATTTTATCTAAATCAATTAATTGCTCATTGTTTTCTTCTCTTCGTAACCGCCGTTTTCGAAGGCACATGTTGTAATGGCAGAAGACCAGATTTTCAAGTCGTTTCATTTTCAACCTATTTCTGGTCTTCGTGTGAATGAGGGAAAATGTGGTCCAGTTTCTCTCGCAGTTGGAAGCCGTGACGGTTTGGCTCAAAATTCGGATAGCGATGGGAGCCAAATTAGGACATACAATTCTCCCGTAAATAGACCACCACTCAGTAGGAGACACCTTTTGAGATGCTTTTCGATACTTCTCACTCATGAGAAGACCTCCTTTTTTCCGATAATTCTCGACCTACAAAATATATAGCTAACGTATTTTTTGTGACTAAGAAATTAAAAAATAATAATAACCTCTTGATCAGTCTTTATTTGAAGGTGTCTGGATATCAATTATATGTTTAATTATAAATTTAATTGTAAAAAATATTTTATTAATTATAATTTACATAAGATACAATATATTTATTATATATAATATTTTATTAATTATAATTTACATATTTTCATATATACTCATTCCGATTTCAAAAACTATGAAAAAATCTAATTATAATTTACATAAGATACAATGTTTTTGCCTTACATATCTATAATCTATAATAGTTCTAATCCGTAACATTGGGCCGTAAAATCCCGCTTCCACGTCGCAATTTTTGTAGCGTCATAGTTACTGTAGCTCCTCTAAATATAATCCCTTCCTCTCCTCTCGCTTCTCCTGCTCTTTTCTTGCTCTCATTCTCTCAGAAGAACACCCAAACGCCAAACCCGCGAGTAAAACCCTAGCTCCGCCAGATGGATCCGCCAAAGGGAAAAGGCGAGTTTTGTCTAACTGAGACTACACCTCGCCAATTGCGCTAATGGACCCCGTGAAATCATCATAGCAGAATACTAATGCAGCCCTTTTTCCTTGCTTTACAAGCTGCCACGTTCATCTCTTTGCTGCCGTCCGATTTGTATTTCGTTCTCTTCGTCGCAACCGATGATTTTCCCTCAAAAGATAGAAACCCCCCCTCGCTTTCACTATTCTCATTTCAAAGAATCCCGAGCCCTATCGGCTGAAACGCCATGAATAGAGCGGAGAGAGCTGACCCGCTGTCGGCGCAGGCCAGACGACAAACCAGCGAACGACGGCGGGAGAATCTCCTTTCTCTGGCTACGTCGCCGCCTACCGGAACGAACGGTGACGCAACACGGAATGTCAGCGCACGGCATGATAGGTTTTTGTTCTCTCTCTGATTTTTGTGCCGTTTTGATGCTTTTCTGTGCATATTTTGCTTTTTTGCTATGATTTGGATTCTGTTCCAAAGAGAAATGTTTTCAGTCAAAATTGTTATACTATTTTGGTTAATTCCTCGATTTCGTTTTTCTTCTCTTGATTTCGTTTTTAGACAGGTTTGGTTTAGGGTTATTTGTGTTCATGGTTAGTTCCCATAATTTGTCAAATTGTTAAGCTTGCACTGTTAATTGATCGTTTAGTCTTCAATACAAAAATTCAGAAAATTAAAAAAGTTACTTTAGTGTTAATTGATGCCAGTACCAGTTCAGATATTGAACTTATTTTATTAATTAATTTTGTTTAATTATAAAATAAAAACCAAGGTGAATCGAAATTTCTTATGCTATTCAACTGAATTGTAGTTGTTCGACCAGAATCTGAATCCGCTTATGAGAATTTTTTTTTATGTTCAATTGTTACTTTTTTTTTATTGTTAGTATTTTTTTTTGAAATTGCCAATGTTAGTGTCTGGATCCAAGGTGAATTTGTCAGGTTTTTAGTAATTCTAAATGTAAAGTGGTTATTTAAGAAATTTGGTTCGTTTCTTTTTTGATAGATATGTCGCGACAATATGCATGGACTGGTATGTCGACTGAAGGCAAGTCTAATCAGAATACTTTATGAATTTACAAGGTGTACCAGCAGAATATCAATTGAGTAAGAAATAAGAATTATATATATGTTTTTTAATTATTATGTGTATTCATTTGGATGCAAATTTATTATTAGGTGGTGGAATCGGCAATCAAAGATGAGTTGTGGGGCCCATATGAGCAATGGTTCTGGCGTGTCATTTGAATGGCTGGAGCGACCAAACACTATCTCAGTTCTACACTGTTCATGTATTTACGGGTATTTTTTTTTTTTGTAATTTAGTTAAAAAGTATGGGTGTTTTTGTAATTTTGATTATTTCTGCGGGAATGTATTTTAGTTGCGAGTGCCGGACGAAGCGTTGTGTATGTTAAGGAGAATCAGATATAAAAATACGGTGGCAAAAAGGGCGCTGAGGTTGACCGGTCGAAACGTGCGGCAGTTGACTTTTTGGTCTAGCAGAGATGCCAAGAGAATTTGAAGACACGACGAAAATCATATGTTAGTCTTTCTTATTTAATTATATTGTACCGCTATCTTAATTATTTAATTCACCCCAATTTAATTCACCCCAATTTTAGGGTTATTTTGATAATTCTTCCTGCCTATACTAGGGTTTTGTTTTGTTCTTTAATGGTGATCCATTTAACTTCTTTTGTCAGGACAAATAAACAATATTTAATTGACCTAAATCATTCGTTAATAAATGGTATATACTCATCATGCACTAACAAATTCAGAAAATTGCAATTACCCCCCCGAATAATTGAATATTTAAATTTGTTACTGAATTGAACTTTTGAATTTGAAGCTGGATTTGGGATGACCACAATTGCGTAAATGGGAATAATATTTTCAATAACGACTCCATTAGGTATAATATTAGGAATGATAATTTTTCATTTAACTGGTTATGACGATTCTGACACAATTTAGTTATAAGCGAGTGTTTATTATTGTCTTTTTCGGCTGGAATTTTGGGTGACATAACATTGGTCGTTTTAATTGCTGTTGATTTTTCCATAATAAAAGCATGAATTCGAGTAGTAATTTGAAAAAGGAGAGTTTTTTGCGTTGGTTTATCGGTTTGCTCTGAAATAAACTGAATTAAATTCTAATTATCATATTTTTTTCAGGATGACAATAGTCACAGTTTAAGGAAAAATGGAAGAGAAAGCAACAAACTCAAATATCCACTGGCAATGTTATGTGAAGATCGTCATGTAAGTATGTCAATTTTTTGTAAGATTTTTTTGTAAGATAACTAGACTATTCTTGAACTTCAATCATGACGTCAATCAAGCTAGACACATGTAAATAAAGTATTATCAAGAATATTTTGCTCATCCTTTATTTTGTAGTAATGCCATATTTTCCAATGATCTATAAGCATGTCATTTTTGGGTGTGATAAATGTATAACCAAGAGGCAAGTATTAATATCTTTCGAATTAAGTCTTTTTTTAATCCAACCTTCTTTTTGAGCAAATCATGGAATGTTTAGTCAAATCATTTTGATACAAATTAGTTGTCTTGCGCATGTATATATTAAAGAAGTTTCCAAACAAAGATGTGCGGAATTTCTGCACCCTTCCAACTAGCGAAATACAAAGTTGGAAGATCTGATCAACGCGTTTTGCATTATTTAGACATGGCTTGGATGTTATATGTACTTGGCTAACTATATATGCTTCAGTGGCATTATACATACTTGGTTTGGAAAAAAAAAGATAATTATTACATCTTTGTACATTTGTTTGTGGGATAAAACTACATAAGCTTGCAGTAAAAAAAAAAATATTAAAAATACAAAGTTTGCATTCTGTTCCATTTAATTGGCGAACATTGTAGGAAAAAAAAATCAAAAATAAAAAAAATATTTGCACCACATACAATCCACCTTTCGATTATTCAAAAAAGAAACAATATGTCACGAGTCTTTCCATTGCACAGCATAGATTTGTTATTTATTTAATCAACATGAGAAATAATTAGATGACAAATAGAAAATAATAAAACAATACAAACAACGAAGCAAAATACAAAGCGACAATACAAGTACGAAAACAAACAAACAACTTAAACAACCAAAAAATGATTAAAAAAAATAAAAACAGACCCGCGCAATTGCGCGGGTAAAACGCTAGTTTTCATATAATTTACATAGGATATTGAAAAACCCTCTCTCTCTCTCTCTCTCTCTCCACCAGACGGCCCACGAACGAGCGACCCCTAAACTCTAAACCCCTACGACGACCCCTAAACCCTAAACCCCTACGCACGCGACCCCTACGACGACCCCCTACGTCGCGACCCCTACGCACGCGACCCCTACGCACTGGAGCCCTCCACTCCACGACAGCCATAGCCATGGCGATTCTTCTTCGTCACGGGAGCCCTCCACGACAAAGAGGCTGGAGCCCTCCAGCCATGGCGATTCTTCAATCTTCATGCCGATTTTTCTTCTTCGTCACGGGTAAACTCGATTTTTGTCGTTTTTTCTCGGATTTTTGTCGATTTTTCTCGCTTTTCAGACCAAATCGGCCGATTCCGTTAAAAATGGGTAAAATCGTATCGGTGCCTGCCGATTTCGGGTTGAAATCGGCGATTCCTGGTTGGAATCGCCGATTCCTCGAACCATGCTTGGATATTTATGTAAAGTTTGCAAAAAATGGCATGTATCTTTAATAAATTCAAGAAAAAGCTCCTCCGTTTCATGAAGGGGCTTTTTCGCAAATTTTACATCTATATATATTTTTAAAGTGTCGGCGGTGTTACCAGCATGTCTGCTAAATGAAGGTGTTTGTTCAGTTCATGATTGTCATACCACGCCAGGTTTTTGTATGGATTATTATAAACTAGGATAAGTATAGTTTATATGGATTATTATATTTCATATGTAAATTAGGCTTTGTAATTTAATCTCTTCTTTTAATATTGAGACATGACCGATTAATTCCAAGCTATTTTTCCAGGTTTCCAATAAATTTGGAGATGCGATGGGTTGATACGTATTTTCTGTTCAGAAATCCATCCTTCGAGATGTAAATATATTTCCAGGTTTCCAATAAATTAAACAAATATTTATTGTAATGGATTTTTCATAAAAAATTAAAAAATAAATACAAGAAGTGGAGCGATGACATTTTCATGTTTCCAGTAAATTAAACAAATCCATCCTTCGTGGGATTTGTTGAAGTCAAGATATGACGATGCATTTTTTGAAACCATAGCGGATAAAATGGAAATAGCCTTTTTTGCAACTTTGTATATGACATACCTTCAAAATTGCGAAACCAACTTCTAAATGTATACGTTTCGGGTTTAAATACATACTTGATTTGTTCATATGTGTGGATATAAGTTTCAGGTTTAAAATGCAAAATTGGGATTGGTGTCCACCCTATTCAAGCATTAAATTTGTTATTTAACTAGCCTTGCCACCCGCGCAAATGCGCGGGTGATTTTATTTTTTTAATAGATACTCGTATTGTTGTTCTAATGATTTGTGTGTTCATGTTTCAATATGTGTAAATTTTGTCCTCTACAATTCCTGAAAGTGACAAATTTGCGCGGGTGATTTTATTTTTTTAATAGATACTCGTATTGTTGTTCTAATGATTTGTGTGTTCATGTTTCAATATGTGTAAATTTTGTCCTCTACAATTCCTGAAAGTGACAAATTTGCGCGGGTGATTTTATTTTTTTAATAGATACTCGTATTGTTGTTCTAATGATTTGTGTGTTCATGTTTCAATGTGTAAATTTTGTCCTCTACAATTCCTGAAAGTGCCTAATTTGTCATCAGAATTTTGAACTATAAAAATTGTCCAAAATAAAGACATTCAATTGCTGGTTCAAAATGGCTAGAATTAAATTGTTTAAAGTGTATTTCTCAGTTCATTGGATTGTACAGTGGTATAGAAACTGAGGTAAATTTCATCAAATAAAAGTAAACAGTAATGTAGCATAGTTCAAGTAAACAGTTACACAAAAGTCCCAGAACATGAGTTGTCATCAGATCATACATAACAAAATATGAACATAACAAAGTTAAACCAAATAGCTAAGCTAAACCAGCAAAAGAACAAAATAAAAGACCAAAGCAGAAACAACTTGTCGAAGCCTTCTGTCTGATATCTCCATTAATTATCCCTGTCATTGATTAATAAGATTTTTCAGTTTATATTTTTTATTAACTTATTCAGTATTTATTTTGACTATTTATTACTTTATGATGAGTTTCTTGGACGGGTTTTTCTTCAATTGTTCTTTCGCTTTTGTTGAACTCTCATCGACCTTCTGTTTTGCATGCGCAATGATACTGACAAATGGAAATTTTTTTCAATGTTAGTTGTACATAGCTAGTAATTGTTATTTTTTTTTTAAAACAACTTCAATCATACCTATCTACAGCTCTCTTTGATCCTATGGCTTTTGCGGGAGTGTGCGGAGTTTTCGGGGGAGTGCTTTTGATAACAGGATTGACTTGGAGTGAGGTCTTCTTTTGTGGAGCAGTGATGTCTGTGAGATTGTCGGCGTCATCTTCTATCTGGACTGTTTCGTTTTGTTCTGATGACTTCCTAACATCACTGACTGCGAAGAAGGGACGACCGAAAGAGGGGCTTGATTTGGAGTATTTGATTTTGAAGGTGAATTGTTGCCCTTTGAGTGACTCAATTTTTTGTGGGTATGGTCCATTATTCAATGGATCATGCTCGATTTGGAGATCTTCCACTGAGCATCCCAGGAGCTTCTCGGCCTTCTTACCAAACACAATGAAGTTTGCAAATTCAGTGTTGTTGTCGGATACTATCATTGTAATTTTATACCTGCAAAGAGGGTAAAATATGATTTTATTGTAATGGAATAAAATAGAATTTTGTTCGTCTTACCATGGCACAATCTTTGTAGGTGTTGATTTACACGTCTCGCACCAGTTTTGACCTTCTTTGGTTTGGATGCGTGATTTCTCTTCATCACATGCAGCATAATACCAGCCAGAAACTTTTATAAATCCCATTATCTTGCACGTTATCTTGAATGTCTTTTCCTGTTACAGAATTGTTATGATTTGATGAATTGAGCTCGAAATTGATTTTAAGATAAGTTAATTTTTTTTTATTTGTTCATGCTTTACCTGATTACTGTTGTATTTCTGAAGTAGTTCCTTGATGGTTGTTTCTTCTATTTCTTTGTTGTTGTATTGCGCAGATGCACCTTCATCTGGTATCGGAAGAACTGGATATCTGTATTTTTCAGAAAGAAATGTGTATTCATTAATGATTAAGTGGTTTCAATCATTATTCGAGTGTGTCGATTGTACCTGTTTTTTAAATTTTTGTACTCAGGCACATATTCGTTGAAGAACATTTTTGTCGCAGAGTAGCTTGTCAGATTATAACCTACAATAAGTGTTGATGAATTTCTGATAAATTTATTTTCGAGAAAACAATTTTATCTAATTATGTCTTAGTGCATTGTTTAGCTTTCTGAGTTTTCTAATTTTTTTTTATCTGACCATTGTACAGATTGATGAAGATAGAGCTTATTGCGACAATGATTGGTTCATTTTTTGATTTTTCAATAGTTTCATCAATATCACAATTCAGCACGTTATCATCCCAAATCGATACTTTCATCATTTTGGCTCTGCAAATTGAAGATAGTTACAATGTATTATGTTGTTGCTTGATATTATTCTAATTAATAAATAGGTTAAAAATGAATTAGTACCTCTGATCACAAATCTCGATGTCTCGTACCAGTGCTGGGCCGTTTCTTGTTTCTACTTGTCGTAAAGGCCTAATTCGTTTGATTTGACCTATAACATCTGTGTATGTTGAAACATATTGTATTGTCAGCATTTTTTTTTCTGTAAATGCATGATATATATGTCGATGATAGAGATCTTACCAATTACTTTTCGCCCGTTGATTTCATCACTGTTAATTTCACTGAATGGAATAAATTCATAATAACTGATGGGAAAGTTTCGTTCTTCTGGTACTTGAGTGATAAGGGTCATGTCTGTCATTCGCAAACAATAATCAAAGTCGACAGTACGATACCTCTCTCTTTTTTGGTCAACACCAAAATCTGTTATTTCTACAATGGATCCTTCAATCAGTCTAGTCTGGACAATTTTGGCGCATTCGTTTGGTACCAGACCTTCTATCGCAATACCCTGTATTAATTTGTCAAATGCGTGCACTTGTTAGATGTTGTAATTTAAGAATTTATTAATTGATACAAAGAAAATCAGAACAATTATATATACCTCAGAATCAATCAATATGGATTCTAGCCCAAATTCAGTTTTGGTTGTCGGATTCCGTCCCATCCACACCTTGAACACTCGTACTTTTATGATTTGGTTGTAATCAACTGCATTTAGATTAGAAAGGGTGACTCTTTTGGCTTCCATTTCAGTTTTTGTTGTATTTGTTGGACAGATTAGTTTATCTGAAAAAAGAAAAGGAAATAAGAGTTAATTGGAATGCAACAAACAGCTTTACTTAACAGATAAGTATATCAATCGATTATAACGACATTGTTAGTTAGTGTTAGTTCAAATGCAGTATGGGGACAGAAATTTGCTAAAATGTTTCAATTAAGGAATAAACAGATAATGAGCACCCACAAAACACACATGTTCGAAGAAATTGACTAAATTGTTTCGACCAATGTATAACCTAATTAGCTTACCAGTTCCCAGTCAGGATGAAGTTAGCTTGTCAATGAGCGACCACAACGATGGAGAAGGGTGAGAGAAGAAGAATCAGGTGTCCAAATTTGACCTCCCCTTAATTTTATAATAACTTTCAACCACAAGAAGCACGTATGTTATTTCTTGTCCGTTAGATTCAAGTGAGCATATCGAAGACACTCATTTATTTCATCCTCGTCCTTTTCCCTTTTCGACACCGTACTAACCCCATACCTCTTTATTCAACGCCCTCCAGTACATTGCTAGTACATGGGAACCATACCTCAGTACATTGCCAGTACATGGGAATCATACCTCAGTACACGGAATCACGAAAATCATGCCTACAGAACCATACCTCAGGTACACGGGACCATGCTCCCCGCCTCTTCTGTACACTCTCCTCTCTCTCTCTCTCCCCAACTCTCTCTTCATTTTTTCTTCACCCTCCTCTTTGGACGCCTATAGGAGAAGTGCAGACAGGCTTACGACTCTCCACAAATTCCGAGCCCTTCCCTTGTTAATGTAAAAAGGAGTAGGAAATGGTGGGAACTGAGGCATGCAACCGACAGGTGTCAAATATATCTGATATTGGACGTTTCTGGAGACAGGGCTTGAAAGAAAAAAATATTAGAATACAGGCCTGGTTTTACATTTGGGCTTGATGATTATATTTGTTTTGGGCTTCACTAATTTATTAATTATTCGAAGGCCTTTTTGCAATATATTTTTGAGTTATTTTAATATTAGGAATTTTGTTTTTTGGGCTTTTGGCCTGATTTTTTTTACAATTTTTTTGGCATTGTGGGTTCATGTCTGCATGAAATGTTCATTGTTAATTGATTTTTTTTATGTTATAATTGTTTGCCATTTCTTTTTCTTTTTTAAATATATGCTTTGTACATATTTTGACTTAGATGTTTTTATATTGCGGATTCATAGAAGCTTATTTTGTCACGAAAGGTATGGTATTAATTGATCTTTTCGATGTTATGTTTTTTTGGATTATTTTTTTTTTTAATATATATTTAATGTCTTGGCCTACATATTTTTAGGCCTTACATTTTTTTTTTTAATATATATTTCTTGTTTTGGGTTAGATAATTTGGGTTTCTTTTTTTTTACATTTTTTTTATATTTTGGACTCATAGAAGCTCATTTGTCTTGGGGTATTTTTTTTTTGGGTTAGATAATTTGGGTTTCTTATTTTTTCATGTTATGTTTTTTGGGCTATTTTTTTTTTAATATATATTTCATGTCTTGGGCTAGATATTTTTGGGTCTTTTTTTTTTGAATATATATTTTTTTGTTTTGGGCCAGATAATTTGGGTTTATTTTTTTTTATATTTTGGACTCATATAAGCACATTTTTTTTTACGTTTTTTGGGTTACACATTCGGGGATTATTTTTCTTACAAATTTTTTATAGTGTGAACTCATAGAAAGTCATTTGTCATTAAAAAGATTGGTGTTAATTGATTTTTTTTTATGTTATATATTTTTTTTTCTTATAATATTTTTGTTGAGAATATATGTTTGAAAACTAAGTAATTTTTTTAACCGAATTGTGTATGATTTACCTAATTATAAGGATTTTTTTTAAATGTATAACTATAAGAATTTTTAATTTAATTTTTACTAAGAAATTTAATTGGTGGTTTATGAAAATAAGTTTTCATAAGTAACAATTTTAAATAAATGTTAACTAATCTTTATTCGTGAGTAACATATAATATAAAGTTTTTTTTTATTACGTATGTTGTACATAATTTTCGTTTTCTAGTTCTTGCATAACTCTTCTTCGAGCTTCCAGATCATGAAAAATTTCATTAAATACAATGTTTTGTGTGTATTCAGGATATTCATTATTTGGATTATTAATTAATATTTTTACACCTCTTCTCGATGTTGAGCGTGAGATTGCAACATATAATTGTCCATGACTAAAAACTGGTTTGGGTAAGTAAATTCCTATCATGTTTAATGTTTGTCCTTGACTTTTATTTATTGTCATTGCGTAGCATAGACGAACAGGGAATTGTTTACGTTTCAAAATAAAAGGAATATTGTTGTCCTTAATATTGAATAGTATTCTTGGTATGTAATGTTTATGGCCGTTGTTGTTAGACGTTATTGTTTCTGCTTCAATAACATGATCTGCAAGTCTGGTAACAATTAATCTCGTACCGTTACAAAGGCCACTTGACTGGTCTATATTTCTTAGAAGCATTATTGGACACCCTATTTTTAGATGAACCTCATGGTCTGGTGTACCAGGCATTTTCATTGAGTTTAAAAATTCAATTGGATACATTGCTTCTAATTCCTCTGAAGAAACTGTTGAGTTACATATTTCATCATAGCTATAATAAGTCTTTGAATTTTCAAGTATCATGTCGAGCATTAAATTGTTTATTGTGTCAACATCATCGTTTGTTGGAGTGACAATGGCTCGTTCTCGTAAATAATTGGTATTTGTATACATCTGAGAAAAATTAGGATAAGCTGCATTAATTATTGTTTGTTCATTCTTATTACTGCAGGGTAACAATAGATCTTCGGGTATTTTTATCCAATTTTTTTCGTCCGATCCAAAAAGTGCTTCGCCTTGTATTGTACCATTACCTAATGACAATAACCATTCATTATATTGTTTTATTTCATCTAATGGTACTGTATTATTATTTCTTTGATATAATCTCATGTTTTTTGTAAGTTCAAGGAAAGTACAATATTGCCATAGTTTTGATTTTGTTATCGATGCGCTGAGAGTTTGATACCGCGAACCCCCTTTTATTATAGGTAATGTTTGTCTAAAATCACCGCCTAGAAGTATAGTTTTTCCTCCAAATGGTTTGTACCGGTTGTGTTTATTGTAGGTACCTAATATATCACGTAATGTTCGGTCAAGTGCTTCAAAGCAATTACGATGATTCATTGGAGCTTCATCCCATATAATTAAAGATGTACTCTCAAGTAATTCAGCTAAATGTGTATTTTTTTTTATTTCACATGTCGATTCGTTTGTTATTTCAATCGGTATTTTAAATCTAGAATGTGCGGTACGTCCTCTAGGCATTAATAATGCTGCAAGGGCAGAGGAAGCAACAGGCAATACTATATTTCTCTGAGAACGTAATCTTGCAATGATAGCATGCCATAGGAATGTTTTTCCGGTACCGCCGTATCCATATGTAAAAAATAGACGTCCTTCATTTTGTTCAACCGATTTCATAACTTTTTCATATATGCTTTTTTGTTCATAGTTTAATAAATCATACATTTTATTTGCTTCTGTAATTAACTCATTGATATCACCAGTTAACTCTTCTCTTATCAATCTATTGTCTAAGTTGGGAAAAAAATTTCCCTGAGGAACAGGCAACCCAAATTTAGTAAGATCAGATCCATGCTGAAGAAGCAATTGTTCAATATCACGCAAAACAAAATTTTTTAGTCGTTCATCAGTTAATGTTGTTCCTGGGTTTATATAGATATTTTTCATTTTATATGCAATGTCTTCACCTAAAATATCCCACATATCAACAAATAATTTAGTTGGATCTGATATTTCGCAATGTAACAACATGCTTACAAAAAGTTTACGCATTTGTTTCCCACTGGCCCAATTAGAAGCTTCTTGCAATGTTCGTATCCATTCATTATCATTTGCTAATAATCCTAATGCGTTACATGCTTCCCGAAATGTCTCATATGTTGTGCCATTTACTGTTCGTATGTGTTCGTATGACATTGGACCACGTACTATGTTTAAAAGTAGTTTAAGATAATAAAGTTCACCTGCACTTGGATGAACATGGAAGGCACGTCCTAAGCTCTTACCGCTTTGTCTTATTTTCCAAAATTTGTTTTTTTTATCCCATGTAAATTTAGTAGGTATGTTTTCATATGTCAATGATCTGGCAATTGGTTCACGTTTATTTAATTCCATCCATTCTGTTAGCATGGTGCGTTCGATATTTTTTTCATATATAGTTGATCGCATGTTTTGTCCATCATTGAATACAATGTTATTCATCAATGGTAAATGAACAGGAAGTCTTTCAATGCTCGGGATTCGGTGATGTATATCGTATTGAAAAATACGCCACATTGCTTCATGAGGAGCTATGTATCTACAGTCCAAATATGTTTTTATTTCATCTATAACAAATGCATTCGAAGAGTTTGCACAATTATCATTTTTTATACATGCATATGTTCGGTCAGTACCTTTACATATGTATTTAAATAAATATTTAATGAGTTTAGATGTATAGCAGCGTTCTACATTTATGTGTGCTTGATATTTTAATAATAATTCTATATTATACGGTACTACATAACTATTATCAAGTTTAACACCTTTTCTTTCAATATATATTCCGGTATCTCGTCTCATGTATGTTACAACACCGTCTTCATTTATTGTAGTTCGATCATTATATTTCTTAGGGAAATCTTTGCTGCATTTATTTTCTTTCATGCAACTTGTTTTTGGAAATGCAGAACCACATGGCCCATGTATCATGAATTTGGATACAACATTAAATTCTTCTGGTTTAATTAATGGATTTGGTAATTCAGCTGATATGTATTTATCTATTTCATGTGGATTTTTTAATTTTTGATGTGGTGCCAGCCAAATAATAATATGAACATGAGGTAAACCTCTTTTTTGAAATTCAACACTATATATAACTGCAAAAAAAATTTATTAATAAAAAAAATTAAATGTGATAAATTCTTTTTTTAATTATGAAAATAATAGTAGTCTAAATTTACAAAGTAATCAAAGAAGCAGTTAGAATACCTGATATTGTTTGTCCGAAGAATTGTTCGTCTTTTATGTCTTTGAGCAGTTCATTTAATTTCATTTTAAAAACTCTTGTAACTAAATCAGGCCTATCTTCAGGTTTTTGCCCATGAGTTAAAAAAATTTCAAATTCTGGCCAGCGTGAGTTACATGTGAATGTGACGAAAAGATCAGGTGGTCCATAGTATTTACAGATAGCAATAGCATCATGATAATTTTGAAACATGTAGCGCGGACTTCCTACGTAAGATGCTGGTAACAATATGCGCTTACCAATATAACCCCCCAACATATCACCATCAATGACCGCTTGTTTAATATTTTTGTATGTGTCTGATCTAAGTTGGGCTTGATTATGTTCTAAAAATGATAATCTTTCTTGTTCAATCGATAGATAGGCATCAACAATATATTGTTGTAATAATCTACCTGATGCAAAAATATTGTTTGATTCATTAATTTTTTCATGCAATCTATATGCATAAAATTCAGCCATTGTGACATTTTTTCTTTTTATTTTTTTTTGTCGTTGAGAACTTTCTACATATTTAATTCGATTATGGTATCCATCTTCTCCGTACGGAAATAACAGAGGATATTGTAGTGCCATAAAAGATGGATGATTTGATTTGACACGTTGAAATCCATTTTCGCGATGTTCAACAATGATATCACGGTATCGTTGCTCAGCTGTAATATCACCGACAACTAATCCAACGACTTCACTCGCAGACGGTTGAGAATATCTAGACGAATCTGCTGAACGTTCACTTAACAGACATATTTTTAAATCAGTTATGTTCTCTTGTGAGAAACGCTCTTCATACGTACGAAATGCACGAACTATGATATTATGTTCATTTAACATGTTAATCAAAGAATTTATTATATGTGGTTTAGCAGTTTTATTGGAGTTACCTAAAGCATTTATTCGATTTTCAACTTCATTCGACGTGTCATATATATAAAGCTGAGCATATACCGGTTTTTCATGTGTTTCTGGTATTAAATTGCCCATTCTATGACAGCATTGGCCAGATACCTTAAATACATAAGGTCCTCGACCATCATTAATTTTTTCATCTATTTTGACTCCCATAGATGTAAAGGCAAACATGGAATTATACATGCGTATGTTTTCTTTGAAATGTCGCGAATCACTTGAGTGCATAGATTCACCAGTTATATCATGCGTAAGCAATAATTCAATTAATGGACTTGGTGGATTGTTAAGCTTTGGCAGTTTGACACTACCTTCTCGGCAACATAGATTGTACTTGGCATTCCGTGAGTTTGATGTTTGTTTGCATCTTTCACTATACCAAAATCGAGCAGAACAAAATTCGCAGAAATAATCTGGAGCACCAACATCAAACGGTCGCAATTGTTGAGGATCTACAAAATAAAAGAAAATAAGTATTTTAAATATTACCGCGACACATGTTATCAATAGAGATTACACACATTGAAAAGAAATAAAATAAATCAAAATTACCAGTGTTGGACTGTATAAACGAAGTAGACGTTGCATCATTTATACCTCTTTTCCGCTTCAAGATACACATTCTGATCTGCCTGTTTGTAGCAGTATTACTTAAGACAGACATTTTCTGGTTTAATGGACAAAAAAAGTTCATAAGTCATAATAATTAGAAATTTTATGAGAGAAAAATACAATAGATAATAATGTGTCAGTTAATATCATAAGGATACATATTAAATGTCCGAATCATAATAAACAAATTAAGAGATCAAAAAGAGCAGACAAAACAATAAAATAAATATTGACCATAGCACGCAACCAGAAAGAAACAATGAAAACAGAAATATGGCTAATTTTTTAATGCAATATTTTTCAAAAGACATAAGAATTTGTCAAATTGCATTTATTTCTAATTTTTTTTGGAAAATAAATAATTTGCTGTATTAACAAAATAAATATACATGAAAATAAATAATTTGCTGTATTAACAAAATAAATATTTTCTTCTTAATTTGATCAATAAATGCTGAAAATGGCCCCATTGAGGTCATTCACTTAGAACAATTTTTTTTTTCTTTAGGATCTGGTTTTCATTAAAAATAAATATTTTCGTATTATTTTTATCAATAAATGCCTCAGTAAACATCATCAACGCTTTCAAACTTTTTCATTTTGAAGACATAAGAATTTTTTTTTTCGATGCAAGGTAATTTTTATAAGTGATTCAATGTATATGTATATTTTCATTATTGCAGCACAACTTATTCAGTGCATTGGGTAGAGGAAAATTTTTACATCACTTAGAAGATCTTATATTTGAAGATTGTTATCACATTGATCAAAATCATTTGTAAAATGACAAAGGACTGTTCATGTTTCTTAAATACTCTTTTGCAAAACTCGTCATCACGCATCTATTTTATTTGTACGAACAAATGATAATTTTAATATTAGGATCGTTCACCTCAGCACAAATGGCCCCACTCAGATCATTTGTATAGAGCAATATTTATTTTTTAGAATCCGACTTTCCAAAAAAATAAATATTTTCCTATTATTTTGATCAATAAATGCCGCAATAAACATCATCGGTGATTTCTCATTTTTTAATTTAATCGATGTAAACACTTATTTTTCTTAGTGGGAAATATTTTTTGTGAGCTTTTCCAATGTATATTTTTGCTATTATAAAAGAAATTGTTTTGCATTTGGGGCACGGGGGTAGGCTTCACGGATAATAATTTAGGTTTAGGGTTTAGGGTTTAGGATTTAGCGTTTGGGGTTTAAGGTTTAGGGTCCGGGGTTTAGCTTTAGGGTTTAGGGTCTAGGGTTTAAGGACTACAACCAAAATAAGTCTTCTCATTATCTTGTCTGCCGAAATATATGTTGTTATATTTTCAGTTCTAATTTTTTTTGCAGATTTCACAAGCTGGCAAAAATTATTTACAGTTTCAAAAAATTTGCTGGTGTATTCTAAAAAAAGAAGTTTATATGTCTATGAGATTATTACAACTAATTGTACATGATTCCTGTTCACATCAGGCAAATTGATCACAACCTTTTGTTGAAAGAAACAACAATATCTTGAAACTTATTCACACCACACAAATTAATCACAACCCTTTAATCAAAAGCAAGAACAATATCTCATTCATGATATTACTTTTGACTACGCATATAAGTTTTTTCTTTTTTAGGTATTCAATAGAAACAATGTTCATCCAGACAGAATTAGAATTTTTTAGTTTCATTAATTTGTATTCAATAGCAGCTAAGAAGAAAATAGCTCTAGTCAACTGTTAGCTTTTTGATGATGATATGATGCAAATGATGATGATAACGGAAAAGATGATATGATGAAAATGATGATATGATTGAAAATAATGATATGATGAGAATCATAACGATGACATAATAAAGATCAAACTGCATGAAAGAAAATATTCTTGAATTTTTTTGCCTTCACATGAGACAATTTTTTTTTTACAACCAATGCTGATAAGTCTTTGTTCTCAAATAACAAATGTAGCTTACTTCTTTCTATGTAGCTTGTTAATAGAAAAAACAGAATCAGAACAATCTCTTCTACCTTTCTTCAAATGACCTTAAACCATGATATCATTCTACATGGCATAGTTTATTAATTATGAAAAAAATACTTAGGATTTTTTTTTTTTTATTCTTCAACATCAGGCAGAATGAATGAATTCACACAATCTAACATAGCTTATCACAACATTCTTTAATCCAACATACAAACAATTAAACATGTTAGCAAGAATATTCTTTTGGGATTTTTATCTCATTATAAATTTGACACTGTTTAATTTTAGCCGTTGGATTTTTATCTCATTATAAATTTGGATTGTGTGGTCAATATTGATTCGGTGTTTTTTTTTTTTATTTGCTCTAGGTGTTGTGGACCTTGGTGTTGGGTTCTTGTCGGTGTTTGATGTGTGGGTGGGTGTGTATATATACTTCTCCTCTTCTCTCTCAGTGCCATTTTTTTTACTGTTTCGACTTCCCCATTTTTTTCTTGCTTTTCTCCGCCAGGCAGCTCTTTCCAATGTTTCTTCTTATTATTTTGTGCATTGTTCAAGGTTTGTGCCAGTGAGTATTGAGTTTGTAGTTGTTGTAGCATATATGTGTTTCTTCTCAGTTTTTGCTTTGCTGTGGCATAGATGTGCTTCTTTTTCGAATTTTTTTGCCTGCTTTGGGTTTGATTACACTTTTTCTTGCCTGTTTCACGTAATGGATGAACAAATAGGTCATGAGTTGTTGTTATTCGATATTGTTTTGACAGTATGTCGGTACTTATGGCCTTTTTACTTCTTTTTGGGTGTGTTATTTTGCTTTGTTTCTCTTTTTAGTCGCGATAGTCCTCTTTATTGTTGTTTTCGATCTATTTGTGAGTAGTCTTTTTAACATATGCTGTATGGATTTTGCATATTTTGCAACATGCTCGGTAATACATGAGCATAAATCCTCTCCTCTTTTGTTTTTAATTTTTTTGGAGTCTCATGTATCTTTGTTCTCTCTTTATTTGATTAACATGCTTTATGACAGTGAGTAATTCATCCAACATATGAACATGCCAACAACACGTTTAGAAATGAAATCACATAAGCCTACGTCAAAACAGCAGCAAGAACAAAAACATCTCACACCAGTACTGAAAAGGGATCCATGCTCATATGTCACCGAGCATGAGGCAAAAAGCACAAAAATCCCATATCGAAAAACTCAGGAAAATACTCCAAAGATCCGAGAAGAACGCAAAACCAAACGAAAGCAAAATATTCAACAACAATATAGATAAATCTTTAAAAAATACCAAGAACAAAGAAAAGAATACGCTAAAATAAGGGATCCATGCTCATACCAGCAAGCATGACGCGCAAACGCAAATCCCAGGCAAAAAAGTGACACAATCACTCGACATATCTGAGAACCGAAAAAAAACCAAATAGAAGCAAAGATTGAACACAGACCATTTTTTCAAAAATACTAACTTAAAAACAAACGATTAATGGCCATTAATCTAAAAAAAACGATATATCAACTGACACATTATCATTGCACGAAACGATCTGAGAAAAAAAAAACCTGATGCAGAAAGTAAAAGAAATGAAGAGAAGATGGAAAGGCAAAACACACCTTGAAGATATCACGGAAGAAAGAAGGCCTCATATATATAGAAGCCACAAAATTAGCAAGACATCAAACACCAATGAAGACCACAGAAACTGGTCCACAAAACCAAGAGCAAGGAAAAAAAACAAACACCACCCACCTAATTGACAACAGAAAAGTTGATAAGGATGAAATGGCCCTAAAATAGAAGTGATTCCATCACACTGAAATTATTCCATCACATGGACCATGATTAAAGTAACAAATCATCAAAGGACTCACGTAAAAATTGCAGAGAAATTATAATATTAAATAACAGGGAAGCAACATTCTATATATATAATAGGGAAATTTTCAAAAAACCCCCTATCTTTTTTGGATATTCTAAAAAAACCCCTATCTTTTTGGAAACTCCAAAAAACCCCATCTACCTAATTTTTATTTTCAAATACCCCCATATAGGGGTTAAAACTAACCAAGGATGGTGTTAAAAAATTTTTTTGACCAAAATACCCTTCTATTTTCATATGTATATTTTTTGTTATTTTTTCATTAATTTTATTAGTTTTAAAAAAAATTCATAAATAATTTTTAACATATAATGATTTCACAAAAATAAAATTATTAAATGTTGTGTTTGTATAATTTTAATATTTCATTTATTATTCATGAAAAACTAACATCAGATAATAATAAAATAAACAACTTGAAAATATACTGAAAGAAAAATATTTCTTTAAACATCTATTTTAATTTTATTTTCGTTCTTCTTTTATGTATGCTTTTAATAGATTCATGATATTTTATTTTTTAAATATTTGCAAGGTGTTCTTTTAATATTGTTGTTCATCTTATTATTATTTTATGTTATTTTTTCAATAAAAAGTTATGAAAGTCAAATATATGTAATGTATGAAATATTAAAATTATATACATATAACATATGACAATTATTTTTTAAAAATTATTATAAGCAAAAAAAAAAATTAGGACTTTTTTAAAATTAATACAAATAACAAAAACATTATTTTAATTACTAAATATGTAAAATGAAGGGTATTTTCGTCATAAAAAAATATTTAACAGCATCCATAGTTAATTTTAACCCCATAGGGGGGTATTTGAAAATAAAAGTTTGGTAGAGGGGGTTTTTTAGAGTTTCCAAAAAGATAGGGGTTTTTTAGAATATCCAAAAAAGATAGGGGGTTTTTTGAAAATTTCCCTATATAATATACCCAATTTTTAGCAACATTCTATATATCCAATTTTTAACAGCTCATGTAAAAATTGCAGAGAAATGATATAATTAAATAACAGGGAAGCAACATTTTTTTTAACAGCCCAAGCCCAATTCGAAAATGGGTGACGTGGAGCTCTAGGAAAAGAGCATTTTATTAAGCATTATACATAATAGATAATATGTTTTATATCATTGTCTTATAGTTATGATTGTGAATGATAAATTGACCAATAGAAAAAAAAGAATCGTAAAAATTCGTTACCATTCGGCAATTTATAATTATATTTGATTTTTGTGATAGTTTTGTACAAATAATAGAATGTTAATGTTATGTGTACGTTTTGTACAAATCTGAATGAATCGTTGTGTTTGTGTAGGATCTTGAATCGATGAAATAATAAAATTTAAAAACTCGCAACGAAGCGCGAGTAATTTTCCTAGTCTATACAAAAAGAGTTTGGAACGGATTTCGGTCATGCACAAGGGTTCGGCCAACGAGGCAATTTATCTTCAAATAAACAAATAAAGAAATAAAATACCGGGGTGTTGGTAAGAAAAATCTTTGAAAAGTTTTTACATCATTATGCCTCAAAATCTAATTTTACAATTCATGTTTGTCAATACAAAAGATCTTTCTACAATTCGAAAAGTAAAAAATATCTCTTTTACATTGTATTGTTAAGCAACAACTTGACATGTTTTCTGTAATATTAAGCAAAATAATCGACCATAGCAACATTAGAATCATATGATCACCTTGAAACAGAGGACATAAACGCTTCAACACCAATTGATAATTGATATTTTTTTTGTTTTTAAGATCGAATTACTAATGGAGTTAATTTAAACCGGCAATGATTATCATCAGCATATACTATTTTTATTCATTTCTAAACATACTAAATAGATTTAATATTAAGAAACATGTTCTTATTTCTTTATTTGAAATTTATTGATTTAAAGATGGAGTACACAACTACTCAAAAAAAAAAAAAAGATGGGAGTACACAAGACCTAAAAGCCACTGGGCATATCTAATTGGTATGAACTATTGTCTTCGAAAATATATTGTGAATAAAATTGCCTATAGTTGTATTTCAAAAATATTTTCAACTTTTATTTTTCATGTAAATTATATTAGTCTTATGAATGTCCAAGTTTTGAGCTATATTTTATACAACTGAATATTAGAAGTAAGAAATATATGGATTATAAATTGCAACAACATCGGATATGGATTATACGTTGCAACAACATCGGAAATGTATGATTCATTATATGGTAATTTGATTTTATTATCCATAATGATGTTTTGAAGAAATTAGTAAGGATATTACAATATTCGCAGCGTAGCGCGGGTATTATCCTAGTATAAATTAAGTGAGAACTATCTGTGTAAATCCTGATTAATAAGGTTTTGAAGTTGAGTCATGATAATTAGTCGACCTAATTAATGTCCTTGTCAAGTTGTCACGGCTAATTTGATGAATTGATTCATCATAAAGCACCACAATTATTATACTAAGATGAAGATCTTGCTAGTGGAATTTTTAACAACCTTTAATTTTATGAATATTTTCAGAAAAATTCTTGACCATTTAGTATTTATTATTTTTGTTCCTCTGAATTGGTTTGAATTTTCCTCTGTCAGGATTTTTTTTCTCCAAAATATTATTATTATGAATTCAAATGTTGAACAGCGTTAATCAAGGCCACAAAACCTCAAATTATCATCCTGTTTCCTTGCAATATTTTGTTTTGTTCCTATTTTTTGTATTTTGTTTCTTGTGATGCATGGCGACGACCTGTTGCTTTTACGGGATATGGAATGTTGTGTTTTGAATTTTGTTAGGGTTTTGAGACTGGAACTTTCTGTGGGCCCTCTTTGTCAGGTAATTAGGGCACAAATACTGCCCCACTTCTCTTTCTTGCCATAATTTTATGTCCAGTCTTACAATTTACAAACCATCCATAAATTTCACGTATACCCCTTTAAACAGTGAAAATATCATCCATGATATTTCTCATTTATAAGGGTATATGTGATATTTGTAGCTTTTGCTTATGTTTGTAGTTAATGATTTAACTATATGGTTTGGTTGTTTTAGGGTCGTTTTTTAGCTCATTATTCATAATGATTCAAGGCATCATTTTGTCTGAGAATTTTAGATGGCATGGATGTATAATGGCTCCGGCCAACGAGACAGATGACGTGGCTTATTTTTGGTTTGGTCTATCATGGCCCTGTTTAGCTTAATATTTTTTTCTTAGAGATAATGACAATGTTCTTTCATGATAACTTGCTATGGTTAGCTCATACTCCATGGTTGTTTATTTTACTATTTACAATTATTTTTGAATTTTTTTTTTGACATATAGCATTATCATTATAAAAAACCCAATTTGTAAGAATTACTAGCAAATGTTGCGAAAAAACAACAAATTTTTGTCAGAACTTAGAGATGATTTTGGCTGTCAAAAAAAATCTAAATACAATCAATAGGTAGAACAATAAAAAATGTTGTGTTTCGTCGAGCCACTTGGCTAATTTCTTCTTTTCACTCATTCTCTTGGTTAATTTATTTGTTAACCATTCGAAGTTCTTTCCTTCAAAATAAATCAATATTTTTCGAAATAATACTAGCCGAAAAATATACTCATTGAATTTGCAGCATGTTCGATGTGAATCGATATGAACTCATTCAAGATTATAGTACGCGTAAGTTCCTGATTATATAACATCCTTGGAAATAATCGAGGCTTTTCAATTTCGAACAAAATATATTTCTTGAATAAATATTTCATAAGTGTTGTAATTCTACTCTTAATTCATTTTTATTGGGTTTTTCTTTACTTATGAGTTGATCACAATTTATTAAATTTTGGAGATCAAATTAGGTGTGGTGTTTCACATGATCTTATTTAGTAATTTATGTGTTAAAAGAGAGAATAGAGACAAATTGAAGATATAATTTATAAGTAGGTTTTTCTTTTGGATATATCCTTTTCACAACAGTGGCCTATAAAGCATAATGTATTGATGCTCATTCTTCTCCACTTCTTTAGGGACGAAATAAATTATATTATTTTGATGTATAAGAAAATGGGTATGTATGTATGCATCCATTTTGTTTAAAATGGAGAAGAGGTTAACACAATATATTGCTGAATATTCGTGTTCGTATTATAAATTTATAATTATGTTGTCTCTATCAAATTCTCCTTTCTTTCTACTTTATTTTGCTTCTCGAAGAAGTGATTCTTGCAAGGCCAATTCTTCAAAAAAGTAATTTTATACATCGATATTTATATCATAATTTATTCGTACAATTTTTTGATCTACTCGACAACGATATGATTGCATCGAGCCATTCTTGCAGAAAATGGGTATGTATGTATGCATCCATTCAATATATTATTCGACAAAATTCGCTAGTCTTTAAACTTTCTAATTTAATTAACAAAATGAAAATATCTTAGCACATTACAAGGACTATTAAACAAATTAACAAACCCTAGCCGAGATAAAGTTTTACGTCAATGCCATTATCGATCAAAGACTGAACCACGGCCCTGATTTTGCCCTCGAACCTGTCTCTCTCTCTAGGAGTGTAACTACATGCATAAACATCGGCTTCTTTGGATCGCTCCGCCAAGAACCGCCCAACGGACAAACAAGCGGGAATGTCGGACCGAGATTTGAGTACCGCTTTTATGTCCTTCGAATTGGTACCGGCCACGGCCACTTGCTTACAAGTGACCCGATGGGTCAACGAGGCCGAGACGAAACGCTTCGAAATCAACACGTCGAGAGTGAAGGGCTCCATGTAGGCAATTGTGCGGCTTCTGAAGGAGACGTGTTTTGGAGGGTTTTTTTATTTTTTTGGTACGTGTATGGACGGCTATTATCGTCGTCCAAGAAATCTTCCACGCCGAAGAAACTTCTTGGCGAGCTCAAAACCTAGTTCATCACAGAGAAGTTAAAATTCAATTTAGTCCCAATTGAGTGATTTTGATTTTAGCTGGCCATCGTGGAATTTGCTTCGAAGAAGTAAGATGGATGAACTTATCGAGTTTGGAGAGTGGATTTGTTTATTCAATGCTTGGGAGATAAAATGCTTGAACATTTTTTTTTCTTTCTGTAATCGGTCCTAAATTGCACACTTCAAGTGATTCTGGGTTTAAGATGCAAACTGTAAGTACGAAATTAAAAGTTTTAATTACAGATTAGATGTAAAAACAAACAATGGAATCGAAGATTTCAATTTCTATCAATCATTGAATTATTAAACAAGTCGAGTATCACACAAAAATCAATTAACTGAGATCTGTTCGAGCTAATTTCAATGTGCATAATTCTTTTATAGTGATTATTTTTAACAACCAGAAGTTAGTTTTTCTCGAAAAAATATATGATAATGAAATATTAAAATTATATAAGTGTATCATACAATCTCTTTTTTACAAATTACTTATGTTAAAAAAAAATTATGGAAATTCGTAAACAAATATGAAAATAGCTTTAGTAGAATAAAAAATAAAATATCAAAAGATATTTTGGGCTCAAAATAAATTAAACATCATTCAATGTTAAATTCAATGCTAAATTGCACACTTCAAGTGATTCTGGGTTTAAGATGCAAACTGTAAGTACGAAATTAAAAGTTTTAAAACAGAATTAAATAAGAATTACATACACTTAAAAAAACAGTTTAAAATATTTCAAATATACACGAATTCAAAATATAAAACAGTTTAAAATATTTCAAATAAAATATAATATTTCAAAATATTACTAAATTAAATAAGTAACCTACACATAAATAACCCTAATTTCAGCAAATAAACACTAATTTCAGCAAAAATAACCCTAATTTCGAAAAAAAACCTCTAATTTGAGCACAAAAAACCATAATTTCAGCAAATTAGGATAAAAAAGCCCTAATTTCAGCAAATAAACACTAATTTCAGCAAAAATAACCCTAATTTCAGCAAATAAACACTAATTTCAGCAAAAATAACCCTAATTTCGAAAAAAAACCTCTAATTTGAGCACAAAAAAAAACCTAATCGATTTGTGCTAACTTTCTACGTTTGTTTTTACTGCACCGAGAGAGAGAGAGAGAGAGGGGTCACCTGAGAGAGAGAAGCGATGCAGCGAGAGAGAGTGAGAGAGAGAGAGGTCAGCGTCGATCGAGAGAGAGAGTCATTCAAGCTTCGCGCGAGAGAGAGAGAAGGCCATTCACGCTTACCACCATGAGTGCCATGAAGTTTTGCCGTGAATGGTAAATCTTATAGGTTTAATTTATGGTATTTAGTTAGCAAGAAAGCGATTTTGATAATAATTAGGGTCATAGGAATTGGTATTTTTTGTTGTTGACAAATTTAACGTTTGATATGTTCTTATTCTTTGAATTTGCAGTAACAACATACTGTATCCAAGAGAGGATCGCGATCAGAAAGCCCTTCTTTTCGCTTGCCGCAATTGCGAGCATCAGGTTTGTTCTTGACCCAATAAACCAAAACTATTTTCCCCAAATTCAATTTCGAAATTAATGGAAAAGATTGAAAATTGGATTGAAATTGGTACGATAAACAGGAGGTAGCGGATAATAATTGCGTGTACAGAAACGAGGTGCATCACACCGCAGCAGAGAGAACTCATGTTCTTCAAGACGTGGCTGGTGACCCCACGCTCCCTCGTACCAAGGTCGTTCAGTGCGCCGTTTGCGGCCACCCCGAAGCCGTCTTTTTTCGGGTTCGTAACGATAATTACTCAATTTCTGTACCAAATTTGGTACCGTGATTTTACGAGTGTAGATCGTGGCTCGATTTTTATAATTTTGGTGATTTTGCAGGCTACGGCGAGAGGGGAAGAAGGAATGACGCTGTTCTTTGTGTGATGTAATGCGAATTGTGGTCATAGGTGGAGAGATTAACTCTTTTTACTGATTTCTAATTTTCGTAGGGGCTTCTCCATAAAATGGATTCATAGGAATTTTAATTTTTGGGGTGGTGGTTTTAATTTATTCTGTTGTAATTTTGATGTCACTTATAATAACTTGTGTTTCGCAACTGTAAACTAAACTATTTATGATTTATCTCGACTATTTTGTAATGGTGTACTATGTTTCTTCTTCTGCAAATAAATGCCTAATATTAATATGTTGTTGGGTTGAAGGTGATATTTTCCCAATTTGTTTTGGGTAATTTTGTTATCTCATGACTTGTAGGGATGTACATAGTGTGCCCCTGCAAAATATCATAATTTTGTGTACATCTTTCAAAAACGTGAAATTTCATAAATATCCCTATAAAGTCCTTTTAAATATCATGAATACCCTTGAATTGTTTTTTAGTATAAAATTTATTAATTTTTTTCTTTTGAAAATATTTTTTTGTTTTATCCCTATATGAATATGGTAGTTACTTAAAATTTAGAGAATAATATTAATTTGAATAATGAATTGTGGAAGAAAATAATAAGATAGATCTGACTATTTGATTTTTTATAGTTTTAAATATTATTTTAAAACAAAAGTTATTCATTATCATAGAAAAATAATTTTAAAAATTAGGTAATTAACATATTACTAACGAGAAGGATGTTGTTGTTTTAATTGAGATAATAGAGATATTTTGATATTTTAAGAATTTTATAGGGATAGACATGATATTCGAAGGTTTTAAAAATAATATCCATGATATTTGAAACATTTTCAAGGATATTCATGAAATTTTACATTATTGAGGGGTACGTGTGAAATTATGATGTTTTATAGGGATACACGTGAAATTCTGCCCACCTCAAAAGCCCCTCAAAAAGATCTTTTTATTATTTCTAGCTTTTATAAGGACATATAAATAAATTCCCATTAAAAAATAAATATGGGCCAAACATATAAATATGATCCGGCCCGTTAAAGCCCATCAAATATGATCCGTCGATTGAGTGTCTAAATCAAAACCCTTCTTTCTTCAATCTTCTTTCACTCGACCTCCGTTATTGCCAAGCTCCAGCTTATCGACGAGAAAAAATACGAGAAAGGGAGAGAGATCTTCAGTCCATTTTGTTAGTTTCGAGTTCGTATCAAGGTACTATCTCTTGCAATGGTTTCCGTAAATTTTTCTGTGTTTAGATTTTGTTTTAGCTCGAACAGATCTCAGTTTATTGATTTTTGTTGATATAAATCGTGGCTTTACGAGTGTAAATCGTGGCTCGATTTTTATAATTTTGGTGATTTTGCGGGCTACGGCGTGAGGGGAAGAAGGAATGACGCTGTTCTTTGTGTGCTGTAATGCGAATTGTGGTCATTGGTGGAGAGATTAACTCTTTTTACTGATTTCTAATTTTCGTAGGGGCTTCTCCATAAAATGGATTCATAGGAATTTTAATTTTTGGGGTGGTGGTTTTAATTTATTCTGTTGACCGTCATATTTTCAAAACATCTCCGTCGGCCCGTCGCTAATGAGACCCCGTCGCAGATAACGATCATCGTCGGACCGTCGCTAACGAAATTTATTAGTGTTTGTAAAATGTAGTGAAAAGTTATATAATAAAATGTACGATACGAATGATCTAAAAACACATTATTTGAACTCTTCAAAGCGTTAAAAAATTGTTTTGTATTAAAAAAAAGATCTTAGTATTCATAAAATTTGGTGAAAAGTTATGTAGTAAAAAATACGATACAAATGATTTAAAAATACGTTATTTGAACTCCTCGAAACATTAAAACATTGTTTTGAATCGAAAAACAAAATTTATTAGTGTTTGTAAAATTTGGTGAAAAATTATGTAATCAAAGATACAATATAAATAATCTAAAAACACGTTATTTGAACTTTTCAAAACATTAAAAGATTGTTTTGAATCGAAAAACAAACTAACACATTTAATTGACACGTAAATAATTTATAATATGTTAATATTAGTATATGTTAATTGACGTGTCAATTCGATTAAACGATTAATTAAATTATTAATCGAGTCAATTAATAATACTAATCAACTCACTAAATTTTAGAGTTTGGGGCCATTATTTAACATCGGAAAGTACTTAATATATCTATTTATGGCGAACGAAATTCTTGTCTAGTGATTAATCAGTGGAAAAGATATGATGAGAATTTTAGTGGAGTGATTTGAATTTCACAGGAGACAAACAGAATCATAATTCATTGTACGATTGAAAATATCAATGACTCGCAGAAATAATACCTTTTTCTACAGCTTCAAACTAAACAATATAGATTTACCCAGATCCTTATTGTTCATGTCAATCTGAACTTCCACAAGAAGTGAGTGATCAACTTTTTTTTTAATTTTCTGATTTGATTCTCCACTGGCTAGAAGAACATAAAAAAGGTAAAAAGGATAGTTATGCATGTTCACATTTCCTCATTTATGGAACCTCTTTTCTATAATTTATTCGATCTCGAATGTTGATTTGGAGGGATAAAGAGTACGCACCAAGACTTACTGACCTGAAAAACTACTAGTAACTGACAAAAAGTAGACGTTGAATAGATTTAGGGGGCGAAATAGAGCTTTGCGGGTATAACTCCGTCAATCGACGAATTAGATATATGGGTGGCTTTGCTTTGATTGATCGATCGTCTTTTTGAGAATAAGTTAGATATTTTCGTACTGACTATTTCATGTGTCAATGCCAACATGTTACTTCTATGCGCCAGTCAATAGACTATGGAAAATTTTCAAATAATCCCCTAATTTTTCTTGGATTTGCAAAAAAATCCTAACTTTTGAGAAACTCCAAAAAATCCATTACATACAAGGTTTTTTTTTCAATTACCCGCATATAGGAATATTTCTTAACACGTACTAATTTTAAAAAACTATATGTCGTATACATAATTTTAATCTTTTATTTATTATGTATTCTATCATAGAAAACTAAAATTAATTAAATAAATAATATAAAAAATATTCTTGAAAATATCTTGACAAATTAATATCATTCTAGTATTTAGTTTTAGTGTTCAATAGTTGTTAATACAAATAGTTACTAAAAATATTTCTTATCAAATTAGCAATGCATGAGTGAACATTAAAACTAGTATTAAAATAATATTATCGTTAGTTCTAATTTCATCAACGAATTTTATTTCAGCATTTAATTTTGTAGTAATTATTTTTATTCTATGAACTACCTATGATTTTAGATATCAAACGCAAATTTTATTAGAATTATAAAAGGAAAAGTTGTACTATTTTCCTCAAATTCACCAACCAAATTGCCAAATTCACCTACCAAATCGTGATGAGCTAATTATGACATCATTTTGTCATGCTTATCAATTCACCCACCAATTTACACCCAAGTAATTAAGTATTCAATTATCATGTAAATAAAATACAATTAAAAATCCAATTAATTAACTTCTAATTAAACTAATCCATGATTCAATGAATTAAATTTCAATTAAAATAATCAAATAAAAATTACAAAATTATTTGGAAGAGATATTGGATGCAAATTAGAACTCCCATTTAATAGTGATATCATTGACACTATTTCGACTTGGTGGGTAAAATATAAGGACACGATAGAAGGCCTCGTTATATAAATTAGTCATCTCATGATGAAATAATTAAATCAGATCTGCAGTGCAGTGCATAAAGTTAGCATAAATATGTTTATTTAATATGAAAAATTAATCAAGGAACCGTAATCACTTTCAGAGTATTAGCATGTTTTGTTTTTGTTTTTTTAGAACCTGAAGTAGATTTGAAGATCTCCATTTACATACAAAATTGATGATTAAATTAAACTATCACACCAAAGTATTGATAAAATCAAATGAAGAGTTATACTGGTATGTCTCCACAACTCAATGCCTCGTTTTACATTTACAATAAAATTTGATGAAGCTATATTTTTAGCCTTATTTGCGTGAACGAAACTCATTTCAAACCAGAAGATAGTGAAATTAATAAACACCAACATATCTGAACCATAAACTAGTGAAATTGAAGAACTACATTAGGGTAGGAAGATTTCTCACCAAACTACTAAAAGAGTGGTTACAGTAGCTCGGCTCGACATGCCGAAAAAAATCAAAACACACCAAGAACGCTTCATAGACCGTCTCAGACGCCTCGCAAGAGTTGATCACGTACTTCGGTATCCTTGTACAAGCATTTGCATTTGTATTTGCCAATGTAGTTGAGATTGAGAATAACAACACAAGTGTAATGGTTGCCATTGTTGTTTTCATGGTTTCCTTTCTTCTCAATGGTCTTATTTTTTGATTTCAAAATGTGGTTTTAGAGAGAGAGGCAAATAAATATATTTAGATGTCTTGATGTGATTGGAGGATCAATATAGTGGGGTCTTCTCTCATGAATATTGGCACATGGATGGTAAAAATTTATTTATTGCATCCAATTTTCTCTCAGATAATTTATTGAAGAGTGATGATGTACTTCCCCCTCTTCTGTCCCCCAGAGGGCTTGATGTGCTGGCATTCTGGGGTGTTAATCCATAACACCATTTTTTTGGGTGTTAATCCATAACCCCGTTGACTTTGGGGGTGTTAATCCATAACACCGTGGCAGATTCTGATTGGTTGGATCATTTACACAACTTTAATGCAACCAATAGGAAGCTGCCACGTGGCATTCGTGATAAATTACGGTTCGTATTATTACTCCGCTGGCTTTGGGGGTGTTAATCCATAACACCATTGACTTTGGGGGATGTTAATCCATAAAACAATTTTGGGGTGTTAATCCATAACACCAAAATTATTTTTATGGATTAACATCCCCCAAAGTCAATGGTGTTATGGATTAACACCCCCAAAACCAGCGGGAGTAATAATACGAACCGCAATTTACCCACGAATGCCACGTGTCAGCTTCTTATTTGTTGCATTAAAGTTGTGTAAATGATCCAACCAATCAGAATCTGTCACGGTGTTATGGATTAACACCCCCAAAGTCGACGGTGTTATAGATTAACACCAAAAAAAAAATGGTGTTATGGATTAACACCCCTGAGTGCCAGCACATAATACTGCCAGCACATCAAGAGTGCTAGGGGAAAGGTGGGGGAAGTTGAACATTTTCCTTTATTGAATTACGTCAGATATGTTGATTTATAGTTGGAATAAAGTTATACACAGTACACACACTAACATTTTTATTTATTGGAAATACACACTAACATTTGAGATTTCTAAATATGCAAATAATATGGGTTCAAACTTGAAATTCTAGGTAAGAAATTAGGGAAGCATGTAAAGTTAGATTTACTGTTACTGTTAGGAACTATGGAAAATTGTTTGGGCTAAAAGCCTAAATATTCCGTATATCATGCTCATGAGATTCTCCACAATTTTTGCACAATAGTAATTTATAATTAATCCAATAATTAGTGTTTTTTATTAACGATTAATTCATAATTATTTGTTTTTAAACACTTAGAATTAATCATTAATTAGTATGGACCTTAATTCCATATTAAATTTTTAGTAACCATGAATTAATTATTAATCTACTTTGCTAATTATGAGATTAATTAGTGTGGGAGAATTGTGAGGGAAATGGGGGAAGCATAATTGTCCAAGGCTAAACCACAAGATTATTGGAAAGTAATTCATTTGATTCACTTTATTTAAAACTAGTTGTTATTTTTTTTGTATGTTTCTGCAGGACAGCTAGGGATATAAACGGTTCCGATATTATCCGAACCGACCCGAACCGAATCTGCCTAAATATCCGGATCCGAATAAAAATATCCGGATCCGAACGGATCCGGATCCGACCCGGATCCGTTTTTTCGGATCCGGATCCGGATTCGGTTTTGATAATTGGGATCGGATCCGGATCCGAATCCGGATATTATCCGGATCCGAATAACAGTATAAAAATGGATATCCGTTTTTGAAAATTTATTATGTTTTTAAATAACTATGGTCTTATAGACCCAATATAAGTTTATGTTTGCATGACTTATAATTGATAAACCAAGTCCATTCTAAAAGAAAATGAATTTTTCATGTATGTTTTTCCAAATCCCAAAATATTTGACAAATACTTGATTTTGTTTCGTAAAATTATAATGTCCATTTATGTATTATTTAAGTATTATTTTGATATTGTTTTGAGATTCGTTGGTAAAATAGATAGTTATGTTACATGCAAAATATCCGTTTAAACTATCCGAATAATATCCAGATTCGTATCCGTATCCGAGTTATCCGAACCGAATCCGTATCCGTTTAATATCCGAACCGTATCCGGATCCGGGAATATCCGTATCCGTATCCGAAAAAAAATACGGATCCGGATCTGGTATGACCACTATCCGAACCGGATCCGAACCGTTTACACCCCTGGACAGCACATCGTTTCTGCAGGACAGCTGATTGCATCCAATATATAGGTGCTTATTATATTCGGGAGAATTTCTCCCATGTCCCTATTAAACTCATAAATTACATATTTATTCCTCTTAAATTACAAATATCATATTTATCCCTACTAAATCATGTTAGTATCAAAATTATCCATACCGTCAAGTTAGCATCAAATTAAACAGAATTTTAAATTTCATTGCCGAAAATACCCCTATCCAAAATCCAATAAACTGAACCAGTTAACAACTCCATCCTAAACCCTCTTTTCCCAGTCAAAGCTTTCCTCCTGAAAATTTTATATCCATACGATCAAACCCTAAACATATTCCATTCTCCTAGCGAAGCTTTTCTCGTGAAATCCATGCTCTTTCTCTGGCAACGAATAAGTCTCTTTCTCCTAGACTTGGCAAAGAATTTCAAGAAACCCCTTTCTCTTCACATTCTCTCTCGAAAAGACTTCAGTTCTTCGGCGAACAGTTCTCTGGCGAAGGAAATATGCGAAGCTTCGAGATTGTTCTCCGGCGAAGGGGCTATTTGGATTGAGTGTTAAGGCTACTTAGTAAATAGCAGTACTGCAAGTTCTTAATTTTTCTTTTTTTATGTATGATTTTCTTTGCTAAATGTTAAAATCTTCAACCTGAAATCAATTTGGTTTAATCGAAAAATAAAAATAAAATCTGATATGTGAAATTTGCCCGAAAATGGCTTTACTTTTGATATTTTCTTGTGTATATTTTTTCTTGAAATAAATTCCTATTTACGAATTAGCCCCCAACTGAATTTTGATTCTTTGTTGTGCAAATTACATCAATTGAATTGTTCCTTGATTTTGTATATCTTATACGAATTAGCCTTGTTTCAAAGCAATAAAATTTCCATTTAACCCAATTCAATGGAAATTACTGGAAGTCCTTATGTTTCTATTAATATATCGAGCATACCATATTTTTAATCTTTGGTGTTATGAATTTCAATTTCTCTTTTTTGTTGGGTTATATTAGATGTATGTGATGATAGAGTTCTTGTGAATCCATACAAGGCGAAAGGCAAAGTCTCTCAAAATTTTGAGAATATTCCTAGAAAATTCATTTTTGCTTCTTTGTCGAGGCAATTGATTTTAAGATCTGGTATGAAAGCGAGTCAGCCACATAACTGGCATCACAGGTACATCCCTTGTATTATAATAAATTATCCAATAAATTTTATGAACAAACCCTGATTTTTTTGAATATTATCTTTTATTGTCAGATACTATGTGTTGGGATATTGCAGCCGCAATGCTAGACAAAATATCGTCAAATTAGACAAGGATCACGAGTTTATAGACCAATTCCTGAATTAAAAATCTTTTTTATCTCCCGACATGTCGGAAATGGCCTTTAGTTCTAATCTACCCGTTCGTACCGGTACCGGATCTGGTTCGTATCCGTACATGCTGGTACCGGTTATGCATGAGAGACTTTGACAACGGTAAAAAAGGAATGAACGGGAAAAAAGGAAGTTCTGATATTGCAAGTTCAAACAAGTAAACGGTGTTAAATATAAATCCAACGGCGTTATGCATAATATTGAAAATGAGATTTTTTGTAGTTTTATTAATGTTCGGACTAAAATGTAAAAATGCTGAAAAAATTGTAATTTTGAGATTTTTGTGGATATGGAAATATGTGAATTTGGAAATATTGTTTAGTAATTTGAGAAATTTTGAACTTTCAGAGGGTACGTGTACTTTTGCACAATTAACGGAGTGCAGTAGTTTTAGGAGCTACCCTGAAAAAGCGACCGATCGTCTATTTTTTACCTCGTTTTTTTATCCTACCTGGTAGCATTCGACAATGCGAAAATGCAAAATAAATACGAAATGCATTAGCAACCCTCTAATCTCTTATGTAATTTTTCGATTTTGCCGAATGCTACCAAATGCAAAATAAATTCTGTTTAATTTGATGCTAACTTGACGGTATGGATAATTTTGATACTAACATGATTTAGTAGGGATAAATATGATATTTGTAATTTAAGAGGGATAAATATGTAATTTATGAGTTTAATAGGGACATGGGAGAAATTCTCCCTTAATTCAATACCAATATCATCTCATTTGGGTTTCTAGATCCTTAGTTATTTCAATTAAAAAATAGTTCAAAAGTAATATTGATTCGAAAACTTAACTGGATATTTTCACAAATATGCCAGGGACTGTTTTGTAATTCCTTAATAACTTTTTATCTACGACTAAAAATTGCACCAAAATTGTACCAAATATGTATAATATCATTGGTAACAAATTGTGGGAATTTGAAATAAATATTCGAAATTTATGAATTAATAATCTAAATAAACTTACGTATTTCCTCGTGGATCGATACTCGTATTTATCACATACTATATTTAACCAAAAAAATCTTTTGTTGTGCGAAAACGACCGTCAACAGTCACCAACGTGACACCGGAGAAGGAAAGGATGCGAGCGATCAACCCGTCGTGCGTGATCAATTTCACACTGGTAATCGTCTATCCTTCTATTGCATCATACCCTCGAAGTCATGGCGTGATCTTGGATTTTGGGAACCGGACCGGGCCTTCATATCCGCTGCGCGGGCCTGGGGATGGGTGAATTCCCTACAGTGGTATCAGAGCAATCGCCATCGATTCGAGGGTCGAATCATAGTCGTATAACTGTTATACGCACGTGTGTAAAAGTTACGCACGTTTGCATGTAGTTAACATTTAGAATTTAGTAATTTTCGATTAAAATCACAAGTTAAATTCACTAGAGATCAGTCATAGGATGATTGAGAGTATCTAGGAATGATCGTGAAAGAGTTTCGCGATTGGTCGTTTTTGAAACAATCGAAAACGGAAGAAACGGCAAAATCTGCATAAAATCCAGTAATTCTGGATCCCCAGGGCCCTCCAGGACGGTCCATCATGATGGAAGTAAGATCAGTCATGACTAACCTAGTGTAAGACATGGGGATACGGGGATGCCATGGGTTAGTCGTGACGGAAGTCAATTCAGTCATGACTGACTATGTATATGATACAACGACTGACTATGTATAGTCAGTCGTGATGGAAGTAAGTTCAGTCACGACTGACTATGTATTGTCAGTCGTGATGGAAGTAAGTTTAGTCACGACGGATTATGTATATGATACATAGTCACGACTTACTATGTATAGTCAGTCATGATGGAAGTATTCAGTCATGACGGACCTTGTATGAGATACAAGGATTTAGATATACTTACAGTCCATCACGATGGAAGTAGTTCAGTCGTGACGGACCTCTTGGTCTGTCATGACTGAAGGTTCCTCAGTCATGACGGAAGTAGTTCAGTCATGATGGATTGTATGATGGACTTTGTATGAGATACAAGGATTTGGAGATACTCAGTCGTGACGGACATCTAGGTCAGTCACGATGGAAGTGTCTCTGGATGCTGATTTCTTTTTTGGACTACAAACTTCGAAAATTAATATTCTTTATGTCAATTTATTTCATATTAATTATTATTTAGAATAATTTAGTCTCCCTAGATATTGCATATGCATTAGAAAATCTTGTGATTGTGATATAATATGATTATGTCACGAAATGAAACATGCATACGCATGATCCCTCATAATATTTAAGTCATGGAAATGCCTTCCATATTCACAACCACTAAGTTCGGTACTACGTCTCACATGGGTTAAGGCCAGAGCCGACATGGGTTATTGTAGTTATCGACGGGGTGGCAGGCGTTAAATAAGGACTGATAAGGGTTAAGGCAAAAGCCGACTTATTAGTAGTTTATTTGAACGATACGTTGAGTACGGTTGTGACTTAACCATTTAAGCCAATAAGGGTTAAGGCCAAAGCCGACTTGATTGGAAGTTCGGGGCATAGATAGGATGCACACACGGAAATGGGATTGTATATGATACGATCCATCACCGAAATCCTATAAAGGTTCAAGAGTCGCATATGATGCGATTGGATATAATCCTACCTAAATAGCGAGATCCCACTAGTCTGCCAAAGCAACTTATGGGAGGATCGTGATATATGGGTCTTGAGTGTTATGGACTTGGAGTCCCGTATCGGTATGAGGGTTATCGATTCGATAAAATAACACTGTCATATAATTATCATATAAGCATATAGATTAAGTACGCACGGTTAGGAGCTTAATCTTCATCATCCGTTTAGAATTATGTTTTCTAGCAACACCAAATATATCGATGAGATCGATATGATGGATAGATTTTGGGCCGGAATTACCGTAATTAACCTTGATAGTCAAAGAATAGTTCTTAGACTTAAAGCAATGTGTTGGACACGGAAATGGTAGATTCAGGGCTCGAGGCTTTGGCTTTAGAGAAAGCCGGGTTTGATACACTTTAAGAAGGAATCGAACAATATTACGTGCCTTGTGGTGGCATGTATAGACGCAAATTTCTCAAAATTGTTTTGAGAATTCGAGTGTATATGAAAGAAAAACGCAAATCTCAAGAAATAGTTTCAAGAGATAGAGCGTGTTGAATGGTTCAATGCGGCTCAAAGAGTAGGTTAATTTTGAGACGCCTTATGGGTCTTTGGTTAACACTCGTGTGTTTATGGTACGAGATTTGATCTTCGTAACCGAATATCATATGCATTCGATAGATAAGTCGATCCCGGAATTGCATGAGATGCGATGTAAATTTGAATAGGAGATGCTTGGAGCATCCGAGGAAAACAGAGCATTGAGATGCGTGGATGTCCTTGTAATTCAAAGGCGGGATCGAAAGAAATAAATGTCTAAGGGTATTTTGGGAAACTGTTTTCCAAACAGAAAGTTCGCACAAGGAATTGTCCAAACTAATGACTCAAAGAACGGTGAAATCCGAGGAGGATTAAACCTAGAAGTTGATTGCTTCTTTCGGCGTTGCAAGTAGAGGAGCGACACTTGTGGCTCTCCGATTGTGATCAAACTGAAGGAGCAAAACTGTTGGATGTGGAAGAGTGTGGACGTGGGACGCACAAAAGACAACCGGAGATGTGTCAAGACGGTGGGAGACGTGTGGTATGGGACGCACGGGCTAGTCACCAACGTAACACCGGATAAGGAAAGGATGTGAGCGATCAACCTGTCGTGCATGATCAATTTCATGCTGGTAATCGTCTATCCTTCTATTGCATCGTACCCTCGAAGTCATGGCGTGATCTTGAATTTTGGGAATCGGACCGGGCCTTCATATCCGCTGCGCGGGCCCGGGGACGGGTGAATTCCCTACAAAATTTTGGGACGGTGGAGGCGTTTGGGACGGCCCGTCCCTAAATTTTGGGACGGTGTTATCATTTTGGGACGGCCCGTTAGTAAATTTTGGGACGGTTTTATCATTTTGGTTCGGCCTGTCCCCATTTTTGGACGCTGTTTGGCACGGCCCGTCCCTATTCTGACAGATATTTTGGGACGGCCTGTCCCTAAATAACTGATGTGTTGTAGTGCAACGATAAGGGTAAAAGTGTTAAAATGAAACAACCTAAAAATGTTAGCTATAACAATAGGAGTAATCATTTTTCACAAACCATGTATCATAGACGTAACGATTTGGGACGATCCGATTGCTTGTTCAAACGGGGACCAAATGGTTATTTCTATGAGGTGAATTATCACACCGACGCACCATATCAAACAAGGACTCCCAAACATTTCAACAACACACAAAAACAATTTCAAACAAAAAATCTTTGTGCCAAGTCGACCAAACCGGTAATTCAAAAGAGAAACTACACAAACCAACTCTCGAATTATTTTGTCAAGAGTTCCGAAACCATCAACAAACCAATGATTGCTTTTTGCATCTATTGTTGTAAATTAGGGCACATCTCAACAAGTTGTGATCTTCGCAAACCACAATCCAATTCAAAATATATGTGAATGCGTAAAGATAGACACACCATGGGTCCCTCCACCTCAAAAGGTGTAGGACCGCAAATGACTTAAGTCATTTTGACAATACACTCCCTCACCCTATTACCATAAGCCATACATTGAGGGGGAGTGTTAGTATAAGAATCCATATTAGATTAATCTTTCTTATGAACTTTCAACTAATATGGATTTCTTGTAGATGTTCCTAAGTTCATCAAACAAGTCATCGAAATGGTGTCTAGATAGTGGTTGTTCTAGACATATGACTTGGAACCAAGTAATGTTCAAATCTCTCAAATCATTCAAGGGAGGAGATGTTACCTTCGGAGGTAACCAAAAAGGTAAAATTATCGGTATCGGTTATATAGGGACCACAAATTGGACTCTAGACAATGTTTACCTTGTGATAGGGCTAAAACACAATCTTATTAGTATAAGCCAACTATGTGATGCCGGTTATTGTGTAAAATTCGATCAATCATCATGTTTAATTGATCGAATGATAGACAATACTACGGTGTGCAAAGGAACCCGACATGAAAATTTATACAACTTCTACTTTAAATCTTTCGTGCCGGGAATCCATTGTCTCACCGCATCGGAATCGACCTCACGATTATGGCATAGGAGACTAGGCCATATATGCATGGAGACGATTCACCGGTTATCCAAAAAGGAACTTGTTAGGGGTTTACCATCACATAAACTCAAATTGGAAGGACTATGCGATGCGTGTGAAAAGGGTAAGCACACCAAGTCCTCGGGTTTCAAATCCAAAGATACCGTCACGACAAATCGACCACTCCAACAAATTCATCTCGACCTTTGCGGACCAATGAGCGTCTCAAATTTAGGTAATAAAAGGTATATGTTCGTAATTGTTGATGACTAGTCACGCTTTACTTGGGTATATTATTTACTTCATAAAAGTGAAACGTGTGACACATTCATCAAATTTTGCACGATTGTTGAAAATGAAAGAAACACATCCATTATTACTATTCGTAGTGATAATGGAGGTGAATTCAAGAACGCAAAGTTTGATGAATATTGCCACACTAAGGGATATATACGTGCTCGTACCATGCTCAACAAAACGGTGTAGTTGAGCGTAAAAATCGAACGTTAATTGAATTTGCTCGTACCATGCTCAATGAGCATCCCTCTCCAAAATATCTTTGGGCCGAAGCGGTTAACACCGCATGTCATGTCGCCAATCGACTTAGCCTAAGACCATTTTAGAAGAAAACATCCTATGAGCTATGGTATGGGAGAAATCCGAATATTTCATATATGAGAGTATTTGGATGTAAGAGTTTCATTTTAAATGACTCAAATAATATAGATAAACTTGATCCAAAGTCAATTGAAGGAATCTTTGTTGGATATTCAAGTACAAGTAAAGCTTATCGGGTTTACATAAAATCCTCGCGGATAGTATGTGAGTCCGTACATGTGCATTTTGATGAAACTAACAAATAAGCCGAGAAAAGTATTCAAAATGTAGGTACCCAAGAAGAAGACAATGAGGAGATCACTCAAGGATCCAAACCACTCGAGCATAGATTTTTCGACATTACACTCGATGAAGATGAAAATCAAGTAGAGAATCTCGACAATCAAGAGGAAGAAGAAATCGACACTCACTACCAAATTCCCGAAATCCTTAGGGAAGTATCGGCTCATCCTCTCTCTAATATTGTAGGGGATCCAAGGGAAGGTGTTCGGACTCGGTCACGCCTTCACAACTACATAGCTCATTACGCATACCTCTCGCATATCAAACCAAAATCTTTCAAACAAGCCAACAACGACGATGATTGGATTTTAGCCATGCAAGAGGAATTAAAGCAATTTGAGAGAAATCAAGTGTGGACTTTGGTACCAAGACCAATGACACAATCCATAATTGGCACTCGATGGATCTATCGAAACAAGCTAGACGAGCACGGAAACGTGGTCCGAAACAAGGCGAGACTCGTGGCTCAAGGTTTCAAACAACAAGAAGGTATCGATTTCGAAGAGACATTTGCTCACGTCGCTCGTTTGGAATCGATACGGCTTCTAGTGGCTTACGCCGCCATCGAAGGTTTCACGCTCTTTCAAATGGACGTCAAGAGTGCTTTTCTAAACGGAGAAATTGAAGAAGAAGTCTACGTCGAGCAACCCTCGGGATTCAAAGATCCAAAATAACCCAATCACGTGTGTAAGCTTTCGAAAGTCTTATACTGGTCAAAACAAGCCCCTCGAGCATGGTACGGACGCCTATCGACCTTCCTTCTATCCAACGGATTCGAGCGTGGTAAAACCGACACTACTCTCTTCACACGTAAAAAGGGAGACTCTATTTTGCTTATTCAAATTTATGTCGCTGATATCATTTTTGGATCTAGTGACCCGTCACTTGCCGAAGAATTTTCAATTCTTATGCATAGTGAATTTGCAATGAGCATGATGGGGGAGCTCACCTTTTTCCTCGGACTTCAAGTCAAACAATCATCCGAAGGAATATTCGTCAACCAATCCAAGTATACTCGCGAACTTCTCAAACGATTCGGATTGGATCAAACAAAGACGAGTGATACGCCCATCTCAAAGGAGCCCAAGTTAGATGCGGATGAGGATGGCGAATCATTCAACATAATGGAATATCGAGGTATGATTGGTAGTTTATTGTATCTCACGGCAAGTAGACCCGACATCATGTTTGTCGTATGTCTATGTGCCCAGTTCCAAGCAAACCCTAAGGTATCTCATTACACCGCGGTAAAACGCATCTTTCGATATCTTATGGGGACAATCGACTTAGGGATTTGGTATGGCCATAGTGGAAATCTCACCTTGATAGGGTACACGGATGCGGACTTTGCCGGTTCTAGGGTTGACCATAAAAGTACGAGTGGAACTTGCCAATTCTTAGGCAGGTCACTCGTCTCGTGGTCAAGTGATAAGAGGAAAATAAAGCACCTTTTTGATATCTAATTTGGGGATTTTAGCCCTTTTGAATCACAACTTTATATATATAATTTTTCATATTTGAGATAGCAAGAATATTTCTTCACTAAGTGTGTTTTATTGATAATTTTAGGTTTTTGGGCGAAAGTTTTTGGCATTCCAACAGTGTAGTTGTCTTCCTCTCCTCGCGCCGATAAAATCGATATATTATACTGTCCATTTCGGTACACGTATGAAGAAGGAGGCAAGAAATCTACCACACAAAAAGTCTACACCAAATTCTATACGAAAACCACTCACACTATAACCACCATTCAGCCCACCTTCCTCACCTACAATTACCAAACTACCCTCAATCCTCTCAACCATCTCTTGACCAATGGGAGATCTTCAAGGGCACTATAAATAAGACCCCAAGGCCCTTGGGCAGAATTTGCTTCTTCCTCCCTCTCCCACGCTCTTCGGAGCACTTTCATGCCACTCTCTCTCCCTCTCTCTTTTCTGTCCCTCTCAAGAACTTCCAAGAACTTTCAAGAACCGCTCAAGAACCATTCAAGACTAGTCGAAATCTCAAGTGATTGTTCGCCGAACTAGAAGCTTTCTTCATTTGGTGAATCAATCCATTCGAAGCAAGTCAAGGGATACATCATCACAATCGGATTCGAAGCTCTCTTCGTCCGGTTCTCATTGGGATTAAGAGTGGAGCTTCCTCCATTACCGACCTCAAAGCTCTCTTCACTCGGTAACCTCTTTCCTCTCGGTGGATTGTGTCCTTCTTCACTCGAACGGAATCGAAGCTTTCTTCAACCGGAAGAGTCGACTTATTCGAACGAGATAATCTTGGGTCTGCCTAGCTTCCTAGCGACTCAAGCATCAAAAGATTACACTAGGCAAGATAAGGAGGCTCTTCTTGACGCGTTGAAGCTCTACTTTCTTCGAATTAGGTGTATTCTTTATAAATCTTGAAATTCTTGTATGTTGAATGATAGTTTAAGGTTGTAATTGAATCTTTTTCTTTGTTCTAAATCTTTGTTTCTTGCATTCAATATTTGGCTCTCTTTGTGTGATATTTTTGTTCTCTTTTTGTTCTGCGTAGATCTTGATTTCTAGTTTCGGGAACTTTTTGAATCGTAGAATTTCATGAAATATTCGAATTGATATGAATTTTTGAAAACTGTCACTTAAACTGAAAACCTGCTGTTTCCAGAGGATTGTTTTTCAGAGACCTGATTATAATTCGTTAATAACTTTTTATTCCTTTGTCCAAATTGTTTGAAATTTTAGGATAAATTTGATAATGTTCAGACCTCTCTCTAGAAAATTTTTCATTAATTTTGAAAACTTCGAAATGTCTTTTTGATTAAGTTTCTGCCTATTTAGAAAAAGTTTCTGCCCTTAATTCTCTTTTTGGAAAAGTTTCTGCCTTTTGGCTCGTTTTGATTCATTATTTGACGCATCTACTCCTCGTGGAACGAACTTGCATATTACTACTATACACATTAAATTCCAAACTTGTTGATTGAATTGGTTTTCACATACAACGATATATCAAATTAAAAAGTGATCGAAAACCCGCTCGTCAAATGGCGCCGCTGCCGGGGAGTAATGTTTAAGTCAAAATTATGAATCAAACTTGCAATCTCGAGTGATATTTTCAATAGAGTTGATATTTTTGAACTTGATATTTCACTAATTTCGAAAATTTTCTATTCTTGCAAGGTACACGGAGTAGAGCAAGATGAATCAAGAAAGACCAAGAACTTTTGGAGAATTGCTAACTCAAGAGCAACCTCCAAGAAGATATCCAAAACACATGACGCTTAATGAAATGATCAATCAAGATATCGACGAATGGGAAGAAAGAAAAGAAGAACGAAGGCTCGATTTGCTCTCATGTTCCACCTCATATCAATACGAAGAATCACACACCGAGACCCTTTATCAATATCCCATCTACGAAGCTCGCGAATACGAAAATGAATCCCCATGGAGTCATGAGACACAATCCTATACCGAAAACTACTATCAACTCTCAAAACCCACATACGAACCTTCTCAAAATGAACTCGAATTTCAACATGAATTTGAATGCCATGACCCACCATTTCAATCCCAAAACGAAGATCCAAACCAAGAATTAAAAAGAATGATGGAGGAGATGATGTCGATGATGACATCAATGAAGCAAGAAATCGGGGGGGTAAGTAAAAACATGGACTCTTTGAAACAAGAATTTAAACAAGAATTGAAACAAGAAATGCACAATACCTCCCAACGACTCGAAAATATTCAATCCTCCATAAACGATCTAGATCAAAGAGTGACTTGTCTCGAGTTAGAATATTCAAACGAGGAGATTGTGGAGATTGAAGGTGACAAGAGTTCAAGTATGGGGGGATTCGATGAAAGCATTGGAACAAGAACGACAATTCAAGAAGAAAAGGTGTCATTGGATTCGACTCTCCAAAAGACGGTTCAACTCACTCCAATCGATGAAAACGCGCAATTATCAAACGAGCAAGAAGAAAAATCTACAATTCTCCAAGGTGAATTCTTTCCATATATCATGAATTTTAATTCATTTAAGAACTATGATGCTTCTCATGATAGAAATTCACCTTGTGTAGATTTATCAAGGAAGTCAAATACATTCGAGACACTCACGCCTCTTACAACGCCTCTCCAACAAAGGCCTTTAGAAGAAAATCTTGGAAAAATCCAAGATGAAAAAAAGAAACTCTTCACGCCAAGTTCAACTTACGCTAAACAAAAAATAATCATGGCAATCGCTCAAGTCTCCAATCTCTTAATGAGACTGCTCAAAGGCGGTCGTAAAGCCGCTAAAAGCATAAGCGCCTCATATAATCTCGAAATAGGCTAACTTTGGGTGTCTAGCTCAAAGACGTAAAAGAAAGGGCGCTAGTTGGGAGGCAACCCACGCACCAAAAAAAATTCAGGTTTTATCTATCCATCTTTTTTCTATTTTAGTCGAGATTTTTTTTTTTCCGTATCTTTTCGCTTGAGGACAAGCTTGGAAATAAGTGGGGGGGGTGGGGGGGGGATAATATTTGGATTTCCTTTGTATATATTCGCTTTTATTTTTCTTTTATGCTTTTATTTTGCTTTTATGAAAATTGAAAATTTGAAAAATTTTAAAAATTAAAAAATTCTACCACCATTGTATATATCATATTTTAAATCAATTTTTCGTGATCGTCCTCGATTTTTAAGCACTTAAATACTTGTTAAAGAAACGGTTTTTCTCCACGATCAAGTCTAAACAATCACACATCTTCTTAAAAAGAATTTTCACCATCCACTTAAAGAATATTCTTTTTCTCAAATAAATATTAAAGAAAACAATAAACGGTCTTTTATGAGACTAATTTGGGATTCAATCCCGTCTATAATAAGATTTACTTAAAGAAGTATTTATTTTAAATGATTTTTATTATGATTTACGTGGCACACCATTTTTGAATAAGAACCCATTCGTAATTAAGAAATTCTAAAAAGTTTTATTCAACCATTTTTGGTAGTTTTTGCATTAGTTTAAAAATTTGACAACTTACACTTAAGGATCCTAACCGTTCATGGCGACTTATGTTCCAACCAAACGGAATTTTATTGCGCTGACGATTTTTTCAAAAAGAATTCGCAATGGATTAAGCCGGGCATGAGCGAACCGTACTCATGATCGGTTCGAAACATTGTGAATTAATATTTTATATAAAAATATTTCAATGAAAGAAGAAAGAAAGAAAAAATAAAGAAAAAAATAAAGAAAAAAAGAAAAAAGAAAAAATAAAAAAAAAGAAAAAGAAAATAGAAAAAAGCAAAAGAAAAAAAGAAAAGAAAAAAGAAAAAAAAAAGAAGAAAAATATAAAATAATATTTTTGAGCAAAATTTAAGGAAATTTGGTTGGATTTAAGGAGGACCCAAGTACTTACGTACCGAGCGGTTATAAAAGTGAATTACTTACATTTAAGGTCAACTTTTGCAAAAAGGAAAAAATTGGTTCTATTAATACTTTTAAAAGATTTTTCCTCTTTAATTATGTGGTGTTACGTTCATTATGTGGTGTTTAACTATCTTTTTCGAGTGAAAATCATTTCTTAATAAATTTCTTAAAAATTGGCAAAATCCTCATTATAGAAGTTTGATATTTTGTTCCTCTTGAAATAACATATGATTAAGAGAGTATAAATATTTCTTGTGAAATTCAAATTTATGGGATAGTCTGATTACAATTTCAACAAAACCTAACTTGTATTTTTTGTGCTTAAAATATATTTTATTACGTTTTATTTTGTCGAGGACGACAAAAGCTAAGTGTGGGGGTATTTGATAAGAGGAAAATAAAGCACTTTTTTGATATCTAATTTGGGGATTTTAGCCCTTTTGAATCACAACTTTATATATATAATTGTTCATATTTGAGATAGCAAGAATATTTCTTCACTAAGTGTGTTTTATTGATAATTTTAGGTTTTTGGGCGAAAGTTTTTGGCATTCCAACAGTGTAGTTGTCTTCCTCTCCTCGCGCCGATAAAATCGATATATTATACTGTCCATTTCGGTACACGTATGAAGAAGGAGGCAAGAAATCTACCACACAAAAGTCTACACCAAATTCTATACGAAAATCACTCACACTATAACCACCATTCAGCCCACCTTCCTCACCTACAATTACCAAACAACCCTCAATCCTCTCAACCATCTCTTGACCAATGGAAGATCTTCAAGGGCACTATAAATAAGACCCCAAGGCCCTTGGGCAGAATTTGCTTCTTCCTCCCTCTCCCACGCTCTTTGGAGCACTTTCACGCCACTCTCTCTCCCTCTCTCTTTTCTATCCCTCTCAAGAACTTCCAAGAACTTTCAAGAACCGCTCAAGAACCATTCAAGACTAGTCAAAATCTCAAGTGATTGTTCGCCGAACTGGAAGCTTTCTTCATTTGGTGAATCAATCCATTCGAAGCAAGTCAAGGGATACATCATCACAATCGGATTCGAAGCTCTCTTCGTCCGGTTCTCATTGGGATTAAGAGTGGAGCTTCCTCCATTACCGACCTCGAAGCTCTCTTCACTCGGTAACCTCTTTCCTCTCGGTGGATTGTGTCCTTCTTCACTCGAACGGAATCGAAGCTTTCTTCAACCGGAAGAGTCGACTTATTCGAACGAGATAATCTTGGGTCTGCCTAGCTTCCTAGCGACTCAAGCATCAAAAGATTACACTAGGCGAGATAAGGAGGCTCTTCTTGACGCGTTGAAGCTCTACGTTCATCGAATTAGGTGTATTCTTTATAAATCTTGAAATTCTTGTATGTTGAATGATAGTTTAAGGTTGTAATTGAATCTTTTTCTTTGTTCTAAATCTTTGTTTCTTGCATTCAATCTTTGGCTCTCTTTGTGTGATATTTTTGTTCTCTTTTTGTTCTGCGTATATCTTGATTTCTAGTTTCGGGAACTTTTTGAATCGTAGAATTTCATGAAATATTCGAATTGATATGAATTTTTGAAAACTGTCACTTAAACTGAAAACCTGCTGTTTCCAAGGGACTGTTTTTCAGAGACCTGATTGTAATTCGTTAATAACTTTTTATTCCTTTGTCCAAATTGTTTGAAATTTTAGGATAAATTTGATAATGTTCAGACCTCTCTCTAGAAAAATTTTCATTAATTTTGAAAACTTCGAAATGTCTTTTTGATTAAGTTTCTGCCTATTTAGAAAAAGTTTCTGCCCTTAATTCTCTTTTTGGAAAAGTTTCTGCCTTTTGGCTCGTTTTGATTCATTATTTGACGCATCTACTCCTCGTGGAACGAACTTGCATATTACTACTATACACATTAAATTCCAAACTTGTTGATTGAATTGGTTTTCACATACAACGATATATCAAATTAAAAAGTGATCGAAAACCCGCTCGTCATCAAGCCGAAAACAACACTCCGTTGCCCTATCAACGGCGGAGGACGAATATGTAGCGGCGGGAAGTTGTTGTGCCCAACTACTATGGCTAAGCCAAACCCTTGGCGATTACGGGTTAAATTTTTGAAAAATCCCCATATTGTGCGAAAACAATAGCGCAATATGCATCTCGAAAAATCCCGTACACCACTCGCGAACAAAGCACATAGACATCCATCATCATTTCATCCGAGATCACGTTGAGAAAGATGACGTCAAACTCGAACGGTAGACACGCTCGATCAAATCGCTGACATCTTCACTAAAGCTCTACCATTCGCTCAATTCTCCGTCCTACGACTAAAACTCGGTATGCTCTATCTCAAAAATTAAAATTTGCGGCATGATCTCATGTGTACAACTATCATTGATTATCATGAATATTCGCATTCTCATTCGTTTACTATTTTTCTCAACAAAAATTTTCGAAAAACATGTTTTCACACAAATAAAACCTATTTTAACTAGACTATACATTTTTGGAATTTTTGGAAATACCACTCTCCTCGAAAACTACATTTTAGAAATCATCATCACAGAAGCATGTCCGTTATGACGCACCAATGTGCGTTACAACGGAACTCTACAGTCCGAGCCAAAACCCAGCTTGATCACTAGTTCCGTTACAACGGACAAACCAATCCGTTGTAATGGACATGACCTGTCCGTTACAACGAAATACTCTGCGTTATAACGGAATTCTTCAGCCTAACAAGATCTACTACCCCACATAGGTCCGTTATAACGGATAAACCACCCCGTTACAACACACATCTGCGTTACAACGAAATAGTTGCGTTGCAACGGAGTACTGCAATACCAGTATACCTGAATCAGACCCCTCAGTTCCGTTACAACGGACTCCTGTGCGTTATAACGGAATACTCGTGTATCAGTTTTTTCCTGAAACCCTAGCTCGTGTCCATTATAACGGAACCCAATTTCCGTTGTAACGAACCTCAAAAAAACTGCCTAATAACCCCCTCGGCTGTCTCTCTCTCTCTCTCCACTCTTTTCCACTTCTTCCTCAATAACCCACTCAAACCTCTCCTCCACTCTCTACAAAACCGAAAAACTCCTCAAAATTCCCATAAATATCACCCTTTCTCCTTTCCAAACCAAAAAATCCCTCTATTTAATCCTCTCTCTCACTCTCCTCTCCCTCACAAATCTCTCCAACACATTGGTTTCGAGACCCTAGCCTTTTCTCTTCTCCTCTTACCACCTCAAGAACAATGGCCTCGAAGAGAAACAAGCGTCCGATGCCCACCGGTCCACGTCGATTCGAGTTCCAAAATACGGATAACCATTACCTCTTCGAATCGATTACGAAAGCTCGGCGTTTCCAAGACGATTTTGCAAATCGACCGGTAAGCACGTGCTTCTACATTGATTTTCCTCCCGAGGTGATCACATTACGTGAGGCCATACAACCCCGAATCAATCATTGGAGTATCGGAGGGTTATGTGCAATCCAATACCCATGCTTCAAAGAAGTAGTATGTCTATTTTATGCTCACGCGACACATGATGTAAACGCCAACACCATACGGAGCAACCTATTCGGTAAGGAAATTATCATCTACGAAGAAAATTTGTGTGAATGGCTCAACTTGTCTCCGAATGGTGATAATGAAGGGAATCGATCCGACCCCGGGCCCGAGCAGCGGATATGAAGGCCCGGTCCGGTTCCCAAATCCCGAAATCACGCTTCGATATCGAGGGTACGATGCAAAGTAGGATAGACGATTACCAGCGTGAAATTGATCACGCACGACGGGTTGATCGCTCGCATCCTTCTCTTCCTCGGTGTCACGTTGGTGACTAGCCCTTGCGTTCCATACCACACGTCTCCCACCGTCTTGACACGTCTCCGGATGTCTTCGTGCGTCCCATGCCCACATGCTTCCACAGCCTTTTGCTCCTTTACTTCTCCGGTTTGATCACAAACGAAGAGCCACATGTGTCGCGGATGCACCTGCCTAGACGATGCACCGGCGAACTTGCTTGATCGCGTTTGATTCTCTAATCCGAGAAAACTTCTTTTCTCTTTCTCTCTTTCTCTTCGCACCCATTCAACTATTGATGGTGTTCACACTTATTCAACCATTGAACAATTGTGTCTCTAATTAGTCTAATATGAATAAGATTCAGGATTAACACACTGATTCACTTCTTAGATCAGAGAGAAACATCCTATATATACTACATAGGATAAGGATGGGTCAAAAGGTATGTATAACTATTATACACCTTTTCAAACAGAAAACTGCATGTACCATTTCAGTATTCTGTTGAAACGAAATTGTTAAATCCTTCCAACCGAATTCAAACCTTCACGAAAGTTGTAGATAATCGTATTATCTTTCCAACCCAATTTTGCCCAGCCCAATTGGAGTTCGGATGCGAACGTTATGATGGTTTTACTAACTGTATGTCAAACTGTCACATCCTTTCGGTATTCCATTAAAACGAAACTGATGCATCGCTCAAATGAAATATATTTCTACATGAAAGTTCTAGATAATATTATTATCTATTCAACCCTACGTGAACCATTCAAATTGGAGTCGTTAACTGAAAGTTATGCCAGTTTTACTAAAACTGTTTAAACAGATTTTCTGGTTTTCTTAATAAAAGTGTTTCTTATCAATTTAACTATGTATATCCAATATACATATGTGCATCTAATATACACATTATTTATGCCCACGAACGCGTGAGTTCCTTTATCCTTATGCGTACCATTTTATCGTTGATCTAAAACTGTATTTCCTTCAGATAAGTTATATATTAGTCGCGGTGAATCATACCGTGGGCCCGATTCGGAAGATCTCGAAAAGATCACAACCAATGATGGCTTGTATGAATATAGCACCAAATACGAACTGAATCTTCGTTTCCTTTGGCAAATCGGCAACAATATCCTCGCCCCAATCGCAAAACTCAAGACCAATCTTGATGGGCGAAACAAGGTATTGGTATACAACCTTTGGTATCAAGACTCGCCAAGTATCCACGTCCCGAATCTCATCATTAAACACATGGATTACGCTTTGCGAGTCAACACCTCATCCCTTCCATATGGGCATCTCATCTCATTAGCGTGCACGAAATCCGGTATCCTCATACCGGCAAATGATTGGCCGCTCGGAAAAATTCCGACCGCTTGCACATCCGGATCGACTCGAAAGTCTTGGACTCTCTCGCATGGCTACTAACTCCGTAACTCTCTCGGACCACTATTCCATTAATCGTAACAGGGCCGGGCTTTACTCCTTTCTGGAAATCCCAACCGATTGGGTTCAATTCATTGTGCCGGCACATAACGCAAACAACCAACCGGACCAACCGTGAAACGTTAAACGCCGAGCGACCGGCGAACCAAGTGACGGTTCAAGCTCATCGACCCAACCGTCCTTCACTCTCGATGAGGTCCGTTCTCTTTTCGAGACATATACCATCCAATCCAACACAACCGCAGAACGAATTCGCGATGAAATCTTCGCAAACAACACCTTGACTCGCGAGGCCATCTTAGCGGATAATGAACACACTCACAACTCCATCAACGCGGCCCGTGACGAGATCCTCTCCGACAATCAACTCACTCGTTCTCATGCCCTCCAACTCCGCGAAGAGATGTATGGCCACATCGATCGCCATTTCGAGTCCTTGAACCGACGCTTCAACCAATTCCAAAACGACAACGATGACGACAATACTAACAATTCCACAACGACAACGATCGCCGTTTGTTAGTTCAAATTTCCGGTTGTTTGATTATCTCAAAAACAATGTCGATATTATTAACAATTCTACCAAGTACAATGTGTAGGAGATATAGGTACAAAATGCAAATAAGAAGATCAAGACAAACACAAGTAAAGATCACTCAAGAATAGTGAGGACACCAATGATCAAGATGTCGAAGAATCGCGAAGATACACAAAAATCAAGACATCGAAGATTCCGCAAGTAGGGATATCATACAAATCACCAAAAAAACTTATGGGTGTCCCTAACCTTGTTTTATGAAATATTAAGCTCAAAATAAGTCAAAGAAATATATTCGAAATTCATCAAAAATAAGACTGACAAAAATAAGACTTCCGTTATAACGGACCTCTATGTCCGTTGTAACGGAACTCCTCGTCCTTCTCAAGAATGGCAGAAAACTGTATAGTCCGTTACAACGGATTAACCAGTCCGTTATAACGGACTTCCACCAAGCGTTGTAATGGACGTTTCACCGTTACAACGCTAATTAATCAAAACTTGAAGAAAAGTCACAGAACTATGTCCCTTGTAACGGACATATCTTTTCGTTGTAACGGACATTGAACTCACTACAGTACACTACATTTTCTCTCCCTGTCCGTTGTAACGGATTAACCAATCCATTACAACGGAAAGGCTCTTATCATTGTAACGGAGTGTTCTCCGTTATAACGGAAATTAAAACCAATATGAAGTGAAGTCACGGGATGATGTCCGTTGTAACGGACTCCGTAGTTCGTTATAACGAACTTCTTAATATTGTAGTCCGTTGTAACGGACATACTTCCGTTGTAACGGACTCCGTAATAATTCGAATATATTGGCTGTAACGGCTAGTTTGACTTATGGTCCGTTATAACGTACCCCATGTCTGTTGTAACGGACTGTGCAGAAAAAGCAAGTTAAGGGAAGGGTCTATGTGTTCTATAAATAGAACACTTCCCTTATTCTCTCACTTGACTTCAACCATCATATTTTCACATTCAAAAGAGAGAAACTTTGCTAAATACCTTGAGCTTAAAATCTTCTAAAACATTCTTAGAGATTATTATATCCTCCTCTTCCATCAAATACGATTCCCAACTTGCGTGACCGATCATGTTTAGTTCGTATTAGATAATTGTAATAGGCTAGTACAAAGATTGTAAAGCCCGCTATAGATCGATAGAAATACGTGTAAATCGATCTAGGCAAAACCTTGTACGAGTGATTCGGGAATTCAATCGAAAGCCGAAAAGGTGCAAGGCATCTCCGCAGACGTAAGTACTTGTATTCAATCGAATCGGTCGATTGAGCAAGTAGACGGTGAGTTAAAGCTACAAAGCAACCACCTACCGAACTCTGTCATCAAACATCTTGTGTTCAATTTGTTCGGTAATTGCATAATTTAACTCATGCCATTTTAGGTTCCGCATTAATTTAGAATTTGTATATCGTAGTGCGAAAAATTGCATACTATGTTTACCTATTCACCCCCCTCTAGGTTAGAATTAACCAACATAATGAAGGGATCAACGAGCATAGGACTAGCTCTCATGGCAGAACAAGAGTGAGACTTTGGATCTGAGAAGATCACGCAGGGGAAATGATAATGGATATTGAGGGAAGATAGGAAAACTTGAGGGATAGATGGTGAGTGGAAGGGGGCAGAAAGCTAGCGAGATATGAGGGAGAGATGGCAAGCGGAGAGAGAGAGCCGCCATGGGTTTAGTCTCGAGAGAGGTTGAGGTCGCACACGGGGCGCGCGCGCGAGAGAGAGAGAGAGAGAGAGAGAGAGAGAGAGAGAGAGAGAGAGAGAGAGAGAGAGAGAGAGAGAGAGGAAGAGAGAGAGAGAGGAGAGAGAGAGAGAGAGAGAGAGAGGCGGGTCGGGTTCAAATGAGCAAAGCGGGTCGGGTTTCAAATAGAGCAGAGGGTGCGGATCCAATAGATTTAAGTTTTTGCCACGCCATTAAAATTTTGTGATGTCATCGTGTCACCTCAGCAGTTAACTGTTGACTGAGCAGTTAACTGATGAAAGGGGCACCAATGAGCAAAATTAATAGATTGGGAGGTATAAGTGAGCAAATTAAAGATTAGGGGACAATTTGCACATTTTTAAAGAGTTTAGGGGGCAAAAGTGAGATTTTTGTTTAATATTTTATATTTATACATTTGAACTTCATACTTATACCTTTTTACGATGGAAAATGTATAAATAACAACAGAGGTTTATCCATTGTATAGAAAAAATTATATATATATTTAGATAGCTGTTTTTATACATTTTAATTTCATAATAATTTATACATTTTTACAGTTGAAAGAAGTACAAATAATAACAGATATTTTTCATAGTATAGAAAAATACATAAATAATAGTATAAAATATAAATAACAACATATCTTTAATCCATAGTATAGTAAAATTTATAAATAACAATACAATCTATAATCCCAAATATAGAAAAATATATAAATAATAATAGAAAAATATAAATAACATTAAATTTTTAATCCAAGGTATAAAAAAATATAAATAATAGTAAAACATGTATAAAAAATATATAGTAAAAAAGTATAAGTAATAGTAAAAATCAATGTTTTAAATTGCGATATTGCGGTCCATTGCGCTTTGAACAATAATTTACACATGATCCCCGATATTGCGTCATATTGCGCCATATTGCGGCGATATTGCGGCGCTATATAACAGGTTGCGGTGTTGCGTTTTATGGATATTTATTGCGAATTGCGCTATTGCGGCGCAATTGCGCCGCAATTTAAATCATTGGTAAAAATATATAAATAACAACAAATATTTAATCCATAGTATAATAAAATAATAAAATAATAGAAAAAATTATAAATAATTTAAAAAGAGTATAAACAGCAGCATATGTTTTATCCATATAGTATAGAAAAAGGTATAAATTATATAGAAATGTATAAGAGAGTGTAGGGCTATTGTGGGGAAAGAAGACACCGGGCAACCGGACAGTGGGTAACTCCGAAGTGCAATTCTCCGGACAGTGGGCAATGGATGGTCATTCGGAATGCATTTCAGTGAAATGCAAAAACAGTTAATTTAAATAGTATATGTAGGATAGATATAACCATGAAATAAAAATATATATACGATACAAAAGTAGTGCATTTTGGTATTAGAAGCTAAAATATCAAGGAGCCGGGATCATAGCCTTTCAAGATTTTTGATATTTGATCAGTAGTGTCTAATACATAAAACTAGTGTATTAAGTATGATGAAATTGAAATTTATGTGTATTGGGTTCAAGACATTCTTTATGTGTTATTATTTATTTTGATTATATTCAGACCTCGTCGAAAATGTGATGACAAGTGGATGGGATGCCCGCTTTGGCGAAATTAGGAATAGTCACCACATTCAAAAAAACACGTTCAACCTTTGAAGCGTGGTAAACTGACGATTGTATATTTCTTAACGCTAGTTGTCTTGCCCTACTAAATGATTTTATAAGTCTTCTATGTACGGATTGGCAAATAAGAAAGGCTAGGTCAAAGGAAGGTAGCCCTTCTTCTACTACGGTCTCTCTTCCCTTCTTTTCTAGCTCTACTTAATGTTGGTTGCATAGTCCTACTAAATGATTCTAGTTTTCTATGTATGGATTGGCAAAGAAGAAAGACTCTAGGTCAAAGGAAGGTTGGCCTTCTTCTACTACGGTTTCTCTGCCTTTCCTTTCTATCTCTACTTAATGATGTAATAGAATTGAAGAGATTATGTAAATAGAATAATAATCTCTTATTGATATTTTTGTGTATTTATTACAAGTGTATTAGAGGTCTATTTATAGTAAGACTCCTTACCTAACCACTAT